>OZ057412.1:197954491-199154491 GCA_964056705.1 Troilus luridus
TCTCTCTCTCTCTCTCTCTCTCTCTCTCTCTCTCTCTCTCTCTCTCTCTCTCTCTCTCTCTCTCTCTCTCTCTCAAGTGCTTATAACACCCTCGTTTAATTACCACACGAGCTAAAGGCGAGTTCAATTCACTCGGGTGTAATTAAGTGACACTTTCCTCACGTGTAACATAAATGACTTCCTCACGTGTTAAATAAAAAACTTCTTTTTAAAATGCTTTGTTCCAAAAAAAAAATATCCGGTACCCCTAAAAACCATCTTTAGTGCCTCTAGTGTTTCTTAGCCAACGCACAGACTGGTATTTTGACCTAAAACCTGGTCAAAAATCAAATTTTACAACTTTCACTCCCAGGCCTAGGATTGTAGCCTAAATCAGATTGATAACATGCCCATCTTTTGACGAACCCGTTACCTGGATTGAGCACCCAAGTCCACCTCAACACCAGTCGGAACCTTCCACTCGCTGTTTACGCTAGTCTTGGTTCACGTCTTTCACAAAAAACCGTATTTTCGCTTTGTGTTTTCTTATCTTATAAGTCATTTTAGCGAAAAAAATTGATATAAATTTATCATATTTAAAACTTTATTTAGACATATCTAGTAGTATTACTATCTGCCTTAAAATATTTGACTTTTTTCATGTCTTTTCGCAAACATTTGTATTTTTGAATTTATGCAACTCCATTTATGCAGTAGAGCTACATGTTATAATACTTTTGTATGTCCACTATAACTTTAGCCATCAAAAAGAGTCACGAGTCACATCACAGAAATAAATACCCTCTAAAACACACCCTTCATTGCGATTTTAAATAACATGTGTTTATATTATTCTAGATATTCATGTAGAAATGAAATTCGTTGACTGGTAGGTACTAATGTAGGATGGAAATAGTTGGGGGTGCAGTCAAAAATTTACACAATAAATAAGTGGGAACTTATTATATTTTATGTGTGCCGACGTTTCGACCTACTTTGTAGGTCATCTTCAGGGCTATGAGAAAAAACAGAATTGACTGTAGAAATACATAACATAGAGATACAGACATAACAAAATATAGAGATATAGAAAAAATGAGCGAAAAAAGTGAAGGATATATTATGAAAAGATATATGAATAAAGATGATTACATAATAGATGTATAGAAAGGTGATAATGCAAACAAAATACAAAGAGAGAAATCAAGTTAAACAGAAAATTATAAAATGAAAAAGATATAAATATAATGAGTGAGATATATAAATATGGAAAACTTAGTTTATTAAAGATAGAATTGTATTGTAGAAAAAACATTGTATGAAAATAAATTCCTTAGGAGTTACATAAGTAAAATGAAAGAAAATGAATTAAAAAATATGATAGCTAAGAATAAATAGAGAAGGAACCGGCACAGACAACTACATAAAGATCAGTTAACTAAATCAAAACAATTTTTTTTAAAGTTTTTTTTTGCAGACCTGTGTTACCTACTGTAGAAAAATTAAATTAACAGTTATATAGTTTATAAAATGGGGGCCGGTCCGCTCTTAGGCTCCCTCGTTACTCAGTTATTTACTTAAGTTCTATATACAATGTTAACATTGTATTCCAATTATCATTTCCAAATTTAAGGACCAGCTGCATTTGAATAACAATTTAAAATCTGAATACGTTCAAGCGATCTGAATAAGTTTGTATTTAAATGAGGTTAAAGAAGACGCATGACGGATATCGAGTGGGAGTGAGTTCCAAAGAGAGATAGAACGGGCGAGAAAGGAGCCCTCAAAAGTTTTGGTTCTATCGGAACGGATATAAAGATCGAAAGGGCGAGACCTTGTGCCCTGGGATTGGATAGAGGTTTTGAATTGTAGGAGATTATAGAAATAAGATGGATGTTGTGAGTCGATAGTATGATATAAGTAAGAACCAAGGAAATAGAGTCTATATACATACATTATAAATGTATATATAAGGTGATATAATATTAATCAATGGTACAGTTTAAATCCTCTCCAATTTTGTATTGTTCTGCTATTTTTTTCTTCAGCACCATGATGACTATTTCATTTTTATTCTTTACAATGTATCAATTTAATTTGTTAATATTTTGTATATCTAGCTCTCGGCCCAATGTAGGCAGTTGGTTATGTTTTATTTTAGATACTGATATATTTAATTTGTGATATATTAACGGCTATTTTTGAAGCAAATACTTTAAAAAAAATTTCTATGTTCAGATAATTGATTAACCCATGAAAGCAATTTAGAAATCTCAAATTGCAGATTTCAACGAGTATATTAATTTTGAACTTTCCTGAACCCATTTTGACAAGATTCCAAATGACGTCTGTATTTACGTAACTACGTCTCTCGCGTGACTCAAGAAATAAATCAGTCGTAGAAATTTGAAATTTCTTATTTGGAATTGGAGTAGGTTATAGTAGTGTTGTGTTTGTTCACTTTTTGGTCATCATCATCACATCAACTATTACTTTCAATCAGTCAATTAATTTTTGACATTTTTTAGTGAACTTGAGCAGCCTGTCATATGGTTTGATTAATAAATAAACTATTTGAGAATGTATATAATTATTCTTAGAGTTTGAGTATATGTGGGGAAGAAGGGGCTCCTAACAATAATTCGCTAAACTTGCCGGCTCACAGTGGAACGAACCAACGCATTTGTTGGACATTGGACCAATTCTCTAATAACTAAATTTGTTCTCTATTTTGATTTTAAATTATACTTTATACTTCTTCTCAACAAAATCCATAGATAAATTTATTGTGAAATCAAATTTTATATAAAAAATTCTGAATTGAAATATAAATTTTTCTAAAAGCAATCCACTGTTTGAGGTAATGCATTAAATTAATCGTGCACCTACTGGAAAAACACACATCCATAATAAGATATTTTAGACAAATAAAACTTGGGATTATTTCAAACGTCTGGGATTTTTCGGTGAAAATTGGGTGATAAAATTAAATAATCAATTGCGAAAATCGCTCAAAATCGCCCAAAAAACTACCTTCACAGTAAATAACTAGAATGTTTGAAGTTTTTTTTCCATTAGTCGGATTTTGCTACTAGGTGCTATTTTCCGAGAAAATGATTTTTTCTTTTTATTTTATGGGCCTTGAGAATTAATTTAAAATAATTTCTGTTGATATTGGCGTCTACTTTTCGCAAGTCTTCTTTTTTTTATCAGTTTTTGTTTACATTCATTTATCCGAACAACCCTCATCTAACATAATATGTAGTATTAACAATGAAACTCAGTTTGCGTGTGGTATTTGAACGACATATGTGTAATGGTGCACATAGGTGCAATAGTCCTACAATAAATCGTCAAGTTTTTAATTTTTGATTTATTAAATTTTTATTTCGTTATTTAAATGAAACAATTTTATATAGGCACTTACATTTATTATAATTTTGATGTATCAATTATACCTAGTATATTAACTAACAAAAGTAATTATCAATTATTTCATTAATTTTGTTTAATAATTAAATTATTTGGTTTGTTACTTTTTCCTTTGTGTAACTTTATTTAATACGTGAGTCAATTAAGAATTTCAAATCCTGAATGCTTGAAAATATTTTATAGGAACAACACCTATATTCTCAGAACTGATGAAAAATGTCAGTGGTGCTATGAAACCATAATCAATAGTTTAAAACATATAACATTGCACTGTAAATTTTTTGTTAACACAAGGAAACAATTTCTGCAAAAATATGTTGTTCAGGATGATGATGAATTATCATTGCAAAATGTACTCACTATGGACAGCGTAGAAAAATTAAACAACATTTTTTTCTATCTGCAGTTTATATGTAAAAATTCGGAATCCAGGCTATAATAATGGTATATTAATGTGAATCGAGGATTATTTGTTTGGAGGATTATTTATTTAGAGGATTATTATTCTGTTGTTACAATTAATACTATTCTGTCCTAACTTAAAGTTTGTTCATTTATTTATTAAACCAGTGGTAATTTAAAAAAAAAAAAAAAAAAAAAAAAGAAGTTTTACATATTGTATTATATAACTGTAAATAAAAAATAAAACAATAAAAAAAAAAAAACTGTATTGAAATGACAATATGCTATATACTATCTTACTTATATTATAGAGGTCGGACTATAATAATTATGGTTGTTGTTTTATTTCAAGTAATTACTAACCAAATTAACATTAAGTGGGCCAGACTCAATGGCTACATGTTGTACATTAAAGCCAATAAAGAATTTATATTATTAACTTTCTTTAATACCTATGTATCTGTCTTTCCATAGAATACTGTATTGTACCTATTCTCCTAGTGTGTTGGTACAATAAATGGTACAATGTTTGATACTAAATAATCTAACATCGAAATATCAAATCTAGAATTTTTAAACGTTTATCCTAAAAGGTTTGATCCTGTTTATCATATAATTAAATAGTTCCTTCAAAAAGCTTTAAAACCATAGCAATAGCCTTATTCTAGGAGAACCAGAAGTGGAGATATTAATGAATGTCCAGACGCAGAAGCAGAGGATTTACTGGTGAGATTTGACTGTGAAAAAGATGGTGAGAGTGGCGACATTCTCACACAACTGTCTTGAGACCGATCACACAACTTAATATTATGATATATGTATTGAAAATTACTATCTGAATTCTTTTTTTTTTCTTTTAATAAATTTTATAATTTTCAAAATTATATAAAGCAAAAAAAATATCTGGCTTTTAATGCAATAATATATTCGCTTGGAATTAAAAAAAAAAAAAAAATAGCTATTAATACCCGATAATATAAGAAAACCAGATTAATGTTAAAATTTTAAATTTATGAATTGGAAATTTAAATAATTCAGACTATAATTGATTTAAATATTTAAAAAATAACACAGTTGTTCAAAAGTTTTCACTTTTCACTTCAGCAATAATAAAATAAAACATAACGTTGGTTTGTTTAAATTAAACTATAAAAAGTTTCAGAGCTCGGAATGTCCCACTAAATTAGGCGGAGAAAATATAAAAGTCAATGCCAGGGCCAGCGTGGCTTAGAAATTATTAATGGTTTCTCGTAAATGAAAATCGAAGGTTTCTCGCTATAGGGCGCAAATAAAACCAAATATGTAACATTTAATAGAATTTAGCAATTTATTATTGTACTTTTAATGTTTTAAATTTTAAAATAATAATAATAATCACTCTTAGCGCAATCCTCCCACCTACGCCTCGGTCTACCCCTAAGACGCTTCCCATTCGGCCCATCGCTTATCAACATCTCAGGAATTCGTTCGTTAATAAGCCCAGCCACTTTTCAGGTCCATCTTAATCTTCGCGACGCTATCACCTGAATAAAATTTACCGGATGATTGTTTCGCAAATCCGCGTTAGGTAAACTTCTATATTCCCCAGTGGTCTCATCCTTTTTTGGGCCGAATATTCTACGTAACACCTTATTTTCGAATACCTGAAGACGTTCTTCATCCTTCAGCGTTAGCGGCCAAGCTTCATATCCGTAAAGAGGAGTTGGAAGGATGATTGTTTTATAAATTTTTGATTTCGGGATAAAAGATTTGAGCAATTAAACATAACTAAATATAAAAATTATATCTAATTATTCCTATTAATAGAAGTTATGAGATAGAGTGGTATTATCTAGCAGAGCAGTGGGCGGTAGCTAAACAAGCCTCAACCTGATCGTGTTGCAAATTAAACGAGGGAAGTTGGAGGAAATAATTGCGTGATGACAGCTAATGGCTAATGGCAGGTATACTTGGCAGTTGATGTCATGACAATCGTTTGGATTTTCGTGCTTTAAGTTTAAAGCGTGTTACTTTTTCTGTTTGTGTTATTTTTTAGTAAATTACAAAGGAGTAAGTGTGGATAACAATTTTTTAAGTGGAGGACAACTTCGCTATTTTTATAATTTTTGTTTTTTATTAATTGTTATTATTTTTAAATATTTTTTTTTTAAAGAGAAAAGATGGTACTTGTGTGTTAACGCCACCGCAGTTATTTTTCCCTACTTGTTCGCATGCGCAAGCGGTTACATTTTGTAACCGTTATATTTTAACACCTGATTTCTTCTATGTTCGTTCTTGTTTACTGAGTTTTGTTTGTTGCTGATTTATTGTTTGTTTGCTGATTTATTCTAGACTCATTGTTGTTATTATTTTATTTATTTATTTATTTAATTATTATTTGATTTGTTGTTATTATTTCGCCAATTTTTGTGCTAAGAAAATGAGTCTTTGGGATTTGACAAAAGCCGAAGAAGTAATTGTATTTTTCCAGAAGCGAAATATTTTAACAATTTTCCACCGAAATCCGATTAACCATTTTCTTTTTTAATAAATTATTTGGATTTTTCATTATTTCGATTGTTCGTAATATTCCATTCTTTATTTCTATATTATCCATTATTTTAATTGTTCATGATATATTCCATTTGTAAATAAATTATTTTGATTTGTAATTGTTGATGATTATTTAAAACATTTAAAATTCTAACCCCAATAAATAGATTTAAAAAGATGCAAGATAAATGTTTTAGAAATATAACGGTTACAAAATGTAGCCGCACGGTTATGCGAAGAAGTAGGGAAAAATAACTGTGGTGGCGTTAACACACAAGTATCGAAAAGATTTGCCCTGGCCGGGATTCGAACCCGGGTCGTCCGCTTCACCTATGCAGTGCTCTAACCAACAGAGCTACCAGGTGTCGCATCCAAGTCAGGCAAATCCGTTCTCTTCACCGATCCTATACATTCGCAGTTTTTAGATCATTTATTTATTATTTTGCACTGTATTGAGAAATAAAGAATAAGAAACTTGATTATTATTTTTAATTTTTAAAGAGACGCTTAAATTTATAAATATCGTCTCGATAGTTATTGAATAAATTTTGTAATTGTTACAGATCAACAAAATATCGTTGTTGTTGTTTGTTTATTTAACGTCACTTTATGCTGCTATGGCTAATCGGACGATGCTACAGTGGGAGCTCTAAATTTTGCCTATCCAGGTTTAATCAGGATAGGGATTTTTAACGAGTACCTGACATCGTACAGGCTCGGGACCCCCGTTTAACGTCCCTTCCGAAGGACGGCGTAACTAAGGATTTTTTACTCCCTTTAAAAAATCCTAGGGCCACCTGCCGGGCTACGAACCCGCGATCTTGGGTTTAGTAGTTTGTTACGCTAACCACTAGACCACAGGTCGCCCCTGTGAAAACTGTTAATGGTTAAACAAAATATCGTTATTTGTGATCTTTAAAATTTGAAAAGAGTTTAAAAAAAATATTACAATACAGAATATGGAATGCTAGTAACAAAAATAATCAAATATTCAGGATTCAGTATTAATTTTTGAGCTATTGATTGGTAGTGATGTGTCGTTCCAATGAGTTTTTTTTTTTAACAATCAGTCAAACATTAGGAAAAAACGAAATTCTTGATATTGATCAAAGAAATTCCAACAATACTATTTAAAAAAAATAATATTAGCTGAACTTGTATATACAAACGTTCTCTTAAATATAGAGAACTGTTCACTGGCAAGCTAACGTTTCGATTCACATTGGAGGTCTTCTTCAGGGCTTATAATGGGGTCAAGGGTTGAGGCTAACTGACTATTAATAATTAATACTATAATATTAAGCTTATATTATAATATTAGACTAATTGACTAATACTACTTTTGATTTATTATCATAAGAATCTAATCCAGCATTCGGGATAAAAAGTGGGTAACTCAAAAATTTACTTTTTCACTAGTTTAGTCAAGCAATTTTTTCAACACCTTATTTCCCCGGCTATAACCCTAAAGTTTGGGGAGTATATAGAATTGCTTGACTTAGAGAAAAATATGATAAAGTCCATTTTTATTTTGGAATCATCCGCGTTTGATTGAGAACTTGATTGAAGATTCGAATCATTCATGGCCTAATATAACCTGTGAATATCATTCCTCTATATACCCTTATCACACGACTCTATTTTTCGCTTCTGATTATCACATCGCTGTTGGAGTTTACTTTGGCTGACACAAGATGGCGACACGGCGCTATGACGTCAGCGGGCGCTATCAGCGTTGCTGGGGTAGTTGTGACGTAGGTCCGCTCCTCAATAGCGTTCCTATTCTCCAAGATAATGTTTGTATTTGTAAGGGCAGGCTTTTTTGTCTTGGGACCAACATAGCTTCCGAATCAACAATAAAAATAAGGTTTTGTTATTATTGATGAATTTTTATGAATAATAACTAATTCTATATTATAATTCTATCTAGAATTAGTTATTAATTCTATATTTAATATTAAATGAATAATTCAGAACGAGAAACAACATTTGAAGAGTCTTGGGTTCAATAAATGGCGCTTCGTTCAAAAGTTGAGACCTTTCATGCACCAGTATCCATCGCCAGTTTTTCAGTCCTGGCGTCTTCCAATTTAGGGTACTAACCTGGCCCCAGTAGCTACAGAATCTTCCCATCTACGTTTTGGACAACAAACTCTCCTAGTTCCATACACCGGCGCCCTAAACAGCTTTCTTACTTCTTTCTTATGACATGCACAACAGTTTTATTTGTCTGACGAATTGAAAACATCCTAGAACACACGTAATAAGAACTGCTTAGGCCAGGATTTGTCGGGGATAGGTTGTCGTAAAGGTAAAAAGGTGTTACAGAGAAACACGATACGTTTTTAGATTATTTCTGCATGTATCAACTTGAATTGAACTTGAATATGTTTCGTCAGGAGATTTCAAGATTATTTTATATTTATTAGTGTTTAGGAATTCTTATTGAATTTATCATTTTTTATACAATAAGATCATGTTAGTTATCATAGTGAGGAGTGAGACTGCCTGCTTTGAAGGCTCCAAGTCTGTTGCAGATAAATTATTCAACCTTTTAACAGCCATTAATGGACCTAATGAGATCTGAAAATCCTCCGTGGCGATTGAGTGTGGTATCGACAAATCACCTGCATGGACAACCGTTGGCTTAGTATTGTTGTCTTGTTGACATTAATGAAGATCAAATCAGCACATCTCAGACCAACAGCCCAGATAGATGGACCCTATAAGAGGCAGCGCCAAGACGGCCAATCAGGTATCTCTGGTATCTCCTCATTATGTCTGAATTGACAAAACGCTAACCGGTTAGTCTTGTGGATTCCAGTTTTTTCTTTACGAATTGCAAGTAACTGTTTTAACTATTTAATACCTCCAACTATTAATTAATTTATGCCTCTTTTTAGGAATATTATCATTTTTATTTAATTAATTATTTATATTTAGTAATATTTTATCCTCTACACTAAATGGCACACAAGAGGTAGCAAAAGAAGGATAAATAATATTTTTTGAAACATTATATTTAATAATATATAATTATCTATAAACTTCAAACAAGAAGAAGAAAATGGTACGGGAGAGCTCGGAAAAAATTATCTTTAATAGGGAGAACTATTTATTTATTTATTTTTAAAGTTATTTAACGAAATTTACAACTGTATAACAGATTACATCAAGTAAATATAGTGAATGCATACATTGACATGAAAAGACAAGTAGAGAAACTTCTCAGTGGTAGTACTGAAATAAAAAGTTCAGCTTAGAAGGTTACGAGGCCATCTTCTTTTCAGACACCTCGGAGGATTATCAGGAATTGAACAGGTTGCTAGGTTTGAAACTAGTGGGTTTGTGTGGGAATGAAGTTTTTCATGAAAAGATTGATATCGGGTTCGGGCCAAATCAGCAACATTAAGGTGATTATGGATTACTTTGTTCGTAATGTAGTAAGGAGCATTGAGGATTTTAAGGAGGATTTTGGATTGTAAGGATTGAATACGAGAGGATTTCGATGGCTTGGTGGAGCCCCAAAGCTCTACTCCCTAAGTCCAGATGGGTCTAATGACTGTCATGTATATGAGTCTTTTGTAATTAATTGGGAGCTTAGAGCATTAGTCTAGTAAATGTTGAAGTAGCCTGAAACGTCGAGCTGTTTCTTGTCGTTCAGTCTATTTATTTTAAAGCCAACGATTCGAGTCGTTAATAAGTGCTGTGCCCACTGGGAAGCCTCTGAGTGGTAGACCGAAGCGTATGTGGGAAGATTGATGGTATCGCCATCGAACCTTCGGGTCCACTAAGCCTTGTTATTATTATAGTTAAACATCATACTATGATTGAAGAAAACAGTTTCTAAAATGTGATTACCGTTACCAACTTTATAGAGGATATTTTATAGTTGTTAGCTCTTCTACATTCACATGTTTCCAGCACCCAAATGGATCCTGGACTAGTAGGAAACTGTGGAAAGCACTGATTGGATCCAGGTCCCTGGATTCGAATCTGGCTGTAATAGTTAAATTATTCAATCTGTTAAAAACGATAGATCTGCAGCCCCTCCCGTTGCTAGCTCAACTTATACAGTCCCTGACCAAATTATGAGACGCACTGTATTTTTAAATAATTTTATGGTTCTTTCTTCTGGAGATCGGCAGGATATTGTAATTTAATTAGAAATGTATACATTATTATCATTTTCAGTTAAATAATGCTCAACAAGTCCACATCTTTGTCTTGCCATTGTTTGGCACACTTTCCTTTCATTGCAGTTTTTAACTTGGGCTTTCTAATTTTTAATGTAATTTTTTCAATTTTCTTCGAATAATGCGCTCAAAATCATTTAGGCTAGTATCCTGGAGTTGTGATTTTATCACATGTGGTAGCAAATCAGTTTTCCAGACAAATTTTCTTCAAACATCTCTCTGACCGTAAAGTGAAAATTAGTTTTCTACCGCATATTTTCAAAAAGGAAAATGCCAACAGAGACATTAAATAAATGTTAATACATTAGTGGAAATATTCCAACTAAAACCTTAAGTCTCTAAACTAAAACAGGAAATTGAAAATACCTGTCCAATATTTCGCCTATTCAGGCATCCTCAGGGCATAAAGAGAATAACAGCACAGCAAAACATGAATAATGCACCCAAAAAACATCCCACCACCTCTAAGGCTCAAATGCAACTACTGAATCCTAGGTTTTTTTTATTTATAAATTCTCTTTTTTTCTTGCACTTTTACTTTCATTTTTTTCAAATGTTTTTTTTTCTTCTGTTCTTGTGTTGTTTGTTACTATTATTTATTTTATTTTGTTTTCCTGTTGTGTTTTTTGGGGTTAGGTGAGTTTATATTGATGTTTCAAATTCTGGAGTATTTATCAGCTGTTTTTATCTAACCTTAGCCAGCTGGGAATCTAGTAACCTTCCCTATGATTCAGTAGTTGCATTTGGGCCTTGGGGGTGGTGGGATGTGTTTTTTAGGGTGCATTATTCATGTTTTGCTGTGCTGTTATTCTCTTTATGCCCTTAGGATGCCTGAAAGGCGAAATATTGGACAGGTATTTTCAATTTCCTGTTTTGTATAGAGACTTAAGGTTTTTAGTTGGAATATTTCCATACTATATGTATGTTAATGTATACCGCATCTTTTCGGGCTTAATTCCTCCCCTGACTCAATTGTCTTTTTTAAGCGTCATACACTAGCTTCAGAATATATCTTCGTGATATTTCCCGGTTTGTAAATGTTATCGCATTCACAAGGGCCTTCTATTCAGCTTTTTTACCTGGTGAAAGATGGGCTTTTCTCCCCATAATAGTCCAATTATTTTTTTTAAACACTGCAAGCAAAATAAACTAAAAACTGAGTGGTATAAAACTGTTAAACAATCAGAATCCATAAAGCAACAGAAACACGTCCGTACCTGACGCGATTCCGATCGCGACTGATACAGGTTTGTACTTGTTTACGTTCATGTAATACTTTGTCAAAACAGTGTTGCCATATGTTAAAAATAAATACAAATAGGTAATATACAACAAATCTTTTAAATAAAAATCAATAATACTGTTACTTAATTATTTAAAATATATAAAATTATTTTAAAAATACAGCGCGTCTAATAATTTGGCCAGGGACTGTATAAAATGGATATTTTTAACTGGGAGAAAAAAAACAGGTGCTTAATCGTGATATCGGATAAACCACTCTGTGCGATCGTTGCCTTGGAAACTGTACAGTACAGTCAGTACTAAACCCTTTATGGGTTGTGGTGGTTCTTTTTTTTTTAAATAATTTTTTATTCGCTAAAAATTTAATTATAAAAGTTTCCCTTTGCCTCTTTGTTTATTCTTTTCTAATTTTAATAAAATCCAATTAGCCGCCAGAGATGTCTGTGGGAGTTAAATGTAATTGAAGTAGCTCTTACAGAAAACAGACTATGGGATATCTAAGGCAAAGGTCACTCCATGACATT
Source organism: Troilus luridus (assembly GCA_964056705.1). NCBI lineage: Eukaryota > Metazoa > Arthropoda > Insecta > Hemiptera > Pentatomidae > Troilus > Troilus luridus. The sequence continues at coordinate 197,966,802 of OZ057412.1, forward strand.
TAATATCGTCCTATTCTATATTCCATTTTGTATTCGAAGAAATTCCCAAGTCATATACGTCATAAATTGATCTTGTGGCGCATTGTGATTCGTTGTGTAGAACGAAACACAATAGTAAATTCAATGTTTCAATTTTTTTTTTAGAATAGAAAAATAGCTCGTTCTGGCAAATATATATTAGGAATATATGGGTGTCGAAATGAAACTTAACTGAGCTTCATTCTATAAAAAAAGTAAATTTATTTTTATTACAACAATAATTTCCTGTAACTAATTTACAAACTCATCACTACAGTTTTTTTCAATGAATTTCATAATTTTTTCAACCTATTTCATAATTTTTTTCACCAATTTCGTAATTTTCCAATAAAATTCATAATTTGTTCAATCGATTTCATAATTTGTATGATGTCGCGGTGTGGTTGCCAGGAAATCATATAACACACAAAAAAAGAGGTGGTACCCATCGTATAAGTTTCACACCCGAAACTCTTGCGATTGAGGAAGTAATTGAAGAAAACGCAGCCTTCAACTTACAAGAAATAAATAAGAAACTCCCTCAGCGAAACATTATTAAAAATGCTGTATATACATATATATATATATATATATATATATATATATATATATATGTATATACATGTTTTTTTTATTTTTTTCTGGGTAGGGGAAAAATCTTTCATAAGACGAAGTGTGATAACACAACAGTGTGAGATTTCTACTCACTAAAAAACCACCTCCCAATTCTCCTTTTACCATCCCACGGAACAGCCGTCAAGCATTACTTCGTGGCGTGGCAGAAGGGCTATGTGCCTATTTCTTCTTTGGACAACTTATGTCGGATTAGCCAGAGCTTGGCCTCTCCTTTCTCGCTCCTGTATTCTGAGCCTTCTTCCGATTTGAGCTGCATAGTCTGCTGCAGCACTCCAATGCTCCTGCCTAGTCATCATTAAAGTGACAATATTTTCCGGCGATGACTTCTTTCCGAATTTTATGTCAAGCTCTTCCTTTTCTTGAGAAAAACCTGGACAACAGAAGAACGAATGTTCCACTGTTTCCTCCACGGGATCACAAGTAGGACAAGTCGGTCATCTATTCCGAAGCGAGCCAAGTAGGCCCTAAAGCAACCATGCCCTGTGAGCAGTAGGGTGAGATAATAATCTACCTCTCCATGTTTGCGGGATATCCATTTTGATATATCGGGTATCAGACGATGTGTCCATCTTCCAGAAGGTGAGGCATTCCAGCGTCTCTGCCATCTTTCAAGGGTATGACTTCTTTCATCTTTAGCCAGCGTTACCCAGTGCGCATTCGGCTCTTCTCGTTTCCTTCGAAAAATCCGACTGCGTTCATCTAGGTATGGAATGGTCTGTGAGAGATATTAGGCAGCGTCTTCGATGAAACCTCCCAGACGGCTATACTTTTTCCAACATTTCCGACAATTATCGTTATATCCCAAACCTCGACAAATTACATACATAAACCTTTCTGGCGAATCACTCAATCTATTGGTGAAAACCGCATGAAAATCCGTGCAATAGTTATTGAGATTACCGCGAACAGACAGACAGACATGGCCTCGGAGTTTGCTTTATTATATGTATAGATTTCATCAAAAAATAAAACACGATAATGTATTTGGTTTCCTGAAAAATGATTTCATTATAATAAATACATAGAAAAACTTTTTTCAAATAAAATATTTATTTTAGCTTATAATACAGGAATTTGACACCCTCGTAACTTGTTGCTAGAATTAAATGATGATTACAAACCCAGCCTCGACTTAATAGAAATACGAGGTAATGCCGAAACGATAGAATTAATTCAATACAGGAATGGCAAGACTCAATAGAGGCGACCAGATAAGACGAGAACGCTTATTGAATATCATGCTCCTCTATAATTGATTTAGATGGTTCATACTCCACCGGAATAGAAAGAAGGCCGTGGACAGGTAATGTCTATTCAATTGAGGAAAATGATTGAAAACTTAATAATACCTTAGAGGCTTGTGCTTTTAGTGTTTTTACAATTAATAAAGTTAAGTAATCTATCTTTTAATAGGAGTTGATGACTCTAGGGTTTTACGCCTCTAAGCAATAACAAACAGTCTTTTAACGACGAATCGAGATTAGGTAGATAGATAGATATAAATCATCTTTTATTAATAAATTTTTTACAGTTTTTTCTTTTTAATTTTATTAACAACTTTAGCAACCGCAGCATGGTACTTCATTTGCCGGTGGTTTGATTAAACTAATAAATAATAATAAAACTAAAAATATACTAAATATCCTTTTGACATTAATAATTAAATTCTGAAATTAAAAAATGTCAATATCGACCTGCATTTCTTACAAAATTAAATAAACCTATTAAATTCTCCCCATTTATAATATCAATTAGTTTTTGTTTTCTTTATAAGATATTTCTTATATACTGGACTACTCTTCTTGATCTATATAATTTAATAATGAAGAAAATAAAACCTTTATCCAGTCAACAATTGTTGTTAAAAAATTAATAAAAGATTAAAAGACGTTTCGACATATATCTGTCATTTTCAATTTTAGTTCTTCACACAGCCTTCTTTGAATTTACAAGTCACAATCATTACTGCAAAAACAATAAAAATATACTAAAATACAATAATAAAACAATTTGTCAAAAATAACCAATAACAATAAGCATAGATACCTTGAGGTCAAACATATTAAAAAGTTTTTGTTTTGAGATTAGCACATTATTATATATTTGTATTATTATTTCTATACGATTTTAAGACGGGACACGCTGCCGGGACGCTTCGAGATTATAGTATTCTGATAATGCCAAATTGATAAAAAAATTTTATTACCTCATTAATCAACCAAACCATCTCTTCAATACAGCCATGTATTATATAAATATTGATTCTAGAGTATTAATATTTGAAATGTATTGTTACGGGCTACTGGGTGTAAAATGGACTAAACTATTACTTAATTCAAGAATCTAATATTTATTAACAAATTAACAAGAATACAATGAGATTATTTAAAACAGTTAAATTATTAAACTAATATCAATATACAATAATAATATTCTACTAAATGTTATCTAATTTCTAAGATAATATACAAATAATATAAGATATTGTTTATACTAAGTAACTAAACTATTTATATAAATTTGTACAAATACAATAATATTACACTATAGTTTACAATTACAAATTAACACTTACAGTTCGCTAACTAAAGTCCACCGACCGTAAGACTCTTCAAATATGACAAACTGCCACACAGTTTATTACACTTATTACACGGTCACTAATTGTCACTGTTGCTCACTAAGCACTTATTACAGACTGATACTAATACTAACTAACTCACACACACTGCCACTAGTTAACGACTGCTCCTCACTGGCTTACTACTGACTCGTCTTATTACTACTGCCGGCCAGAACAGCTGTCCTTTTTATATAGGCAAGGCCGGTCGGGGTGGGGATTTCTCGGAAGAAGACCGAGAACCGCCTAGACCGACCCACAAGGATCTACGCCATTCTATAATCCCTTCCGCTTAATCCCATTGTTTGTCTTATCCTCCCAGCCGGTCCTACTTCCTGCTCTGACCGTAACACTGCCCCCTCCTTAAAAGTGCTCTACCCCAGAGCATAGTCCGGAGAAATCGGGCGGTTATGAGCTTCCCTCGATGGAGACGCATTTCCTTTCCAGGGGTTGAACGTGCACACCAATATGGCGACTCCAGAGTTGGCGAATATCTGTTCAAGCATGTTCCTGACAACCTTCCACTCCAGGCCGTCATATCCACAGCCCAACTTAGGGATCGCGAGCTTGGTGACACGCAGTCTCAGAAGCTTACTCCGCAGGTCGTCGAGGCTTCGCCGCAGTGCGTCATATGTGGGCTTCTGATCAGTAGCACACTTGGTAACTAAGTAGAACAGGTGTCGTCCTTCGTGCGTATGGTGGAGTGCTTTCCCGACGCTTGGTCCTTGGCGTTCCAGTTCCTCAGTTCCAGCAAACTTCTTCCTGAAGACCGTTGCAATCCCTCGTGAAGTCCTCAGATCTTCGGCGACACAATGGGCCAGAGAATAGTCCGCGGGTAACGAGAAGATATCTCTGTATACTGCCTGAGTTACTCCACGGAAACCTTGTACCTTAGGTTGTGCAACTGATACCTTACTGGTCTCCACGTTGTTGAGGTTCCTGACTTGCTGGTCTTCTGTCGGGCCATGGTCTCCTTTGTAAGGGGCCAGTCTGTTAAAATGGACTACCCTGGGTTTTCCTTTTGGCTGCTTCCTGATCCTATAGATGACGTCGTTTATCCTATTGATGATCTCAAACGGGCCATCCCAGGAGTTCTGAAGTTTAGGTGAGTAGCCTCGCCTCCTTCGAGGGTCATGTAGCCAGACCAAATCTCCAGGGTGGAAGCCACCTTTCTCTGCCCTGATGTCGTAACGCTCCTTCATTCTGTCACTGGCTCCCTGGATATTTGCACGAACCTTCTCGTGGATATTATCCATCCGCTGGTGTCAGGTGTGGGGTATTACTCGGAACAAGATCGAGAACCTTCCAGGCCCGATCCAGTAGGCTCTACGCCATTTTATAATCCCTTCCGCTTAATCCCATTGTTTGTCTTATCCTCCCAGCCGGTCCTACTTCCTGCTCTGACCGTAACAGTATTATGTTTTATAATGTTGAATGGAACAAATACTGAATTTAGTGGGTGTCGAAATAAAACTAAACAGTTGACACACTATTTACCAAACTGTTTTCTTTAAACTACATAACCACACACTACTGAGAATAACCTCCCCGGTTCTTCACTCCCAGCTGTTACCATGGTAACCGTATCGGTAGCATTTGAATGAAAGACGTTTAGTTTATATCTTTTACACATATATATATAAAATCCCAAAACTATGTAACATATAGTAATATAGTAAAAGGGAATTTAGAATGGAAACAAATAAATATACGAAATTAAAATATATTTGTATTTATTTATTATTTAATTTACATTTGCACCTGCGCAATTGCGCATTCAGCAAATTTGATCCTAATGTTTTTCACTTTGCTTTTCTACATGATCTTCTGTGCTATATCGTGATGGGGTAAAAATATCAATAGGTGAGTAGGTCTCTTGGCCAATGTCTTTTTAATCTTTTCCTATCAAGCCCAGGTAAGAGGGAATAGGAAAGCGGAAGAAAGAGTGGGTTTGGGTGATATTGTGTCGATGAGTGGAATGTCATGTATTTGTTATGAACATATGATTTTATAGTGGGAATGTTCATGTCGTTGTGTATGGTGTGATTCGAAATATACCATGTTGCATTAAGAATTTTTCTGAGAATTTTGGACTGTGTTGTTTGTATCTTGTGTATGTGAACTTTTTTTGCTGAACCCCAAAGTTCTGCTCCATATGTCCAAATAGGTTTTAGTATACTATTGTAGATAAGTCATTTGTTCCGTAAGTCAAGTGAAGATCTGTAGTCCAGAAGATGTGATAGTTGTTTGTAGCGTCTTGTCAGTTCTTGTCTTTTTAATTTTGTATGTACGTTCCATGTAAGTCTTTTGTCCAAGTATAGTCCGAGATAACGTACATAATTTTTGGAAGGTACTTCGTCGTTGTCAATTAAAAAATATAAAATGCAAAAGTGGAATAAAAAGAGAAGGATAAATAAATAATATCTGAGTAAATTAGCGCATTAAAATATAATGACAGCAGACAATCTCGAATTCAGAAATTTGCTGAACGGGGGGGAGGAAGGAGGCACCTGTATATCAGATCATCCGTTCCCACGCCAATTAGAAATCATAAAATATTAAACGCTTTTAAAAATTCACATTAGTCAATCGAAATTCATTTATCTTACCAACAATATTGTTCTGAAGAGGAAGGTTCTGTTTCGGAAAACGCATGCATTCGGTAATTATGATTACTTGTATGAAATAACTCCACGTGTTTCAGAAATTTAACATATAACCTAATTATGAATCCAGTTATAACTTTTATTGATAACTGTCGTAACCTAACAGAAATAAAAGAACATATGTTTGTATTTATCTATAATTTAAAACACAACAAATAACCAAGACAATTATATATATACATTTTCAATTTGGGGACAAAAATCCACAATATTCTTCAGGATCTGCTCAAAAAATCCCTGTTTCGTATCTCCTTCTCCAACTATACTCACACAGGTACGAATCTATCATCGTCCGGTGGGTACTGCATTCTCTCTTGTTCCTTCTCTTGAGAGATTCGATTCTTTGAGTATGAGCTCCTGAGGTTACTTCATTTCGTGGAACAGAGTCTTTTTTGAAGTTTACTCCTTAAGAAACAATTTTCATTTTTAGCCCGCGGTTTGAAAATTTTATGAGGAGTAAAATCGAATTTTAGCTAAATGTGGTGCATTACGTTCCTTTCTCGAAAATATTGTATTATTTTTTTTACATAATAGATAGATATTAAAAGTTAAATCCCGGGACAGATCGGGAAGAGATACATGTGATATCTATGCTAACAGTGTATTCTATTGCTTTATTCTCCAAGTGTTGAAATGCGATAATTTTTTTAAAACCTTAAATTAAGGTTAGGTTTGGTTGAACTAGTTAAGAAGATAAATATATAACCTCAATGTTACCTTTGAGCTTAGATGTTTTTTATGTTTTATTATTATGAGATATATAGATGTTTTCAAATGTTTTAAATAGTCAGGGAGGTCAATAAATAGTCAATAAACTCTACAGTAAAATATAAATATATTGAGAGACGTTACGTTCCTTTGCGGACCTCTCACTTCGAGGTTATGTATGTGTATAATAGCAACCTAACCGTCAATTTGTGTTGTCAAATTGTAAAATTAAAAAATACTTACTTACAGCGAAACCAGCTGTAGTATGAAATTATTTATCGTTGGTTCTTTCAAAGATAAAGACACAGTGGATATTTATTTATTCACTTAACATCAGTAAGTCAAATTTTAATAGTGAAAAGTAAATTTAATTTTCACTAAGTAAAGATGAAAGTTTACACTTAGTACAATTATCGAAAAATCTAATTTAGACTTTATTTCTGGCAGTTTACTCGGGACGACTAGATATTGTATTGAGACATTGTACATATTGATGCAATGTTTTCACGATTCATAACCCATGTAAATTATGACGTACACGTATTGTATTTTAGTTACCGCATACCTATTGTCACAGTATTTAATAATGATGATAATACTATTCACGGCCTAATTACTGTTGAAAGTCATGTTAATTGTTCATGGTGGAACAAACGAATCTTCCAAAGAATGATTTATATAAAAATATCAACTATTCTCAAATGAATTATTGATGATATATATATATATATCATTGGAATGATGTATTATTGGTTATATATGCTTTGATTATTTTTTAAGATGCTTTCATTTACCCTCTTTTTACATAATCAATACAATGCTAGTTTTTAAGGAGTAAACTCAAGTCGTGCGTCGGAGCTGACACACACTTTTTTTGATGTGTAATAGCCTTATCTTTAGGATATTTTATGCTTGATTCTTGATTTTTAACTACTTTCCCCAATTCTAAGAAATTCATTTAATGGCTGAGTAAATCATATTTAATACAAGTAAATTACATGATTTTATCTTTCTTTACATCTTATAAGAGTTTTCTGGTAGTGACTCTAACCTTTATCAGTGATTGAACCAGCCATGGTACAATACTTTGCATAGCCTACTATGTATTCTGTGGTTACTGAACAGGGATTTTTAAGATATGAAGTATTTATTTTTTCAAAAACCTGGCACAATAAAAGGATTTCACGATCTAAGTCGGCAACCGAAATTCGATGAGGCATTTTTTGAATTGTTACAAAAAAAAAAACTTTCTTTATGAGGGTAATGATAAATAATGATTTTCAGATTGCAAGAAGCATATGTGCTATATGCTGTAACAGTCTCAACGTTTTGTTGACTTTACATTATTATTTCTATTAAGTTATAAGTTATCAATAAAAGTAACTGATACTAATTAACAGATATTTAAAAAATAATCTTCAGGCGTATTCCGAAACAGACCCGAATATTAAAAAATAAAACAAATGAAAAGTTAAAACTTGTTATTAAGACACTCGTAAAACGAAATCTGCCGATCAAGAGACTCGTATCGGTCGGAAGCGTTCGGGCATGTTCGGGTGTTTCCGTAGAAATCCCGAACTGGTACGAGCTTGGAGCCGACCCTTCAGTACGTGCGGGATGGCCTAACTGTTGTAGTGTCGTAGTGTACCATGGTCTGCACCATGTCCGAACGGAAGGCGACCATCCGAGTCGGATTCTACGACATTGAGAGGACTATCGGCAAGGGCAACTTCGCCGTCGTCAAGCTAGCTAGACATAGAATCACTAAGACTGAAGTATGTACAAATATATTATATATATAATTAATACGTAGCTATTAAAAATAATAATAAAATATCTCATGTAGGGAATTAATGACTACTTTTTAGGACCACTACACTATCAAAAAGCAATCCTTTGACCAATTTAAATCAGTGATACAAAGACCGAAGTCAGTATAATATATCAGAATACATAATTATAAGAACAATATAACATGCCACAATATTTATTTAATCGAATTAAATATCTGATTTAGACTACATTTTAGGTTGAAAAATAAAAAATATATTCTTCAAGCAAGCTAGTCATAGGATCAGAAACCATTTACGCCTATAAACAACTATAAATCTAAACATTATAATACTAATTTAATTAAAGATTATAAATACTGAATTATGTACTTTATTATACGTTAATATATATAATTGATATATAGCTTTAAGAATAATAAAATGTCATATGACTACATAGCAAGACTCTTAAACTATAAAAAAAGATCAATTTAAATCAATATCACATTGGCTAAAGCCAGAATAATATAATATTATTATAATTTTAGTATATATAATGGTGTGAATAATATAAAATGCCATAATATTGATTTAATGTGACAAAATATCTAATTTAGACAACACATAATTTCATTATAGTCTTTAAAACAGATAATAATAGGATCAAACAGACTGTATTATATCATTAAAAATACACACGTATTTCTCGTCAAGGGAATACGTGATTAATTTTTATGACAATTAAACTTTAAAAACCAACTGTATAATATTATATGAGCATATGTCACCATACGAATAATACAACATTCCACGATGATATACAAAATATATTATACAATTTCTGAATTAGGCATAGACTCGCAAGCTTAAAAATAAAAAAAAAAAAATATTATCATCATCATACTAGCTAGACATAGGATCATTATTAATATAATTAATAATAATAATAATAATATAATATCTCATGAATAATAATACATAACTAATTTTTATGACTTGAAATGTAAAAAAGTGATCCTCTAACAACTTTAAATCAGTATTATAAAGACAAAAGTCACTATAATATTATATCATTAAATTTTCTGTATATATATTTATAAAAATAACACATCATGCCACAATACACGTCTTTATTTTAGGCTTAAAAATAAATAATAAAAGAATCAAACTTACTGAACTATGCACTGTATTAAATATAATTGATATTTAGCTACAAGAATAATAAAACATCTCGTGCATCGATTACATGACCACTTAGTTTGACTATTAAAACTGTAAAGAACGACTAGCTATAATAAATAATTATTGTAATGTAATATAATTTAATTTTATAATGTATATAGATATCATTTAGGCGACATATTACTTTCTTGTTGCCTTAAATATAAAATGATTGATCTTCGTCAAACTATCTATGCATATGATCACTAAGACTGAAGTTTGTTTATCATATCATAATATATACATATATATATTTGATGCACAGCAATAAGTATAATAGAACTCCTCTTGTAGTAAATGCATCGTTATTAAACTAAAAAATTAATAACAGTTATTCTAAAGACCAGAATGATATTTAATTCTTCTTTACAAAATAAGTTGGTTGTATGTTTTTTAGCCCAATGAATAGTCTAATTCGTATTTAATTGGAACTTTAGAACCAATGGGTCTTTTTCGTTCAATCCCAATATAAAAAAATGAAGTTATACAAGAGTATATCCACAACAGTGGGTTTTCGGTGGGATATGCCGGGGGGGAAAAAGAATGCATTCACCCTCAAATTATTATCATGTCTGACTTATGGAATACTTATCAAAGATAGTCGGATATGAGTACAAACATTATACAGTCAACCAGATAGAGTATTAAAATTTACCTGGAGCGCAAACGTAGTCAATTGAGTCACCATGGGCTGCAGTCAAAAGAATTAAGGTAGAGGCAAGAACTAAAAGATCCTGGACTCGTATTTGTGTGAATTTATGTCGAGGCAGAGGTATAAAGGCAAAAATATTTTTGAGGTTTATGATAAATCACATATCTACATTTTGGTCTTTAGAATAACTGTTATTAAATGTAGCTATTTTTTTCATGACATGTGTTTTATTTTTAATGTATAAATATAGATTCGGGGATTTACGAAAAAGATCCCTTGCTTTATACCTTTGGGGGAAAAAAACCTCAAACAATATGGATGGTTCATTCATTATAATTTTTTTATTGATATTTACAACTATATTACAATAATATAACAAGTAAATAGGCTAAGTGATACATAATGACACGTAGAGAAACTACCCACTGGTAGTACTCAAATCACTTAGAAGGTCACGTGGCCATCTTCTTTTCAGACCCCTCGGAGGATTATCGAGAATTGAAGAGGAAACTAGAGGGTTATAGTGGAAATGAAGTTTGGTTGACTTTATTCTTAACAAAATAAGAAGCATTGAGGATTTTACGAAGGATTTTGGATTGTAGGGATTGGATAAGTTAGGAATTCTATGGCTTAGTGGAGTCCTAAAGCTCTACTCCGTAAGTCCAATTAGGTCGTATGATGGTCACGTATATGTGTCTTTTGTAATTAATTGGGAGCTTAGAGCGTTTGTCTAGTAAGTTTTAAAGTAGCCTGAAACGTCGATTTTTTGTCTTTTCAGTCTTGTATGAGGATATTATAAAATTAGAATATGCATTTACAGTAATTATTTAAATACGTATTATTTAATTATCTATTATTCTTAGTAACAGAAACCTGTCAAATATAAATGAAAAATAATAGGTACTTAAGATAAACCTTAATAGATAATTTTAAATCGTATAAAAGCTAAGCGGGCGGTAAAAGTCGCGTAAAGTTTCATGCAAATTATCTCTTCCGCTTTATCAATTGCATCTTATAACAATTTATATACAAATTACCGTTGATATAAAACTGTTACATTTAAAAATGTATAAAGTATATATTTTTTTTTGAAGAGATAATTTTTTTAAATTTAGAACAAGGTGGGCTTTCAATATTTATTTGATCGCTTTTATCCTGTCCCGAAATTGTAACTATTAAGAACCTGCATCGTTGGACTAAAATTTTTTAATATTTTCTTCTCTACATTATTTATATATCAACCATTATTTATTTCTGTTAAATTTTATTGTTACCTATTTTGGTAAATAAATATTGTTGTATATATTTTAGGTATACTTTACTGTGTTTAAACTATCACACCCGATGATCGTGTAGCGACTAAAAAAAAGTGCAAAACTAGATATTATCCAAAACCCAAAAATTACATTTAAAAAAATCTGCAACAACTAACTCTCAGTTTAAGTACACTCCTCTCTGTATAAATTGCCTTCTGGTTTTTCATCACATACAGCCGAATTATGTGCCATCTTAGAAGCGGTCAAATACATCATTCGATCCATAGATCAAAATTTAGTTGTTTTAACTGATAGCAAAAGTGCATTATTATCACTAAATAATAAGGGTCTTTTTCGTTTAATGCACAATTCGGTTATTAAAAAAAGTAACTGTTATTAAAAAGTAACACGTGATTAATATAAAGTAACTATAATTGTTAACACAAATGATATAGTTTATTCTAATTTCCAAAATGAAGCGATATCTTCCAATATAACCTCAAAAAGGTCTTTCCCCATATTCCTTTGTCTCCACATAAATTCACAGAGATATGAATCCAACATTGTTCTTCTAGTTCCAGCTTCTATTTTATTTCTTATTTTGGCCGCGGCCCATAACGATTCTATCGACTGTGTGTGCGCTCCAGTTGAAGGATCAACGAAATTTTCAGAATGGTTGACTGTATAATGCTTAAAATCATACCCTTCTATTCTTTCTATAGTGGAATAAGCTTTCCATAAATCTGATATTATAACACTTCCTGGAAGAATACATTCTTTAATGCACGCTATTAAAGTATCTTTGTTCCTGTTGGGCACTGAATATATGAAAGATTTTTTCGTCTCCCTGCAAATACCACCAAAAACCCATTGGTTGGGATATATTCGTCCGACATTATGTTTCCTTCTTGTAAAACAAGACTCGTCAATTTCGAAGGTAATAACATATCCTCCTATTTTGATAGGATTTTTAAGTAGCGAATCAGCACAAACCTCCCTCAAATAATTTTTCCAATTTGTTACTGTTTCTGCATACTCAATTCGTCTTTACAAAATAACGTTGTTTTTATATTTCTTGGTCCATGAGTAAATAAATTATTCAGAGGATATTTTGAACCGTTGAACCACGTACCTTCCCTGAGTCCTACTTCCAAAAGACAACTTGCATTGTGACACCGCCATCTGTACCGGTCATCTCTCTTGCGCAACTTCATAGAATGTCCATTCCGGCATAGTTTTTCTTTATGGATGAGGCCTTTTTCTTGTAAGAAAGCGATGGTTCGGTCCAAATCTTTAAAATCTTCGTTTAACCTTAACATAGCCATTATTAGGTTTTAAACGAAACTAAGAAATGTAGTCATATGTTCTACTGAGGTTGTAACTATATCACGTGTTACTTTTTAATAACAGTTACTTTTTTTAATAACCGGATTGTGCATTAAACGAAAAAGACCCAATAATAATGTTAATAGAAATATTAATAATGTCCAAAAGGAAATAATAAAAAATCATTATCTGGCAACAAAAGCGAATAAACAAATTATATTTTTGTGGATTAAGATACATGTGGGGATCCCAGATAACGAAACAGTGGACAAAATGGCTAAATTAGCAGTTACAACTGGCCAACAAGTAGACACTAAAATACCGTTAACAGATTATTATAAAATCATTAAATTAGATGAGTTAGAAAGTTGGTAGAGTCAATATCGGGACAACTCCACCGGCCAGTTAAATAAATCGGATATTTCCGCAAATATAAACATAGGAAAAGATACAATAAAAACTAAAAGTATTAAGCTGAGAAAAAATCATGGAATTTGCAACAATTATTTATGTAAGAAAGGCATAAAACAAACTCCTAAATGTTAAAAGTGTAATCATAATGAGACTCTTAAGCGTATTATACTTGAATGTCCAGCGTACATACAACAAAGAGAAATATTGCTCAAGAATTTAAATTTGAAAAAAAAATTGTTTATGATGAAATATTAAAATTATCTAACCATGAAAGAATTTGTGACCTTCATGAGTATTTGAAAACAATTAACACACATATATAATATATATATATATTTTTTTGTTGGTACTTGTGTATATAATGCATGCCCAAAGTAGGCCAATGTTGTACGCATGCCCAAGCGGTTACATTTCTAGCAGTTACCTTAGATAACCTTTTAAAATATTTTTATTTGAATCTAAGTTCGAAATCTTTTCTCTTCAAAATATCCGAAAGGAGGCAATCTCGGCCGAACTTAGATTCTTGTTGCCCAAAGCAAAACACGGAATGTCATAATGGAAATAAATAAATCGAAGTAATAATAATTTAATTGGATATATAACATAATAAAATAATGAAGTATATAATGTAAATAAATATAATAATGACATAAATAAATAATGCAATATATAAACAATTTAAAATTAAAATAATTATTTAAAAACATACGATTCATACGATAAGCATTATTGTATAATTATAAATCACCAAACAACAAAAAGTGTACTATGAATCACCAAACAAACAACAAACGAGCAAGAAACAAAAATTTAGATACAACTCTCGAACTCACTAGTAAACAAACAATGTCTGTCAAAAATGTAAGGTTATCCAAGGTAACTGTTAGAAATGTAACTGTTATAAAATGTAACTGCATGGGCATGCGTAGAACGTTGGCTTATTTCGGGCGTGCATTATGTACACAAGTACCATATTTTTATACATTTATGTGTTTTTGTATTATGTATGTGAGTGTGTGTGTATGTATATAATATCAAATACACTTAAAATAAAAAATTATAGCAGTACCAATAAAGTGATTGGGCTTACTGAGAATATAACCTTCATATAATTTAGATGTGGCTGTATGGAATATACCAATGCCACCCCTATTAGGGAAAAAGAAAGAAAAAAAACTCTCAGTTTTAATTAATTAGAGACTCTGCTTTGTAATTTAATATTCTGACAACAATCGCTTAATTGTTTGTGTTTTGTCACTGTCTATTATTTTTGTCGGTTTAAAAACAATTAAATTTAAAGCTGAAACAGTTGGAAATAGGAAATAATAAATAAAAATTCTATTATATTTTTTTCTAATTTTAAACTAAACAATGGGATATAGTTTAATAACAATAATGTTAAAAAAACAGTATGTAAGTAAAAGAATAACAAGAATGACAACAATATAATAAATATAATTTAAAATGATAGAATGCAGTACTCAATACAATGAAACTTGAAAATGAAAATTTTATAAATAAATAGATTTATTGATATAATTTATATGAAAATTATTTATTTTGTTAAATGCCGTGAATCGACTGCTGGGGCTCACTCAGCCCCTGTAAAGATCAACTAGATTAAGCGCGATCTCGACAAACCATATCAATGCAAAACCATTGACTTGGAAACAATATAGCCTTGACCATGTACTGATCTAATAATACCATGTAATTATTATTGATTTTAATATGCAGTTATTTTTTGTCTGTTTTAGTTAATTTTAAGATTCATCTACGAGTTATTATTTATACAGAGTAATCATGATAAACATTAAATAATTGTGATTAAAATATGTTTCAATTTAAATAATAATAATAATTATAAAGTTTATTTATTAATATATCATATCATATATAGTAGTTTATTTCGAGGATACTATACAGGCCACTATACAACACACTAGGCGCGACATAGGCCATGAAATCACGGGAGGTCTTCGCTCCCTCACGCCTTGGAAAATAAATCGATTAATCGAGTTCGTTACCCGCCGCTGTGGGGGGGCTGCCCTTTTTAGCAGGAGGGGGTCTTCGCGCAACACTAAAAGGGATTTATGTATCTACTTAGTGTTTCATATATATATATATATATATATATATATATTTACTAGCGACCCACCCCAGCTATGCTCGGGTAATACGCCATATTATGCCTACATAATTTGTCTGTGAAATGTATTTTTTTTTTTTTAATCACGTACCAGTCACTAAGGACCGCGAATATCATTGGTTAGGCTTCTTTGGGAGTCTTGATTTTCTTTCTTCCCATCTCAGCTAATGTACTTAATTATATAGAAATTATAAAAATAAAAACAAAACCAAATATTTCTTTACGAATTTATTATCTTGCACGTTAGATAAATGCACGGGGTTGGGCAAGCAGCGTCTTCGGTGAAACCCATCGATATTCCAACCCATTTACACAAAACCTCGACAAATTATATACCTGAACCTTCCAGGTGAATCATCACTCTATCTATTGGTGAAAACCGCATGAACATCATTGCAGTATTTATTGAGGTTACCGCGAACAAACTTGGCCGAGGACTTTGTTATTATAACTGTTGTCATTCTTGTACATACTTATTATTCTTATACTTACATACTGTTTTTTAAACATTATTGTTATTAACCTATATCCTATTGTTTAGTTTAAAATTAGAAAAAAACTATTATTATATTTTACATTATTTCTACTTTTGTATCTCGTTAATTACATTACTTTCATTTTTATTTGTTATTTCCTCTTTCAAACTGTTTCAATTTTAAATTTATTTATTTTTAAGCCTACAAAAATAATGGACAGTGACAAAACCCTAACAGTTAAGCTATTGTTGTCAGAATATTAAATTAGAAAGCAGAGTCTCCAATTAATTAAAACTGAGAGTTAGTAGTTGCAGATGATTTTTTTATTTATTTATATTTTTTGGATAATATCTAGTTGCACAGCTCCTTTCTTAGTCACTACATGATCATCGGGTGTGATAGTTTAAATACAGTAAATTAAATTACATACATAAAGCTTCCCGGTGAATCACTCTATTGGTGAAAACCGCATGAAAATCCGTGCAGTAGTTATTGAGTTTACCGCGAACAAACGCGGCCGAGGACTTTGTTTTATAATATGTATAGATGGGAGTGTTATAACTCAGTCTGAGCGCTGAGATGTACTCGGGTTCACATCCAGCTGTGACAGATAAACTAATTACTAAATTAATCTATCACTATTTTTTGTATTAACAGCAATGGATGGAACCTAAAGTATCTGACCCGCTTTGGGCTCACTCAGCCTCTATAAAGATGGTATCGTCAATAAACCATCATTAGAGGTATAACAAAAAATTATATTAGTTCAGATTACGCCCAATCCGTTTTAAATCATATAATTTTCATAAATTTTGTTATACACATTTTAATTTTTTCTTGCAAATAATTGCCTTTCATTTGTTGTATTATAAAAATTGACAATTTTCTTAAGTTCATACCATTTTTTTTTTTAAACAAAAATATGATCTATCGTATTTGACCTGAGGACTGTTTACTCACATCGAAGAGTCATCGGTAAATAAATAGACGGCGAGATTTTTTCTTTTGACTCTGTAGGTTATGCACATATGTACATTTAATTTAGTTCGTTGTTATTAACATTATTTTTAACTTGATCGCACAAATATTTCTTAAGTGACATTAGATCAGCAAGAGTGGGACAAGTGCCTCCTGGCAGACGAACTCTGAAGCAAGGCTGATACAGTTTTGATAAGTGATAAAGAGATATTTAACTATTTCTTTCATGGTCATAACCCACCACCGATTTTTGACAACAATGATTTTTGAGTTGTCCCACATTCGAAATACTAGTGCGATACGTACGTGTGTAAGTCGGTTCTTTAATCTATTGGCACGTAACGGATGAAACGTCATTTTCGTTTCTTTACAGTTTTCTTTTCATTAGAGATTAGATTATTTGTACACAAACATTTATGTTATGTATAGCGTTTGAAAGATCATTTAATCCTTTTTCATAATCAGTGGTACTTCTTCTTTTGAAAGTGAAGTAACGTTTTAAAAATAAATAAGAATAAAATTATGTCTTCCGTGGAAATTCGAATAATTTTTCTCTACAAATTTAAAGTTGGCCATAGTGTCACGGAGGCGTTCCGAAACATTGATATTGTTTTTGGTGAAGATACAGTGAGCGATAGAACAATCTTCCGTTGGTTTGAAATATTTCTGACTGGGGATTATGACCTTACCAACAAACAAATGGTAGGCCGAAGACTAAGTTGGACAACAAAAAGCTGAAAGAGCTGGTCGGAGCGGGCTCTTCCCAAACCACTCGTGAATTAGGTTCACACCTTTAAGCAAGTGCCATGACTGTTTCCAGGCACCTTAAGGAGCTTGGTAAGACAAAAAAGCTGGAAATGTGGGTACCACATGAAGTAACCGAGGTCCAGTAGCTCACCAGCTTTTATTTTCCGTTGTTTGGATAATTTTTTAAGAAATAAAAGATTTGACAACAAAAATGCCCTGAAATAGGCCTTCCAAGACTTCGCTTCTTCCTAGACACCTAATTTCTACAGAGCGTGGATAGAAATGCTTGTTACACGTTGGGAGAAGTTTATTGAAAGTGAAGGATCATATTTTGAATTAATAAAAGTATTATTTAATAATTTTTTTGCTAATAATTTAAATTTACACTTTCACTGACATTTCTTATGGTACAACCCGTATATATACAGCCAGTAATACAATTATTTTTATTTTCGAAAATATTAAAAAATAAACGAAAGAAAAATTAAAACTTATGACTTAACTTGAAGCGACAGCCTGCGCTAATGTTATCTTAATTTATGTTTGTGTTACTGTGATAAAGTGATTACCTTCTGCTAGTATTAAGTTCGTCATCTCTAATCCCAAGGCACTTCAGTCAAAGTATTAAGTTCTATACTTTCGGATAGGTATGTATTTCTGTCCGTTGTAAAGTTATGTCCGTTAATGACAGGTTGTACTATATTAATATTAATGTTCTCTTACTTATATGTAACCATGGCAGCTTATATGTAACCATGGCAACTTATATGTAACCATGGCAACTTTTCACTCCAACATGGCGACGATCAGGATCTTTTTGAAGTCAAAAGAGCGCCTGAATAACCCATCTCTATTTATAAATTGTTATCACCTCGGCATTTTTAGCGATAAGGGGATCTCGGTACGGCCTCGCTATCTCGTTCTAGAAAATCCTTATCTATACCATCTGTTTATTATGACATTTAAATATAACAAATTAATTTTAAAATATAATCAAATTAAATTAAAACTATCTCAATTTTAGGATGTTTCTTATTACAACCTAAGAATGATGTTCGGTTCTGTACGTTGTAGAGACTGTACTGCTTCAATTCTATCGGTTTGGCAGGGAGGTGAATTGTCCTAGAACAAGCTTAACTCCATGGTTTTCCCACTATTTTGGGCACACACTTTATAGACCCCGAAATACGCGAGTCCCAGGAAGGTCCCAGATCCCAAGGGGTACATATCTGTAAAAGATTAAATATAATCTGCCACAGCCGATTTTGAACCCGAGACCTTCAGCACGGCAACGGACCACTGTACTTCAGAACGTTTCTTTAAAAAAGGAAAATAAAAATAAATGTATAAATACATACAAATTTTACGAAGAAAAGATAAGAAACATTCATTGCTAACTATTTTATATCTTTAATTAACTGGTACAACTAAATTGGGGACATTTTTTTAAAATTATTTATTTATTGATAAAACAATAATATTACAATAATTGTTCTTATTCAATACTTCGATTTTAGGACTCTAATTTCAATATAGAGAAAGTAATGAAATACAATTATGACAATGTTTTATAGATTATATTTTTTTAATCTTTTAAACAATCTAAAATTTAAAAAAAAACTCAATATCTCAAAATAATACTAAATAAATACTCATATTTTCGTTTGCAAACTAGAGAGGTACAAAATAAATTCTTAACCGTACTTCAATTTCTAGAATAATATCGAGTAATCTTAACTGAAACTATAAGTACAATTACATCAACCAGTTGTCCGATTTTTAAAACGAATAATATCACATTATTTTATCATACTCTGTTACTGCCCTTGAAAGGATACATTAATAAATACTGTAATAGTAAAAAATCAAAGTAGAGAAAGAACGGTTTTCTCTTCAATAAATCTTCAAATGTTTTAATTGTTGTTATTTCACCTTCATTTCCTCTGCCGTCAACAATTCATATTCCAAGCTTGACGTCAGAGATGTCCGCAATTTGGTTAATTGGCCAATTCGTTCGAAATCACGCAAACAATAATGTTCGAAAAGTACGAAATCACGTTCCTTTGTTATTACAGTCAATCTTTTTTAAAAGTTTTGGTGCTCTACCTTTTTTGATGTGATATTGTATGGGCGTTGCCTAGCAACGGACCGAGAAACTAATATTATTTTAATTTTTTAAATATTTTATTTTGAAGAGAAAAGATTTGCCCCCGGCCGGGATTCGAACTCGGATCTCCGCCTCACAATGGCAACGCTCTAATACCTTGTGTATACATCGCAAAATTGCGAGGACATGGGGGGTATGGGATCGGTTAAGAGAGCAGATTTGTCCTAGGTAGGGAGCGACCCCGGTGGCTTAAATGGTCAGAGCTTTGCCACGGTGAGGCGTAGATCCGGGTTCGAATCCCGACCGAGGGGAAATCGGGGATCAAATCTTACAGCGGGCCGGTTGTTGCCCAGATATGTTATTGATGATACTATTGTGTGATTATAATATACTTACTATAGCAACAGATTGACTCTGTGATATCTGCAGACCCACCTGGGGTTCACTCAGTTTCTTAAAGTGGATGCCCTTCATTGGGAGAAAACCTGGCTGTTGAGCGTGATTACCTCCCTGCAAAACTGTTAAAATAATACAGTACCTAACATGTACTAAACCAAAAACCGTTATGGGTTATATTTTTCTTGAAAACAAATATTTGAGCTTATGTATATATATGAGCAAGATGGTGGTAAAAAAAAATGCTCTTAGCTGGGGGAACTATTTTTAGAAGAGCCAACGTTTCGACCCACATTGTAGGTCTTCTTCAGGGATTAATATGCAAAATACAGGCAATTAAAATTACATAGGGTAAATATTAAATTCTAATTTATCTGTTATACCTCTTCAGTTTTTTATTACTAGGAAAATTAATCATTTTTTCTCTTTTTACTTAGAATAAATACTGGTTAAAAAAGATTATAACAGTGAAAATGGCTGAAAAGTCAAAACGCTTGTTTATAAATATATAACTATTTATTTTTATTATTATTATTTTTATGTTGTATTTTGAATAGAAAAGATATGCCTCAATATCTCCGGCCGGGATTCGAAACCGGGTCCTCTGTCTTACCTTGACAGGACTCTACCAACTAAGCTACCGGAGTTGATACCAGCCGGGAATAAATCTTTTCTCTTATCTGATCCCATGTTCCCGTGGCCTCGCAAGTTTTGCGATGTATACACGAGAACGAATGTTCTTTGAACATTACTTTAATTTTAGCAACTTGTTGACATACGTCATAATTCTATTTATAATATCTTATAATTTTTTAGTTAGTTGTTTGAATTCTAAATATTTTTATTTTGAAGAGAAAAGATAAAATAAATTATAAACTAATAGACTGTAAAATAATTATTTAGTTGAAAAATATATTTTTCGATTTACAAATTTTAACATAACTAATTCTTAATGGGGCGACCCGTGGTCTAGTGGTTAGTATAACAGCTTACTACGCAGATAATCCTACGATTTTTTAAAAGGTAGTTAAGAATACTTGGATATGCCGTCCTTCAGAAGATGCGCTAAACGGAGACTTGAGCCTGTGCGATGTCAGGTACTCGTTAAAAATCCTAATTAAACCTGGGTAGGCAAAGTTTAGAGGTCTTAATGTAGGCATCATCCGATTAGCCATATCAGCAGAATAACAGGATGTTAAATAAACAAAAATGAACTCCTATAAGAAATATCAATAGTTTTCTGTAACATTTGCCTTTTAAATTTTAGAGCCGATATTCCTTGAAAATATTTTTAAATCACTATGTAATTATCGATTCTAGAACGTTATCGATATCGAAGGACGTAAAAACATGGAGCGGTTAGTTGTTATCTCCGCGGGCAGACCTATCGGAACCACGGGATAGTCTGTCGCCCTACTTACGATAACCTTACCATTTTAGAAATAATACTTAATATATCTTAAATATTATATATCTTTATAGGTGTGTAAAAATATATTTATATCTACGTACATAATATTTATATGGTATTATGCCTTAAATATAGAGCAGACGAGAGTGAGAAATTTGAGAGTAGAAAGTTTAAGGTTATGGAGGTTGCAGATAGCAAAGAAGGTTACGTAGTTAGATAATAATGATTTTATTATCTTTTTTAATTTATTGATTTCAATATAAATATTTTTAAACCTACTATGCTATTAAAATTATATAAGCATCTTGTTTTATACTCGTTATAACAATCCCGTATAAGCGAAAAATTCTCACTGGCTAGAAACGGATGTTGTCCTGGGAACATTACAGTTTCTACCATGTACTGAAATCGAGACATTTCATGTCTGGTAATGGTACAGGTTTATCATATAACATTTAAGACCTGCTGATACATACATCTATTTACTTTCATTTTGAATAACAATAATATATATTGTAAAGTATATAATATACAGAACATATTAACATAACACATATGTACTTCAAGACAACCTTCCCAGACTTGGCGGAAGATTGCCCACAACCCTAACGGTGTAGTGCACTCAATTCTAGGCAACAATAGAATGGCCCAATCTCTATCCAGTCTTTTAGAGCAGTCAGACATTGTTAGTTAAATACACGCGCACACACACACACACACATATATATCTGTACACACCATTCCATACCAATAAATACCTACTGTGGTAAAATTAACTGTTTTAAAATTTGTAAAATCGGAATTGGTCCGCCGTTATGCAAACAGGGATGTCCCTTGGTGTAATTAATTTATAGTTTCTCCTTAGTTAGTTATATTTTCAAATGTATTCTAGTTATCTAATAAATACGAAATATCAAAGAGAACAGTTATAGTTTTAAAAAACTAATTTTTATTTTCATTGTTTTTGAGTGCTATCTAATCTATCTATAAACAAATGATAGTATATCCTATATAAAGAACAATCAATAACTCTATTAATTTTTGGCAGAATCGCCCCCTCTTCAACAATTTAGGTCAATCAATTTTATACCACACATAAACAAATAATTCCATTTTACCTGAAATTATAAAGAAATTACCTAATATCGATTTACCTACTTAGCGCCGGAAGTACTTCCTAGCTTCCTTTCTTTAGCAAGTTATCCAATCCAACCGACAATCATACATCTTCGATCTCCTTCATTTCAAAACCAAGGCCCACTCACGTAACATAGACCTATATATACAGTATCCCACCGAACAGCAGCTGTGTAAAGAGCTTTCCTTATCCGATCCTCTTCCCTAAGGTCTCTATACCTTCTTCCATACATCGTTCCAATAATCTTTCAACCTTCAAATTCACCTTATATCCTTACAATCCCCAAAAGATCTGAAATAACATATCCAGTTATCAGATTACAAAATTTTAACTGACAAATGAATGATGTGTTTTTTAATTATATATAATTATATTTATATCATTATTTATATATATTTCTATTATTGACGCTTCACTTATCCAGTCAGACATTTTTAAAAACAAGTTGAATTAGTTGATATTGTTCATATTTTTGTTTCATTTTCTGCTTTGTTTATTTCTGCTGAACATTGTAATTTAAACCCATGACTTCCTGTCCTACTGTATCCTTTAATAGTACTCCACTTATCCCTGTTGAACAGATCCACTACCTAGGACTCAATTTAGACAAACGTCTTACTTGGAACCCTCAC
Source organism: Troilus luridus (assembly GCA_964056705.1). Taxonomy (NCBI): domain Eukaryota; kingdom Metazoa; phylum Arthropoda; class Insecta; order Hemiptera; family Pentatomidae; genus Troilus; species Troilus luridus. The sequence continues at coordinate 197,990,125 of OZ057412.1, forward strand.
ACAAGACTGAAAAGACAAGAAACAGCTATACGCTTCCGACTACTTCAACACATACTAGACAAACTCTCAAAGCTTCAGATCAATTACAAAAGACTTATTTAGGTGACCGTTATAAGACCTATATGGACTTACGGAATTGAACTATGGGGCTCCACCAAACCACCAAATTCCTCTCGTATTCAATCCTTGCAATCCAAAATCCTTCGCAAAATTTTAAACGCTCCTTATTTTGTCACGAATAAAACCGTCTACAATGACATGAACCAGACACCTATCATTCCATAATAAACTCCAGGCCCATCCAAACCCACTAGTTTCCATCCTTGGATCCAATTCCATCCCGGACAATCCTCCTAGGAGTCTGAAGAGAAGATGGCCTCGAGACCTTCTATAATAGAAATGTAATTAGAGTGCTGCCAATGGGTAGTGCTTCTACATGTCCTTCCATGTATTTATTTATTAATACAGCCCTTGTCCTAGATGTATATATTATACTACAGTTGCACAATTCAATAAAATCATTTGAAAAAACAAACATTGTAATTTGCTTACATTTGTAATTATCTATTGTTTTTCTAAATACAATTATTGTAATCTTATCTCTGTTATTTTCTATTTCTTGTACTCTGTTTTTTTATTTTTTAAATGCTATCACTGGAAGTAATTCGCAAAATTTTGTTGTCTGATTATTACTTTATCATTTGTTAATTTATTGGTAGCAATTAATAAAATGTAATCCGATTATACTCTAAGACATGATAATACCCTGTACAGAAACCTGTATTGTTATTCTAAAGGGGTTAATAATTAAAATATTAGGAGATTCTAGGTTTTTTCGTTGGCTCAGTGGTTGAGTACTGAGTTGCTATGCCGGAAATCATGGTTCAAATCCCGGTGCGGGATTTTTATTTAGTCTTTTTGCAGCCGGAGATGGATCATATAGGATCTAGGACCCTCCTGGGGCTCACCCAGCCTCTATAAAGTATTATAAAAATAGGGTACCCATTATAAAGGGGGAAAACCTGGCGGTTGAGCGTGACCTAGGACAAGTCACCTCCTTGGAGAACCGTTGTCTATGAAACAGTACAGTCTCAATCATGTACTGAGCCCCCAGACTAGTTCACGGGTCGTAGTGGTACAGCTTTTTTTTATGGTGATATGGCTAATCGGACAATGCTACAATGAAATTCCTAGATTTTTCCTATCGATGTTTAAGTATTGTATGTTGTAAGTATTGTACCGAGTGTGACATCCGGGATTGCTCTATAAACTCCGTAAATTTCTACCGCCTACCTACTTTCTCGTCCTTCAATCCTATCTCACAAACAGAACTTTCCAACTAAATCATAATAATGTCTATTCATCCCTCTTTTCCCAATCTGCTGGTGTTCCTCAAGGTAGTATCCTTGGCCCAATCCTTTATACAGTTTATACAGCTGACATCCCGACTAATCCTAATACTATCCTTACCACGTATGCTTTTGATACATGTGTGTTATCAGTCGACGCCAATCCAATTATTGCATCCCAAAGCCTCTAATCCCATATCACTGATCTTGAAGAATGGTGTCCAAACTGGAGATTTAAAATAACTTCTCAAAAATCCCATCTAATCACTTTTATCTTACGTCGTAAACCAATGACTTCCTGCCCTTTAGTATCCTTTAATAATATTCCACTGGTGCCTGTAGAACATATCCGATACTTAGGGTTGCATCTTGACAAACGATTAACCTGGAATCCTCATACGAGACTGAAAAGACAAGAAACCGCTAAAAAAACATGTGTATTTATTCAATTGAAATAATAGTTTGCAAAATTAAAAAAATAAATATAAATGTCATTATGTAGGATGGAAATAGTTGGGGGGGAGGTGCAGTCAGTATAAACAACCAATAAATGAGAGTTATTTATTGATAGTGCCCACGTTTCGACCTACTCTGTAGCTCATCTTCAGGGCTATGAGAGAAAACAGACAAAAAAATAAACTATAAAAAAACATTACAGTACCAAGAAATGTAAAGAGAATGATATAAAATGAAAAGTGTAAATATAAAAATGAGATATAAGTGTATGGAAAACTTAGTATAGTACAGATGAAATATAAAATGCATGATAATAAGACTCCTGGAGAGTCACAAAAGTAAAAATGAAAGAAAATTGAAACAATATATTATGCCAGGGAATAAATACAGAAGAAATAAGTAGAAAGTAATGAATGAAAACAGAAGAAATATACATATTTTATTACTTCAGAAAGTAATGAAAACAATCTCGTGAATGACAGTTAAAATATTACAATCGAGAATTTTCGCACTGGAAATTATTGGGCGTCTCATCGAAACGAAGCTATTCACGAAGATACATTTTGATACTAATCAAGTGCAAAAATGGACCATGGAGCCTGGACTATATTAATTTTATATACTTTTAGATGAAAGCGACATCTTTATTTATGCATACATTAATATTTTTTTTTTAAATTTATTTATTGATATTTACAACTGTATAAAAAAAAAATACATCAAGTAAATGGAATAAACGATACATAATGACAAGTATTACTCAAATCAAAAGTTCAACTAAGAAGTCACGGGGCCATCTTCTTTTCAGACGCCTCGGAGGATTATCGGGAATTGAAGAGGAAGCTAGGTTTGAAACTAGAGGGTTTGAGTGAAAATGAAGTTTGTTATGAAAGGATAGATAGCGGGTTCGGGCCGAATCAGCAACAAATGGGACATTAAGGTCGTTATGGATGACGGTATTTTTAACAAAATAAGGAGCGTTAAGGATTTTACGAAGGATTTTGGATTGGATACGAGAGGAATTCGATGGCTTAGTGGAGCCCCAAAGCTCTACTCCGTAGGTCCAAATAGGTCGTATGATGGTCGTGTAGATGAGTCTTTTGTAGTTAATTGGGAGGTCAGAGCGTTTGTCTAGTAAGTGTTGAAGTAGCCTGAAACGTCGAGCGGTTTCTTGTCTTTTCAGTCTCGTATGAGGATTCCAGGTTAATCGTTTGTCAAGATGCAACCCTAAGTATCGGATCTGTTCTACAGGCACCAGTGGGATATTATTATAGGATACTGAAGGGCAGGAAGCCATTGGTTTACGACGTAAGGTAAAAGTGATTTGATACGATTTTTGAGAGTTTATTTTAGTTCTCCAGTTTTGACACCATTCTTCAAGATCAGTGATATGGGATTGGAGGCTTTGGGATGCAATAATTGGATTGGCGTTGACTGATAATACACATGTATCATCAGCATACGTGGTAAGGATAGTATTAGGATGAGTTGGGATGTCAGCTGTATAAACTGTATAAAGGATTGGGCCAAGGATACTACCTTGAGGAATATTTATTTGAATTTATATTATGAAGGAAACTTTAAAAAACAATGTACATTATTTTGTGGTTATGTGTGCATTTCTCCACTTTTTGTTTTATGAAGTTAATCAATTTGTGCATTGAACGGCTCACATGTCTATTTATAACCCTATTTTAAGACCTAAACTAAACTAAGTAAAATGCGTTATGCTTGATTTATTTCGTGTTGTGGATTCTGAGGGCCAAGGATTATAGCGAAGTCTCTGTTAGGGAGGACAATCCCAGGAGAGAAGGAGGTGGAGTAAGCGAATCCTGAAAGGAAGCGGAAGTTAGCTCCTCCTCCGCTCTCTGTCTTTGTCCTCGCTTCCTTTGTCTTCATCCTTCCGGTTTTCAATTCACTCCACGTGATTCCTTGTAGGTCCTTCAAATATTTGTATGTCGGGTCTTAATTTTGTTTCAAGGAGTAAAAGAATAGATATATAAAATATCGCTCGTTTAAAGGAAGAATGGCATAACTCAAAAAACTAATTTTTCGATAGAGGTTTTTGAAATTTCCAGGTGAGTTAAACAAATAAAGTGTAGGTATTGGTATCAATACAATCATTCCTATTGTAATGGTGGCATTGAAATTCTTTTATTAAATATTAGAAAATTCTTTAAACGTTTATGCTACTAATCGGACTATCGTGGAAGTTCTACACTCAACAGCAAAAAAAACCGGACACTTAGATTTGTTCTTATAATTTTGTTAAATACATATGTATAAACCTCGGAGTGCATCGTGAATGGTAGACTTCGCTACCCCAAGCACCACCCTTCTCTGGCCAAGGCATCAGCTCGGGCTGTGTCAACATTTGAATGAACCATTATTCTGGTACAAAATAAAAAAAAACATGTCTATTAATCACAGAAAAGGCTTGGTAAATAGATTAAAGATGTTTAAATGTGCTAAAAACTACATACAGTTTAGAATAGGTCCGACAGGTAAATCAACTTCAAGACAAATAAATCAAATCTGAGTTTTATCTAATTGCTTACTAATCCTGAAGGGATTAGTTCAATGGACTTAGACCCTACATTCTCTGTAATAACTAGAATACCCACAAAAACAAACACATTGCTGAAAATTAGCTTTTAATACAAAAAATATGAAGTTTTTTTGCTGTTGAGTGTATATTTTGCCTGTCCAGGTTTAATTAGAATAGGGATCTTTAACGAGAACCTGTACAGGCTCTGGGCCCCTGTTTAATGTCCCTTCCGAAGGAGGGCATAACCAAGAATTTATTTTACTCCCTTCAAAAAATCCTAGGGCCACCTGCCGGGGTACGATACCCGGACATAAGTTATTATCTTTAGACAACAGGTGAGCACTAAATGTTATTTTATTCCTCATCCAAGTCATTGTTACTAAATCTTCAAGTTCAAACATTCTACACCAAAATATAACTTACATGTAGGAAATGGAATATCAGATATGTCGTTGATGATTTAGAAGTCGAGTTTTACTACACGACCTTTGATAAGGTGGCTAGCAATAAATAATTGCAAGGGTAATGGAGCTTAAGACAAAATCGCAAATGCGGATTATTTTTATTTAGAAAAACAAGGCTTATATTTAATTAATTATTGACGTTGATCAGCCCAGGGTGTAGAGGGTTAAGTTGCTGTTCTGTAAACCTCGAGTTTTATTCCGGATGTGAGAGATAAATTATTTTTTATGTTAATAGCCATTGATGGTCGCTGTGGGATCTTCAGGCATTCTTAGGGCTCACTTTGCCTCTACTTGGGGGAAAACTTGGGCGGTTGAGCGTCATCTTGGGCAAACCTCATTTGCATTGGGTAAACAGTGTAGTCTCTACTATGTACCTAACCTTCCTAGGTTGTAGTGATACAGCCAGAGAATTAAGACACCTTTTCCTGTTTTCTTGGCATCGGCCATTGATGTATCCATTTGTTGATGGAACACGAATTTAAACAAATAAACTTACAACCGCAATGGCTACCAGCCAAACCTTACTTACTATCCTGGCCATTGTAACTTGTATGTATTGGGTTTGTCCGATTCTGGAAAATAAGTTATGCCGTTGACAATGTTTTTTTATTATTAAACTATTACTATATATTTATTAATATGATACTTTAGTGTTATTAAAAAAAACTGTTTATATCTAATGTTTATTTTACAGATAATTAAATTGAATATTAACTATTTAATGTATATCCACTGAATATTATTTAAACAATTCACTGTAAAATAAAAGATTATTCGTAACGGACATAATAAAGAGAAAACTCAATAATAAAAAGATACTTTTAAATATTTTTGTTTTTTAGAGAAAAGATTTGCCCTGGCCGGGATTCCAACCCGGGTCGTCTGCTTCTCCGTAGCAGTGCTCTATGCCACTGAGCTACCAGGGGTCGTATCCAAGCCAGACAAATCCGTTTTCTTCACCGATCCTGTATCATCGTGTAATCGCAATTTTTGTGATGTATAAGATCGGTGAAGAGAACGGATTTGTCTGACTTGGATACGACTCCTGGTAGCTCAGTGGTTTAGAGCAACGGAAATGCAGATGACCCGGGTTAGAATCCCGGCCCAGGACAAATCTTTTCTCTTCAAAACAAAAATATTTAAAAATAAAGATATATTGTGAGAAGGGCTATTCGAAGTTAAGTCACAAGACTAATTTGTCTGATCAATATGAGTACAATTAAGTATCAATACTTAGACTGCTTATATAACTAATTATTATGCTTTTAATAAAAATAATTTCAAAATAAAATAAAGATATATTAATAAATTAATCTTGTATTATCTTTATTTACAGAGGGATAAACTTATGTTTTTTTTATTGATAGACTACTTTTTTTTTTATGTTGGTGACACTGTCCATGGCTAAATTTGTTCCACAGCCTCCCAAATCGTTGAGTACATTTCCCCTGCAATTTGCAAGGCCGTGCATCGATGCACTCTGACGAGCGTTACAAAAATGCATTGTTGCACTCTGTATTCTCCATCCTTGCACCATTCGATCAAGTCATCCGTGGTGAATCCATTTCCTAAACCAGAGTGTTTATCGTTTCCGGTTGCAGCAGAAGTCGCCATGGAGGGTGTCTTCCGTTCTTTGTCTAAAAATAAACGAGTATTTTAGTATCCCCCCTTCATAGAATTGAGGGGAAGTTTGGTGTGTTTTAGAATTTCTTAAAATAGTATCAGTTCCGTATGTTAACGCTTCCAGTTATTTAACGAGTTTTAACTTTTTATCTTTTTTATCTGTACCACTACTACGCATGAAGGGTTTTGGGTTCAGTACGTGGTAGAGACTGTACTATTTCTTGTGCAGCAGGGAGGTGATTTATCCTAGATCACGCTCAACCGCGAGATATATCCCCTGTTTTGGGTACCTATTTTATATATAGAGGCTGGGTGATCCCCAGGAGGGTCCTAGATCCCATAGTGTCCATTTCCTCCTTCTAACAGATTAAACAAAACCAAGTAGCGGGATTAACTTTTTTTCCTTTTTTATATTCTCAAAAATAAAAATAATCATGACTTTAACCCATTCGAGACCGATTACACACCGTGTGTGCAATAACAGTAATTTGCAATTATCAGTTGTTCTGAGTAAACTAGTCAAATAAGATTTTTCTTGAACTAATAAAATCTGTAAAGTACAGGAAAACAAAATTTGGCATTGGTTTTACTGAATAACAAACTTATTTTTTGTTAACTGTTTACTAATTTAAAAAAAATTTCTTTCTATTATATTCTATTGTTTATTATTGAAACCTAATTTAACGATTTAATATTATCTAACTATTTTTGAAATAAATGTTTATATATTTTTAATGATGTATTTTCATTTTACCTTACATTGCACACACAGTGTTCAATCCTCTCCTCGTAATACAAATTTTCCAAGGAGCGAGATGCACACCCAGTGCAATGTTCTTATTTATGTGAATTCGCTTACGAATTGGGTGATTTCCAAAGTAAACATGTTTTTAAAATTAAAAATGAACTATATAAAGAAAAAAAAATCACTTCTGGGGACCGTGTTCGATAAAAACGTAGTCTCGAATGGGTTAAGTGTGGAAAAATTAGTGTAATTATGGGAAATGCCATATCTACAGAAGAACGCCTAGCTCTGGCGCTCATTCGGCCATTCGGGGCGTCCCGTACCCACCGAGCAGAAACGAATGTGTGCTCACTTTAAAGTACCGACAACTCTCGACTCGGGCTGAGCGTGCGGATCCGTTCGGGTCGCCTTGTACTCATCTGAGCTAAACGGCGAACGAATGCCAAGTGTCTACGCAATTTCTATTTATTTTTTAATTATATACATACATTTTAAACATTGGTGGGATAATCCCTTACAATGAGAATGATTTTCCATACATGGTTGTTTGGTTAATAAGTTTTTGTTGTTGGTAAAAATTTAAAAAACCCAACAGAAAAAAGAAGTACATAGGATTTTATACAAAAGATATACATTTATAAGAGTACATAAAAAACATTATTATATACAACATTATTATTATATACAACATTATTATTATATACTACATTATATAGCATATAAGAACATTGATTTAAATAAGAACTCATTTCAAAATATATATTATTTATAGTGGAATGTGTTTTGTTCGTTTGTGTCTGTATTTTGGTGTTGATGTTTTTGTATAATTTCCTATTTCTTGAATGGTATGTTGTCTGATAGTTGGCATGAGGTGAAGAATCTGAGGGTTTGTTGGTGTATAAATTTATGTATTGTTGGGATATCTAGTTCATTGTGCATTGTGGTGATTTGAGTATGTATTGGATAGTTTTATATGATTCTTAGACATTTGTTTTGGAAGATCTGTATTTTTTTTTAATACAATTTATGTATATATATATGTACAATGTTAGTTAGTATTATAGGCGTTCCGACAAGGGTTGCCACAACGGGGCAGTCCGCGCCTTCTGGTGGAACCTAATCCAGAACTCCGTTTGGCCAACATTCGAACGACATTCTCTTCACATGACCGTACCATCTTAGGCGGTGAGTCCCGATCCTTTTATTTGTTGATATATCCACATCCATCCTCTGTCGAATTTCTTCGTTTCTTAGTCCATCCAGCCTGGTGACACGGAGACACCTCCTCCAGAAATCCATTTCAACAGCCTTCACCTTTGAGTACAGACGGGAGCTCATAGCCCAGGTTTCCGAAGAATATGCCAAGTTAGATTAGACTACGGTTGTGAAAATACGGCGTCCATTTTTTCTGTAGAAATCTCTGTATTGCAGAGGACCGGATGTAGCATTGTAGTAGCTTTCCGGGCTTGCTCCACCTTTCTTCTGACGTCGTACTCAGAGGACCCGGTAGTATCCAAAAAAGATTTTATATTATAAATACAATTTTATATATTTAAAAAAATTAATTGTGTGCATATTTTTTCCCCTAGTCATCTGTAGGGTTACAGGTATCAAAATTATTGAAACTTCTGTTCTGTTATTAAATTAAATGTTTCATTTTAGTGTAATTTGAAGTTATTATACTATTAGCTTATTATAGCTATTATGTATATATTATAGTTATTAGGAATTCGTTCTTTACTAAGCCCATCTTAATCTTCGCGACGTTATCACCCCAGTAACATTTACTGGATGCATGCTTCTTTTCCCAGTGGTCTCATCCTTTTTTGGACCGAATATTCTACGTAACACCTTATTTTCGAATACCTGAAGACGTTGTTCATCCTTCAGCGTTAGCCGCGAAGTTACACATACGTTGAGAAGAGATGGAAGAATGATTGTTTTTTAAATTCCGATTTTTAGATTCGTAAAACCCTGAATGCTCCTTACTTTGTTACAAACATATAATCCATATGGACCTTAATGTCACATTTATTGCTGATTTGGTCCGAATCCTAAATCAATCTTTTCATGACAAACTTTATTTCCACTCAAACCCACTTGTTTCAAACCCAGCAACCTCTTCAATTCCTGATAATCCTCCGAGGGGTCTGAAAAGAAGATGGCCTCGTGACCTAAGTTGAACTTTTTATTTGTGTTCTACCACATTCCAGTTTCTCTACTTGTCTTTATTCATGCCAATAAGCACAATTCATCCTATTCTCTTGTTTTATTACTCTAATACGGTTGTAAATTTCATTGAATAATAAAATAGTTATGAAATAGAAAAATATATTTATTCTCCAATTTTCAACACTACTTGCATGAATGGCATAATATTTCAAAGACGTTTAAAGGTAGTTTTTTTTTACTGTTTATGTCATCTCATATCTATTTCTTTTTATGAGAAACAAGGACAATCGACCATAAAAACAATTGTTTAGTGAACAATTTTCGCAGTACATGCAAAAAAAAAACTGAAATCATTTTCATCTTACGTCAGCGGAATAATAAAAATGACGCAACTGTATATCTACAAGTATTGTTAAAGATTAGTTAACTCAGGTTTATAGCTATCATATGCTAATATAAATAATATATTTAAAAATACATGTATACTCCTGGGGTATTAAATACTATATTTTTAATAAAAAAATTAACTTTATATTTTTATTTTAAATAATTAACGATCAATATTTCTTTTTTATTACTAAAGATAAAATTAGGAATAATATCTTATAAACTTAAGAAGAAATCAAAGAGAAATTAGAAATATTAAAACTGAAGATTAATATGGATAATGAGATAAAAAAACAGCAACTTATAGTTGTTGTATAGGTATTGTTATTAATATTGGGGAACGGAGTGGCTCAGTGGTAGAGCACTGAGTTGCTCTGCCGAAAATCCTGGTTCAACTCCCGCTGCGGGGAAAGCTTTCATTTAGTCTGTTTGCAGCCAGAAATGGATCAACTAGGATCAGGACCCTCTTAGGGCTCAACAAGCCTCTATAAAAATGGGGTACCCAAAATAAGGGGGGAAAATCTGGCGTTTGAGCGTGATCTAGGACAAATCACCTCCCTGGTGAACCGTTGTCCGTGAAACAGTACAGTCTCTGCAATGTACTGAACCCCAGAACCGTTCACGGGTTGTAGTGGTGCAGGTTTTTTTTTTCTTATTAGGTGGCACTTGATTTATTATTTATTAGCTAGAGGATATACATTATATAAATGTTCATAAAATTGTACTACAGTTGGTACTTACCGTTTTAGCAGATTTACCCAGACATTGTTCTAGAAGTTCAATCTGGTACTTATTTGTACTTATCTAGTAAGCCTATTAAAATATGAGTACACAGTTAATCTTGTTATTAGATATTGATTATTTTGCATTAAATAAAGTAATGTTTTTTATTTTTTATTTTAGTTTTCTCTCACAAATAGGAACATATTGGTAAAAATGTCATTTTTTCACTGCATTTTATGTATTGAAAAAGCATTCCTTGATACCAACATTTTATAGTAAGGTGTAACTTGTTTTATTTCTTAAATGCATGTATTCTTTTTTTTTTCTAACTATATTTTTTGTAATGGCTTAAATACGATAGAAATATTGGATTTGTGATTTGTCAATTTTTTTAAATATTTATAATTTAACTGATTGATAAAAACAAAAGACTACACAAAAAGTAGTTCTTGAACCCGTTGCTAGGCAACACCGGTACAACCTGCATATTTCAATGGGTTTCCTTATTATAATGTTGAACGTGGGAAATAAATATAATTTAATCTGTACAGGCGTAATTAAATGAATTACATATTTTTTTATTAATAAAAAAATAGTAATAATAACAATCTAATAATTATAATTGTTTATTGCTAACATCCCACTGATTCCTGTAGTACAGCTCGACGTTTCAGGCTACTTCAACATTTACTAGACAAACGCTCTAAGCTCCCAATTAATTACAAAAGACTCATATACATGACAATCATTAGACTCATCTGGACTTACGGAATAGAGCTTAGGGGCTCCACTAAGCCATCGAATTCTTCTCGTATTCAATGCTTACAATCCACAATTCAAAATCCTCAATGCTTCTGACTTTGTTACCAACAAAGTAATCCATATTGACCTTAATGTCACATTTGTTGCTGATATGGTATGAATCCGATATCAATCTTTTCATAACAAACTTCATTCCCACTCTAACCCCCTAGTTTCAAACCTCGCAACCTCTTCATTTCCTGATAATCCTCCGAGGCGTATGAAAAGAAGATGGCCTCGTGACCTTCTAAGTTAAACTTTTTATTCGAGAGCAACCACTAGATAGTTTTTCTACTTGCCTTTATCTCGGGATATTTATATCTTTGATTATATTTACTTGATGAATTCAATATACAGTTGTAAATATCAATAAATTCTTTTAAAAAAAAGTTTTCAAAAGCAATAGTATAGCGATACAGAATTTGTATTAGACAATATATTTTTTTAAATTTTAGCTTCACCTTGGCTTTATTGTTCGATATATAAACAAAGTTTTTTTTGTTTTCAGTTTTTTAAATAAAAATTCAAGGTTTCTAAAACAAGTTCGGCAGGTCTTCGATATTTGGAAGTTCAGGAATAAGAAAAGACAAGATTTTTATTTATAAAAAAAAAAGAAAAAATCTGGAACCTACAGCATTTTGGTTGCAGTGTGAAATGAGCGTTAAAATTTAACTTTGAGTTGGAAATAGTTGACTGGATAATTCTAATGAAGACAACATTCTGAAAGAAATAAGGATTATTGGAGGAGCAAAGAAAAAGATTTAAAATATGATATTTGCGTGGTAAAATAATATGTCTCAGGATGTGATTTATCTTTTATTATATTCACTTGATGTATTCTGTATCCAGTTGTAAGTTTCAATAAATACATTTTTTTTTTAATTCAAAACAGTACATTTTTTGTAACAGCTTAAATATGATTGAAACAGTGCCTTTGTGATTTGTCAATTGTTAAAAATATTTATGATTGAAATGATCAAGCACAACAAAAGACTACACAAAAATTAGTTCTTGAATCCGTTGCTAGGCAACACCAGTACAATATTTTTATAAAAAAAAGACTATCAACATTGCTCATTATAATGTTGAACGTGGGAAATATATAATTTAATCTCTAAAGATGTAATTAAATTAATTACATATTTTTTATTAATGAACAATTTGTAATAATAACAATCCAACAATTAACTGACAATTACTTGATTTTTAGCGTTTTTGTCACTCTTAAATATTTTTAACAGTTAAAAAAAACTTTTTTGTTCATTTCTAATCGCTTCATGCTGCTAGGGCTAACTGGTTAGTGCTACATTGGGATCTCTAAATTTTGCCTATCCAGGTTTTATTGGGAGAGGGAGTTTTTATGAGTACTTGTCATCGCACTGGCGCGGTACCCTCGTTTTACGTACTTTCCGAAGGACGGAATACCAATGATTTTTGTACTCCCGTTAAAAAATCCTAAGGCCACCTGCCCTGCTACGAAGGCGCGATCTTGGGCTAAGTATATAGGAATATACTGAACCCCGGGATCGTCAGCTCTGAAACTCAATTGCTCTATTCCCACAGAACCATTCCGTTCTCCTCCTATATATTAATTGTCATACAAATAATTACTACTATAATAATAATAATAAATAAATACAATAAAGTAGAAATATTAAATCCAGAAGAAAATAAAGTGAGATTTGCTATAAATCTAGACATGGCTGATCCGAGCTGCCTTTGACGTAATATGATGACGCAGGTGAGTCTCGACTAATTACCTGATCTCTCTCTCTCTCTCTCTCTCATACACACACACAAACCCTCTTATCTAGAAGGCACCTACTTCTGGGTCAACATCACGGAATATTCCGTCTGTTTTCTATCTTCTTCTGTATGTTGTTTTCAAATCTTTCTGTCATAAACGAAAACAAATATTTTCACACAGCTTAGATAGTGTTTTATCTAATAAAACGCCATATGCACTATGTACCTTCCTATTTAGCAAAAGATGCACATTCTAAAAAAAAATGAAAATATATATATAAATAAATGTGTGTGTGTGTAGTGATGAAATTCTGAGCTAAAGGTCCTGGGTTTGAAAACGGCTTTTTAATTATTTATTTTGTTGACTTCTGTGAATCGTTAACTTCTTGGGGCCTACCTGGCATCTAAAAAGGGAATACCTGTGGTGTATAAACTCCCATTACAAAGAGAAAAACTTAGATGTTGAACCACATTTCTGCCCTGCAGAAACGTTTCTCATAGAAATAGCACAGTCTCTATTATGTACCAAGTACAGTATCCATCAAGGGTTGCCATGTTGTAGTTTTTATTGTTTAAAAATACAGTTAAAATATTACGGAGTGGTTAACTATATTTATTTTTATTGTTATTATTACTTTTTTTTTTTAAATATAGTCCAAAAAGAAAACTTGTATGTCAAGATTTCCGCCCAATCACCTCCCTGCACAACCGTTGATTTAAAACAGTACAGTCTCTATCATATTCTAATATCCTTAAGGTTTGCAGTGTTGCATTTTTTTATTTTATTGTTTTATAATACTGTTAAAATATTGCAGATTGGCAAGAACGCTAACGATCAAGTAATTGTCGTAGTTAACAATTTTTTTGTAAAATTGTTATTATTATTGTATAAAAAAAATAATTCAGTTCATAATCAATAACTACAAACAATAATTAATCGTTGGAAATAAAAGCCTCGGCGAATCAAAACACCAATTCGTAACTGTCCTTGACGCAATTTCTCCCATCTACGGCTCGGACGTTTACGAGTCGGCCAACAGCTTATATTTTTAGGAATTCGTTCGTCATTCAGCCTAACAACAACTTTACAAGTCCATTTTAAACTTCTCGATGTTATACATCTAATTTTGTGTATGGGATTGCATGTCCTAAAATTCCGTGTTGTGTAATCTCCTAAATTTTTTAATATATTAGATGGATATTCTAGGCAATAACTTATTTTCGAATACCTTAAATTGTTGTTCGTCCTTCAATATTAATGGGGCACGTTTCACGTTTAAATAGAACAGTTGTGAGGACAGTAAATTTATAAATATCTATATTTTTTAGCTTTTAACCGCGCCTTTATTATTTTTATGCTCGGCAAAAATAAAGTAAGTTGTTTAATATAAAAAAAAAAATAAAAAAGGATGAAATACTAGGAAAAAATATCGAGTTCTAGGATATATAAGATCTAGATACAAAAATCAATATTTTTCCAGTATCCCTACACCCTTTATTAAAAAAAAAAAAAAAAAAAAAAATCATAACATTACCTTTGAAACAAATATCTAAACCTTATTCATTTTTTAAAAAATCATAAAATTGTAATTAAGTAATATAAACATAATTAAAATGATAATAAACATATTTATTCTCTAATTTTCAAAAACACTACACCATGAATGGTATGATATGTCAAAGACATTTAAAGATTTATTTTTTTACTCCTAATGTGATTTTCCAATATTCTTACAGCCTTTTTTAAAAAAAAAACTATATCTAATATATATATAGACATCCTGTTTATCGAAATATTTAAGTTTATAATCGATTAATCTAATGATATAGTTATATTCGATTACTATCGAATGATTTAATCGCATTCCCCTCCCGATATGAGGTAGCTAAATATTGTGTAGTGGTGTGTCATCAGTCCTGCCTGCTCTGGTATTTCTGCATCAAAGGTCGAAGCCTAGTCCAAAATTAGTTTCACTGCTGAAACACATTCCTGTACATAATAAGTCAATAGGTAATACCATAAAATAGTTAATATTATTTAATTTACGAATTGTAAAATTAATTTTTTTTTTACAATTATGTATCGTACAAAATATATAATTATAAAAGTTTTATAACAACGAAAAAACTATTGAAAAAAAAAGCTTTTCCACTAAAACCAATGAAGGATCTTGGGTTCAGGACATGGTTGAGACTAGTGCTGGTAGCTGATTTATACATATATATATATATATATATATATATATATATATATATATATATATATATATATATATATATGTATGTATGTATGTATATATATATATATATATTTGTAATTTTTAATAATATATATTTATTGAAATTTACAAATGTATACAGAATACATCCAGTAAATATTGTGAAAGATAAATCATGTCCCGAAATGAAGGCAAGTAGAGAAACTACCCAGTGGTAGTACTCAAATAAGTTCAACTTAGAAGATCACGAGACCATCTTCTTTTCAGACGCCTCGGAGGATAATCAGGATTTGGATTTGTTTTAATTATTTTAACATGAACTAAAAGAAAAAACAATGATACCTAGCTAAAATGAGCATAAAAGTGATTATTATAAGTCTATGTAGAAACGTTTTCTTTTCCCATCAAAGCTTCTTTTGGTACTACTTTTACTGGTGAATTTTCCCTTTTTAACATCCAACAGTTGTCTGCCATCATATTGACATTCCATCGACCTTAGTAGCAGCACTCCATTTCTTTTATATCTTGATGGAAACGTTCCCCTTGTACCTCACTTACAACCCCAAGATTTTCTGGAAAGTAGTCCAGATGTGAGTGAAGGAAAAGGAACTTTGACAGTCATGTTGCAGCCCAACATTTTGTAGTTTTGTAATTTGGGTCTTTTTTTGTTCCCAAGAAAGCTTGTTACAACCAGTTTAAATGAATTCCAGGCACTTTTTTCTTCCATTTCCATTTTAGTGACAAAGCTTTCATCTTTTAAAAGTTTTCTGTTGTCCGGCCTAACAGAGACTCCCTCCTTTAGCTTAGGATCGGATATACCAGATATATTTTTTTCCCCACGGGAATGTCACAACTAATGCTTCCTCTTCATCCGTTTCCTCTTTTCCCATATGTCCTTCATGAGCTTTGCGTGGTTCTAAGTTTTCTCTCCTCAGACCACGCGAGACCTTTTTAAGGGCGCTTTTTTCCCACATGAAACTTTATTCCCTTGAGCGTCCTTCTGTATTCATCTCTGTCAAAACAATCCTAGTCTGTTAGCCCTACTTGGTCCATATCATTCTTATGTTGTTTGAAATATCCTGTTGAATTTTTCTGACAGTAGATTCGCTGAAAAATTTTATGGTTTAGTCTTTCAGGATTCATCCTCATCATGTGTCCATAGAACCTCAGCCTTCCCACCCTAACGTCAGTTTCTAAGTCCGTTGTTTCCTTATAAATTCATTCGACCTCAACCTGTTTCCTTCAGGTGTTCTCCTAGGTCCGTAGATTACCAGATATATAGATACTTGAAACACTCTCCTTCTTTGGGTAATGGTTTTACAAATTGTTTCATTATCCTCAATTGGATATGAAGTAGCGGAAGAAAGATCTTTTTAGGTTCCACTAAACTTTGTCTTTCAACTTTTTTAACTCCCGGAATAACTTCCTGTCACGGCTATCCCATTCGCAGAGGAAACATGGACACTTTGTGTAACCTTTGTTGACGCAGTAACATGAAAATTATAGTAAGAATTTTTTCATTATTTTTCCATTATCAGCACAAAAATACTGTTAAACCCACCAGTTATATATGCTACAAGTTTTTCACCGCAGACCTGTGAAATTAGTTTGTCGCAATTTAAACTTTTGAAAAAAATAAAATCGTTCGACTTAAACCCATGAAGGAGCTTAGGTTCAGTACACGGTAGAGACTGTACTGTTTCTTGGGCTAGGTTGTGCAAGGGGTCATTTCACAACCGTCAGTTCTTCCCCTTGCGAAGGGTACTTTCTTTATAGAGGCTAAGTGAGCCCCAGGAGGGTTTGTAGATATCACATGGTCAATCCATGGCTATTAATTAATTAAATAAATTATCAGCCATAGGTGGATTTGAATCCAGGACTTTTAGCTTAGCAACTCCGTTTGCAAATCTGAGATAATAGCTTTTGAGCGAGAAAATACAGGTTACAAAACATTTCAGATTCATGCTAATTTTCTGTTTGTTTCTAGATTATGTGCAATAATTCGCAGAACCTTTTTTTTGTATGATTCTTTTGTATGTATTTATTATAGTTAAATTGTTCACAATTGCAATAATATTCGGTTAAATATATATTTCTTATATAAATAACTAAAACTCAAGGTAGTATCCTTGGCCCAATCCTTTATACAGTTTATAGAGCTGACATCCCAACACATCCTAATACTATCCTTACCACGTATGCTGATGATACATGTGAATTATCAACACCAAACCAGTTATTGCATCCCAAAACCTCTAATCCCATATCACTGATCTTCAAGAATGGTGTCAAAACTGGAGAATTAAATCACATTTACCTTACGTCGTAAACCAATGACTTCCTTCCCTTCGGTATCCTTTAATAATATCCCACTTACGCCTGTAGAACAGATCCGATACTTAGGGTTGAATCTTGACAAACGATTAACCTCGAATCCTCATACAAGATGAAAAGACAAGAAACCGCTCGACGTTTCAGGCTACTTCAACACTTACTAGAAAAACGCTCTAAATTCCCAATTAATTACAAAAGACTCATCTACATGGCCATCATACGACCTATTTGGACCCACTAAGGGAGTATCCACGAGAGGATATCATCCACTAAGCCATCGAATTCCTCTCGTATCCAATACCTACAATCCAAAATCCTTAATGCTCCTTATTTTGTTAAGAATAAAATCATCCATAACGACCTTAATGTCCCATTTGTTGCTGATTTGGCCCGAACCCGCTATCTATCCTTCCATAACAAACTTCATTCCCACTCAATCCCACTGGTTTCAAACCAAGCTTCATCTTCAGTTACTGATAGTCCTCCGAGGCGTCTGAAAAGCAGATGGCCTCGTGACCTTCTTAGTTGAACATGCGATTTGAGTACTACCCGTGGGTAGTTTCTCTACTTGTCATTTTCACATATCATTATGTATCGCTTAGCCTATTTACTTGATGTATTATTGTAATACAGTTGTAAATATCAATGAATAAATAAATTTAAAAAAAATATATCTGAAATAAAAAAAATCGTATTTTAATAATTTATTTTGATTGAAATAATAATTATTTGTCTGGTTGAGAAATAATTGTTGAAATATGAATATGTTTAATAAAGTCATGGTAAATTATTATTTAATCAATGATTAGTATTCATCACATGTATCTAATACTACACGAATGCATTGTTGTATACAGTGCCATTATAATATATAATAGTGACGACTTTACACTCTACTAGCTGTCACATGACGACATTTTTTATCTTCATTCTTTTGTTATTATATTGTTTTCTACTTGTAATTGTTGAAGGAAAAAAACTTCTGTACCATTACAACCCGTTCACGTCGGGGGTTCAGTACACGGTAGAGACCGTACTGTTTCATGGACAACGGCTCTGCAATGAGGTGACTTGTCGTAGGTCACGCTCAACCGCCAGATTTTTCTCTTTATTTGGGTACCCTATTTTTATAATGTTTTACAGAAGCTGGGTGAGCCCCAGGAGGTCCTAGATCCTATACGCTCCATCTCCCGCTGCAAACTAAATAAAAGTTGCCCGCAGCGGGATTTGAACCAGGATTCCGGCATGGGAACTCAATGCTCTACCACTAAGTCACTCCGCTTCCTTGTTAAAGGTTGTGTTAAATTAAATTGATAAAGAGGTGGAATTTAATTGTATTCATATCCTTCAGGAAAAAGACAGTATGTGCGTAATTACTCGTAATAACCTACGTAATAGGAATTAATCTTTTCGATTACAAGAATGGCATTCTTTAAAATTATTGTATGACTTATGTTTTTAATATTTGATAATACTATAACAGCTTCTGACCAACTTGAGTTACTTCAATTCTATAATTTTTATTTATCGTATATTTTTCTGGGAGCGGAGTCGCTCAGTCTCTACTATGTACTGAACTTCAGGCCGGTTCACGGAGTGCAGGGTATTTTTTAAATATATTTTCCTATATGACTTAAAACACGTTCTTAATGTTTTGTTGAAATCCACCAGTTTTTTTACTGAAAAATTCGGTACATTAGTTGTGCACAGTTTTAACTAAATTTCGTAATTTTTTATTCTTAAGGCAAGTTTTTTGTTCTTTATGGAGTGGTTATTAGTTATTTGGTGTCCAATAATTTGGTCTATACAAGTACCTTAACTAAATACAATATTTATTTTCTAGATCGGGGTTTTGTTATACATGTTGTATTTATTAAATTAATTTATTAAATGTCGGGAAATTTGGTTTATATAAAAGGCATTATTGTAATAATTATAAAAAGGCTTAGCGAACCCGAATGCTCGATGGCGATACTACCTATCTTTGCTTACATACATCCGTCCACGGGCCACTACTCAAATTCAAATCCATATAATAGACATATTTATTTATTATTTATGTCAAAGTTTTAACTATATTTGAAAATTATCATGGTTTTCCGTATATATGGTAATGATAAAAATATTTATAATTTTATTTTTATTATTCAAATTTTTGTTTGTGAGGAGAAAAAAGTTGTCCTTCCCGGGATTCGAACCCGGGTCCTCCGTATCTCTAGCGTGGCAACCTTCCAACTAAGCTACCAGGGCTCGTAACCAGGACAGACAAATCCATTCTCTTCACCGATCCCACATCCCCAGCACTCGAAATTTTTGCGATGTACATATGGGGAAGAATGTTCATTGAACATTGCTTTAATCCCGGATTAATTATCCCGACCAGGACAAATATTTTCTCTTCAAAAAATGTTCACAATAAAATAAAAATTATAAATAGAAAATTGACGTACGTCAACCAAATCCCAATTAAAGTAATGAACAATGAAAATTCTTCCACATATGTAAAATTGCGAGTGCTGAGAATCAGGGATCGGTGTAGAGAATGTATTTGTCTGACCTGGTTACGAACCCTGGTAGCTTTGTTGGAAGATTGCCGCTCTAAAGATGCTGATGACCCAGGTTCGAATCCCATCCAGGGCAAATCTTTTCTCTTCAATATAAAAATATTTGTAAAAAAGTTAACACATTTATGAAAAAAAATTATCCTGAGAAATGTTGCTTTTAACAAAATTATTCTTTAGAACGCCATTGGGAAACCGGATCGAATAATTGCATTCAACTAATTGCAATTGCATTCTAATATTTATTTTATTCATATTTTTAAGTTTGTACTCCTTTTTATTAATAACTAAATATTTGTATTTATTAATAAATATATAATTTATATTACTGGTAACAGATATGGTTGCCTCGGTCAATACAAGTAGGTTCGACCAAATCGATGGTGTTCTATTATTGTCTTGCCCTATAGTAAATGGCGTTGTCATGGAGACCAGCTCTACAAACATAGTCATGTATATACATATACGTCATACATACTTATATACATTGAGATAAGTGTATATAGGTCTATTTACATACGTATACGTATCGTTAGCACGCCTGTAGTTCATGCTCTTCGCATGGTTTTTAATTTAGTTTATAGTTTCCATTAATGATCCAGTATCTAAGTTTTGATTCCAAATTATTTTAAGTAAATCTTTATAATGAATTTATATCATTAATTCATTTGTTAGAAAGCAAATGGAAAAAAACACAAGCTAAGCATTTTGTTTCAAATTTGGAGTAAAAACAAACAATTACCGAAGTTTCGCCTATCCAGGCATTATCAAGACACAAAAACGAGTAAGATCTATCACATCTCAAAGAAGAAGTTCAATAGATCCCAACGAATAACCGCCCAAAAGGCTTATAACCTGAGACCGCACCTCCACCCCAAGACGTTCAACCCCAAACTGAGTTGTCTTGGGGTGGAGGTGTAGTCTCAGGTTATGAGCCTATTTGGGCGATTATTCGTTGGGATGTAGTGCACTTCTTCTTTGAGATGTGATTGATTTTAGGCTACACCTACATTGGATCCGGTGTGATACGATGAGACATCGCTAGCAAACCAAATGACTGAAATATATCGATAGTTATAACATTTGGTTCTTTTAATTTATAAAATTGAGATTATTTATTAATTATTTTTAATACATTTATATTTTACTATAATCTATAGTAAAATATGTATAATGTATACACCCCAGCATTGTATGTGTTAGAATCACGTCGCACCGAATTTGATCCAATGTAGGTGTAGCCTTACTCGTTTTTGTGTCTTGATAATGCCTGAATAGGCGAAACGTCGGTAATTGTTTGTTTTTACTCCAGATTTGAAACATAAGGCTTTGCTTGTGTTTTTTTCCATTTGCATTCTAATAAATGTTAATGTTTAGTTTTGAGTTTTGGCTCTATTTTATTGTATTAATTTATTTGTTTATGCAGTATATTGAATTTATAATAATTTTAACGCAAACATCAAGTAATTAGTCAAGCGTCAATCCCTGCTCGTTAAAAATCCCTATCCTAATAAAACCTGGATAGACAAAATTTAGAGCTCCCACTGTAGCATCGTCCGATTAGCCATAGCAGCATAAAGTGACGTTAAATGAACAAACGATAATATTGATAATGTGATCATTTCGAAAAGTTAAGATTTTCGAGCATGAATATTATTTTTGAAAGCAATATTACATCATGTGATGTCTGTTCGAGTTAGTTCCGTCGAGTAATATGTAGGAAGAATTGGCTCTCAGGCCTTTTGACGTAGATGGTGGATATAAATATAGAGTGTGGGATGACAGGAAAACATTTAGATTATTACATTACAAAAGTTGTTTAAACGTCGAGAGATCTAATACGAACATATCTGATCTGGATCCCCCCCACGATTTCCTTCTACGTCTGAAGGTTCTGAGTTATAAGTATTAATAAAATCATACGTGCAAATTATATTTTAGTAATGCATTAAGGAAGATATTAAGGAAAAAGCTCTCCGACAACACTTTAGTCCACGTAGGAAATGGGAAGCTTTACAAAGTGAGAGAAAGAATCACATCATGAGGAAAATAAGAATTAATTTCTATTGACATATCCTGCGAATGCAAGTAATGCTATATGTGGTAATGTGCATACATCAGGTTGTGTCCCTTAGGGTTCAGTACATTTACTCTTACGATGAGAGCGGATGTTGTACGGAAGAAGCGATCAACTCAACATGAAAGGAACTGGATTAAGCAATGGTCGAGAAATAGCCAATCACATCTAGGCTCCCCCTTTCTTTGTGATTAGTTTTATAAGTTATCTTGTAACCATGATCAGCACAAATAAATGTAATGCTATTCAATAATTATGATGATTTGATAACCAACTCCTGGTCAGTCAACCTTTGGAGAAAAGAGGGATATGTCTCTTATTGATTAATGATATATAATTACTATATATTATGTATAACCATCCCAGGGTGGCATCCCATTTTATTATTTAAATATTATTCTATAAAACATATATAAACTTTTCTTTGAGATCACTGCTTGGGCAGTGAAGTCAATATAGCAGTAGGCTATCGAAAAAGATAAAAAAAAAAAACCTTTACCACTGCATGCGGTAAAGACCCAGACCCTTGGGTTCAGTACATGTTCGATACTGTACTGTTTCTTGGACAACGGTTCTGCAGGCAGGTGATTTGTTCTAGTTCACTCTCAACCACCAGATTTCCCCCATTATTTTTGGGATCCACTTTATAGAGGCCGGGAGATCCCCAGAAGGGTCCTAGACCCCATTGAATCCATCTCCAGCCGCTAACAGATCAGAGAGAATGATGATATACTGGGCGGACAGAAAGTCATGGAATGTGCGTAATTGATTGATTCAGAGTATCCAAAATTGGGTGAATTTGGAAAAACAAAATAATTGGTACAATTACCAAACAAAAAAAATGTCTTGAGCTATACAATTCCATCACAAAAGACACATTTACATTCAAATTAAATAATTAAAATAGTTCAGGAGAAAAAAAAATATCCAAATGTCTAATTGGATAAAAAGGTTTTCAAGAGAGAAAAAAAAACTCCCCAAAGTATTTCAACTGGACTTGGAAAGAATTTAGAAGTGAAGAATTAATTTATAACCTGGTGAAGAACCAACCCTTCTTTTATACAACTTCATAAATTTTATGTTTTAATTGGTACCTTACATGGAGTAGATTAATTGGTACCTAACATGGAGTAGATTAATTGGTACCTAACATGGAGTAGATTAATAGGTACCTAACATGGAGTAGATTTACTCCGATATTATATAACTGAATTCTAGAAATTGATATTGATTTTAGTACTTACTTGTACGCACATACTGAGCCTCTTAAAATATGACTACCCGCTTACTATTGTTTTGAGATATTTAGTAATTTTCATTTGATAAAGTGATGATTATTTTTAAACTGAAACTTTTTTTGAATCACCCCAAATCTGTTTCTCTATCGCATGTCGCAAAGCGGGAGTAGGGGTAAAGTGAAATGCGCATGGCAGAGCAGCCAAGGCCAATATGGCGGCGACCAGTCAGCTGACCGTGTTGCATTTATTTTCTCACTTATTCCTGCAAGTGTTCCGCGATATTTGTGAATTTTGATATGCGTATTAATGTAAATATTTTTATTTACTTTATCGTGATGGATAGCGATACAGCTAGTGAGTTAGATAGACCGGTCAACGAAGGAAAGACCATGAATACTGGAGAAAGATCCGACGATAAATTAATTTTACGTCGTAAAATTAAAACTCAATTAAAATCAACATTAATAAATATATACTATTTAATTTATGACTGAGTATAAACTCTTAATGTTTTTAGTGAACATGTAATCTTTACCAATGTTCACATCAAAATCATGAACTTATATATGAAATGGTGTATTTCAATTAATTAAGAATCAAATATATTTTGTTATTTATTGTTAAATTTCTCATTAATATACCTCCAAAATATAACCTTTATTTTAAAAAATGATTAATTTTTGGAGTCATCCTTTGTATATCATAGTAACAAAATTAACTTAGTTTTTCTTCTTTTTTTTGCAGGTAAGTGTACGAAAATAACACGAGGATTTTATTTAGGCATTTAAATGATTACTTCATCAGTATCCATAGCTAAAATTGTAAGTATCATATATTAATATATGTGTTTTATTAATGGATATCGAAAATACAAAAGGAAAAAGGCTAAAATCATGCATTCGGAAGCATTAGTGATACCGGTGATAATATACGGGTTGGAAACAATGTTTACTGGGATAGAAAAACTGACTAAAATTGAAAAAAAAATAGTCATAAGACGTATCTAAGGGAGTAGAAAAAATATAATGACTGGAATAGATTGTATAAGGAAAGGAATGAATGAAAACATGTCGAACAAAAATATATTCAAAAAAGAGATGAAACAAAGAAACATCAGAGAATACTCCATTCAGACAAAAGAGGAAATAACAAGACTTGGTTTTACAGGAAAATAATAACAGGACAGAGGAATATTCAGAAAATACACTAAGGATCTTGTAGTGCAAAAGAAGAGGAAATATATAAAAAATATGGACAGGCGAGCAAAGGAAAGAGATAAAGAGAATATGGGCTCAAAGGAAAGGCTTTAAATGATAAATAAATAAATGTATATTCTTATTATTGAATCCCTGTCAGTTCTTAAGTTTCTTTTGCCTTCGCTTCGAGACTAGGTTGGCCTCATACTCATGCCCTTACAGTGAAAAAAATGAGCTTTTAGTAAAAACATTAAATAGCACAATAAAATATAAATATATATAGCCAGCGGAGGATATCATCGAGGAGCATCAGCTGAGATGGTTTGGCCACGTTTCCAGAATGGCAGAAAACAGTGTGGCAAAGGCTGTATATGAGACGAAGGTGGAAGGTACAAGACCGAAGGGAAGACTTGGGAAGGCGCAATCCAGGAGGCCTTTGACAGAAGAGGTTTGGAATGGGGAAGGAGAAGAAGATTGGTACAGGAGAGACAGTCATGGGTTAGGCTCTACAGGAGGGGTCCTCACACCGTTGGCGGTAGAAGAGGAGTAGATTAAATAAAATAAATATATAAATTGACACGTGTAAGATGTTAATATGGATAAGTTGTACTTACAAGTTTTAAAACATAAAAGTATGATATCAAAACATGAATATGTGACTAACCTATGTCTATTATTTAATATTGCCTTGGAAAAGATTGTTAGGAATTCCAAAATCCAGACCAACAAAAATAATTATTAGGCTAGGCGGATGATCTACGTATTGTCGTCGCTCATTCAAAACACTGAAGACAACATTCTCATCACTGATGGAGGTGGCAGAAGAGATTGGTCTAAGTATCGACGAAGAAAAAACTAAATATATGAGGACAGGTGAATCTACAAGGAATGTAGGATTTTGTAGAAATAGCTCCTTACAAGTTCCAGAAGGTTGATAGCTTTACTTATCTCGGAAGTGTTGTTACCTTGTCAAACGATCTTTCTCAGGAAATAAAAAAGAGATCCATCAACGCTAATAGATGTTACTTCGGGCCGAGGAAGCATCTAAGGAGCTCACTACTAACACTGAAAACAAAAGTCATGCTGTATAAGACCCTAATTACAGCAGCCCTAACCAACGCCTCTGAAACATGGACTTTATCTAAGGCCAAGGAAAAAGAGCTGGCTGTTTTCGAAAGAATGCAGAGTTTTCGGATCTATTTGTGTAAATGGGCAATGGAGAAGGTGAGGCAACCGAGAAGTTTACGAGATATTTGGGGAACCCGACTTCATTACCTGGGTAAAAATTAATAGATTTAGGTGGGCCATGTCGCCATAATTAGTGAGGAGGATCCCGCGAAGAAGCTGCTGGACGGAAAGTTTGACCGTGCCAGAGGAAGAGGAAGACCAAGGCTCCGATGGGAAGATGGAGTGGGACAGAAGCGCAGCTGCATTACGTAGAGCCGGCTGGCGAAGGCTCCTTGAGGAGGATAAGACCAACAAAGGTACTTAAGTACTGAACTCAAGAATTAGAATATATATTTATTTATCATTAGTAGGCTTTCCTTTGAGCCCATATATGAAAGGTAAAATTTTATCTATAAAAAGGATTATTAATTGATTAAATGTACTTAAAATACTGATGAAAAATAATGAGGGGCGGGGCATTTTTTAGGTCATAATTATTTCAATGATATTATTAAAAAATAAAATATCATAAAACTAAGCAATAATATATAATAAAACATCTGGAAATCATTTCGCTCTGCTCCCTTTGTGGGGAAAGTAATTTATGTCAATGGAGCTCTATTTTTCTGAGGCCAAAATTAACTAGTTAACACACAGACGTACTTTAAAAAAAAATAACTAAAACTAGCCTAAACATGTTGACAGCCGGTCTGATACCAGGACTACTAATAAATGATAAATGAACACGAAGGATCCTGCGAAGAAGCTGCTGGAGGGAAAGTTGGACGGTGCCAGAGGAAGAGGAAGACCAAGGCTCCGATGGGAAGATGGAGTGGCACAGGAGGCCAGCTGCAGTAGATAGAGCCGCCTGGCGAAGGCTCTATCTATCTATCTATCTATCTATATATATATATATATATATATATATATATATATATATATATATATATATATATATATATATATATATAGTTTATGGTCCTCGAGTTTCAGTCAGTTATTTCAACTTCTTAGGCGACGTTTCGAGACTAGGTCAGTCTCATATTCATGCCCTGAAAGTGAAAAAATGATCTTTTAGTGAAAACATTAACTAGCAGACTAAAATTAATGTAAAATGTCACGTGTAAGTATAATGTTCAAGGTCTAAGCTCGTGTTATGCAAATTTAATTAATTCTTGGTGATATAATAATAAATAGTCTAATATGATTCAACAATTAAATAAAACTGCTGTTCCTAAAAATCGATTACTTATTCGTTGATGATAGCTAATGCAATATAAACATTATATGATATATTGCGAAGTAAGTGATTAATGATAAATTGATCAATTCTTTAGAACTTGTAAGTACACCCTATCCTATTATACTTACACGTGACATTTTACATTAATTTTAGTGTGCTATTTAATGTTTTCACTAAAAGATCATTTTTTCACTGTCAGGGCATGAATATGAGACTAACCTAGTCTCGAAACGTCGCCTAAGAAGTTCAAATAACTGACTGAAACTCGAGAACCATAAACAATATATTTCTACAACAGTCAAGATAAGTAGAAACCAATATATATATATATATATATATATATATATATATATATATATATATATAT
Organism: Troilus luridus; assembly: GCA_964056705.1. Lineage (NCBI taxonomy): Eukaryota > Metazoa > Arthropoda > Insecta > Hemiptera > Pentatomidae > Troilus > Troilus luridus. Next base: position 198,017,541 of record OZ057412.1, read on the forward strand.
ATATATATATATATATATATATATATACACATACATACACACATGATGATGAGGCCACTGGAGAATTTAGGAGATTACACAACGCGGGCTTAAGATGGGCTTGTAAGAACGAATTACTGATTAATAAGCTCTGTGTCCATTGGGAAGAGTCAGAGACCTATGCGTAGGTGGGAAGGTTTCCTTAAGAGTGATCTAGTTGATTTAGGTTTGGGCAGTGCTCCGTGGATAGAAGTTTGTTAGCAGAGATTGTTGGTATCGGCATCGAGCCTTCGGGTTCGCTAAGCCTGATTATTATATATATTCTAATCATACAGTCCTTAACATGATATGCCCGTTGGTTAAGGAAGTTGAGTTTATTAGAGCGCTAAGTAGCAACTGGACGTGGGTCCGACCTTCACGCTCTGGTTCAAGAAGGTTGATAACCTAAAGATGAACCTTCTATGGAATCTTGTGCTCTCTCTAAAATAGGTTAAGCTATTCTCTAACTATTGAAATATTATTTGTATTATAGAATAGAATAGAAAAGTAAATTTATTCTGGGACTAAGCCCCTTTAGAATAACAGATATGAACAGGAAAAAAAACCATAATATTTATCTGGCCAGAAGGCTAAATGTTACAATGCGTGTAAAAATTGACAGAAAATTAAAAAAAAATAAATATATAAACAAAAATAATAGTAAGAAAGAAATTAGTTGACTGTAGGTACTATAATAGGATGTAATTAGTTGGGGGTGCAGTCAAGAAAACACGCAAAAATAGGTGAAACTATTGTATTTTATGTGCCGACGTTTCGACCTTTTGTGTAGGTCATCTTCAGGGCTATGAGAAAACAGACAAAAACAGAATAGACTGTAAAAATACATAAAATAGAGATACAGGAAAAATAACAAAATATAGAGATATAAAAATTGAGCGAGAAAAAAAAGTGAAGGATATATAATGAAAGGATATATGAATAAAGATGATTACATAGTAGATGTATAGAAAGGTGATAATGCAAAACAAAATACAAAGAGAGAAATGAAGTTAAATAGAAAAAATAAAATGAAAAAGATATAAATATAATGAGTATGGACAACTTAGTATAATAAAGATAGAAATGTATTGCAGAGAAAACAATAGTATGAAAATAGACTCATGGGGAGTATCATAAGTGAAATGAAAGAACATGAATTAAAAATATGATACCTAACGTCGGCACATAAAATACAATAGTTTCACCTATTTTTGCGTGTTTTCTTGACTGCACCCCCAACTAATTACATCCTATTAAAAATAATAGTAAGTAAATAAACAGTACAGATCTTGACAGGATATTAAGCAATTACAGAGAATAGATAAATCCATAGCATTAGTTAGATCCATGCAATAATTTCTTTACATGATGTACAGCTTTTCAAAAAGCAAAATTAAAAGAAATAAATAACACAATGACTTATTCTATACATTACAGTCTAAGCAAATATCCTTTTGGATATTGGATAAGGAGGTGTTGAAAAAGCAAGGATTTGAATTATTATAGTGAGGGAGTATGACGGATATTAGGAGGGATTGAGTTCCACACTGTGGTGGAGCGGGCGAGGAAGGAACGTTCGAATGCTTTAGTTCTGTGTGAACTTATATAGAGATCAGAAAGGCGGGATCTTGTTTTATGGTGTTGAACTGAGGATTTGAATTGGAGGAGACTGTAGATATATGGAGGGTGTTGAAAGTGAATGGATTAGTATAAGAATGAACAGAGGAAATATTGTCTTCGGAAGGGAGGGAAGAGCCACCTTAACACATCATAGAGATGGGAGACATCGAGACGGAAACCTGATTGAAGTGGGTCAAGGAGGTTGGACTGTTCGAGGAAATTTGACATTTGTGACTGGACTATTCTTTCTAGAGGCCTGGAAAGGTTGGAGAGGATTGAGATTGGGCGGTAGTCTTTGAGCGAGACAGGGTTAGAGGATTTATTGATAGGGTGGACTATACTTTTTTCCAGGAGGATGGGAATACGCCATTTTGTAGAGAAAAATTGTATATAAAGAGAAGGACAGGTATAATATCGATAAGGCAGGATTTTAGCAGTTTGACAGGAATCTCAGTGAAGCCAATATAATGCTACGTTTGCATGCATTGGTTCAACCCACCTAAATACCCTTGGTGACGTAAGTGAGTACCCTTGGGTCGAGCCTGACCTTGATCAAATAACCTTAACCGTCGGCTTACAAACAGCACAGTATCTTCCATGTACTGAACTCAATACTCTACATGATTTAATTGATGGTACAAATTATAATAATAGCAGTAATTTAAAATCAAAACACTGGGCATTTGTTCAGGTAACAGAAACTGTTGTCTTAAACTTTCTCAGTTTATTGAAAAAATAACCTAGATATTAAAAGATAGTATCTTTATTATATAGGTCGTATGTTTTTTTCCCCCCCGATCCTCTTGGAAAATGTTGATTTTTCTGAAAAATACTTAAAAGCTGAAAGATATTCTGTTTCGGAAAATGAATGCAATTATTTTTTAGATATCTCTTGATCCCAATTTCGTATCACTCATGAAGTTTTGCAATGCGAGAAAAAGGTGGTAATCGCTTGGTGCCAGGTCCGGACTATTTAGTGGATGCATTAAAACTTCTCAACCAAGCTCCCGTAGGTAGTAAAATCGTTGGGTAGAAAAAGTACAGTCTCTTCCATGTACTGAACCCCAGTTCCTTCACGAATTATATTATTACAAGGTTTTTTTAAAATTTATTTTGTATTATTATTAGGTTAATTGTTATATATATTTTATTTTATTTCCATATCGCTTGACCTTGTACGCATATTTCCTGGTCCTGGTACTTTTGAAACTGTTACAAAATATCTAAAAAAAAACAAAAGCTCACTTTAATCCTTTCATTTACGTCATTGCAGTTGACGTTGTTTTGTTTTTTTAGAAGGAAAATATTTTTTTTTTTCAAATCCCTCGTAATTATCGGTGACTATCTTATCATTGAGAGCGATACTCGACCCTGAATCGTGAAGTGTAAAGGGGAATTAGAATTTGAATGGTTATTGGAAAATAAAAAAAGATACTGTTCCTGATTCCGTACAGGTAACCGCTGGAGCTGGAGCTGGAGTCTGTAGCTCATAGGTTTATTGAAATCGTACCTTGTCTACAAGGCTTAATTTACTCTATATATCTTTCCCGATTGTTCTAATTTAATTGTGAAGCATTTCAGTTCAGCAACGACAAATTTGATGTTCGATTTTCAAAATTTTTTTATTTTTATTAAAGCCATATTTTGATTTGTATCATGTTTGAACTTGAAGTTTTATGGAAATAGATAAATGTGAATTTAAATTTTGATGAATGAAAAGTTAAAATTTGTTGTGACTTAACTTCAAGCGACAACCTATGGAAGTGTTACCTTAATTTATGTTTGTTACCTTGACTTAGGTAGTATTATGTGCGTCGTCTCTAATCTCCAGACGCCTCAACTAAAAATTATTAAGTTCTATACTTTTACATAGGTATATATTTTAAAAATGGCAGGATTCTATTAAAATGTTAATGCTATTTTTTTAATAAAACCATATTTTTGAACTTGAAGTTTTATGGGAATAAAGACAGAAATCAAAATAAACAAAAAAATCATGCTTTTAAAATTTTTCTAATGGTTAATGAAATAATTTCAATTCCATCATTATAATAGAAATGCTTCCTTTACCAATATTCAAATAAATTTTTTATATTTTTAACTCACTCGGAACTTTCAAATAACTCAATAGAAAAATTAGGTTTTTTGAGTTATGACATTGTTGTTGTTTTTTTGGATCGATATATAGGATATATCTTTCTTATTCTAACTTAAGTAATTATTTGTTGACCATATAAATATCGAGGAGAGTTAATTGGCCTGACTTGAGTTTAAAAAATAAAGATAGATAGTAAAAAACTAAATAATATTTTTTGACCTCCATCAATTCATATTATTGTACCTTGTAGCATTGGGTATTGCACATTATTACCTGTGGGAAAATCCCATATTCTAGCCTCGACTGAAGGAACAATGCGATCGTAATGAGAGCTCATTTGACGTCCACGTTGACGTCTTCAACGCCAACTATTTTGGTGAGCTTTGACGCAGCCTGACGTTTTATCCACTGAAGAAAATCTTAAATAGATTCTATCCCCTCGTATATATAATATCTCTAAAAATAGTCCAGGAATCAGTCTTATTCTCAGCTATTTTAAGGGTATGTGCTTTCTGGTATTTGTTTATCTTATATATATATATATATATATATATATATATATATATATATATATATATGTATGTAAAATAGTTTATGGATACATGGGCTAATTAAGAGTAGTAATGTAACCTACAGCTACAAAGTACAAGCATTCTATAACATATATTTTATAGTATTTAGTCGTAGATATATGACCCATGTTAGCTTAATAAACTCGATGGTCATATGACTACCGTCATATGCACAAAATAAATTAGAGAGAACAGACATAATTACAATAGATCACTTATTTTAAGAAGTCACTAATTTGGACATTGTTGTTGTTTTTGGTTCATTTAACATCAGTTTATGCTGATATGGCTAATCGGACGACGCTAGATTGGGAGCTTTAAATTTTGCCTATCCTGCTTTAATTAGGGTAGGGATTTTTAACGATTACCAGGCATCGTACTGTGTAGGGACCCCCGTGTAACGTCCCTTCCGAAGGACTGCATAACCAAGGATTTTTTACTCCTTTTAAAAAATCCTAGGGCCACCTGCAGGTTTTGAAGTCTGTTGTGCTAACCACACGCCCCTTGGCATTGTTCATGTGCACTCTAAACCAAGATTTAATCAACAGTTAAATAAAACAAAAGACTAAATATAAATAAAACATATGTTAGGGAAAGCTTGTACTCCACAAGCAGCTGTAGCTTACATTATTACTCCTACATAGCCTACCTATTTATAAAATATTTTACACACACACACACACATGCTTAAATATCCCAGCCAAGACATAATCTTTTCTCTTTAAAAAAAAAATATTTATATTTCTCTCTCTCTCTCTCTCTCTCTCTCTCTCTCTCTCTCTCTATATATATATATATATATATATATATATATATATATATATATATATATTTCTAAAGCTCCTTCTTAAGAACTAAGTAATAACTTAAAAAACTAATTTTTCAATAGAGCTACTTGAATCTTACTTGAAGTGAAATATCAAAATGTTACTAAATTGAAAATCTTCAACCAATAGAATTGATGGTAATGAATTAACTGGAAAATGCCAATCTTTAAGCAAAATTTAATGAATATTTATCTGGTCAAAGGGATACATATATATTTATATTTCTCTCTCTCTCTCTCTCTATATATATATATATATATATATATATATATATATATATATATATATATATATATATATATATTTCTAAAGCTCCTTCTTAAGAACTATGTAATAACTTAAAAAACTAATTTTTCAATAGAGCTCCTTGAATGTTCCTTTTGAGAAAAAATAAATCAAAAATTTGGATTTTGGTAAATCAAAATATTCCTATAAAAATGATGTTATTGAAATTATTTTATTAAGTATTAGAAAAAATTTAAAATCTTGAAACTTTTTGATTTTGTCTCATATCACTATTTTCATAAAACTTCAAGTACGAACAACATACTCAAAATATGACTTTATTTAAAAAAAATGTTGGAAGTGAATATCAAAATGTTACTAAATTGAGTAGGTTCAACCAATAGAATTGATGGTAATGAATTAACTCAAAAATCCTAATCTTTGAACAAAATTTAATGAATATTTATCTAGTCAAAGGGATACATTATAAATACAATATTTATTTGTACATGAAAATAAATATAAACTGAATGGTATGTCCTGGGAAAGGAAAAAAAAAGAAAAATCAGAAGAAAAAAAAATTAAGCTGAGAGAAAAATAATAATATGCATTGTTAATTAAGTGAAGAATCTTATGACAAATATTATGAACAATATTATAATTTTGAAATGGAGGTTCCTTCGGCTAATATTTCATATATTTTTTACAACAAATTTCCAATCTAAACCAACCTAGTTTAAAAAAAGTAAATACATCTAAGGACGCCTCTCAGGTTATTATCAAACATTGATATCGCTTTTTGATAATTCTCTACGCTGGAGATAAGCAGTTTTGACGTACATCTTGGAACAGATAAAGAGAACTAATGCACTTCACTTGATTTTTAAAGGAAAAATGTAAAGAACTCTGAGTTTTATAAGAGTCTTCAATTGCTCTCCAGCTGACACAAACGAGAATTTTTTTTTGGCAATTATTTCGCAGGCTGTCGCTTCGAGTTGTGTCACAAGCTTTAACTTTTTATTCATTTCCCTTTTAATATTTTCCGAAAATACAAGTTACCATTGCCTTTAAGTATGGAAAAGGGAATGTAATTATAGGAATTGTGTGTATTTCTGTAATCATTTCATCTTGAAATGCACGTTTCAACAAACATATAATATCTATAAATCGAATTCGTTATTTTATTTGAAACGTTTATTTATGGATGAAATTATTACCGAATTCTACTCATTAGCCATAATTACATTCTCAAGACAACCTGCGGAACAAATTCTTTTTTTTTTTAATATGGAATTTAAAAAAATACATGGGGTCTTTTTTAGATTAAGTCTGCCAGTTACTTTTTGTAACCAAATGATTATTTTAAAAGTAATCGCTTTAATTAACATATGATTAGGTAAACAAGAATACAGGTTAATGAAATATTCCAGTCATTTGTGCAACACTCCTTTATTATATGGAAACGTTTCGACTATATGTCATTTTCAATCCATCTAAGAACTTAATCTTTATCATCTTGACAGAGTTACAAGTCAACATTTATCTGTAAATTATTAAATACAATCACAACAATATAACAAATATACATTTCTTAAAATCGTCCATAAATAGAAGTAAGTATAGATACCTTTTTTATTATTATTTGTCATTAGCTAAAATCTTTTCTTGGAGGTCCATTGTCCTCCATGGTCCTTTTGTTAATAGTTAAACTTTGGTCTCTATTTATACTATATTTTATTTATATTTACATACTAAAAATTTGTCATTTAAATCTACCATAATTAAATTACAAATTAAAAAATCTATACGTAAAATTTATTAAGTTAACAGCATTATTTTATTTTGATATATTTTTGTCAGTTATATACGTTCTTAATTTAAATAAATCAGATAGGAATGAAAATGGGATATCTAGATAACTGTTGGGAGGTTAAGAAAGATTAAGTTCTTAGATGGATGGAAAATGACATATAGTCGAAACGTTTCCATATAATAAAGTTGTATTGCACAAATGACTGGAAAAAAGGTTTTCATTCAGTGAAGGAATTATTAGATAAATTCAATCCAGTTTACATCCTTTCAAAATGAAATATTTATTTCAAACAACAACTAAATATGAATTTAAACAGGAAAAAAAGCAGCCATGTCGTCAATTATTTATGGAAATAAATTTTTGTTATAGTTCCTCTGTCGCCATAAAAACTCACACAAATAGGAATCTAACAGTTCCCTTCTTGTTCCACACTCTTTTCTATTCCACGTTTTGGCTTTCGCCCAGAGAGTGTGTTGGCTCCTGTTGTAGGGTCGACAAAATGTTTTGAATGATTGACAGTAAGATGCACATGAATAAAAGAATATAATGTTTCTCCTAACCCTTTATATGCCTTCCAGCAATCCGAAATGGTCGTTGTTCCTGTCTTATTGTAGCTTTTATACAATTTAGAAGAGTTTCTGATGTCCTATCAGATTCTGCATACATAAAACACTCTCTGGTTTCCCTACATGTACCCCCGAAAACCCACTGACGAGGGTACATTCTTCCAACAGTCGTTTTCCCCCGCCTATTCAAATAGGATTATTTATTTAAAGTATAGGCACAAATTTGTCTTAATATATTTTTCCAATCCGTAATAGTTGCACTACTAATATTAAGTTCTTTAGAACAAAATTTCGTAGTTGTGTATTCCTGCGTCCAGCAATATATAAATAAAAGAGCTTTACTTAAAGATAGTCTTGATTTTTGGAACCAGGTATTTTAGAATAAACCCTTAAATGTTGTGCAATTTCTCACGTAGCAAACACACTTTTTTTTATTATACTTCAATTTCATATTGTACACTTTTTAAATTTTGGTAAGGCACCTTTATCTTGAAAAAAATGTAAGAAGTTTTCTTCTTCGTTACAAAACAAAATTAAATTAATAACTTTTATCTCTGTATCCATTATACACATAAATAACCTTCTTAATAGAGTTTGTAGTTATATGGTTTAATTAAAAAAAAAAAAAAAAGATGAATTACTTTTAAAGTAAGCATTTGGTTACAAAAAGTAACTAACTGGCAGCCTTATATCTAAATCGCATGTTTCCATGGCAACAAACACAGTTTGGAAATGGAGGATTAACAAGTGCTTATTATAGATGGTAAATATTTTGCTAGGGATCAACAGCCAACGCTGTAATTCTCAATAAAGATTAAGATTTAAAAAATCGGACATTTCATGTGTGACAACCCAATAAAATTAAGAAATAACTGATATAAATGCTCTTGGAGAATATGGATTAACATGGCATAAAGTTATTATTTTAAGAGAAACTATATAAAAGTTACAAGAGAAGGGATTGAATTATAAAAAAACAAATATATACTAAAAACCAAAAGATTAATGAATGAAAAATTAAAAACAAGGAATTATTCTTACCTATTCATACGAAATGGCACTAATTTAAAAATATAATATAGAAGAGTTACTTTAGAAGGGGTGGTTAAAATTATAGAATAACAGCGGAAAAATATATAGCCAAACAATTACAGAATATTATAGAATAAACAGTAAAATTAGTAATGAAACGTAGAGAAAAAACACAGTAAACCAAAATGACTAACTATTATGAAATAATGATTATATATATATATATATATATATATATATATATATATATATATATGTATATATATTATGAAATAAAGTAGGAAGATACTTTGAACAGTATATCAAATTGATAATAATTTTAACATTCCAACATGAACATGAAGTAAAGGTTACAAATTACTCAAGAAAACTTAACAACAGCTGGAAACTTCTGCCCCGGTGTTTTCCACTGGTTGTCATGGATACATACAGTATGGGCTATATATTTTAGGGATATGACATTAACACATGAAAACATTTAAAAATAATTCATGCCTCATCATAATCTGTAGGGATTTTTGAATTAAATTTCTGGAAGGTTATATAATTCTTACTGCCTAGAAAAATACTAAAACTACTAATTTTTTTTTCCTGCAACCATTGAGTAATGCTATCCATTACTCAACTAAAACTGGTATGGAAAGTCCCATTTTCCCTCACTAGTGAGGAAAAGTAACAGCCACCTAGATCGAATTTGAAAATCAGCACTCTGTTATTTTAAATGTTAAATGGCGGTATTATAATATTATTCATTTTATATTCCTAAAATGTTAAAATAAATAATTTTAGAACTATTTTATTTTTAATTCGAGATAGATTTTATTTATTTTGAAGCGATTTTATAGAAATATTTAATGTAACCTTAAATGTATTAAAGCGAGTGGAGTGGCTCAGTGGTAGAGCACTGAGTAGCTCTGCCGGAAATCCTGGTTCAAATCCCCGCCGCAGGCAGTTACTTTTATTTAGCCTGTTTGCGGTGGGAGATGGATCATATGGGATCTAGGACCCTCCTGGGGCTCACCCAGCCTCTATAAAATATTATAAAAATAGGGTACCCAACATAAGGGGGAAATATCTGGCGGTTGAGCGTGACCTAGGACAAGTCACCTCCTTGCAGAACAGTTGTCCATGAAACAGTACAGTCTCTACCATGTACTGAACCCCAGACTCGTTCGCGGGTCGTAGTGGTTACAGGTTTAAATGTATTAGAACCTTCACACATCAGAAATTTGGAGATCTAGCATTAGTATTACTCAGTAGCGCTAGTGTAGCTTTAACAAATCTAAAGTTTCACCTTTAATTTCTTAATTTTTACATGGTTGCAGGAAAAATGTAATATTTAACATATGAGAAAAGTGCTTATAACACCCTCGTTTAATTCACTCGGGTGTAATAAAGTGGCACTTTTCTCACTTGTCAAATAAATAACACATACGATTTATTCCTTCTATTTGCACCCTGCCTTGGATATTTAATAAAAAAATATCCTTGTTACACATTTCTCTAGAGCCCCCCTACTCAAAATAAATTCCTTACTACGGCATTGATGGCAATAGTGATCTGTTCTAACAAGACTGCTTTGATTCAATTGATTAAACCAATGCCACTTCTATCGTGTGGGGGGGGGGGACCCACCTCCTCTCCGCGCTCTCCTTCCTATATACAGTGATGTGTCTATATCGATATAAATCGAGTCGTTGTATTAAAGGAATCTATATTTAAATATATCGAAATAGTTGTTTGATATATCGAGTAAAATATTCAGCTATAAAAGAAAATAACTTAGGGATTAATTATTTCACTGAATGCTTTCTTTACCAGTTGATTCATTTCTGTTACTCCACCATATGTGAAATAAAATATTACAATATAATCACTAAAAACTTGGTTATATATTAGGGAAATTATTTGTAATTAATCACTGTAGGTGTAACATGTGTTCAGCTAACGGCGGACCGTTGCACATTTTATGCAACTGTTTATTCAATTGTGCTGACACAAAATTATTATTCCCCGGTATTATTGGTGTTGAAGTCCAGTTAAGTATTTATTTTGTATCCTACTTGTGAGCCTATTATAGTACGATAACCTTGGTATTGTTCTGTGATATTGCATTGAATGGAATAATGATTTTTTTTTTATTTCTTTGTTTTACAAATAAATAAAAAAATAGTTTATAAGGATAATGTCTCATTCTTATTTCACTGCATCCCCTGTATTGACTTGACAGCCCTAAATTTGAAGTACAGTAAAAACATAAGTAAAAAAAAGGTACAGTTTTATTGATTGGTACCCTTTAGGGATGTGCATGTAGTTTCAGTGAGTGTTGTGAGAATAAATCGACAGTTGTGATCTAATCAAATCAGTGAAAATTTAAAATTACATTGAGTCAGTATTAATTGCAATAGGAGTATTGATTACGAATTTTGCAGTTGAAATTAAAGTAGTTAAAACGCATTCAGTCAACGTTTCGCATATAAACAAAACAAAAATTCCATCCAAAAAAAGACATTAATTAAAGACGTTTAATAAACCATTATTGACTCTGGTCAATTTATTAGTGACTGGTGGGTTTGCTTTTTAGGATTTTTCCAATTGCATTTCTATTTATCTTTTTGAGTTTTTATAATTATAATTTTTTTAAAGTGTCTAGTTACCTAGGAATTCTGGTTTAGGGGATGCCGGGACACGACACCCACTGTATTCTAGGCGGAAATATGGGCAATACTAACAGGTGCCTTCCCAATGAAGAACCACAAGAATAAGATAATTAATTTTCTTACTGAGAGTCAGGGAGCTTGTAATGCACCACTGCAGTAATATAATCCAGACTAGTAGAGGAATGCTGTATAAGACTTGATGAATTAGCAATACACAACAGAGTTAACATATTTTGGATCCTTAGACACTTTAATATACCAGGAAATGAGAGGGCCGACAAATTGGCAAAGAAAGAAGCAGGAATTGCTCCTTTAGGACCAGAACCATGGTGCGGGGTTCCCCTCTCCCTGCGTAGTTTCAGTGAGTGTTGTGAGAATAAATCGACAGTTGTGATCTAATCAAATCAGTGAAAATTTAAAATTACATTGAGTCAGTATTAATTGCAATAGGAGTATTGATTACGAATTTTGCAGTTGAAATTAAAGTAGTTAAAACGCATTCAGTCAACGTTTCGCATATAAACAAAACAAAAATTCCATCCAAAAAAAGACATTAATTAAAGACGTTTAATAAACCATTATTGACTCTGGTCAATTTATTAGTGACTGGTGGGTTTGCTTTTTAGGATTTTTCCAATTGCATTTCTATTTATCTTTTTGAGTTTTTATAATTATAATTTTTTTAAAGTGTCTAGTTACCTAGGAATTCTGGTTTAGGGGATGCCGGGACACGACACCCACTGTATTCTAGGCGGAAATATGGGCAATACTAACAGGTGCCTTCCCAATGAAGAACCACAAGAATAAGATAATTAATTTTCTTACTGAGAGTCAGGGAGCTTGTAATGCACCACTGCAGTAATATAATCCAGACTAGTAGAGGAATGCTGTATAAGACTTGATGAATTAGCAATACACAACAGAGTTAACATATTTTGGATCCTTAGACACTTTAATATACCAGGAAATGAGAGGGCCGACAAATTGGCAAAGAAAGAAGCAGGAATTGCTCCTTTAGGACCAGAACCATGGTGCGGGGTTCCCCTCTCCCTGCGTAAGGATACAATTAACAAACTAGCCAAGAGGAAGATTAAAACGCGTTGGGATTGAGCCAAGATAAGGCACACTAAACTTTTTATAAAGGATCCCAATGAAAAACTTTTTGAGCAAATCAAGAAAGAAGCCGCTGGAATGTCGAGAACCAACCTAAAAAGTATGGTCGAAGCCATTACTTGGTTGTAAACTCAGGAAGCATATGCATCGCCAGGGCATTCAACAAGAACCTCGGTTCACAGGACGAAACCCCCTGGCATGTTCTCTTTGAATTTTATGCACTATGTCGAAAGAGGACATTTGACCTTTGCCCAGCAGAACGCAAGGAACTTCAAGAACTGAGATTTTAAAATTATCTAAAATATCACAGAAGCCTAGATCTATGATAGGGATTTTTAGGACTCGAGCACAATGGCCTCTTTAGCCCCAACTGCATGGTACAAGAACAGTCACTTACAAATTATAATACCGTAAACTCTGCTAGATAGCGCTAAGGCCAGAATTTTAAGGCGGCGATGCTCTGAAGAGTTATATCTTAACTACTAAAGTGAGTGACGGATGATACCAGAAGCACCGATAAAAATAATTGTTTCAATTGAATACAAACAAATTTAATTGTTGTGAGAAACTGTAGCAGTTATAATATGAAAATTCAGGAATTAAATCGATTGATATTAATAGAAGTAAAAACATTACATGAATAAAAAAAATTAAATGTATTCATAAAAAAAATTAAGAAACGTTTTAAAATAATAATTAAATAATTTTGATCTGTTTTTTATTTAATTAATATTTATTCCAAAATGGTGGCTCTACCACAGCCTTTGAGATTATTATTCACCTGGAGAGCCGATCAATCTAGCCGTGGCTTAGGAACATCATCCATTAATGAATTAATGATGGCGCTCTCTACAACCACCTCCCTTCCTTCTATGCCACGGCCTTACAAATTCTCTCTCCTAATTAATTATTTGTTCCTTATCCAGGATATGCTGTTCTGGTTTTCTCAACAATTTATAAGTTATTATAAAGTTCTAGGGAATTGTGGGGATTAATAATAAAATACTTCTTTAATCATCCGAGGCATTCCTGAAAAAATGTGCCCGAGAATTTATAATATAAAACTTTTATTTAGACACGGTTTACCAATTTAAATTATTTTATCTTGAATATTTTAATATTTACTGATTGAGTATTTTAATTTTAATATTTAAAAAAAAAACCCTGTACCACTACAGCCCGTGAAGGGTCTGGGGTTCAGTACATGGTAGAGACAGTACGATTTTCCCCCCTTATTTGGGGTACGCACTTTAAAGAGGCAGGGATAGTCCTAGATTCTATTTGATACATCTCCGGCTGCTGACAGACTAAATATAAGTCCTTCCTACAGCGGGATCTGAACCAGGATTTTCAGCATGGCAACTCAGTGCTCTACCACTGAGCCACTCCGCTCCCCATTGTAATATTTACCATATGTAATTTTAATTGTCTATATTTTGCATATTTAGCCCTGAAGAAGACCTGCAATGTGGGTCGAAACGTTAGCACTACAATAAACAGTATCCATACTTAGTAGCAATTTTTTTTTTACCTCCACCCGTTTTATATTTTACCGTTAGGCTAGCAAGGGTACCTACCTTGTTCGATATAAAATATAATAATTACGATTAATTTTTCAGTGATGGATAAAAAAAAAATAACCAGCTCTAAGTAGCTTTTCTGTATTAAAGCCTACACAGCGCCGAGGTTAAACCAATCCCATGCAAGTTATATTAATTTTTTTTCTATTCCTAAAATATATATCTATAAGATTAATTTACAATAAATATAAATTACAAATATAATAAATAGATGCAATGCTGCTATATAGGAGAGGAGTGGCTCAGTGGTAGATTACTGAGCTGCCATGGCGGAAATCCTGGTTCAATTCCCGCCGCAGGCCATGATTTTTATTTAGTCTGTTTGCAGCAAGAGATGGATCATATAGGATCTAGGACCCTCCTGGGGCCCACCCGTCTATAAAATATTATAAAAATAGGGTACCCAAAATAAGGGGGGAAAATCTGGCGGTCGAGCGTGACCTAGGACAAGTCACCTCCTTGCAGAACCGTTGTCCATGAAACAGTACAGTCTCTACCATGTACTGAACCCCAGACCCTTCCTGGGTTGTAGTGGTACAGGTTTTTTTTTTTTTTCCATACATTACTTTCTACAAATTTCCTCTATATTTATACATTAACATCATATTTTGTATTAATTTTTATACATTGTACTTTTATATATATATGATTATATAACTACCCAACTTAATTTATGCGTTTATAAAAACCTATACCACAAGAACCTTCATGTGTTAATTATATAATATAACTATTATACTTACACGTGACATTTTACATTAATTTTAGTGTGCTATTTAATGTTTTCACTAAAAGATCATTTTTTCACTGTCAGGGCATGAATATGAGACTAACCTAGTCTCGAAACGTCGCCTAAGAAGTTGAAATAACTGACTGAAATTCGAGAACCATAAACAATATATTTCTACAACAGTCAAGATAAGTAGAAAACAATATATATATATATGTACTATATATAGAGTGTGCTGTTTCTAGTACATTGGTTGTGCGTGGAGGCGATCACAATTAACCCGTTACGCTTTGCACCAATTAAGGGTAGGTACTCAATTTATAGAGCTGTTTTCCAAAAAAAATACGAATGTCACAATCTAATCCCAGTTTACTGATAGTTATTTTCCAAATAACATTTCCTTAAATAAATGTTAAAATCTAACTTATTTATTCACAAACGAGTTTGCCTCTTTCAAGTAAACAAAAAGCAAACAGATTTCCCGTCCCCACATTTGCAGAATGACATTAAAGGCGGTATAAACGAACTTTAAAAATAAACAGATGGAACATTCTGGAAAAACTGGTTAACTTGTATTTTTTTTTAAACAAGACTATTGCGTTTAGGACCTTAAATATTAATTTAGGAGTGCGAAGATTAAGAAAAAAATAAACGCTAGTAATAGAACGACGTTTTAATGTCGTGTTTTGAATAAAATCTGAAATAGAAGACGAAAAAAATAACCTATTTATTTATAATGGGGTGTATAAAAACAAATGACCGTTTCACCTTCCACATGGAGAGAAGATGGCGACTAACAGTATCTTTCCACACACCACACTCCCTGGCAAGTTCGCGAGTACTTGTGGACGGATTTGACTCAACAGCTTCCTTCAGAACCGCATCAATATCCATTAATGGTCACCCGGAGCCCTTCTTCCTTTCCAACGTCGTATCTCCACAGCTAAATTTTTCAAACCAACACCGGGCAGTGCGCTGGTCAAGGACACCTTCCCCTTCTGAAACTGAGGCTTTTTTTGAAGAAGTCCAGTGTTAGTAAACAAGCTTAGAGAATTACAAGCTCTAAAGGGATTATTATTAAGTGTTGGTAAATAATAAATAGTATTCAAATATTTACGGACATTTTAACTCAGGACTTTGATAAAACAGTCGTATATTTTTTTTATACACTCCATTACAACGTCATTTCATACTGCTACGTCTAATCGTAGCATATGCTGCAGAGGGAGTCCTAAATTTTGGCTGTCTAGATAAACTTAGAAAGGGGATCTTTAACGAGTATCTGAATCTACACTGGGATGGGACAGCCTTTTTACGTCTTTTCCGAAGGACGGTGTATCAAAAAAGTTTAACTCCCTCTAATCTTAAGGCCACCTTCTGGACTTCAGAAACTCCTCAGGTGACCCCAGTCGTTTTTTTCTGTTTTACTTTAATTTTCACATAGGTGTATGCTTTTATTTTTTAATGTATCTTATAATAAATTTTTAACGTTTCTATAAAAGAGTTACTAGAGTGAGGCTTAATGTAACTCACAAATAAGCGTGTTTTTTCATAGTTGATGCAAAATGATTATGAGAACAATTAAGTCTAGAAACGTCGCTAAAAGATGTTTTTACAAGTATAAATTGAGCCTCAAGAACCGAAAAGATCCTTTTTAATTTCATCAAATAACATTATATTTATTGTGCACTAACCATAGTTACATGTTAAATTATATATCTAATATATATCCGTTTCTATGGAACCAAAACTTTTGAGCGTTCCTTTCTCGCCCGTTCTATCTCTCTTTGGAACTCACTCCCACTCGATATTTGTGGGATTAACCTCATTTAAATCCAGATTTTGCCTACATCTTCTAAATTCCCAAACATATGCTCTATAATCAATAAATAATTTATAGGTATATTCAATTTGATCGATTGATGAATTACTGCAAATATTTCTCACTCATAATGATATCATTTTTTATATTATTGGATGCAATATTCCACTGAACCCTGTAGAACAGATACGTTACCTAGGACTCCATCTGGACAAACGTCTCACTTGGAATCCTCATACACGACTGAAAAGACAAGAAACTGCTCGACGTTTTCGCTTACTTCAACATTTAGTGGACGAACGCTCTAAGCTCCCAATTAATTACAAAAGACGCATTTACAATTATCAGAACTATTTGGGATAAACGGAGTTGAGCTTTGGGGCTCCACCAGGTCGTCGAATTACTCTCGTATCCAATCCTTACAATCCAAAATCTTTCGTAAAATCCTCAATGTTCCTTATTACGTCACAAACAAACTTATCCATAATGATCTTAATATCCCATATGTTACTGATTGGCCCAAACTAGATACCTATCCTTCCATAACAAGCTCCATACACACTTGAATCCTCTAGTCTCTCAACTTGCTTCCCATACTATTCCTGATAACCCTCCGAGGTATCTGAAAAGAAGATGGCTTACTACAGAACTTTATTGGAGTGCTACCGATGGTTAGTTTCTCCACAAGTGTTTTTCATGTCATATTGTTCATATTAGCAGATTTGCTTGTTGTAATATTATTATAGTTGTAAATAAATTATTAAAAATATATATCTACATAATAAAAATGAATCGCCAATTCCTTGCTGAGCGCAAAACTAGAGAACGGCTCGAAATATTCGGCTAATTTTTGTTTTCATATATTTGCTAAGGCGCAAAGAAGGTTCTTATGTAGAGAAAAACCGAGGGAAACCTTTGGTGGCTGAAAAACCTTGAAATATTCGGAGTTATTTTAGTTTTTGGCCTGTATCTCCTAATCGGTGCATTTTTGAAAAAAAACACAGGTAATCATTTTGAAAGTATATTATATTTGCTACGATTTGAGCCCAACTGCACCTCTGTATCTCTAATAGATTCCAGGTTCAGCTTTTTTTAATGTTTTAATAGATTATAAAACGTTTTAGGAGGGAGGTATAAAAATAAAAATTTTAATTTGTTAAAAGAAAGAGCCTGTTACAAGATGTACTTAAGGAGACTCCCCAACAGTGAACATAAACCCCTAGAGAAGAAGCTGCTGTAAAAAAGAAGTTGATGTCAGCTAGATGGAGCCATCTCATGGAGTTTATGTCCTTTCTTCCTATCCTTCGCGAAAGGGGAGATCAGAGGATCATCCTGTGTCCTTTTAAAAGGATACAGCAACTTAACAAGATATTGTTCATACGATAACTAGATTAGAGGCAATAAAACACAGCGGGTAACCATAATATTTACATTGAAAAAGGGAAAGGTCAACCGAGACATTAAATAAATGTTAATACATTACTGGAAAAAATCCAACTAAAACAGGAAAATGAAAACACCTGTCCAATATTTCGCCTATTCAGGCATCCTCAGAGCAGAAAGAGAATAACAGCAAATCAAAACATGAATAATGCACCCAAAAAACACATCCCACCACCTCCAAGGCTCGAATGCAACTACTGAATCATAGGGAAGGTTACTAGATTCCCAGCTGTTATTTTTTCTGCCCTGAGGATGCCTGAATAGGCGAAATATTGGACAGGTATTTTCAATTTCCTGTTTTAGTTTAGAGACTTAAGGTTTTTAGTTGGATTTTTTCCACTAATGTATTAACATTTATTTAATGTTTCGGTAGACCGTTCCCTTTTTCAATATATATTTTGTGGAATAACCGTACGTCCAGTGGTTTTTTGATTAGCTATAGACGTTACCT
This sequence comes from Troilus luridus, assembly GCA_964056705.1. NCBI lineage: Eukaryota > Metazoa > Arthropoda > Insecta > Hemiptera > Pentatomidae > Troilus > Troilus luridus. Next base: position 198,036,111 of record OZ057412.1, read on the forward strand.
CCGTCTGTTTCATAGATAAGTCGTAATTTAAGTCTGTTATGTATTTTATGGCAATCCTATATATATATATATATATATATATATATATATATATATATATATATATATATATATATATATATCTGAATCATTAACTTCAATGTATATATTAAATCATTAATCTTGTTTCAAATTGAATTAATAAACTATAGTCATTTTAATTCTTTTGTTGGTTACTTATTGAGGGTTTAAATACTGAGTAAATTGCTAAACACAAGAACAGACATCTGGAAAAGAATCCAATTAAGACTAAAGTTAGAAATAATAATTTGAGTAATCACCAGAAATGATTACCCTGGCATCCCAAAATCAGAAAGAATATTCAAAATATTTTTAAGAGTATAAAACATAGCAATATATATAAATATATATTAAAATAAGCAAATAAAGTTCAAGGACAATAAAAAAAGAGGAAAATAAATGAATGCATCTACAAAAACAAAAAAATAGCTAAACATCTTAAGAAACTATATTAAATTACTTATTTAAAAAAAAAAAAAAATATGGATATTTGACATTCCTAGTAATAGAAGTTCTCAGTGCTTTTTTCAACAAAAAATCAATTAATGAGAAGAACAAATATAGAATCCTCTTCACGTAGAAAACAATATCGAAATTATAAAATATAAACTTATCTTCAATCAGGATCTGAGCAGTAATCGGGACAGGAGTTTTAAATTTGGTGGTAAATATTACGAGGAAACGAATTTAATAAATTATTAAAATAAACTTTTTGAAAGGATGTAAACTGGATTGCATTATCTAGTAATTCATTCACTCAATGAAAACCTGTTTCCAGTCGTTTTTTTTCATATAACTTTATTACGTGGATACGTTTCGACTATATGTCATTTACAATCCATCAAGAACTTCTTTAACTTCTAAGAAGAGTTATAAGTCATATTTTTTCTGTAAATTATTAATTACATACAATCATAACAATATAACAAATATACATTTCTTAAAATCGTCCATAAATAGAAGTAAGTATAGATACCTTTTTTTTTTTTTTTATATATTATTCATTGTCATTAGCTAAAATTTTTTTCTTGGAGGTCCATTGTCCTCCATGGTCCTTTTGTTAATATTTTAAACTTTGGTCTCTATTTATACTATATTTTATTTATATTTACATACTAAAATTTTTCTCATTTAAATCTATCATAATTAAATTACAAATCAAATTATACGTAAAATTTATTAAGTTTATTATTTTATTTTTAATATATTTTTTTATACGTTCTTAATTTAAAAATGTCAGATAGGCCTGAAATTGGGATATCTAGGTAACTGTTGGGAGGTTATAGTATAATAAACTTTATAAATAAACTATATATATAGTGAGAATTACTGGAAGTTTTAGAGAGGAAAATTATTTTAAAGAGAATGCACTGTGTGCTGCAACTGACAACGATGTGCACTACTCGGACCAGTGCACTCCAGTTGTTCGTCACACGTCGTTTGCCCATTTACGCCTTGTAAACACCAGTTAAATTAGTAAGTATAAACGTTGAGTAAAAATAAATAAAAATAAAAATTTCTGGAATAAGAATAAAAAAATGTACTTGTTTGTAATGTAGGCCTCATTTTAAATTAAATAAATTTCTCCAATTATTGCTCTTTTCAATTCAACCAACTATTAAAATTAATTTTAATGAAACGCAATGATCAACACCTTTACTAACTAAACAGATCGGGGGATCTCACAGATTTAGGATTACGGAAATGTGTGAATAGCGATTGATGTTATCGGCATCGAACCTTCGGGTTCACCAGGCCTTATTATTAATATTTAAAAAGGATTTTTAAAGTGATCACGATGATCTAACTTAGGGCTTAATCTAAATCCAAATATTAAAGGAGTTAAAACGTAAATGATTTAACTCCTAACAAATAAAACAAATAGTTAACAACAATATTAGAGAGGAAAATAGTTGACTGGAAGATCTAATGGAGGATGGAAATAGTTGGGGGGGGGTGCAGTCATAAATTAACACCAAATAAGTGAAAACTTATTTATTATTAGTGCCGACGTTTCGACCTACTTTGTAGGTCATCTTCAGGGCAAATAGGAGAGGCCGCTAGGCGAACCGTGTAACTGACATTGAAAATACGTTAACATGTAACGTAACGTATTTTAAATGTCAGTTACTTTTCACTTATTTGGTGTTAATTTATGAATGCACCACCCAACTATTTCCATCCTCCAGTTAACTACAATAATTAAGAAGGGAAATACAAACATAATTAATATTTAAATGTATACAAATATTTTGTCTTCTGTTCTTGTGTTGTTTACTATTATTTATTTTGTTTTGTTTTCCTGTCCAATATTTTTGGGGGTTTGGTGAGTTTATATTGATCTATGAAAAGAAGATGGCCTCGTGACCTTCCAAGTTGAATTTCTTATTAGAGTACTACCATTGGGTAGTTTTTCTACATGCCTTTATCTCGGGGCATGATTTATCTTTCATTATATTTACTTGATCTTTCATTATATTTACTTGATGTATTCAAATTTACAGTTGTAAATTTCAATATATAAATTAAAAACAAATCATAGTCATATAAGTCGATTTTGTCCCAATTCTACATATACATCGATTATTACAGAATCGATTTCTTAAGCGGACGTTCTTAATAGCAACGTCAGAGTCATGTTTTTAAACAAACACTGGTTATGTCACCTCTCACTCTCTCTCTCTCTCTCTCTCTCTCTCTCTCTATATATATATATATATATATATATATATATATATATACATACGTGTATGTTGCGAAACAGAGCAGCACCTTCCTCACCCAGCACCTCCGGACCTTTCTCCAACTGATTTTTACTTTTTCCGTTGTTTGGATAATTTTATAAGAAATACAAAATTTGACGACGAAAATACCCTGAAATCGGCCTTCCAAAACTTCGCCTCTTCCTTTACAACTAATTTCTAAAAAGCGGGGATAGAAATGCTTGTTTCACGTTGGGAGAAGTGAAGGATCCTATTTTGGTTAATAAAAGTATTGTTTAATAATTTAAATTTACACCTTCACTGACATTTCATATGTTACAACCCAATAATATTACCGTTAGATAATCTCATGATTGTCAATTATTGGACAGTTGTGGATAAAAATATTAAGACAAAACAAATGTTACTAGAAATGATTTATTTCAACAACCATGGCAACTGAATGTTAGATCGTACCAGATTTGTAATCATTGGTCTAATAGGTTATAAAGCAAATAATATTATTGTTTAAAATTACTAGTAATAATTACAACCTTAAAAATAGAACATCTTACTATTCTAGAGTGTTAAAAAATAATTGAAACTCTTTCTTTTAAAATCGTGTAATTAACCTAGCAGTTAAGATTCAGGTTAGTCATCATCACGTGTCGCTTGACCAAGAGAACGCTTGGAGCCTGAAATTAGGCCTAATATCTAGAGTCGTTATCAACACTTGTTGGCCATAAAGGCCTACCGTCATGCTACGCCATTGTCGATATCAACCGTTTTAAGGCCCCTCGACACCACGCTACTCGAGTTCAACATCTTATATATATATATATATATATATAGTTCCATGTAAGTTAAAAAAATAAAAAATTCAATAATCAATAATGATGGTATTGAAATTGTTTTATTAACCATTAGAATTTTTGGTACTTGTCTGTTAACGCCACCGCAGTTATTTTTGCCTCCTTGTTCCCATACGCGAGCGGTTACATTTTGTAACCGTTATATTTCTAAAACATTTATATTGCATTTTTTAAAAATCTATTTATTGAGGTTAGAATTTAAAATTTTTTAAATAATCATCAACAATTACAAATCAAAATAATTCATTTACAAATGAAACTTCTCTGGAATATATCATGAACAATTAAAATAATGGATAATAAAGAAATAAATAATGGAATATATCACAAACAATAAAAAAAAATGAAAAATCCAAATAATTTATTAAAAAAGAAATTGGTTAATCGGATTTCGGTGTAAAATTGGTTAAACAAATATTTCGCTCCTGGAAAAATACAATTACTTCTTCGGTTTTTGTCAAATCCCAAAGACTCATTTTCGTAACACACAAATTTGTGGAATAATAACAACAAATCTAATAATAATTAAATAAATAAAATAATAACAAATCAGCAAACAAACAATAAACCAGTAACAAACAAAACTCAGCAAACAAGAACGAACATAGAAGAAATCAGTTGTTAGGAATATAACGGTTCCAAATGTAACCGCTCGCGCATGCGAAGAAGTAGGGAAAAATAACATAAAATAGTGGCGTTAACACACAAGTACCGAATTTTTATTTCAAATGTTTGAAATATATTTTACTTTAACTTCTCTTTATTCAAATATTCAAACATGATACTGATCTTGAAGAATGGTGTCGTAACTTGATGTCATGAAGTAATTCCTAGTAATTCAAATCAAATAAACCAATGACTTACTGTTCTCCTTTAATAATAGTACAAGGGTTCCTATAGAACAAATCCAATACATAGGATTATATCTAGGTTCCTAGGACATATCTTAGGTAGCCAAACCGATGTTCTAATACAAAAATTATACAGGAAAAGGTCATAAGCTTATTTTTATAGTTTCACCAAAACCACAATTGCTTATAAGCGTTTACGCAATCCCTGTGGTTGAGGCGAAGATAACTCGTGGTCTGTTCCTAATGATCAAATCGTTCTTTCAATTTTTTGCATTTGTTCTCTATCATCTTTTAATAACAGTAGAGTGTTGTACGGATAATCAAATGTTAATGATAATGAGGCTTAGCGAACCCCATGGTTCGATGCCGATACCACCAATCTCTGCTACCAAACTTCTGTCCACGGACTCCATTATGATTTGTGATTAATTCATCAGCAGTATAAATGATGTCTTATTTATCACCCGTATGAAAGGGCTCGTCGCACACAGGGGTATTTGACAAAAAAAGTCGATCGTATAGGTAAACATTTTTTTTTAAATCTGGGAACCTACCTCAGCTTACGTTAAGCCAAATGTTTATAGAACATAAGTTCATATTTTTTTCTGGGAAAACAGCTGTACATCTCCCTGTATTCGTTGTATTATGAAGGTATTACAGGTCGCACGTCCTGTTACCAAGAGAATGAATGAAATATCTGTGTGTTTCATATTGATTTTATGTGTGTTATCAGCTGAATATTGGTGATTTTTAAAATATTATAGAATCAGAAAATAATAACATAAATATAGTCATGCCTTTCAATGTTATTTTAATCATTTTTTGTTGAATGATTGATTTTGTGCACATTTTTTTCACAAGATATGTATACATTAGTAATTTTTATATAATTCCGACTTTTTCCCGGGTTTGATTTTTGACTTTTCTTTAACGTTAGAGTGTTGTTTCCCAGTTTTATCAAAAACTAGGTGCCAAAACATACATTAAAAATAGGCTCCTCTGGATTAAAAATCATGACACGACAAGCTGTTTATAAGAGGGCTAAAGACTGTATAGGAATGGATTTTGCACAAAAGTTGGAATTAGCCAAGGAAAATATTGGAAAAAAACCTAGATTCTCAGAGGAACCAATGCGACAGTTTCAGCGAAAGTTTTCAAGACTTAAATCGGATATGAAATCAAAATGGCAGGCTGCTAAGAGAACAGAAAATGTATTTTTTAAGCAATACCATAATTGGTCTCAAGGAATCATTGAAATTCCTATAAAACAATGTTTATCTAATTTGGGTCGTCCTAAAAAATTATTCCAAAATTTGACTTGGGCTAATAGTGGATATGCCTAATTTTGGCAACTATAATGATGGAAACACCAGCTGGAGGTTCTTTGCTAACACCGAGGTATCTCCAAACATAGCAGGTATGGACAGAAACCTTATCGACAGATTTACGACTATTTTAGAAGTGATATCTAATGCCCACAAAATATATACTAAAAAATTCGCTGCCTATTGTCATGAAACGGCTGAGAGGTACATCGAACTGTACTCATGGTATCCAATGTCGCCTACATTACATAGGATATTAATACATGGCCCAATTATTATTGATCATGCTCTTCTACCGATTGGTAATTTGTCTGAGGAGGCAGCAGAAGCAAGGAACAACCATTTCCGCCAATACCGGGAAAGATATCCCAGAAAATTTTGTCGCATTCAATCCAATACGGATGTTGTGAATAGGCTTTTATTGACATATGATCCATATTTGAGCTGAATAAAACCCTAACCCACCAAAATGTCAAAGTCTTTCAAGCAAGAAACCATTGAAATGTTGCTCCCATGGGGCCCATGTACCCATTTTGAGGACAACAACACAGAAGATGAAATGACTTCTCATGATGAAGGATGGGATGATTTCCAAGATTAATTTATTAATTTCCAAGATATTATTTATTAACATTACACGTACTGTCATACCATTAATATGTACCTATTTTATTTTATTTTTTTAATGTAATATAAAAAGGTTGTGTTTAATGTTTTTCTTAGTTTCTTTTATCCTTTTTTTATAGTTCTAACCTCTATTATACTAAAGTTATAAGAAAATTGTTGTCACTAATACTTACCTTTATAATGAATATTCAAGCTGGTAATCATTCAAGTATTGTCTTAGTGAAGAAAGAGACAAGAATAAGAAAAGAAGAAAGAAAAAAAAGAATTATCTGAAGGCTAGAGATCTTAGCATGAATCTATGAAAATAGAAGAAATTGAAAATCTAGAATTTTACGATATTGTTCCTTAACTCTTTTCACAAGGAGAAAGTCTGTTAATATAGAATATACTTCTTTAACAAAATAATCATTTTAAGGTCATTTGAAAATATTTTCATTCTTGGTAATCAGCATTCTCTCATCATTAACGCGAAGATACTTTTTGATGTGGACATAATGACGTTGCTTTTTTAAAATTATTACTAAAAGTTGTCAATATTGAACATATCATTCTAAAGTCATAAAACTAAAAACCTACATTTTTGTAAAACTGGGAAAAACTATTAGTGATATTGGATAGTGTTGGGATACTGAGAGTGATATAAGTACATTCTGGCAGACAAGCTTCAAAGCTAGATTGATACAGTTTTGATGAGATGATTAAGAGATATTACTTTTCTGGCCAAAACTCACCACCAAAAAAAAAAAAAAAAAGTTATTGTCACTTAATAAATTTAAGTCCTTCTATAAATGGTTCCTAATAACATCAAAACTTACATAAAAATAATTTTGATTTACTTTTGGTGTCAAATACCCCTGTGTGCGGAGTTTCGATTGCTTCGCAAGTCTTCAAAGTAATCTGTTTAACGGGAGGAATGAAATTCAGCAGATCCATCATGTCTCTCATGTTTTTACCTATTTACAGATCTACCTTTAGGATATAATAAAGGCTAATCTGCATTTTTCAATCTTTGTGGTATAGCTGCCTATGGCCTATTTGATTCCCTTAGATTGCATTAAATTTTGAATCCTCATAATAGTCACATTTAAATTGGAAAAGTTGTGGTTAGGATCTTTCTAACTTGAGAAAATTCATCATTTAGCGCTTGCTAGTGCGTTTAAATGATATTATCGCAACGATTTGCGTTTAGAGTACGCAGTGAATCAAAATTACCTCAGAAACAAATTATTTATTATTCATTGTGCAAAAAAAATTTGTCGTTTAATGGTGTTAACCTTTGTTGTATGGGAAATATTTTATTAATATAAAAATTTATGACTATACCAAGTTATTTTAAACTTAAATTTAAGACTTTCCAAAAAGTGGAGTTAGTTAATATGTGCAGTGAACCTATTCAAATTTAAGTAAGTTATTTATTATTAAGTAAAGTATTCAAATTATACTATTTTAATGTAATATTGTTAAAATAGAACGTTTTGTTTAGTAAAATATTTGGAAAAAATATCTGTGTTCATAGCACGCTCTTACACATTACTTAAAAAAACAAAACACTATTAGAATAAGAAATTATCTATAAAAAAATAAGCTAAAATTCAAAACACAATTAGAATAATAAATCTATTTTAATATTATAAATGCGAAAGTAAGTTTGTCTGTATGTTACGCTTTCAAGCCTAAACTACTCAACCGATTTAAATGAAATTTGGTACAGAGATAGTCAAGAACCTGAGAAAGGGCAATGGCTACTTTTTAATGCGAAAAAGGGTTGTAACTGGTTGAAATAGGGGATGATTTAATATAATTAATTTAATTTGAAACAAATAATCATATGTTTTAATGCTTTTACACCATGTGCCTGGGCCAGCCACTTTCAAAGATCTCAAAAAGCTCAATAATCAAGAATTTTCAACATTGCGATAGGCATGTGAGGCAAGAGGGTTATTAGAGAATGATAATCATTGGGATAAAACTCTGGAAGAGGCTGCACGATGCTAATCTGCGCCAAAGGTGAGAGAGCTGTTCTGTATATTAAGAGCGATATGTGGACTTTCAAACCCTCAAGAATTGTGGGAAAAGTATAAAAATGACATGGCGGATGGTATTATACACAGATTAAAAGAACAGAATCCGAATGCTTCATACAATGATTTAATTTACAATGAAGCCCTAATAAAGGTTGAAGACCAAGTGATTACTATTACTAGAACAATTTTATCCGATTTTATAATGAGCAGACCACAAAGAATTGTAGAAGTTATCAGTGGTTTAATGCGAGAACTAGATTGCGATTCTGTTTCTTTAATGCAACAAATAAGAGAAGCCCTTCCACTTTTAAATTCAGAACAAAGGTTTGTTTTTGACACAGTTATTCATAAAGTTGCCAGTGGCGAAGGAGGTTTCTTTTTGGATGCTCCAGGAGGCACTGGCAAAACCTATCTTTTAAATTTACTATTAGCCCAAATCCGGAAAGATAAAGGAGTTGCTGTTGCAGTACGAGCAGATCTCTCTTTGTACTTTTACATGCATGGTACTGATTTAAAATTGTAAAAAAAAAGTTAAAAATTTGAATTGACTACTCTTTGTGGAATCAATTTATACCATGCCATTAAAGCCAGACAAATTCCATCATAATTTAAAATACATAATTCTGAAAACTTTTTCGAGTATCCCTGAAATTATATTGTATGTATTCTTTTTTCTCCTCCCCCCCCCCCCACAGTAACCCCCTTGTAGAGACCGTTTATTAACACATTACATTTGATTAATATTTCCTATCTTATGTAAGCTATTAAACTAGATGGAAAAAATCGTCATAATGAATTGATTTATGTTTAATAAATATTTCAAAAGCATTTAATATTTTAAATTTTACTGGTATAATGAAATCTTAATGGTATTATTAACTATGAAATAGTTTTAATATTTCAAAAAAGAAATTAGAAGAAAAATAAATAATAATAAAATTGATTACCTAATGGATACACGATGTTAAAATGTTAATGTATAGATATAATTTTATAATTGTGTGTGAGCTTGTTTTGATTTTTATGAATCAATCTTTAATACTTTTAAAAGTAAAATTTCTTAACACTAAATAATTTATACTTAATAAATAAATACATTCATGAAATAAACACCTTACATCCGCAAAACAACTGTTGAGCGTATTCTCGGCAAATTCACTTCCCTGCAAACCGTTACTGCATTGAACCCAACATTCCTGATCCCAGTCGCTCAGTAGCAGCCGCAGTGTACAGAGTGTCGTTAACAATTTAAGTTTCTTTTACAGTGTTAATTATTTTAGACTATTATATTTCTTTCTTTATTTTTCACCTCAACAAGTGATTACTTTTTATTTTTAATTGGACTACGAAATACTATACAATGCCCCTAGGGGGGGCAGAAACCGATATGGATGCGGCCACACCAGGCACATCAGGAGTCAATAACCCTCCAAAAAGAAAAAGGGGAGATGTATTACAATATAATGTAGACATTTCTAACAGCTATGATATATTTTCCGATTTAGACGACGAAGAAGTTATCACCGACTTATCAGCCGCCAACATTAGACGGAAAAAGAATAATCAATTTCCTCCAATAATTGTGAGTGGATCATATAATAGCATGAAGGAAACAATTAATAAAATAAAAACAAAAATAAATGAGGTACATATGAAATGCTCTGGAAATAAAACAACCTTCTATGTTTATAACAGTGAAGATTTCTCCACTATCAAAAATGAATTAAAAGAAAAAAATCTCGGTTTTCATTCCTATACACCGAAAAATGAAGTAAAACCAAAAGTAATCTTAAAAGGAATGCCACCAGAATCCACTTCAGAAGAGATCACAGCCGACCTACGGAACCAAGGGTTGGAAATTTTTAAAATATATCAAATGGAAAAAAAATCCGAACATGGGCCCATAAAATTACCAGTAGCAGTAGTCATTCTGGAAAATAAGGATCAACTGAACAAAATAAATAAAATAAATTACTGCTGTAACATAGTAATAAAATGGGAAAAATACAGGTCAAATAAAGAAATAACTCAATGTTTTATTTGCCAAGAATTCAATCACGTAGCAAGAAATTGCTTCAAAAAACCTAAATGCTTAAAATGCTCGGAAGAGCACCTATCCAAAAACTGTCCAAATTCTTTAATCGACGGATTCACCCCGAAATGCTGTAATTGCTCTGAAGCACACTTTTCCAACTCACCACAATGCACCAAATACAGAAGAAATTTAGAACTACAGTTAAGTAAAAAGAAACCTACTCTAAAGGCAGCACCTCGAAAAAACTTCAAACCAACCGAGCAAGCATTTCCCTCCCTTCCAACACCGAAATCACAATGGCCTCAAAATACCTTCTCAAGAAATCAAAATCAGAACAATAGTGAACCTTCATTTTCAGACTGCTTCAAAGAAATAAAAAACATTTTTAGTTCGTTTAACATAGGTAAGATTATTACTAAATTTAAAAACACGTTATCTCAACTAAAAAATGCGGATGACGGTATGTCCAAAGTATTTATTCTAATAGAGGGATTAATCTCTTTAATAGATTAATGATCATGATAATTGATATAAATATACATAATACTTACAGGTATATACATTTCATAAACTCTAGTGATGTAGAATTACGTACGTACTTGGACTCCACTAATGCTATTCACATCAGGCACAGCAGCAACATTTCGTCAATAACGCATAATTCCGAACTTCACAATAAATACTTTCTCAGTACACCTTGTCTCGTTCCTCTTATCACGAAGGCTAAGGCCACACTAGTTTATTATATCTCACTCAAAACAAACTGCTTACAGTCTCCGCTCTTTATCAATACAAATATCAAACAAACTCTTATTTTAGTGTCTTCACTGCTTTTTTATCTCGATTTATTTATTTCTAATACCAATTGCAAACCAAGAATATATGACAGTTAATAAGGATAAAATTAAATTAATGATGTGGAACGCACAAACAATTCGTGGTAACGATGTGGAATTTAAATTATTCCTAGAGCAAAACAAACCACACTTTGTTTCAGTATGTGAAACCCGGCTGGCTCCGCAGGATAGATTTTCAGTTCCGGGATACGACATTTATCGTAAAGATCGTAACAGGGCGGGAGGGGGCGTCATGCTATTAGTTCGTTCCGACACTCAACACCACTTCATACAGGTGCCAAAATTAGAATTTACCGAAGCAGTAGCCATTAACACAATAATAAATAATAAACTAACGACAATCATATCGGTCTATATACCTCCAAATAAATTAAATATTAAAGACATAGCTAAATTATTTCGGTTAAATAAAAATATATTAATATACGGTGATCTGAATGCAAAAAGCTTACAGTGGAACTGCCACAGCACCAATAAAAATGGTAAACTATTATTAAACTACATAGTAAACAATCAAATAGAATTACACAGCCCTTACGAACCAACCCACATTCCCAAGCAACGCGGTTACAAACCAAGCATAATAGACCTTGCTCTTACCAAAAATATACATAACGTATCCCCACTCATCGCATTATCATGCCTAAACTCGGACCACAACCCCGTGATTTTCTGTTTAGGGTCATCTTTATCCACTAACCCGAAAACAAGTAAATTTGCATTCAAACAGGCTGACTGGCAAAAATTTCGAAAAATAATAGATTCTAAAATAAACTACAACCCAATAATTAATAACTCTCATGAGATTGACTGCAACCTTAATAATTTAAACATACTAATCAAACAAGCCATGGCAGAAACTATCCCTCAACATTCTTCACAGTCTTACCGTAATTATAATTTACCGTCTCCTCTACTAGCACTCATACAAATTAAAAATAGACTTAGGAGAAAATACCAACGTACCAAAAGCCCTCAAATTAAGACAGTTTTTTATAATTTTAACAACTTCGTTAGATCCCGTATCAATCAATGGAGAAATGATAACTGGGCAGCAACTTTAAAATTATGTAAACCTGGTGAAAATAAAATGTGGAAAATACATAAAATTCTGACCAAAAAAGCTACTAAAATTCCCCCACTGAAACAGAACAATAGTTATGTCTACACGGACAAAGACAAAGCCGATTTATTAGCCCGTAATTTCCAATACACGAACTCTACAACTTCGAATTTTGGCTCTAACCATCACAATCGAAAAATAAATAAATCTGTCCGAAACTATTTAAAAAAGTCATTCGAAATTAATTTCACCGCTATTTCACCCAAAGAAACAGGAAAGATTATAAAAAAATTAAAAACAAAGAAAGCCTCAGGAGACGATGGCATCCCTGTACAGGTTATAAAAAACCTGAGCAGGAAAACCATCTACCACATAACAAAAATATTCAATTCAATATTAAGGCTTAATTACTTTCCCGCCGCTTGGAAAATTTCCAAAACAATCGCCATCCCAAAACCTAATAAAAACCCAATTAATTTTACAAGTTACAGACCAATTAGCCTGCTAAATATTTTATCCAAAATCCTGGAACGCTTGCTTCTAAAACGAATTGTTAGGCATGTAAACCAGAACAAACTGATCAAAGATGAACAGTTCGGTTTTAGAGAACACCATTCCACTGTCGACCAACTAGCTCGTCTTACCGATTTCATTACACAAGGGTTCAACAATAAAAAACATACAGGCATGCTCATGTTAGATCTCGAAAAAGCTTTCGACACAGTTTGGCATTACGGTCTTATTTACAAATTAATATCGCACGAATTTCCTCCATACCTAATACATATCATATATTCCTTCCTTTCTAATAGACAATTCTATGTTAAAATAAACCATTCTAACTCCAAAGCACTTCCCCTACCCGCTGGACTTCCTCAAGGCTCATGCCTATCCCCAATCCTATTCAACCTGTTCATATCCGATCTCCCAAAACATAATAAAGTAACCACATCGCTTTACGCAGACGACGCCGCTTTGTACACAGCATCATACCGAATCGATACTATAGTAAACCGATTACAACAATCTTTCAAAAAAATCCATAAATTCTGTCAAAAGTGGAAACTAAAAATCAATCCAATAAAATCGGCCGCCATAATCTTCACAAAGCGCAGACCTAACATAGACCAGCACATCATCTTAAATTCCGAACACATCCCCTGGTCTAAATCCGTAACATACCTCGGTTTAATTGTAGATAAGTCCTTAACATTCACAGAGCACATCAACAGGAAAACCGAAAAAGCGAAAAAAATCATCTACAAAATGTTTCCCTATTTTAATAAAAAATCTAGGCTAAGCCCTAAAAACAAATTAATCCTTTACAAAACAGTAATCCGCCCATTGATAACCTATGCCTCTCCTGTCTGGAGTTCAACCTGCGCCACAAATTATCGAAAGTTTGAAAGGGTACAAAACCTATGCATGAGGATTATCAATAATTATCCCCGCTACACGAAAATATCGACTATGCTTAGAGATCTTGAACTCCCCACTATTAAACAATATGTTTCAGACCAAACAAAAACATACTTTGAAAAAACTCCAGCTTCCGAAAACCCATTAATCCGAGAAATCGGTAACTATGACAAACATTCGCTACGACGCTACACGCACAAAAGAACAAAACATATACTTCTTTCTTAATAAATCACCATTTGCAGATATTGTAATCAAGTTATCTGTATTTATTTTATAGTTCTTTTCAATTATTCATTTATTTTCTAAGTAATTATTATTATTATATATGTTTACTTTATTATTATCATTTTTATTTATTTATTATATTAGTATTATTATTATTATTATTTTTTTTTTTCTTTTTTGTCTTAAGCTGGTTTTTTCTACATTTTTCCTGCTATTGTGAAACTTATTTATAAAAGGCAACTGTAATTAATTAAAATCACTGTCTTTAAACATGTAAAGGTAGTCCGGAACATGTATTCACAAATACTGCTTGTATATGTAAAATTGCAAATAAAGTTGTTTTGTTGTTTTTGTTCCTGATCTCTTGAAGTGGTACAGCTTTTCGTTTAACATCAAGTCACTAATTCATGGATTGCACTAAAAATAAAATTGTTGTTAGAAAAGAACATAATTAGAATAATGTAATGTAACATAATTAGAATGATATACTACTCATAATAAAATCTAGGAAATCATAATAGGTACATAGCTCTAATTATTTAAAATGCAAAGAATTATTTTAAATTTCTAAAATTATTTTTAGAAAAATTTAATTTCATTAATAATAAATTTCTTAATAGTTTTTATATACGTTAGTATTATTTTTACTTCTATATCTTCAATTCAGTTTAAGTATGTGTGTTATATTTTTACCTTTAAAATTTGATATATCTGAAAATTAGAAAATAATATAAGTTATAATTAAAATATGTAATTACCTTAATGGTTTCATTGTGTCATGATGCTATAACATATGTAGTAGATGTAGGTAAATCTAAAATTCAGTAAATTCAGCATTCTTAATTAATATAAATATATATTATATATTTATATATATTTTATGAATAAAGATGCATACCAAAAACAATTATTTCAGAGAAGACATATTTTATGATGATTTTTTAAACGTGTGATGTAGACTTGAGAAAAGCAGAAAACTGACTGAATATTAGAAGGGCAGTGGGCAATTTGTTTTGAGCGGATAATAGAGTTATAGATTCTGATTGGCTGTCACTTTTGTACCATCTCTGTTTCAAAAACATCGCTCATTAGTATGCCGGATACCGCGGATGGTGAAGGTGCTCTGTTAAATTACTTGTTTTAAAATTCCAAATATGTGAAATAGTTTTGAAATAGTGTGAGTGCTAAGTGATAAGTGTTACAATAATGTTGAGTGTTAATTATTTTATTCATATTCTAATTAATTAGTTAGGTGTAAATAAAATAGTGTTTCAGTGAAAATAATTCAATAAACTCATTAAAAGGGCTTAAACAGGTACTAAAATTAGCGTTTATATTTTTGTAAAGAGTATTATTAATATCACTTTATATATATAGATATATATCTGTTGTTAAAATAACAGAATGGACATTGACTGAATGAACAGAATGAATATTGGCAAAAATAAGCAAACTATTATTTTGATATTTTAATAAATCTTTAAAATCTTTCTGTTTTAATTTCTCGCTGCTGCCATACAAGTGAAACCGTAATACTTAGTAATCCTTTTCAATAAATTCAATAACATTAAATACTTATCCTTCACTGACATGAACAGTAAACGTCTGTCCGTCCCGTTTGTTAATCAGTCTCAATGTATGTTTCACGGCTGTGCTGATCGGTCTGTGATGAAACTTGATATGGACAATCTTACAGGAAGGACACAGGCGAAGTTTATATAAAACTGTAACCTGACTGACTTACATAACCTGCGGTCAACGCGCAGCAGACACCACTGAACTTAGCATCTTGAAATTCGCAGATAAATTCTCTTTTTATAGCTTAAATGAGTACTAAGAAAATAATTTGGATAATTCCACCCCAAAGGGTTTCCCTC
The DNA here is from genome assembly GCA_964056705.1 of Troilus luridus. NCBI lineage: Eukaryota > Metazoa > Arthropoda > Insecta > Hemiptera > Pentatomidae > Troilus > Troilus luridus. The sequence continues at coordinate 198,052,051 of OZ057412.1, forward strand.
TTAATATAAATAGGGGTTCGAAGAATGTATGGGATCGGTCAGTTTTGAAGTTAGACATCTGAAATTTAGGTTAGGATGTACGAGTGACTTATAGTTACAAAAAATTAAATTATTTATCTAAAATGATCTCTCACGAAACTTTATGTGGCAAAAGCTAGTTATCTATAAAAAATATTGACAAAAATAAGCAAAAATTGAAAACGAGACAACTGTCAAATATTTGATACGTCTTTTACAACTGTTGTAGTGAGGTGGCTGCAATTTGTCTTCTTTCATGTGACTTTTCTTTTTATATATGTCCTCATTATGCCTAGATTGCGGATCGTAGAATAGTTATTTTATTTGCCAATATTTTGGAGACTTTAGGCTTACCATTTGTTACACAGACTCATATAATATATATTTATATATGTGTGTGTGTGTACTGCACATTCGAGAATCGAAACGTGAACGTCCTTGCAATGATCGTATATTCAGGACTAGCATTGTTTTCTATTAGCATTTTATCACGAGTAATTATCATATATTATGTAATTATATATTTCAATTCGAAGAAAAGTTGTAATTTATTGTTTGTATTATTGGTATAATTTGTTGTTAAGGGGAATTGTTGTGTTCTAGAGAAACTTTAAAAAAAAAATCCCACAAAACTTTTTTTTTAGTTATGGACGTTTAACATCTCCTACTCGTGTTAAGGAAAACTGTCCAGGTTATCAACCTTTCTTACCCGAGTGAGAAGGTCAAGATAAAATGAATTGTTAGCGCCGTTGAGAAAATTATTTGTTATTATTAAATTACTTTATTTATGAGGAAAAAAGTAAAATATTTTCTCTTATATAGGGAGAACTGTTTACTGGAAATCCAACGTTTCGACACACATTGCAGGTCTTCTTCAAGTCGAAAATACAAGATGCTTACGATTTTAAAAAGGATGTAAACTGGACTGAAATTTATCTAATATTTCATAACAATAAAAAACCTTTATGCAGTCATCTATGCTTTTAATAATACGTTTCGACATTAAATGTCATTTTCAATTATTTATACAAAACTCTTGTATTCTTCCATCTTAGTTAATAACTTGAAAAAGTTACAATTCATAAATATCTGTAACTTATCAAATACAAAAATATTAATATAATAAATACAAATTTATGAAATATGCCCAAAAATAGAAATAAGTATAGATTTTTTTCATTATTAATATTTAAAAATGTTTTACTTAGAGGTCAATTGTCCTCCATGGTCATTCTTTGTTAAATCATTTAAGCTTTTTTTTTTTTTTTTTATTTTTTTTTTCTGTTGGGTTTTTTAAATTTTTACCAACAACAAAAACTTATTAACCAAACAACCATGTATCCAAAATCATTCTCATTGCAAGGGATTATCCCACCAATGTTTAAAATGTATGTATATAATTTAAAATTAAATAAAAATTAAAATCTCAAAAAAAAAATTTAAGCTTTTGTCTGTGTAATAATACATTTGATTTACATTTTAATGCTAAATATATTTTTCTTTTAAATATACTATAATCGAATTTAAAAAAAAACAATACATAAAAATTATTAAATTAATCAAACTATTTTATTTGTAATAAATCTTTATCAGTTTTATAAATTCTAAATTTATATAAAATCGGATGGAATGAAAAGATAAATCTAGGAAAACTGTTGGGAGGTTATAGTGCTAGGTTATATTATCTGTGTTTTTAAAGTAGAAAACATGCTATTTATCATTTTCTTTTTAACTTTAAATAACAGATGAATATAGTTTACCTATTTCACCTGGGTTTTTTTCTGTCGTTCACTACATTATCCATTTTGTCATTGATATACAGTGATTCCAAAAATTTCCTTTACATTGACTGATTAAAAGCATACTTGTGTTTTACTCTATGACTCTAATGGTCGTGTTTCATCTTTGTTATATTATTGTAGTAGCGACGCACCCCAGCTTTTGCTCGGGTAATAAGTCATATATGCCTTCATAATTTGTCTGTCTAATGTATTTTTTTTTATCACGTAGCGGCCACTTAGGACCACGCGGATATCATTGGTTAGGCTTCTTTGGGAGTCTTGATTTTCTTTCTTCCCATCTCAGCTAATGTACGAACGTACTTCATGATATAGAAACTATAAAAATAAAAACAAAACCAAATATTTCATTATATACGAATTTATTATCTTACACGTATAGCATGGACACTGGAGGGCAGGCGAAAAATATTATATTATTATTATTGTTTATTATTTAATTTTCATTTGCACCTGATTTTATATTTATATTATATAAATCTACTTCGAATAATATTTTATAAAAACTTTCCAATATTATGGAATCCTCCATGTAAATTTATATGTGTCTCTTAAGTGGCCCAATCCTTTATACAGTTTATACAGCTGACATCCCGACTCATCCTAATACTATCGTTACCTTGTATTATCAGTCAACACCAATCCAGTTATTGCATCCAAAAGCCTCCAATCCCATATCACTGATCTTGAAGAATGGTGTCAAAACTGGAGAATTAAAATAGATTCTCAAAAATCGCATCAAATTACTTGTACCTTAAGTCGTAAACCAATGACTTCTTGCCCTTCAGTATCCTTTAATAAGGGTTGCATCTTGACAAACGATTAACCTGGAATCGTCATACTAGACTGAAAAGACAAGAAGCCGCTCGACGTTTCAGGCTACTTCAACACTTACTAGACAAACGCTCTAACCTCCCAATTAACTACAAAAGACTCATCTACATTAACATAATACGACCTATTTGGACTTACGGAGTATATCTTTGGAGCTCCACTAAGCCATCGAATTCCTCTCGTATCCAATCCCTACAATCCAAAACCCTTCATAAAATCCTCAATGTTCCTTATTTTGTAAAGAATAAAGTCATCCATAATGACCTTAATGTCCCATTTGTTGCTGATTTACCCCGAACCCGGTATCTATCCTTTTATAACAATCTTCATTTCCACTCAAACCTTCTAGTTTCAAACCTAGGTTCCTCTTCAACTCCCGATAATCCTCCGAGGCGTCTGAAAAGAAGATGGCCACGTGACCTTCTTAGTTGAACATGCGATTTGAGTACTACCAGTGGGTAGTTTCTCTACTTGTCATTATATCATGTCATTATGTATCACTTTGCCGATTATATGTATAAATAGAAATTTGTCCCAGAATAAATAAAGAGTTTATTTTTATTATTATTAATTATTTAATCTGATAAATATAGTTGTATCTCTGTACTCTCCTATTTCGTTTTTTTATACTCAGCACAGTTTCTACCAAGTACTGAAGCCAATGTCGTTAACACAAATGTTATTTAACAGACTCATAATTCATCTTTATGTTACCGTAAAGTATTCCATGTTACCTTAAGAAATTATATGATTACATTAATTATGGTGTATAACATAACTATATTCTATTGTTCTTCACTTGCTATAATACCCCTCCATATTGGTCTATAGCTCATACATATTAATGGCAGCTTCTTCAGCTACCTCGTAAGACAATTATCGTATTGGACGCTAACAGAATAATGTCAATCAGTAATCATTCATTCATCTTTGATTGATCAATGATATCATAGATGTAAGCCTATTCGAGTGCTCAAAATTACATAACTAATTTATCATTATTAATGGCTTAATTAAATTAATATTATTTATGTGGAAAATAGTTGACTGAATAATTCTAATGATGGATAGAATTGGTCAGGAGGTGCAGACGAAGATGTGAATGAAACTGAGAATGAATGAAACTTATTTTAATTTTCATTCATTAAGAAACGATTTTCTCGATACTATTGTATTAATGTCGATTGTCTCTATTATTAGTAATGTTGTATTGTATCTCCATGTATTGTATTATTTGTTTTACATTATAGAAATTAAAAGTTGAATTCCGGGACTAATCGGGAAGAGATACGAGTGGTATCTACGCTAACAGTGTATTCTATTGCTTTATTCTCCAAGTGTTGAAATAAGATAATTTTTTAAAACCTCAAATTAAGGTTAGCTTTGTTTGAACTAGTTAGGAAGATAAATATGTTACCTTTGAGTTTAGATGTTTTTTATGTTTTGTTATTATGAGAATAGATTTACAAATATTTTAAATGTTCAGGGAGGAGGTTCAGTCAATAAACTCTACAGTAAAATATAAATATATTGAGAGACGTTACGTTCCTTTGCGAAGCTCTCACTTCGAGCTTATGTATCTGTATAACAGCAACCTGACCGTACTTACAGCGAAACCAGTTTTAGTATGAAATCATTTATCGTTGGTTCTTTCAAAGATAAAGACACACTGGATATTTGTCTATTCACTTAACGTCGAGGAGAAAAGTAAATTTAATTGTCACTAAGTAAAGATGAAAATTTACACTTGGTACAATTCTTGAAAATGAACTTAATTTAGGGCTATATTTAGACTTTAGTTCTGGCAATTACTCGGACGACTAGATATGGTACAACTATTGATGCAATGTTTTCACGATTCTTAACCCATGTAACTTCTGACGTACGCGTATTGTATTTTAGTTACGACAAACCTATTGTCACAGTATTTAATTATGATGATAATACTATTCACGGACTAAATACTGTTCAAAATCATGTTAAATGTTCATAATAGAACAAACGAATCTCCCCAAGAATGATTTATATAAAAATGTTAACAATTATTATTATGTGAAATAGTTGATGATACATATTTCATTGAAATTATGTAAATATTATGAAAAAGTTTTTGTAAATGCTTTGATTATTTTTAAGATGCTTTCATTTACCCTCTTTTTACATAATCTACACAATACTAGTTCTTAAGGAGTAAACTCCAGTCGTGAGTCGGAGCTGACACGCGCATTTTTTTTAATTGTGCCAACGTTTCGGCCTATGATGTATAACTACATTGTTTCGATGTTCACATCCTTAGCTTGTTGCATCACCTAACATACTTTCATCGTTTCTCTTCCTATCCTGGTTACATGATGTGAAAGTCATCTTTGACCAGTCATTATTGTAGTCACTCTTGTAGTTGACTCATATTTCTGATAAGTGAAACTAAACAGTTATTCAACGAGGTGAGACGAGATAAGAGGAAATGGCTATGACCTCGCAGCGAAGTCATCCGCGCAATCATCTTGCGTCAAATCCTTCCTTCAGTCATGTTGATGATCTTTCACAGGATAGGTCATCTACCTCACAGTACCAGGTTCGTCAATTGTCGACACCGCTACTAGGATGTTGAAACACGACTGTGCTAGAAACTTAGTCGAGTATATTCTCTTTCTCTCACTCTCTCTCTCTCTCTCTCTCTCTCTCTCTCTCTCTCTCTCTCTCTCTCTCTCTCTCTCTCTCTCTCTCTCTCTCTCTCTCTCTCTCTCTCTCTCTTTCTCTTTCTCTCTCTCTCTTTCTCTATCTATCTATCAATATATCTCCCTCCCCCTCTCTCTCTATAAATATATATATATATATTGGTTTCTACTTATCTTGTCTGTAGTAGAAATATATTGTTTATGGTTCTCGAGTTTCAGTCGGTTATTTCAACTTCTTAGGCGACGTTACGAGACTTACCTAGTCTCCAAACGTCACCTAAGAAGTTGAAATAACTGACGGAAATTCGAGAACCATGAACTATAAACAATCTCTCTCTCTCTCTCTCTCTCTCTCTCTCATTCTCTCTCTATCTATCTATCTATCTATCTATCTATCTATCTATCTCTATCTCTATCTCTCTCTCTCACTCTCTCTAATAATTTATATATATATATATATATATATATATATATATATATATATATATATATATAATAAACATTTAATATTATTATTAAATAATTTATTTAATAATTAGCATTGAAACTAGTAATTTAAATAATGCACATCGATTATTTCATGATAGATAAATAAAATCATTTTAAAAACTAGAACGCTACTTTTTATATTGTTGAGAACAATTATTAATGATCTCTTATGATCATAATTCAAGAGAACCGTTGTCCATGAAACGGTACAGTCTCTACCATGTACTGAACCCCAGATCCGTTCATGAAAATAAATAATATTTCAATTCTAAAATATTAATATTTAATATCACTAAAATAGAGCCAAAACTCAAAACAAAACGTTAACATTTATTAGAATGCAAATGGAAAAAACCACAAGCAAAGCCTTATGTTTCAAATCTGGGGTAAAAACAAACAATTACCAGTCGACTTTTCGCCTGTTCAGGCATTATCAAGACACAAGCAAGAGTAAGATCAATCACATCTCAAAGAAGGTGTACAATAGATCCCAAAGAATAATCGCCCAAATAGGCTCATAACCTCAGACCGCACCTCCACCCCAAGGCGTTCAACTCAAACTGAAACTTATGATTAATATTTAATAATAATTCTTACATATAAATTTATTTTATTCCTTGATATCTTGTTTTTAAAAATATTACGGATCTTGAATTCATTAACTTTATCTTGGAGAAAAGTGCATATCGATGTTCAACTAAAGAAGAGGGCGCTATTCCCGGAAGTGCTGTATCCAGGAAGTCGGCTCCAAGGATGTTAGGAAGTACATGGGACTGCGGAGGTCATCCGTGTTCTAGTGCCCAGAGCCATCATGTCCTTATCGATGTATATATGTCTCCTTGTTGACACATATATATATATATATATATATATATATATATATATATATATATATATACAGGTACAGATATATATATAGGTATATATATATAGGTCTATATATATAGGTACAGACTTACATATATATATATATATATATATATATATATATATATATATATATATATATATATATATATATATATGTAAGTCTGTACCGCTGCAACCCATGAAGGTCTTGTGTTCAGTACTTGATAGAGACTGCTTGTTGTGCGAGGAGGTGATTTGTCCGAGATCACAATCAACTTCCAGGGTATCCACTTTTATTTATAGAGCACCAGGAGGGTCTGAAGGTGTCACGGAGTCCAACCGTGGCTGTTAATTGATTAAAATAAATTCAGATCTGTTGCATCTGAATATATAAATTTTTTAATATAAATTTAAGTTTTTATATGAATTGCGAAGCATGCACCTGGTTAATATTATTTGAGTATTTTAAGATGGGCTTGTAAAGCTAAAAAGTTAATAATACCGAGACGTAGGTGGGAAGATTCCGGTAAAATCGGTGGTATCAGCACCGAGCCTTCGGGTTCGCTAAACTTTATTATTATTAAGTTTTTATATAAAGTTTTAACTTTATATGTTTTATCGTTTCATTTTAAAATATTAGTTTAAAGCGTAATTAAAAATATTAAAAGTTGTAATAACAGTAGCGTACGGATAAATTAGCTGTTCAAGCTCCTCTTAACTCATCTCGATAGGTTTGCGTCGGCTTTTGATTTGCCTAGGTTTGCACAACTATACCATATGAAATACTATCATATATCAATAATATAATAGTATTTTTGGAATTAATGCGCATTTATTTAAATTTATGTTGATCAATATTAGTTGAACTTGTGTATATGAGGAAGAAAATGGCCCGGGTGGAGATCAAAAAAATCCCCTTACATAGAGAGAACGGTTTATTTGGAAGCCGACGTTTCGGCCCACATTGCAGGTCCTCTTCAGGGCTAGTAGGATCGGCGGGATCTAAATGTTTACTAGCATCCTATCCTTCTAGCCCTGAAGACCTGCAATGTGCGTCGAAACGTTGGCTTACCAATTAACAGTTCTCCCTATATAAGATAATTTTCTTGACCTGCACCCGGACCGTTTAAAATTTATTTAACCATTTTTTTTATTGCATTAAAATAATGGATTAATTAGTTAATGCAATGACTTAATGTTGTTATTAGTTTTTAGCCATATATATTTTTTTAAATATAAGCTACCATTCCCAAGTCAATTACCCCTGAATCTTAACATAATAAGTCGGTCCTTAGACGATTTTTTTTTTAAATTCATTACACCCAGCTGAAGTTGTACATTAATAATATTAGGAAGAAAATATCTAAGGTAAAAAGTATTCTAAATGTTTAAAATAATATAGACTATGTAGAAAAGAAATTCGTTGATTGGTAGATACTATAATAGGATGTAAATAGTTGGGGGTGCAGTCAAGAAAACACAGCAAATAAGTGAAACTTATTGTATTTTATATGTGCCGACGTTTCCACCTACTGTGTAGGTCATTTTCAGGGCCAATAGGAGTGGCTCCTCGGTGCAGAAGGTAACTGACGGTCAGTTACCTCATTTGGTCAGTTACCTTCTGCACCGAGCAGCCACTCCTATTTGCCCTGAAGATGACCTACACAGTAGGTATATCATTTTATAATATAGACTATACTTTTAATTATGAAACATCTGTCCCTTTATAGGAGGTAGAAATTTTTAATATAAGTAGTAAAAAAAATATGATGGTGAAAAAGAATAACCCATAATCACTCTCTAGGGAACAGAGGTGAATAAATAACAACATTAAGGAAACTGCGCAACTCCGACTTACTAACTAGGAACGCACGCTGTGGAATCCCTGGGGAAGTGAGGGAATGGGGATAAGGTTCTCTGGGGACTGTGTTCGCTGTGCTACCCTGCTTTGGCAAAGACGTCAACGGGAGGATTCGTAATAATATATCAACATCGGAAGACGTATATTATTAACACTCACGCCTATACATATTCGGTTTTGATCGGGAGACGGTATAAAGTACCATGCTGTGGTTGCTAATGTGGAAAATAAAATTAAAAAGAACAGCTGTAAATAATTTAATAATAAAATGCTATTTATAAGCTATATCTATTCGGTTTTGTTTTTCGTGACTTACTAATTTTTTGCTTGTTCTTGAGTTAATATTAGGGCTTTTAGTGAATTAATTCCGACAGTTATGATCATTTAGATCACACAATAGTCTATGCTAAACCTTAACTAAGTTTGTAGTTTTAATTTATCAAACCTAATTTTACAAATTATTATTATTATTTTTAAATATTTTTGTTTCGAAAAGAAAAGATTTCTTCCGACCGGGATTCAAACCCTCTCCGTTTCAGTCTAAACCACTGAGCTACCAGGTTTCGAATCCAAGTCATACAAAACCGTTCTCTTCACCGATCTTGACCTGGATACGACATCTTGGTAGCTCAGTGGTTTAGAGCACTGCACCGGAGATGCGGACGACCCGGGTTAGAATTCCGGCCAGGACAAATCTTTTCTCTTCAAAACAAAAATATGTTAAAATAATTACCATCAAAATAACAATTAATAAAAATATATTATTATTATTACAAATTGATACTCATCATACATTAAAATTTAAAAACGTATTAATTCTTGAAACTTCAACTATTGATGACTTTCGATATTGGATTGAAAAGTTAAAAATAAAAACAAACGTATCTGCTATTTAACTAGCTGACTATTTAAGCCAGGGATTCCAACCCAAATGATCTTACGGGCAACTTTGGAAATCATTATCATTTTTCCATTGGGAACATATTAAATTATATATACACTTACTACATTTGGGAGCGGAGTGGCTCAGTGGTAGAGAACTGAGTTGCCATGCTAGAAATCCTGGTTCAAATCCCGCTGCCGGCAAGACTTTTATTTAGTCTGTTAACAGCTGGAGATGGATCATATAGGATCTAGGACCCTCCTGGGACTCACGCAGCTTCTATAATGTGGGTACCAAATATAAGAGGGAAAATCGTAGGACAGTTGAGCGTGATCTAGGACAAATCACCTCCCTTAACAACCGTTGTCCATGCAATAGTACAGTCTCTAGACTGTACTGAACCCCAGACCAGGTTTTTTTTTTTTACAGCAACAAGAAAAATCTTCAAGATAGGCCGCAGGTTGGCCACCCTTGAATTAATGCATCATATTGTCATAAAAATCATACAAAATCTCGCCTTTCCGATCTCTATACTCGTTCCCACAGAAAGCATTCGAGCTTTCCTTTCATTTCTCGCCCGCTCCACCACGGTATGGAACATCTGACTTCCCAAAAAGTTGCTTTCTAAGCAGCTTAGTCATTTGCTTAAAATGAAATGAATTGAATAATTTATTTTTTTTGTTTATGTTATTGTGTTTCTATTTTTGTTATTCAAAAGGGACTTAGTCACAGAATATTGTTACTTTATATTTATTTGGACTGAAATCGCTGCTCTATGATAGTTCGAAATGACATGACAGTGATTTGTAAGCATTGAATGATATACGCGACAGCACGACAGTAAGAGACAGCATGTGGACATAAATATTAGAGGCTAAGTCGGAGATCGATATGGAGGGCTTAACCTCTGGATTCAAAGGTCACCTCAATGTGATTATATTACACGGCCTTATAGATCACTACATAACTGTTATTTATTTCATTAATTTATATAAATAACTTATCAATAATTAAAAACCCCAATAAACCAGATCAAAAAGCGCTCACTATACATTTTAGAAATACTCAACATGCATTTAAATTTGATGAACCTAAGGTGATACACCAAGAGAAAAATACCTTCAAACGGAATATAAAAGAAATGATAACTATAGAAAAATATAAAAATCGCGCTGTAAAAAAAAAATCGGATGTTCAAGGTCTAAGCTAAGTTATGCTAATTTAATTAATTCTTGGTGATGTAATAATAAATAGTCTAATATGATTCAACAATCGATTACTTATTCGTTGATCATAGCTATTGCAATATAAACATTCTATGATATATTGCGAAGTAAGTGATTAATGATAAATTGATCAATTCTTTAGAACTTGTAAGTACACCCTATCCTATTACAACTTACACGTGTCATTTTATATTTATTTTAGTGCGCTAGTTAATGTTTTTACTAAAAGCTCGATTTTTTACTGTCAGGGCATGAATATGAGACTGACCTAGTCTCGAAACGTCGCCTTAAGAAGTTGAAATAACTGACTGAAACTCAAGAACCAAAACATAATATATATATATACATATATATATATATATATATATATATATATATATATATATATATATATATATATATATATATTATGTGAATAGATTCAAATACTAAATTTGATGTCTCTTATAAAATAAGAAACGACATTTAAAGCTAATATTTCACACAATGATCGCAATACCCTCTTTTTAAACTGTTCAATAATTTAGTATAGTAAATAATTCTTGGTAACGCACAGCAACCAATACCGGAGTAGATACAAAACTGTAATTATCCTTGAGTTTCTCTTTTTCAAGTCCTCGGTGATGGTTCACTCTACTGATTCTATCACCCTTCTCAAGGCATTATCATACTTTTCATATATAATATATAATTCCCTACATCGTCCAGATAAAACGGTATAATATATTCTGGATATAATCGGACGAATGCGTGGAATCGTCTCCTTCCGTTGCCAAGAATTCGTGCGTAATCCGGTTCCACATTGGCGTTGGGGCCGATTTTAGATTTCGCGGATTTCTTTTCGACGAGTTGGCGAGATTTGACGCAGATTAGGATTCTAGGCCGCAAGGATCAAACGGTTGTATATAATAATTATTATTGTTGATATGTTTATGTAGAAACCATTCTACTATTGATCAAATATTCTCAACGCATTCAGTATGCTTATAATAATAATAACCTGTACCAATACATCCCGTGAAGGGTCTGGGTTTCAGTACATGGTAGAGACAGTAGTGTTTCATGGACAAAGGTTGTGTAGGGAGGTGATTTGTCCTAGATCACGCTCAACAGCCAGATTTTCCCCCTTATTTTCGGTACCCACTTTGTCGAGGCTGAGTGAGTTTCAGGAGGTTCCTAGATCTTATATGACCCATCTCCGGCTGCTAACAGACTAAATAAAATTCTTGCCTGAAACGGAATTTGAACCAGTATTTTCAGCATAGCAACTCAGTGCTCTACCACTTGGTCAATCCGCACCCAAATAATAATAATAAGGCTTGATCCCAATACCACCAATCTTTGCTTACGAACTTTCACGAAATATTAAAAAAAAAAATAATAGAAGAATGTAAGAGAGAAAATATAATACAATTAAACGAAAAGAAGTCGTAGAATATTAAATTCGAAAAAGGATGAGCCCTTTGGAGAATCTAAAAGGTTACACAACTCAGAATTACGAAACATAGACCCGTTGAAATCGGATCGTTTCATATAAAATGTCCGTTTTCAAAGGAAAGAATATTTTAGAAAACATCATTATTAAATCAAAACATTTTTATTCAAAATATTTACCTACATTTTCTTTACATGTAAAAGATGTACACTAGTCGCCTTTCATTTGACTGCTACTGATATGGTTACCATGGTAACAGCTCTGAGTGAAGAACCGGGGAGGTTATTCTCAGTAGTGTGTGGTTATTTAGTTTAAAGAAAACAGTTTTGTAAATTGAAATGTTAACTTTAATTGTTGTTTCTTTTATGAAAGGTAAGGCTGTTTAGTTTACTGTCATCGTCAGTTAAGGTGCATAATCCTACATTCCTTAGTCAGCACTCTCCCCTTCCCTCACTACTGTATATAAACCATGCTGTAAGAGATAGATCTAAGGCTGCACCTACATTGGGTCCGGTGTGATACGATGAGACGTCGCTAGCAAACCAAATGACTGAAATATATCGAGAGTTATAACATTTGGTTCTTTACATTTATAAAATTAAGATTATTTTTAATACATTTATATTTTACTTTAATGTATAGTAAAATATGTATAATGTATACACCCCAGCATCGTATGTGATAGAATCACGTCGATTCGAATCGGATCCAATGTAGGTGTAGCCTAAGTCAGATAGTCAGATATAGTAGTCGTAGTCATTATACTAGATTATAGTGTAGTTCTAGCTTGTTTATATTGTTTGTTTATACCAATAAAGTTTTTTTAAGTTCTTGTGCGGCAACGTTCTTTATCTGTCGTATACTTTCAAGTGAACGAGCTGGACCCATAAGCCTTCTAAATTAGAGAATGTAATATGTCTCGGGGAATAAACGATTTGTATGTTTGATGACTTGAATCACTCGTCAAGATCTTGTGAATGTTTTGAAACAATTTTAACTCTTAATTCTAGAAAATTATTAAAATAATTCATATTTTAATCTGTATGTTTCGAGGGATTTTCTGTGCTAGATAAAATTTCTTTTTATATTCTGTTGGGGCGACTTTTTATTTATATTTAATAAAACCCTCTAGTATAAAGTTAATATTCATGTAACTAAATGTGAAAGACATACACTATACGTCTTTCATTTCAATGCTACTGATACGGTTACCATGGTAACAGCTCTGAGGGGAAGGCCGGGGAGGTTACACTGATTTGTGTGTTGTTATTTAGTTTAAAAAGTTTTGTAAAAGGTGTGTGAAATGTTAACTTCAAATGTTGTTTCTATTTTTACAGGTAAGGCTGTATAGACTAATGAGTTTTTAAATCAATTACAAGAAATTATTGTTTTAATAAATTAATTTTTTTAAGTTTTATTTCGACACCCACTAAAATCAGTATTTGAATCAATCGACATTATAAAACTTACATTAAAAGTTAACATTTCACATACTGTTGTTTAAACTAAAAAACAATACACTAATCAGAATAATATCCCCGGTTTATCTGCCACAGCTGTTACCATGGTAACCTTATCAGTAGAATTCAAATGAAAGGCGTTTAGTGTACGACTTTAGGTACCCGTGAATGGTCTGGGGTTCAGTACATGACAGAGACTGTACTGTTTGTAGGACAACGGTTGTGTAGGGAGCTGATTTGTCCGAGATCACGCTCAACCACCAGGTTTATTGCCCAATAGTGCCTGGATGTAAAGTAAAATAAGTTTGTAAATAAGCTACTGGAAATTATTGTTGTGATAAAAATAAATTATCTTATTTTTTACAGAGTGAAACTCAGTTTAGTTGCATTTCGACACCCACTAAAATCAGTATTTGAATCAATCGACATTATATACATTTTCCCAAAGTTTTATCTAATTTTCTGATAAATTACTTTTCAAACTTCCTTATATCTTTTCCGCGAAGAGACATTAAGAACAAAAATACTTTTTAAAGAAGGAGTGAAGGTTTTCTTGCTTCCAAAGTCATTGAACCCGAGTCTACTAATGAATACCTACAACTGCATCCTGTAACACATACCAAGGTTTCCTGTCTAGAAGCGATACCAAGGTATCCTGTATAAAAAGATTGTTTAAAAAAACACAGGTTCTCAACAGTTACATTAAAGAAACACTCACATAAATATGATATATTTATATATCGTCAAAACAAATGCAAAAATAATCATAAATTTACTTCTTTTTTTACAATAATATAAAGTGATACATAATGACATGATATAATGATAAGTAGAGAAACTACCCACTGGTAGTACTCAAATCGCATGTTCAACTAAGAAGGTCACGTGACCATCTTCTTTTCAGACGCCTCGGAGGATTATCGGGAGTTGAAGAGGAACCTAGGTTTGAAACTAGAAGGTTTGAGTGGAAATGAAGATTGTTATAAAAGGATAGATACCGGGTTCGGGGTAAATCAGCAACAAATGGGACATTAAGGTCATTATGGATGACTTTATTCTTTACAAAATAAGGAACATTGAGGATTTTATGAAGGGTTTTGGATGTTAGGGATTGGATACGAGAGGAATTCGATGGCTTAGTGGAGCCCCAAAGCTATACTCCGTAAGTCCAAATAGGTCGTATGATGTTCATGTAGATGAGTCTTTTGTAATTAATTGGGAGCTTAGAGCGTTTGTCTAGTAAGTGTTGAAGTAGCCTGAAACGTCGAGCGGTTTCTTGTCTTTTCAGTCTCGTGTGAGGATAATTTATTTTTTAAACTTGTACTATTATAACACATGTCCCACGTTTAGTGCTTAGTAAGAACTATAGTGCTTGTAAACCAACGGATGAGGTTTTCGTGGCTACAAAAAAGAAAAGTATTAGGACAAGAATATTAGCCGTATGCAAATAACAAAGAGAAATGATCGTGTCACGGATTCGAATCTGGGTCACTAAGAGAGAACTGTTACAAAGGAAAGAAAGAGATTGTGTTGCGGCGAACGACCCGAGGGCACGCGACCATCAGAAACGAAAGGACTTCATGGGGGAGGAAATTGATGGTCCTGTGGCGACCTAGAGGAGGTTCTGGATGTGTCTCGGTTCGAAGAGTAGAAAGCCATTCGTCAATCTGACGGCGTTAATGATGGAGCTCGGAGGAGTTTGTTAGATTCTTGTCGTTAAAGATCCAGCCATTGGATTGACGAATTTTTATTTCGATTTTTTATCTCTTAATAAAAAAGTTTCTGGTGATGTAATATTTTATAGGCGTTGCCTAGCAACGGATTGAGGAACTTCTTTTGAATGGTCTTTTGTTTTGCTCGATCAGTTATATTATAAATATTTTTAAAAAATTTGAAAATCACTTATCCATTGTACCTGACTTATTTGAGCCGTTACAATAAACATATATCACTGTGTTTGAATTTAATTGGAAAAAAATATAATACATTGATTTAAAAAAACAAAACAAGCTACATTTAATTCGAATGTTTCGAACTTAAGATTGTTATTTCTAAATTAACAGAACTAAATATTTTCACTGTTTAAGGATTTTTTTTTTTTTTTTTACATCCATCCGTACCATTTTCTTCCCCGAAAATCGATTGATTAATTGTTAAAACACTTTTAGGTTCAAGGGTTCTGGACTCTAATTAATTATTTTTCTTGAGATATAGAAAACCTTAAGTCCAAAAACATTGTTTTTCATTAATTTATTAAACTTTCGACCTCCATTGTCCATTGTATACTGATCCCATTAGTCAACAGTTATAAACTTTTTCTGCAAAATACATAAATAGGAAAAAATTCAACAATTAAACAATTCAATATCATAAACAATCATATCAAAACAACAAATATAGCACTTTAAGCAGTTACAAAATTATACAAGGTACTATAAAATTATATTCTAAGTATATATTGAAAATGATCATCCAGGTCGAACGTTTAATTTGATGAAAAACAATGTTTTTAAACTTAAGGTTTTCTACATCCCAAGAAAAATTGTTAAAACTCGTGGATAAGGGATCTGTTACCATAGGAAATTGAATCAAGGCAGGTGAGAGGTACCGCTGGGGACTGTTCTTCCTCATGCTTCTCATTGTATATTATTTTACTGTTAGCCAATCTGTTGATTATCATTGTTTTTATTTGACATGTGTGGATAAATATATAAAGAGAAAAAAAATTTATAACTGAAGCGATATTTCAGAGTTAGACGAACTATTTGTTTCGTAAGCTTTTACTTCAATAGAGCAATATTAAACAATCGCAACCATACAATTAAGGATGCAATATTGTTCTATTGTGTTCACCGTCAGAAATAGTACCTGAAAACAAATCCAATAGAAAGGGCAATAACCTGTCGGTTGAGCGTGATCTCAGTAAAATGACCTCACAACTCTTGGGTTTCAAATGTTTTTTCTTCAATTGTAGTGACCTGTGGTCTAGTGGTTAGTTTAACAACCTACTAAGCCCAAGATTGCGGGTTCGTAGCCCGGCAGGTGGATTTTTAAAAGGAGTAAAAAATCCTTGTTTATGCCGTCCTTTGGAAGGGACGTTAAACGTGGGTCCCTACACTGTACGATGCCAGGTACTCGTTAAAAATCCCTATCCTAATTAAACCTGGATAGCCAACATTTAGAGCTCCCACTGTAGCATCGACCGATTAGCCATAGCAGCATAAAGTGACGTTAAATGAACAAACAACAACTAGTAATAACTTCTTATCTACTGTTTATATTATTTGCTTATTTAATTAATGTAATTTTATGGTACTATAAAATGATATCCAGATATAATTAGGATAGCGATCTTTAACAAGTACCTGACATCATAGAGGCCGTTGTAAGCCCCCCCCCCTTCGAAAGATCATAATTATTACTTTCAAGTCAGTTCCTGTACTTGTTACGAGTTCTTACATGCAATGTTCTTTATCTGACGAGTTCATGAACTAAACTCAAGGCCCTTTTTGGTTTATTTATTTATTTCTGATTTTTACAATAGTAAAATATTTTTTTATTTAAGTTTATTTATTGATATTTACAACTGTATTAAAATAATACATCAAGTAAATGGGCTAAGCGATACATAATGACATGTGAAAATGACAAGTAGAGAAACTACCCACTGCTAGTAGTGAAATCACAAGTTCAACTAAAAAGTCACGGGGCCATCTTCTTTTCAGACGCCTCGGAGGATTATCGGGAATTGAAGAGGAAGCTAGGTTTGAAACTAGAGGGTTTGAGTGGAAATGAAGTTTGTTATGAAAGGATAGATAGCGGGTTCGGGCCAAATCAGCAACAAATGGGTCATTATTGATGACTTTATTCTTTACAAAATAAGGAGCATTAAGGATTTTACGAATGATTTTGAATTGTAGGGATTGGATATGAGAGGAATTCGATGGCTTATTGGAGCCCCAAAACTCTACTCCGTAGGTCCAAATAGGTCGTATGATGGTCATGTAGATGAGTCTTTTGTAATTAATTGGGAGCTTAGAGCGTTTGTCTAGTAAGTGTTGAAGTAGCCCGAAACGTCGAGCGGTTTCTTGTTTTTTCAGACTAGTATGAGGATTCCAGGTTAATCGTTTGTCGAGATGCAACCCTAAGTATTGGATCGGTTCTACAGGCACCAGTGGGATATTATTAAAGGATACCGAAGGGCAGGAAGTCTTTGGTTTACGACGTAAGGTAAAATTGATTTGATGCGATTTTTGATAATTTATTTTAATTTCCAGTTTTGAAACCATTCTAGGTGATATCGGATTGGAGGCTTTGGGATGCAATAACTGGATTGGAGTGTTGAAGTAGCCCGAAACGTCGAGCGGTTTCTTGTTTTTTCAGTCTAGTATGAGGATTCCAGGTTAATCGTCAAGATGCAACCCTAACAATAGTAAAATACAGAGAGAGTTTGGTTAGCATTTTTACAAAAATAACATTACATTAAAAAAAAATTGTGTGTCAGCTCCGACACGGGACTGGAGTTTATCCATTTCCGGTTCTAATGGGTTTTAAATGAAATTTTACTAATTAATTGCTCTCTACTGATACTTAACATAACATACTTAACTGTTTATATATATATATATATATATATATATATATATATATATATATATATATATATATATATATATATATATATATATATATATCCGACGACAGAGGATTTTCGTCGGCAGGGCGAGCGAAGATGGTGAAACAATAGAGGTTGTGGTGATCGACTGGGTCTATTCGAATTGGTCGAATCTATGACGAAGTTTAAACTAATTACACCTGCAGGTGGGCAGCAAATTAGTATCTTCATCAAATTCACACAACACAACTTTGGGCTCCTCTAGAGCATACGATGTGCACGGCTAAGGGCTCGCGTCAACACTGTCTTGGCTCGGTCTCGCCGGAGCGAACAAAAGCCGATCGACTTTCTTTTGTTTTCTCTCTTCACTTTTGTAACATATGTTTTCAAACTTTTTACAAATATTACACTTAATACTAAACAAATAAAATTACCTTTGAAGTTAAATTATTCTAAACAAATATGAAATAAACGTTTAAATTATTATATAAAATAAAATGTGAAAAATAAGTAAAGAAAATGTTCTTTCTTTTACGAAAACAATTAATTAATTTTTTATGATTAAAACTAATAATACTTTATAAGGTTACTACTTCATCTGGCCTTAACAGTACATAAAAAAAAATAGATGTTTGGGTGGAAAATAATTCACGGGATAATTCAAATGATAGATTGAATTGGTCAGAGTGCGCAGTCAATGAAAACACAAAAAATAAGCAAAACATATATTTTATTAATCCTGCCAACGTTTCGCCCGATGTAGGTTCCTCAGATGGTGGTAAAGCTATTCGATGACACTATCGGAGGCGCTTTTTTTTTTCTCTTCCTCTGAGCTGATTTCTTCCCTTTATTTGAAGAGGGCCTTTACATCTTCAGAGTCCGGTAGATGTGTATTTTAGCCCAGCATGATGACTGCCTGTCCACTTCCTAATACAGCAATCCCATGTCCTAGTAGCATTACACACTATACACTACACAGCCTTGCTATCTAGCTAGTCAATTTCCTACTCTTATCAGAGCAACGCTGCCCTCTGGTCTGTTGAGGTCGTGTCCAAGTGATATGACTGGATCCCAACAGCTTAAGGCGTAATCTAAATAAGAGTAGTCATAGTGTTTGTTTGGATTAGTGTCTTTAAAAAGGCTCCTATATAAAAAATTATCGCATTTCAACACTTGGAGAATAAAACAATAGAATACACTGTTACCATAGATACCACACGTATCTCTTCCCGATCAGAATTTAACTTTTAATTTCTATCTATTATGTAAAACAAATATTACAATACATGGAGATAAACTACAACATTACTAAAATACATACAATCGACATTAATATAATATTATCGAGAAAGGAACCTATCGCGCCAAATTTAGCTAAAATTCGATTTTATACCTTAAAATTTTCATACCGCTGGATAAATATGAAAATCCTTTCTTAAGGAGTAAACTCCAAAAACAGGATAGTAAACATACAGAAAAAGAAAATAGATAATTATAATACTAACCATTGTAATAATGGTAAAATCAATAATTTGGCCATGAGTTGGCACAACATTAAAATATGGAAAATACTTGTAATAAAACTTATATAATTCAAAAGTGTTATTTTGTAGGTAAACAAACATATATGTATCAGTGGGCCTGAGCTATTCTAATGCTCAGAGCTTTATAAAGAAAGTTACAGAGATTAATAACATCATTGTTTTGCTTAGGGTTCAGTACTATATAAACATTGTGATTGTATGAACTAATATATTTATTTCTAGGTTCTGTATAAAATGGGCAGTCGAAAAGGATGTGGTTTAAATCATCACGTGATTTATTTAAGCACAGCGGACAATTGTCTTCTGTACTAATTTTGTGGGTAATTTTATTTCGATAAAACTCTAACTTGGCTTAAGGGTCTTCTCTCTACGGGCTAATTTTTGTGCAAAACCTTGTAGTGAGGGGACATAGCTCTATTTGCATCCTGATCCTGTAACCTTCCTTTTGTATTTAGTTATCATTTCGTTTTTATGTTGCAGCACTAATTAGAATAGAATAGAATAGAAAAATAATTTTATTCTGGGACCAGATCCCTTTAGAATAACAGAGATGAACAAAATTAAATGAATATATATCTGGCCAAAGGGCTACATCAGAATAAAACAATAATTACATAATATCCTGAAAGTAAATAACTAAACAGGTAAGTTTTGGTAGAGAATCAGAAAATGTGATACAAAATTAAAATAAAAGAACAGACATATTTACAATAAAAAGAAATAAGCTTTTGGAAAAATAAGTGAATAAATAATAGCATCTGATAATTAAAAAAACCAAAAAAACAATGGCATTATTATGAATGAGGAATATTTACATTAGTTCATCAATCGATCAATTTGAATATATCTATAAATTATTTATTGATTATAAAGCATCTGATTGGGAATTTAGAAGTTGTAGGAAAAGTTTGTATTTAAATGAGGTTAAAGAAGACGCATGGCGGATATCGAGAGGGAACGAGTTCCAAAGAGAGATAGAGCGGGAGAGAAAGGAACGCTCAAAAGTTTTGGCTCTGTGGGAACGGATATAAAGATCTGAAGGGCGAGATCTTGTGCTCTGGGATTGGATAGAGGATTTGAATTGTAGGAGACTATAGATATAAGACGGATGTTGTGAGTTGATAGTTTGATATAAGAAAGAACCAAGGAAGTAAAGTCTACGGATAGAAGGGAAAAGCCACTTTACCTCAGCGTACCGGCGAGACACATGAGACCTCCTCGGGGCGTCGAAGACAAATCGAAGCGAACAGTTCATAATTCGCCTCAACCTCTCCTCGAGCCTGATCGAGAGGCCACCATATGCCACACAACCATAGTCAAAGTGAGGAAAGATAAAAGAAGTGATGAGGAGCTTACATATGGGTAGTGTTAGAAGATGCCTGGAACGGTGAAATAACTTTAGAGAGCTTATTGCTCGGCGGGAAATTTGGGAAATGTGGGGTTTCCATGAGAGGGATTGGTCGAAAATGACCCCGAGGTTTTTAACGAAGGGACTGAAGGCAATAGGGTGATCATTTAAGGTTAATTGGGGAAGTGAGTTGATAGATTTAAGAAGGGTGCTGGAACCAATTAGGATGGCCTGAGCTTACGCGGCATTCAACGACAGTTTATTCAAATTTGCCCAGGCACTGTCTAGGTCACCTCGAATTTTGTCGAATGCAGCTATTATCTCAGTTGGAGGAAAGGACAAATAGATCTAGGAATCATCGGCGTACAGATGATGGGAACAGTGGAGGATTGATTTGGGAAGGTCATTAACAGTTGAAAAGGAGTGGGGAAATACTAGAACCCTGTGCCACTCCTGTGTTCAGCGGTAGGAAAGAGGATAGGGGTTGATTAGGGATGGAGACTGCTTGAGTCCTATCCGAGAGGAAAACTTGGGAGTTTTGCTCAACCCACAGCCAGCCATATTCTACTTTTTGGGTTTTAGTGGTACAAATATCATATTTTTGAAAATTTTAGTTTATCCTAGATATTATTGCCGTGTCGGATAGGATTTTTATTTGGTCATAAAATAATTTGGAGCTGGATTATTCGGTGCGTAGGGTCCTGTGCTACCGATATGCTCATCAGTTAATCTGGCAGTTGCGATCACCAGTTTTATTCTAAATAAAATTAGTTTTTATGTCCTCTGCTTTACTCGAAATAATAGACAAAAGTTATCAAACGGTGTACGACTTGTAAGAAATATACAGGCTTATTGAGATATTAACTTATACATACATGGGCTATACACATTATACTTTATACATATACAAACTGACTAGGTGCTCATTGACTTTTGATTAATATTAGAACTTATTGGCTAATTATTGCCAATGAAATTTACTTAAGACATAATCCTCTCTAAACACTAAACCAACGGTTATGCATTAGAAATTAAGCAGTCTCTTTTCATAGATTGTAGTGGAACAGATTTTATACAGTGCAATGTAAAATCCTCGGATGTGCCGTCCTTCGGAGCCTTCGGAGAATACTTAAAATGACAGTATTAGGTACTCTTTAAACACCCCTATCTTAATTACTCCATGGATTGGATATTGTGTAGGATCATCCGATCAGACATGCCAGATAAAAAGTCATTTTTAATAAATGAACGATAAACATCTTAATTTTGTGTTATTGTCATGGCGATCTCGTAAGCTACGTTGATTATGTAATAGAACATTTTAACAATTCTAAAATTGTCAAATTTTTTTTAAAATTATTTTATTGAATTGTACAACTGTAATATATACATCTACTACAAGGGCTGTATGAATAAATAAATACATGAAAGGATATCTAGAGGCACTACCCATTGGCAGCACTCTAATTACATTTCTATTATAGAAGGTCTCGAGGCCATCTTCTCGTCAGATGCCTAGGAGGATTGTCCGGGATGGAATTGGATGCAAGGATGGAAACTAGTGGGTTTGGATGGGCCTGGAGTTTATTATGGAATGATAGGTATCTGGAATGGGCTAAATCGGTAACATATGGAACGTTCAGGTCATTATGGATGGTTTTATTTGTGACAAAATAAACCAGTCAAATTTTTATATTACTTTATAGAAAACGATTTTTATTAGTTGCTATAGAACGTTTTTTTAGTTAGGCAAGCTAATCTATTAAACTTGTGTGGTAAATTATAATAATAAATTTATTTATTTTGGGACAAGTCCCTTAAAAATAACAATACTGGTTTCTATACAGGCTATTATCATGTCTTAGAGTATAATCGGATTACATTCTATTAATGACTACTATTAAATTATCAAATGAGAAAGAAAAAATCAGACAAAAAAAAACTATTGCGAATTACCTCCAGTGATACCATTTAAAATATAACAGAGATAAGATTACAATAATTGTATATAGAGAAACAATAGATAATTACATATGTAAGCAAATTTCAATGTCAATTAAAAACAAAGAGAGCAGAAAATGAAACAAAAAAATAAACAATATCAACTAATTCAACTTGTTTTTAAAAATATCTAACTGGATGAGTGAAGCGTCAATAATATTAATATAGATAAATAATGATATAAATATATAATTATATGTAAATAAATAAAATATCACTCATTTATCAAGAGATTATAGAAAATTTTAATCTGAAAACTGGGTATGTTATTGCACATTTTTGGGGGATTGTAAGGATATAAGGTGATTGAATATTGGAACGAGGAATGGAAGAATGTATATTAGCGAAGGTACGAGGGTAAATAAAAATGTCCCCATAATATCACTGATAGTTAGAAGTATATATTTAAAGCAAGATATCTAGCAAAGAAATATTTGTTCCAAATGAATTTCTTCCCGAAACGTGAATCGAACCCAAGGAGAGCTGAAGGCTGGGTTAGCGTTGTCCTGGCCGTATTGATCCCGCCCAGCCTAGCCCTCCTGGCCTCTCTACCCCATATACACGTCACGTTTTGGGTGTGTATATTGAAAGTGTCTGGGGTTCAGTACATGGTAGAGACTGTACTGTTTCTTGTGGAGGGAGGTGATTTGCTCTTGATCAAGCCCATCCGCCAGACCCCCCCTTATTTTGAATAGATTTTGGGTGAGCCTCAATATAGCATCCAGATCTCATAGGATCCGTCAATATTGTTGTTTGTTAATAACAAATTATCAGCCGGATTTGAACCCGAGACATTCGGCACTGCAACTCAGCGCTCTACCACTCAGCTACCCACCGTTAAGATAACAAGAAAACAATTAAATAATAAAATTTTAGGTATTTCTTACACAGCTAGATGCTTCGGGTTGAGTTATTTTTTGTTGAATTGTTTTTTCGTTTATTTTTTTTCTTCAAAAATACAATTTATCGTGAGATCTTTTTTGGAAAAGATTATGTAAATATGGGTAATACATAGATTTCGGTTATCAATTCATCACGAAATAAAAGTTTTAACTAGTATTTCGAAGTGTAGATGACTTATCTACAGCACCTGTAGTTAAGTCTAATTTTCTCGAAAATGAGTTTCTTGTATTTTAGTAAGCGGAATCGAATTATTTTCGTAGTTAATACGGGGCTAAGGATAGCATTTCTTATATTAAAACTCCATTTAAAGCCAAAAACTACAAGAATCCCTGTTATCTGAAAGCAGTTGACTCTTTCTGGACAAAATCCGAATTAACCAGCTTATTCACCGGGGATGTAGATATGTTTGTTGAACCGTCCATTTCTATTTGAAATCATTACCGAAGTATACTTTAATAACATTCTCTTTTTCTTACTAAGTCTCCTGTTATGTGGAAGAAAATGGTCCGGGTAGAGGTCAATAAATTTCTCTTAGATGTGGAGAAATGTTTATTAATTAGCCAACGTTTCGACCCACTTTGCAGGTCTTCTTCAGGGCTAAATATGTAAAATACAGACAATTGAAAACTAAATAGTAAAAAATTCCTAAGCATGGTAAAATGTATGAGTGTATAGTATTAATAACCATGTGACAGGAAGGTGGTAAAATACATAATAGAGATTAAAACAGAAAGTGTTAACAATTAAAATGGGTAAATATTAAAGTAAAAATACATAAGAATCAGGTATCTGATTGGTGGACAATAAATATGGGGGGGGGAGAACATAAGATATGTATCAATAAGGAAAAAAATAAATAAAGACTACAGTAAGTAAAATAAAATAAAAAATAGAGTAAGAAATAAGTATTTAAATTTTAAAAGGAAGACGAATGAAAAGTTAAAACTTGTTGTGACTCAACTCGAAGCGACGACTTGCGGAATAATTACCAAATATTACCTTATAATTGAATAATAATCTCTCAAATTATATAATTAACAACAGCCAAATAAATAGACAAAAGTTTTTTTAAATATTCCAACTAATTCAGATTATAATTAAATATTGCAGGTTCGGAAAGGGCGAATGAAAATTTAACTGAGGGATTTATATTTATTCGCCAGCAGAGAACTATCGATATTGGTTTGTATTGATACTATCGATATTGGATTAGGGCATCTTCCTACTTGGTAGGCAATAGTCGCCCCTAGATCAAACCCTCGTTATAGCCTGTGTCTGTCTATGGTGTATAATATACAGGCATAATATATGATAATAATAATACAATAAATCATAATATAATCCATAAACATGTTTTGGCGGTGCTGTGCTCGACATGATATCGTGGATAAAAGTGCAAACTAACGGATGCGATAAAACACATTTTTTTCTAAGATGTATGGCGTTTTAGGATTGATAAAAAAAGTTTGAGTATACGTGCTGATTTTATGTGTAAGAAATTGGTCCGGGTAGAGCTCAATAAATTTCTCTTAGAATTGGAGAAAAGTTATTGAGTAGCCAACGTTTCGATCTACTTTGTAGGTCTTCTTCTGTGCTAAATATGCAAAATATAGAAAATTGAAAGGAGAGGAGTGGCTCAGTGGTAGAGTACTGAGCTGCCATGCCGGAAATCCTGGTTCAATTCCCGCTGCTGGCCATGATTTTTATTTAGTCTGTTAGCAGCCGGAGATGGATCATGTAGGATCTAGGACCCTCCTGGGGCTCAACCAGCTTCTATAAAATATTATAAAAATAGGGTACCCAAAATAAGGGGGAAAAATCTGGCGGTTGAGCGTTACCTAGGACAAGTCCCCTCCTTGCAGAACCGTTGTCCATGAAGCAGTACAGTCTCTACCATGTACTGAACCCCAGACCCTTCATGGGTTGTAGTGGTACAGGTTTTTTGTGTTTTTTTTTAGAAAATTGAATAATAAAATATGAATAAAACAGAACGTCTTAAAAATTAAAGAATAAGTTAATAAAGATAAATATATTTTTTTTTTAAATTTTATTTATTGATATTTACAACTATAATAATATTACAGCAAGTAAATCTGCTAATATGAAATATTACATGAAAAACACTTAAATATTAAAATGGGTAAATATTAAAGTTGAAATGCCTAAGTATCAGGTATCTGATTGGTGGACAATAAAGATGGGGAGGGGAGAGACCAAGAGATATTTATCAATAAAGTGCAAGGATGATCATTGTAGAGTATTAATAACCATAACAATAAAAAATAAAAACTATAGTAAGCAATAAAAAATTCAGTAAGAAATAAATTTAAAAATTCAGAGGTAATGAAAATTTTAACTTTGAACAATCAAAAGTTGTCTTTTTCACTTTAAATACTTTGCACTTTTATAGACAATATTAACAATTTAACTGATCTAGTTAGACAGAAAACAGAACAAAAGGTAGTTTCTAGATCCGTTGCTAAGCAACGCTTATAGAATCCTACTAATATTATAAATGCGAAAGTTTTTCTAAGGATGTATCTTTGTTGATCTTTCACGCAAAAACTACTCAACGGATTTGGATGAAACTTTACAGTAATATAGATTATACAGCGGTCATATTATAACGATAATTATCATTAAAAAGTTATAAGGGCTCAATATTACCTCCAAGATATGGTCAGTCGGTAATCGCGGTTATTTATTTTAATTGTTAATTAGAAGATGGCCTCGAGATCATCTACTATAGAACTTTATTGGAGTGCTACCGATGGGTAGTTTCTCCACGTGTTTTTCATGTCATATTCTTCATTTTACCACATTTACCTGTTATAATAGCATTATAGTTGTAAATATCATTAAATTAAATTTTTTAAAAATTGTTAATTATTGTTAGCATCGCTACAAAGCTCCCCCACTCCGTAGCTCGCTCACGTGTTTCTTACTCGGAAAATCTACATATTTTCACTCAACTAAACAAATCAAGTAGCATAGTTTATTTACTGAAAAAGAGAAAGGTCAACAGAGACATTAAACAAATGTTAATACATTAGTGGAAAAATTCCAACTAAAAACCTTAAGTCTCTACACTAAACCAGGAAATTAAAAATACCTGTCCAATATTTCGCCTATTCAGGCATCCTCAGGCCAGAAAGAGAATAACAGCAAAGCAAAACATGAATAATGCACCCAAGAAACATCCCACCACCTCCAAGGCTCAAATGCAACTACTGAATCATAAGAAAAGTTACTAGGTTCGATAAAAACAGCTGATAAATACTCCAGAATTTTAAACATCAATATACACTCACCAAATCCCAAAAAACACAACCGGAAAACAAAATAAAATAAATAATAGTAACAAACAACGCAAGAACAGAAACAAAAAAATATTTGAAAAAATGAAAGTAAAAGTGCAAGGAAAAAAGAGAATTTATAAAAACCAGTGAACTTATTGATATTCCACAAAATATATATTGAAAAAGAAAAAGGTCAACAGAGACATTAAACAAATGTTAATAAATTAGTGGAAAAATTACAACTAAAAACCTTAAGTCTCTAAACTAAAGCAGGAAATTAAAAATACCTGCCCAATATTTCGCCTATTCAGGCATCCTCAGGACAGAAAGAGAATAACAGCAAGTCAAAACATGAATAATGCACCCAAAAAACATCCCACCACCTCCAAGGCTCAAATGCAACTACTGAATCATAGTTTTTTTTTTATAAATTCTCTTTTTTTCTTGCACTTTTACTTTCATTTTTTCAAATGGTTTTTTGTCTTCTGTTCTTGCGTTGTTTGTTACTATTGTTTATTTTACTGTTGTGTTTTGGGGGGTTCGGTGAGTTTATATTGATGTTTCAAATCCTGGAGTATTTATCAGCTGTTTTTATCTAACCTTAGCCAGCTGGGAATCTAGTAACCTTCCCTATGGTTCAGTAGTTGGATTTGACCCTTGGAGGTGGTGGGATGTGTGTTTTTTGTGTGCATTATTCATGTTTTTCAATTTCCTGCTTCAGTTTAGAGACTTAAGGTTTTTAGTTAGAATTTTTCCACTAATTTATTAATATAGTTTATTTACAGGTTATAAATGAGAAACTTTCTTAGGATGGATGTATGTGTTTTACTCTTTCGAGCAAAAACTACTGAATGGATTTGGATGAAACGTAACAGAAATATAGGTTATACTTCAGAATAACACATAGGCTACAATTTATAATTTATAATGTGTAATTTGGTCATAATCTATACGTATAAATTTCTTTGTCCTGAATGTCAGAGGGATCAACGTACATTCTAAACCGGTGATCGTAGAGACCTGAAACTTTGTATGACGTAGGCATCCGATTTTTCGAAATTCTACCCCTAAATTTCGGATTTACGAGTAACTTATAGTTTAAAAAAATTAAATTATTTATTTAAAATGATCTGTAACGAAACTTAATGAGGTGAAAAGGTTCAAATAGACTTGGAATGCAATATATAGATATACAGCTGGGTACAGAGAGGTTTGTATGGGAAAAGAAAAATGTTTTTTTTTATTATTCCCCCCGTCATTTTTACGTTTTTCTCTCCTTAAGAACCTTCTTTGGGCCTTATCAAAAATAAGGGAAAAAAAAACAGCCGAATTGGTCGAGCCGTCCTCGAGTTTTGCGCTTAGCAACACATTTGGCGATTCATTTTTATTTATATAGATCTCTCAAAAAAGTATACCAGTTATTAGTAATATAAGAATTAAATATCAGCTGTGTTTTATTTAAAAATTATTCACTGCAATTAAATTGTAAAACGAAAATTATAATTTATAAAACTATCATCTTTCCTTCTCGAAAATATACTGAGGACTTTCAATGGAATTTCATGAAGTTATTTGCATTACTAGGTCCGTAGTGGGAGATGATGTGTATACCGGACGTTGGGGAACTCCAGGAGGTTGGGAAATATTAATGACTCTTTGAAATCATAATTTACTTTTTAAATTAATTTACCAACAAAAAAAAAAAACTGTACCATTAAAATATGCGAATGATCTTCAGTAGAAGGTAGAGACAGTTGTGCAGTGAGTTGATTTGTCAGAGATCCTGATTCAAATCCCGCTGCCAAGACTTTTATTTAGTCTGTTTGCAGCGGGAGATGGATCATATAGGATCTAGGGCCAACTATAAAATATTTTAAAAATAGGGTACCCAAAATAAGGGGGGAAAATCTCAGCTCCTTGCAGGACCGTTCTCCATGAAACAGTACAGTCTCTACCATGTACTGAACCCCAGACCCTTCATGGGTTGTAGTGGTACAGGTTTGAAATCATAATTTACTTTCAGTATTAATTTACTTACAAAAAAAAAACTGTACCATTAAAACCCACGAATAGTCAATGGTCGTAGCTTCAGTACATGGTAGAGACTGTTGTGCTGTGAGTTGTTTTGTCAGAGATCACGTCATAACCCCACTTTATAGAGGCTGGGTGAGCCCAAGAAGTCAGCAGTATCCATCCATGGGATAATATCTCTTAGTCAAGGTGAAGGTCTTAGATCAATAGGCCAACGGTTCCAGTTAAATATACATGTTTATGTAACAGGAAGAAAAAATGGCAAGAGGTTCAAAAGGGATCTGACTAAGCAATAGGCCTAAATTTGGAATTTTATTTTTATATTCTAAAATATCTTTATATAATGGTATATTTACGAAAGCTAATTTTTTTAAGAAATAAAAATCACACAGTAAGTAAAAAAAAGGATTCAGAGCAGAAGAGTAGGGCGACTGAGCTGCGATGGCTGGATGGAGCCAGTGAGGACTCCAGGAGCCTACGCAACATCCGGAACTGGAAGGCCGCTGCACTGGACAGGGAGGACTGGCGAAAACGTATTGAGGAGGCCAAGGCTCATTGAATGGCTGTAGGGTCATACAAGAAGAAGAAGTAAAAATTACTAATAATGATAAAAAAAATTAAATTTTAATGATTAGATTGCTCATATATTTGGATGGAAATTCTTTTAATACATATTAAAAGAAGTCGGAGATTATGGTTACAGAAATGGCGGTGAAATATTTATGTGTGTTAGGACATAAAAATTCAAGAGAAAATTTCGGACCGGTTAAGGGAAGAATTGCTTGTTATATTTAGCTTGCGATTTTTGTTCTAACTTAAAACTATAATCTTTCCAAGTGTTCTATACAGATGTGGAATATGGCTGTTAACGTTGAAATGTGAACACCGTCTTGAGGTATTCGAAAATAAGGTATTTCATAGAAGATTCTTGTGAAGCTTGTAAAGTTGTAAAAGTGTAACACACGATCTTCTCTATTCCGTCACATTGTGATAGAACTCATAACCCGAGACAGCAGGAGTATCATCCCGGATTATTCCCAGGTAGTCGTAGTGTTCACGAACAAAAGGGCAATAGTTAAATATTTTGTAGTCTGGCAGTAGTTTAACTAATGCAACAATAAAAAAACCTGTACCATTGTACAAAAAACTAATGAAGGGTCTTGGTTCAATGGGTGGCTAAGATTATACTGATTCCAGTACGGTTTAGCAGGGAGGTGATATGTCCTAGATCACGATCAACCGCCATATTGGTTGATTGCTTCAATTAAAGGTACCCACTTTAAACCTACATATGTCACTTCAACCCCGTACCTGGTAGAGACTATACTGGGTTTTTTTACAACAGTTCTGCAGGGATGTGATTATTCCGAGATCACGATAAATCGCCAGATTGATTTATTGCACCAATTAAAGGTACCCACTTTAAACCTACCTGTTTCACTACAACCCGTGAAGGGTCTAGTGTTCAGTACTGGTTGAGACTATACTGTTCTTAGGACAAAAGTACTACAGGGAGGTGATTTGTCCTAGATCAGTCGCAAACGCCAGAATCCCCCCTTCCGCTTGTAAAGCTATTGGACTTAGTAAAGAACTGTAAGTTCTGCACCGTAAACGGCTGAGGTGTAGGCAGAGGTATAGTTGGAAAGATTACGTTAAAAGTGATTTTTGGATTTGGGTGGAGTTCATACAGGGAAGCAGTTATGGGTGGTATCGGAATTTAGCTTTTGGGTATTCTAAACCTTATTAATATTATGTTTAACTATCATGTACAGTTATTGTTACATTACAATGGACAGAGTGCTGAGTTGCTACCCCAAATGCCCCAGGTTCAAATCAGTCTACGGACCCTGTGATAATCGTAGACTCTCCTGCGTTAGTGGGTTTTTACCATTGAGTTGTTGCCATGTCGAACCTCCTGGGTTGTAATCCCAATGCTGGATATTTATTTAATTTGTTAGCAGCCGGAGACGGATCCTATGGGATCTAGGACCCTCCTAGGGCTCATGCTGCCTCTATAAAGTGGATACCCAAAATACGGGAGGGGGATTTTGGCGTTTGAGAGTCATCGGACAAATCACCTCCCTTCAGAACTTTTGTCCTAAAAACAGTATAGTCTCTATCATGTACTGAACCCTAAACCCTTCACGGGTTGTAGAGAAACAGGTAGGTTTAAAGTGGGTACCTTTAATTGGAGCAATCATCAATATGGCGGTTTATAGTGATATCGGACAAATCACATCCTTGTAGAACTGTTGTAAAAATAAACAGTATAGTCTCTACCATGTACTGAACCCTAAACCCTTCACGGGTTGTAGAGAAACAGGTAGGTTTAAAGTGAGTACCTTTAATTGGAGCAATCATCAATATGGCGGTTTATAGTGATATCGGAAAAATCACATCCCTGTAGAACTGTTGTAAAAAACAAAACAGTATAGTCTCTAATATGTACTGAACACTAGACCCTTCACGGATTATAGTGAAGCAGGTAGGTTTAAAGTGGGTACCTTTAATTGGAGCAATCGACCAATATGGCGCTTGA
The DNA here is from genome assembly GCA_964056705.1 of Troilus luridus. Lineage (NCBI taxonomy): Eukaryota > Metazoa > Arthropoda > Insecta > Hemiptera > Pentatomidae > Troilus > Troilus luridus. The sequence continues at coordinate 198,083,863 of OZ057412.1, forward strand.
TCGTGATCTAGGACATATCACCTCCCTGCTAAACCGTACTGGAATCAGTATAATCTTAGCCACCCATTGAACCAAGTCATTGGGTTTAATGGTACAGGTTTTTTTATTGTTAAATTGGTTATAATACTCCCAGACTACAAAATATTAAACTCGATTATCCTGTTGTTCGTGAACACAACTACGTTGAAGATGATCTTCTGCCTGGAATAATCCGGGATGATACTCCTGTTGTCTCGGGTTATGAGTTTTATCACAATATCACGGAATAGAGAAGATCGTGTTGTAACTGCATATCGTGTGCCACATATGAGTATGTTTAACAATTCAATCTGTTTTAATTGTCTGCCAGGCATTATTTTGTCACGTCATGGCAATTTTCGCGATTCTCGAAATCAGGTTTCTGATTACTTGGGCAGACATGAAATGCAGCAAGTACAAACAATTAAAATAAGATAATAAAATAAAATACACACACACGCGTACTCATTTCATTTTACAATATTATCGTGTATTATGCATTTTATATTATTGTATACATAATAATATAATATATTATATTATTACGTATGGTTGTAAATCGATTGAATCAATCGATGTAACGATGTCGATAGATTAAAGTAGGTTAATGGTTCTCTAAGGAGGTGGGACTATTTATGGGAAATCCCTTTGACGTCAAATGCTTTTTACTGAGATTTCATTGTTGCAGGCTATCTTGTACATTTTTGTTCACTAAATCAATAAAGGCATGCCTTTATTGATTTTTCGAGCAATATTTCCTTAAGTATACTGAATATTTCTTTACTGTTAATAAATTAGTTTTTCCGTGATTAAACGAGATAAATTCAATGGTCGTTCTACGAATTTTTCCCGACGTTTCGGGACTATATTGTTCTCATTATCATGTCCTAAAACAGAAAAACTGGCTTTAAGTGAATTATTTTAAATTACACTAAAATAGATTTTTTTTATTATAAAAAAAACCTGTACCACTACAACCCATGAACGGGTGTGGGGTTCACTACATGGTAGAGACTATAACGTTTCTTGTCCTAGGTCGCGCTCAACCGCCAGATTTTCCCCCTCATTTTCGTTACCCACTTTGTAGAGGCTGAGTGAGCCCCAGGAGGGTCCTAGATGCTATATGATCCATCTCCGGCTGCAAACAGACAAAATAAAAGTCTTGCTCGCAGCGGGATTTGAACCAGAATTTCCGGGATGACAACTGAGTCCTCTACCACTGAGCCACTCCGCTTTTTAAAATTATATTCATTGACATAAAGACCTTTACGTTCCATATGTTACCGATTTAGCCCATTCCAGATACCTATCATTCCATAATAAACTCCAGCCCCATCCAAACCCACTAGTTTCCATCCTTGCATCCAATTCCATCCCGGACAATCCTCCTAGGCGTCTGAAGAGAAGATGGCCTCGGGACGTTATATTATAGAAATGTTATTAGAGTGCTGGCAGTGGGTAGTGCCTCGAGGTGTCCTTTCACGTATTTATTTATTCATACAGCCCTTGTACTAGCTGTATATATTACAGTTGTACAATTCAATAAATAATTTAAAAAAATATATATATATCCATTGGAATTTACAACTATACAATAATATAGATAAATTAATTAAATAGAATTAAAGATACATAATGAGAAGAGAAGAGAAGCAAGCAGAGAAACTAGCCAATGCTAGTACTCGAATAACAAATTCAACTAAGAAGGTCACGAGGCCATCTTCTTTTCAGATGCCTCGGAGGATTATCAGGAATTGAAGAGGTTGCTAGGTTTGAATCTAGTCGGTTTGAGAGGCAATAAAGTTTGTCATGAATGGATTGATATCGGGTACGGGCCAAATCAGCAACAAATGGAACATTATGGATGATTTTATTCGTAACAAAGTAAGGATCTTTGAGAATTTACGAATGATTTCAGTTTGTAAGGATCGAAAACAAGAGGAATTCGTTGACTTATTGGAGCTCCTAAAGACAACGTTAATACATAAACTGTACTTAGGAATTGATGAAGAAATGTTTTCGACTACATTACTACATCCATGTAAGTTTATAATGTTAACGTATCTGTAAATTTTGAATTTGGTTTATGGTGTGAATTAGGATCGCCAGGTATTTTTTTGTTTCATTACTCTTTATTGAAGTTGATATTGAGTTTATTAAATTTGATCTTGCAAATCCGATTTTTTTTTTACATTACGATTCTCATGTTGAGAAGTAAAAAGTTGTAATTCTTAATAGAAAACCTGCTTTAACATATTGTTGGGTTTTTTATATATAAATTCTATTTATTAATTTTTCTAGAATCCACAGAAAGTTTATTAGAATTAATTATTAAAATTAAGTTATAAAATGTATAATTAAATATTAGATTACCTTATGGTAGAAGAATAAAAACTGAGAATGTGACAAAAGATAATAATAAAAAAATCTTCTTTGCCCAATTCTGGCATCATTAATGTCACAGTAGGTGAATCAATAAACTAAATAACAGTATATACTCATCTTTGGGTGTGTGTTATTTTGATTTGTTTTCTTGATAAGAACTAATTTTTTTTTTTTTGTATTTTCTTGTTTGCCACTGATATTAATACAGTCTGTTTTTTATCATGTAGTATTATGGCCACATTTAATTTCTGTTCACATTTATTAATCTAAAGGCACCTAGTCCAAGAATAAAAGTATTATATATAGAAGTATTTATTTAATATTTATATAAATATTATAATTATATCACTCCTACACCTGGTCGATAATACACGCCTAGTAGGCTGACGGGCATCCCGCATTATTATATAATATAAAATAGTAATAAAATCTCTCAAATGGAAATACTAACTAAAATAAAACCTATAGTAAGCGGTCACTCATCCAATTACTAACCACTCTTAGCATTGCTTTGATTACCTATCCCATGCGTCTTAGATCTCCATTGACCTAAAAAATAAAAAAAATAATTATATAATCATCAAACATCAATAGTCCACATTAGCCTCATATTTTCCTATTATTGGATTACAAAGGCTTTGATGATCGACTTCCTCTTTAGTTATCAAAGCGGAAGTTAAAAAGTCCCTTACTTTATTGACTAGTTGGGGGCGACAAGGCCGTAATTGTTTAGAGGTAGAACATTATCGATTTTTTTCTACATCGATTGAGGACTCATTCGATATATCGAGAGGGAACTAGAGACAGTAAAGTAGGACACGGCCAGAGCTCTATGTATAGATATAGTGTTCTAGGTCCGCTCGCTCTCTTCAAGGTTCTTCTAGTCTCAATGTCACTGTATCCTTCACTGTGAGATGATTCTTCGCCAGCAGAGGATATTTCGTTATATATATATTTATATATATAACAAAATATCGTATCTAGGATCCTATATAGAATTAACGTGTCGATCTATAAACCTCCGGTGGCTCGTAAATTAATTATGGAAAAACCAATAGATCTCGACATGAAATTCCTATAGATCTTTAGCACATAAAATCCTTTATAATAGTATCATGCAGCTAAGTGTGCTGTAAAAACATCCACAGGCAACTGCTGACCTTCCTGAAATTCACCCAGCCTCTGTAATCTGGGTACCCTAAACCTCAGCCAAACCACCACTCTGCACAACCGTTGATTTATAAATAGTAAAAATATTTCTTTACTGAACCCAATAATCCTCATATACATGAGTACTTAGGGTCTATGGTAACAGAGAAAAAAGAAATTCAAGAGGAATTAATGGCGGAATTAAAGGCATGTATTGGTTGCTATTGTTCGGTCTCGACATCGCATTTTTTGTCCCGAAATCTAAAATTAGAATTTATAAAAATATCATTCTTCCAACTCTTCTTTACGAATGCGAAACGTGGCCGCTATCACTGAAGGATGAACAACTACTTCAGGTATTCGAAAATAAGGAGTTACGTAGACTATTCTGTCCAAAATAATAATGAGAACACTTGGCAATATAGGAGGTTACATATCGCGGAATTGCGAAGCATGCATATTATTGAATACATGAGGAGTTCTATTGTTTAATGGAGCCCGAAAGCTATATTCCGTAAGACTAGATGGGTCTAATTATTGTCATGTATATGAGTCTTTTGTAATTAATTTGGAGCTTAGAGCGTTTGTCTAGTAAATGTTGAAGTATAAGGATTCCAAGTTAACCAAGGTATAGTCATAAGTACCGGACCTGTTCTGCAGGGTTCAGTGGGATGTTATTAAACGATACAGGAAGACAGGAAGTCATTGGTTTCCGACGGAGGGTGAAGGTAGTTAGACGGCTTTTTCGGGAATTTATTTAAATCCTCCAGTTTCGACATAATTTTCATGGTCAGCGATGTGGGATTGACAATTGATAATATGAAAATAGTTTTCCTCTTGAATGATAATAGTTGACCTTGTATATTAAGTGAAAGAAAATGGTCCGGAAGGAGGTCAATGAATTTCTTAAAAGTAGGGAGAAATGTTTATTCAAGAGTCAACGTTTTGACCCACTTTGCAGGCCTTCTTCTTAAAAACGGTTTTCACTTCTACTATTTTGAGACTGACACCTTTGCATGTTTTGAAACATTGTTTTAGGTAAGGTTATTATGGTTATCTTTAAAGCGTGAAATCTTATTTGGCTACGGTTGAAAGGATGGGTAATTAAATAATTTCTATAGATAAAGGTGTTTCGTTTATTCATATTCAGTATTGTTACTAGTTAATTTCACAAACGTGTATTTGAGATCGAGGTAACTGGAAGTCCTGGGTTTGAAGCCAAATGTGTCAGTTAAATAATTTCGATTGATATTGGACCGAATTCGTGGGATTTTCTAGTTCTCGCCCTTAATTATATGGAAATCTGGACCGTAATCTCTGTCAATCTCCTCCCCGTACAACTGTTGGTTTAGAGTTTATGTGTATAACGTATAAGCCTATAAATCAGGATGTAGTGGGTAACCCCCCCCCTTTATTTTGGGTACCCATTTTGTATCTTTTAAATGCAATAGGATGAACGTGTCTATCTGTAAAACTCCGGTGGTTCATAGAGCTCCATAAATTAATTAAGGGAAAACCTAGATCCTGATAACGATCTCAAATTCCTGAAGATCTTTAGTACATAAAATCCTTTATAATGGTATCATGTAACACCTCTCTGCACAACCGCTGATTTAGAAATAGTAAAAAATATGTCTTTACTGAACCCAATAATCCTCGCGGGTTGCAGTATTAGATGGTTTTTTATTGGTTTTGAAAAAGCTTTACTTATTTGGTGACAGATGATAAAAAGGATTATACTGTTTTAGGCCTATACTATCATAATTTTTGAAACATGGCACCATGTCGTGGTTCCCGGTCTATCTCTTCAACTGGGTTATTGTTGATGTGTTTTTTTTTGTTATTTTTTTAAATTATTTTATTGAATTGTACAACTGTAATATATACATCTAGTACAAAGGCTGTATGAATAAATAAATGCATGAAAGGACGTGTAGAGGCACTACCCATTGGCAGCACTCTAATTACATTTCTATTATAGAAGGTCTCGAGGCCATCTTCTCTTCAGACGCCTAGGAGGATTGTCCGGGATGGAATTGGATGCAAGGATGGAAACTAGTGGGTTTGGATGGGCCTGGAGTTTATTATGGAATGATAGGTATCTGGAATGGGCTAAATCGGTGACATATGGAACGTTCAGGTCATTATGGATGGTTTTATTTGTGACAAAATAAGGAGCGTTTAGGATTTTGCGAAGGATTTTGGATTGCATACGAGAGGAATTTGATGGTTTGGTGGAGCCCCATAGTTCAATTCCGTAAGTCCATATAGGTCTTATAACAGTAACATAAATAAGTCTTTTGTAATTGATTTGAAGTTTTGAGCGTTTGTCTAGTATGTGTTGAAGTAGTCGGAAGCGTCGAGCTGTTTCTTGTCGTTTCAGTCTTGTGTGAGGGTTCCAAGTTAGACGTTTGTCTATGATGTGTTTTTAAAAATAATTATTGAGTGACCTCATAAAATAAATGGAGCAGAAAATGGCATGAATGGAACTCAAAATACTTTCTCAAATAATAGGGGAAAAAAAGGTCTTAGGTCATGCTCAAACACCATTTTATTTTGGGTACCCATTTTATAGAGGCTGGGTGAGCCTCAGGAGGGTCCTAGAATCGCTCCAGCTACCAAAATATTAAATAAAAGTCTTGCCATCAGCTGGATTATTTATTTAATAAGGAATTATTTATTAGCAACCAATTCAGCCATGATTATAGTTCGAGTATTTATTTTCACCTCCACATCGACCATTTTCTCCTTCGGTTTATTTATTCATTTTTACTTTTTATTCGATCTACGTCCGATCTGAAATTATTATCGAACTAAAATAAGAGGATCGCTTGGATTCTGCGCAGATGAATGTAGGTGCTTTGACGTTGTTGATGCCCTTGAAATCCCAGCTGATGTAAGTTCGAAGACTTCTCTCTCTCGTAAACAGGTATTATGAGCAGATATAATTTAATATACGAATTGGAAATGAATTCTGATTTTTATGAACAGAAACTCATTAACGTACCAGTTCCGAAAGTTGTCGCTTCGAGTTAAATCATAAGTTTTAATTTTTCATTCGTTACATTTTAGATATTTTCCAAAAATACAAGTTATTGTGAGCTTTAGTACTGAGAATGTCATTACGGTTAATGGGTAGATTTCAGGAATCATTTTATCAAGAAATAAACATTTCAACTAACTTTTCGAAATAAAGATGATATATTTTTAAATATTTTTATTTTGAAGAGAAAAGATTTGTCTTCTCCGTAGCAGTGCTCTAAGCCACTGAGCTGCCAGGGATCGTATCCAAGCCGGGCAAATCCGTTCTCTCAACCGACCCTGTATCCCCGTGTTCTCGCAATTTTAGCGATGTATACACGAGGAAGAATGTTTATTGAACATTATTTTAATTAGGATCTTGTTGACGTAAATATATTATTTATAATTGAATAATTGTATAATTAGTAGTTTTTTTTGGTTAATTGAGAAAATCATAACAATTTTCCTTTCCATTCATAATTAATCTGTTTACACTATATTATACCAGCTTTAATTGTTAAAAAATATTATTAATTAATTTTATCGCTGTTGCAGGTAGCTATAAAGATTATAGACAAGTCGCAATTGGACGCTGTCAACTTGCAAAAGGTGTACAGAGAAGTTGATATCATGAAGCAACTGGATCATCCTCACATCATCAAGCTTTACCAGGTAATATATATATAAATATATATTTTATACTTTACTTAATATTTTTTAAATAAGTAATTTTTTTTATAAGTTAACTTAAATTTGTTGGCTTCAAATTAACTGTGAAGAAAGTTGAAATGTCGGGAAACTACTATATGTTAGGTTGGGGAAAAATAAATGCATTATTTTCTCGGTAGATTGCTGTAGTGATCGATACCTCGTAAACTATCGATCAAACAAATGCAAGTTTATTTTCGCTGTCAAGGTGACATTTCACACTAAAAAGTTCTTTGGCTGTTTTTTGTTTGTTCCATTCAGTTGTGAGTTGCAGGGTGTTAACAATGGAAGTCATCAAAGAGAAAATTCGGCACATTTTACAGTTTTTCTTTGATTAATGCGAAAATGCAGGCCAGGCCGCTGAAACCGTGAATGGTGTTTATGGTACCCATACTGTAACAGCTAGTTACGTGCAATTTCCACACCTAGCACACCTAGGCCCGCCGTCGAAAATATCGATAAAATCCCAGAAATAATCGAAGTTGACCGGCATGTTAGTAGTCATAGCATCGCCCAGGAGCTAAAGATCGACCATAAAACAGTTTTAAACATTTGCGCAAAGCAGGATTCAAAAAGAAGCTAGATGTTTGGGTGCCACACCAATTAAGACCAGAAAACATGATGGATCGAATTTCCATCTGCGAAGCCTTGGCCAAACGGAATGAAATCGACCCATTTCTTAAACGGATGGTGACTGGGGATGAGAAATGGGTCATTTACGACAATATTGTGCGAAAACGATCGTGGTCAAAGCATGGTGATGCAGCTCAAACGGTTGCCAAACCAGGAGTAACGGCAGGAAGGTTCTACTGTGTATTTGGTGGGACTTGAAAGGAATCATTTATGATGAGTTGCATCCGTCCGGGCAAACACTAAATTCAGATCTCTATTGTGAACAATTGGACCGTTTGAAGTTAGCGATTGACCAGAAACGGCCAGAATTGGCCAACAGAAGAGGTGTTGTGTTCCATCAGGACAACGCAAGGCCACACACGTCTGTAGTGACTCGCCAGAAACTCCAGGAGCTTGGTTGGGAAGTTTTAATGCATCCACTATATAGTCCGGACCTGGCACAAAGCGATTATCATATTTTTCTCGCATTGGAAAACTTCCTGAGTGATTAGAAATTGTGATCAAGAGAAGATTGTGAAAATCTATTACTAGATTTTTTCGCCAATAAGGACCAAGACTTCTATGAGAGAGGCATTATGAAGCTACCATTAAAAAGGCAACAAATGTTACAACAAAGCGGTGCATATTTGACCCAAATCGGACAATCCGAAAAATCTTAAATAAAGTTTTGAATTTCACGCAAAAATTATGGATTTCTTTTTCCCCAACCAATTATTTGAAAAAGTTTTAGAATAGTATAAATATTTTACATTTATATTAGATTAATGTAATCTCGAATAATTTCGAATAAAATAATAGCGTTATCCAAGTAATTCATAAATTTTAATTTTAAATTAATTCAGGGTTACTTTTTGAATCTCGTTTTCTAGTTCAATATACGGTCAAGAAAGGCTCATCTGGTGTCCACTTGAGGGTTTTATTGTTATGACGATTGGAGAAAACCAATATAAAGTCTTAAGGAAATTGATTAAGCGCCAGGGCAAATAATAAAGTCGTAAGATAAACAAAATGGCGTTACAGTAAAAACAGAATATGATCCGGTCATACTATATAACCTAGAAACCAGGCCAATCTTTATATAATAGTCTCAATAGATCAATGGTTCAGGTTAAGTCCTGGTTTAAATTAGGGTTACAGATCAAAAAAACGAAAATTCCGCTTTTTGAAAAAAATTCCGGATATTCTTTCAATTATAATGTTAATGTCGTTTTATGATAAAACGAAGCTAATTCTAGTATTTTCTCATGAGAGTATGTAGTATGTGTATAATATTAACAATTGGATGATGGAGCATGGACGATAGCTAATCCTCAAGAAAACATATATGTATAAAAAAAATGTTTCGACACTAAAAATGCATTTTATGAGATTTGTGACTTATAACTTTTTTAAGTTATTTATAATTGTTAGATTTTTGACAAAAACAGTTTGAACAAACAGATTGTCAACATTTTGTTAGAAAAAACGTTTATATGGCTGATTATTTGACATAAATATTACACAATACTTTTTTTTTTTAATATAAATATACTAGTCCAGGATGCATGGTCCATTTTTGCACTTGATTAGTATCAAGCTGAATCTTCGTGAATAGCTTCGTTTCGATAAGACGCCCATCAATTTCCTGTTCGAAAATTCTCGATTGTGGTAGCTGACAGAGGTAGCAAGGGTAAAATATGTCGATTTGAAGGTTCTCAAAAATGTATTACTAACTAGGATTTTTTTGTTAAATCTTTAGATAATTATCTAAATTATTTGAAAAAATATTTATCCTACAAAATGTATGGTTTGATCAAAGAGTCCCCTCATTCCAACGTGTATCGATAACGAGGTCATCAAAAATGATCAAAAATGAACTAACCAGCTGTTTTTTTTTTTAATATTCTTTTTTGACTTCGTTATCGATACATATTGGAAGGAGGGGACTCTTTGATCAAACCATATAATTCTTAGGATAAAGATTTTTTCAAATAATTTAGATAATTATCTAAAGATTTAACAAAAAAAAACCAGTTAGTAATAAATGTTTGAGAACCACCAAATCGACATATTTTATCCTTGTAACCTCTGTTAGCTACCATAAGCGAGAATTTTCGTTCAGTAAATAAATAATTGGGCGTCTCATCGAAACGAAGCTATTCACGAAGATTCAGCTTGATAGTAATCAAGTGCAAAAATGGACCATGGATCCTGGACTATTAATAATAATGTATAATTTATAATAATGTAAAATTGATTTTTAATAAAAATCTTGAGTTTATTCGATTTTTTTGTTTATTTCTTTACCTGAAGTGTAGAAAATCCGGATGGCTCAGAATTCCTCCCTCGTTCCGGACTTAAACCGATATTTCCGGACATGTCCGCAAAATTCCGGACGTATGGCAACCCTAGTTTAAATTCTATGGCGCTTGGATTCAATGGATTTTGTGATTCGGTCACGCGATTCAAAAAGCGAATTACCGGGTGGTTAAGGTAAAGTCGAGGTTCAATCTCAATTCAAATTTGGTTCTATCCTCACTTGACTAAAAGGGAGGGAATCCGGGTGATTAACGTTAGGTGGAGGTGTATTATTAATTTTTCCCGCTATGATGACATGACAGGTCATGTGATCAAATTCTGTCATTTGATTGGCTCCTCAGCTCAGCAGTTTCTTATCAACTCACACCACTACTAATTCCAAAGCTGTGTAATACATTTTAATTTTATGGAGGGATGTATTATGTGGATTCTTAATGTAGGCATTTCATTCTGCAATTTTATGTATGTTAATGAACTGCTATACTACATACAATATATTGCAGGTGATTTAATTCGTATAGACATATAGTTTATGCCATATCATCTGTTATTTTTGTTACTGTGAAGGTTGTAGTTGTCCCTTTAATGATGCACACGTCTCTCGTGTTTCGATTCTGCCATCATCATTGCATAACATTTGTAGATAGGAACTGTGCTTATCAATGTGATAGTGATATGATTAGAAAGTAAAAGCCAACAGGGAGATAATATCTATGTAGACAAGGTATAATTAAACAATAAAATATTGGAAATAAAGTGCACGTAACACAATAGTATTTTTAAACAATAACTTTAAATTAGTATAATAATGGGGTGTATAAAAAAAAATTACCGTTTCACCTTCCCCATGGAGAGAAGATGGCGACAAACAGTATCTTTCGAGACACCACACTCCCTGACAAGCTCGCGAGTACTTGTGGACGGATTTGACTCAACATCTTCCTTCAGAACCTGATCAATATCCATTAATGGTCCCCCGGAGCCATTATTCCTTTTCCAACGTTGTATCTCCACTGCTAAATTTTTCAATCTAAATTTTTAAACCAACACCGCGCAGTGCGCTGGTCAAGCACACCTTCCCCTTCATATTTAATAATTTCACGAGTTGCTTCAGTGGCTGTGAATTTTTTTTCCCTGTAATGTCTTAAAATGACGAAAATTTTGAAGGACATTAGGACATTGTCATGTTTCTTCTTTGAAATAAATAACTAAACTGAGGCTTTTTTTGAAGAAGTGCAGTGTTAGTAAACAGCTTATAGAATGCCCTAAAGGGATTATTAAGTGTTGGTAAATAATAAATAGCATTAAAATATTTACAGACTTTTGAACTCTGGAATTTGATAAAACGGTCATTTTTTTTTTTATACATCCCATTATATTTCGACTAACATTTTAATAGTACCAGATATAAATCTTTAAAAAAAAAGAAATTTTTTATATTTTTCTTAATCAATAACTTATTTTTCTCTTCGTTAAGACCGCCTAATTATTACATATATTTGTATTTATTCCTTTGTTACTCATATTTGTTCCTTTGTTATTCTTCTATCCATTTCCTATAATTGGATTTTTTCGTTTTCCAAGAATCTTCCATTGTAATTTAATTTTTTTATTTATCCCTGCTCTTTTTGAATTTTTGTGACTTCTAAAATTTTTTTTTGTTCATTTAACGTCCCTTTATGCTGCTATGGCAAATCAGAGGGTGCTGTAGTGGGAGCTCCGAGAACAGGATTCGGAGTATGACTAAACAGGACCATTCTCGAAAATACATTGAGGACTTTCAATGGAATTTCTGAGGTTACGTGCAAAACAAGGACCACGGTGGCAGGGATGTGTTCAAGGATGATGGGGAACTCCAGTAGCTTGGGAAATTTAAATGACTGTTTAAAATCATTGTTATTCATTTTATTTTTAAAATTATTATTATAAATAAAAGCTAAATCTTTGAAACAATAATAATAATTAGAAATATAGTATAACTTTATTTATTTGTGTGGGTTGAAATTATTTTGATTGATATTATTATCAGCTTATTAATAATAAGCCTGCTATTATTATTATGTTTTTGTTAAAGATATAATTTAATATTTGTTGTGTTAAATTCAAAACAAAATGTACCTCTCCAATCCATGAAGGCACCAGTACACGATTGAGACGTTATTGTTTCTTAACCTATACTTTGCAGGGAGGTAATTTAGCTGCAATTACCACTCAATCGCCTTATTTTCGCAAAATTAAGAGTACCCATGTTATAGAGGTTGAGTCAGCCCAAGGAGGGTCTGCAAATTTCACAGGTTCGAACAATAGTTGTTAACAGAATAAAAAAAATTATATGCTACAGCGGGATTGAAAACCGAGACCTAAATTATCTATTATTTATTTTTACTTTGGGACTGTTATTTGAATCTAGAGAATTTAGTGAAATAAGATTAAAACAATTTTCTTATATAACAAATATTTTTTAGTTCATAAAAAAAATTGTACCACTACAACCTATTGTAGGAGTTCAGTACGTTGCAGCGACCGTAGTGTTTGTTTGAGAACGGTTGTGCAGGTAAGTGATTAATTCTAAGTCACACTCAACCGCCAGATTTTACCACAAATTTGGGAGTTTGGTGCATTTTATACCACTTTTCCGTAGTTAAGGGAGCACGATGACATTTTTTCCAATTACTTCAGGATGAATTACACATGAAGTTGAAGGACTGACTTCAACGCCGACATACATTTATGCTTGCCGAAAATGTAACCGCACCGAAACTAAACCGTATATGTGTGAACGACCAATTGTTTTTGTGAACCTTGGACCCGAATAGAAACCGACTCGTGTCGAAAGGGCTTTCGGTTCTATCAGTTGTCTAGTCCGTACCGAACACGCGCTCGTATCGCCGCTGCTATCGAAAACGAATCGAATACGCACCAAACTGAACCAAACCGTGTAAGTGTGAAAAAGTTATAAGGAACAAAAAGAAAAAAAATTACAATTATTTTTCATAGTAGAATATTCTTGTATAGCAAACCAGCTCTGATCCTGCATTCCATTTAGTTTGACTATCTTAATGTTGTAATGTACAGGGTTTTAAAATAATCGATAATTGTATTCTATAATCGAAATGTTATACAATATCGATGTCTAGAATCGATAGTAACATGCCCCAGATCCTGTAGGAAGTGCTTAATGCTAATCCTAGAGGGCGGAAGTAGTTTCATTTGCATGGAGTTATCTCTCTTCAGTTGCAAGTGGAATAATTTGTGGATCAGGTTATCTTGTGTCTCTAATGTATAGCGTCAAGATGTCTTGTCATCTTGATATGTCTCATTGTGTATCTCTTTAAATGAAGCAGATTAACCATTTATTTTGTTAACTATCGATCGACTACTCTGGATCGATCCTATGGGATTTTTAGACCCTTATAGGGCTCACCCAGCCTCTGTAATGTGGGCACCTTTAATTAAAGGAAAATCATGGTTGTTAAGAATGATCCATCGGCGAAATTACATTTCTGCAAAACTGTTGGCATAGAATTAGTACAACAGCCGTGTACTTAACCAAAGACCATTCAGTAGGGCTACGCTTGTGTTTTTTTAAATTAATTATAAGTGTGTGGCAGTAATAATTTCTAAGGATTCAATTCCCGTATACTGAAAAAAGTGATGAACATATTTGTATATCTTACATTTGCATAAAAACATATGAAACGGAGGAAAACCCATGGTGTAGCTGTTAGCATAACAACCGACTATGACCAAGACACGGGTCAGCAGCCAGGTAGGTGGCCTTAGCAATGGTCAACACTTTTCTTGATAATGTATCTGTGGAGATACGTCAGAATTTAGCGTAATGTATTTAATAATGTATCCCAATATATCCCACAAGATACATGTGATTTTTTTTAACTACCCTCATGAATTTTTTTTTAGTTTTCTTGACATCCTTGAGTCATAAGGGTTAAGTGGTATGAATATTATTTTGATATTAAAAAAATAAAATTCTACCAAGTTAAAGGGATAAAAAAACTATGGTCGTGCCGTCCTTTGGATGGGACGTAAAAAAGTTGTACAGAGGCTTGCGATGTTAGATACTCCATATTTCCTAATTATACCTGGATAGTCTAAATTTAGGACTCCCGCTGTAGGGTCGTTCGATTATCATCATAGAATGTCGATCAATAAATAAACAAACACATCCATATGAAAAGAACAAACAATTGATAATTCTTAATAAATTTAACTATAAACATGTTTATAGGGAAAAATGTCTTAATCTTATTTCTCAGCTTTAATTATATTAAAATAACAGTCCTAAAACCGAAATATTGATACAAAGATGAAACTTGTTTTATTTTTTAAATGGATGCAATCCATTTTTTTTTTCATTTAAATTCAAAAACTTTGTTAAATTTACACAATATATTCTGCGACAGCTATTAGAAGTCAGGAACATGTCAGCTTTGCTATTTTCCAATTTTTAAAATGTTAAAATTGTCTATAATGTAACTGATCGAATACGACTAAGGCTACATTGGATCCGGTGTGATACGATGAGACGTCGCTAGCAAACCAAATGACTGAAATATATCGAGAGTTATAACATTTGGTTCTTTAAATTTATAAAATTAAGATTATTTATTAATTATTTTTAATACATATATATTTTACTATAATGTATAGTAAAATATGTATAATGTATACACCACAACATCGTATGTGATAGAACCACGCCGCACCGAATCGGATCCAATGTAGGTGTAGCCTAAAACATATATGCAACACCTATATAATTTTACATCATTAATTTTTTTATGTAATAGAGAGATAAAATATTCATAGATTTAAACAAATTTAAAATAATCTTCTTCTTTAAATAATAACTTGCCTTCGACCGTGTGACGATAAAACACGACTGCATGTGACAGACTGTAGCGATTAGAACTGGCCTTGAAATCGTCGATAACATATTTTCTCCTAACTTCTCAAACATTGTAAATATAAATTTATCTTAATTTGAAATTGGAAAAATAAAAAGCAATACTTTAAAAGAAAAATTAGCAAAGTGGCATTGGATACAGGGACTAAGATAAAAATATATAATAACATTGTGTAAAAACAGTCGGGAAGGGGGGAATCCATGCAGGGAAATAAGGTAATTCCATGTACAAAATATATATATGCATATATATATATATATATATATATATATATATATATATATATATATATATATAAATATATATAAATTAAATAAATAACAAATTTTTGCGTGTTAGTGTGTCTGTGATTGTTTATTAGACGTAAACTAAACGTCTTTCATTTGAATGGGACATATACGGTTACCATGGTAACAGCTGTGAGAGAAAAACCGGGGAGGTTATTCCTATTTGTATGTTGTTATTTAGTTTAAAGAAAACAGTTTTGTAAAAGGTGTCTGAAATATTGGCTTTAAATTCTGTTTCTTATTTTACAGGTAAGACTCAATAGAATAATGAGTTTGTAAATCAATTACAAGAAATTATTGTTTTAATAAAGTAAATTAACTTTTTTTTACAGAGAGTGTATTCTTAAATACTTAAGGTACAAAAATACACAACCCACCTTGTAAATAATTTAAACTTGGAATATTCTGTGACGTCATTACTTTGTTCAAAACAACACTCGAAGCACGTTCTACTCTCATAATAATTATTCGTTTTGTTGAACATTTTCCTTAATTAAATGATTATTAAAAGTAGTGCTATCTTAAACTATAATCTATACATATAAAATCCTTTGTCCTGAACGACTGACGGATCAACGCACAGTCTAAACCGCTGACCGTAGAGACCTGAAACTTGGATGGTCTGTTCTTTGTATGACGTAGGAATCCGATAAGAAAGAATTTTCCGAAATTGTACCCCTAAGGGGGTGAATTATAGGGGCAAAGTTTGTATGCTTGCTCACGTGTTTGCTACTCGCAAAATCTACATATTTTCGCTGAAAAAAACAAATCAAGTAACATAAACTTCTGTCCGTCCCGTTTGTTAATGATCCGTCTGTGATGAAATTTGATATGGACTTTTAATCAACACACCACACTGACGGAGTTTATATAAAAGTGTAACCTGATTGACTAATAAACCCAGCGGTCGAGGCACAGCAAAAACCACTGACCTTAGCATCTTGAAATTCGCAGATAGGTTCTTTGTATAGCTTAAATGAGCAATAAGAAAGGAATTTGGACATTCCACTCCCAAGGATTCCCCCCTTAATATAATAGGGGCTCAAAGATTGTATGGAATCCGTCAGTTTTGACGTTAGACATCTGAAATTTCGTATGTACGAGATAGTTAAAAAAAAAATTATTTATTTAAAATGATATTTTAAGTGGCAGACCAAATTCCACCCGATCGAAGCCGTGGGCAAAAGCTAGTATTATTAATATAATCAAATTTCATGTTATATGTAAAATAACAACATTAAATTATCTTTAAAAAAATATCTTTCGCTTTTTTACCGCTTATTGAGAACAAGCGATTTATTACAATCTACAACAGTATTTAATAATATATCATGTAAATATTATGAATGACATACAATAGGAAGTAAATAAAGGCTGGAAGAGAAACTTCCCACTAGCAGTACTCGAATAACAGATCTAAGTTAAAAATCTTGGAATCCTCATACCAGACCGAAACGTTAAGAAACAGCTACAGTAGAATCCCGATAATTCGTATGGTCAAGGGACTGATGATTTGGTACGAATTATCGGGAATACCAATTATCGGGAGTACAAAATAAAAAAACTTATTAACGAAATTTTTCTAATCTATTGAACCATCCATCGCTTGCACGAAAGTCTTCAATTCCCATTTTTCTGTGAAAACTCGGGCTTTTTCCCTTCAAATATTACCTCCAACTAGTACATTTGAATTCCTTGCTTGTACCAACCACTTTTTTAAGTTCTCTACAAGTCTGGGAAGTGATTTTGTCCTTGTTCTTCAGGATTGATGTGATCGTGGAACCAGGGAGGATGAAATGCTTGGATACGTCAATTAGCTTACATCCACTGGTCACGGCGTTTATGATTTGTTGTTTCTCTTCAATAGAGAGGCTAACGTATTTTGGAGGTATGATTACGTGTCACAACGGTAACAAAAACGAGACTGAATTGTAAATAAAAGTGTGATTGTAAGAAAAGCTTAATACAATTCCTAGAACTTCACCTCTCTACTCCCCTAATTTCCTTTGAGTGAAAACCGTACGGATTACTTATGAGATTTCTTAAAAAACTTGTCTCTCTCACTCGCTCTCCCGTAAAAAACAATAGCATCTACTGTGCCTCTAAACAATACAAACATACTTGTATATAAACACAATACAAATTGAGTGATTCCCTAGATAGCATTTATTCTCATTCTGCTCCCTAGCATATCTGTTTCACTGTTCTCTCCCCCCCCCCTTTCGAAAACAGTACTAAGTAACGAGATTATAAAGCTGGAAATACGAATTATATGACGTTGTAAGTGACCTCGAGCATAAAAATAATACGAATTACCGAGGGGTCTGAAATGCATTGATTTTATACAATATATCGAGATTTTCTCTGGGGACCGGCAAATTTGTACGAACTAGCCGGAAATACGAATAATCAGGATACGAAATATCGAGATTCCACTGTATCTGTTTCAGGCTACTTCAACATTTACTAGACAAACCGTCTAAGCTCCCAATTTATTACAAAAGACTTGTTTACATGACATTCATTAGACCCATCTGGACTTACGGAGTAGAGCTACGAAAAATCCTTCGTAAAATGCTCAATTACTTTGTTACGAATAATGCTATATCATGAAAAGATTGATATTTCGGATTCGCACCAAATCAGTAACAATTGCGACATCGAGGTCATTATGGATGACTCTATTCGAGAATCGTGGATTTTACAAATTTTGGGTTGTAAGAATTGGAAACAATAGGAATTCGATGGATTAGAGGAGCCCCGAGCCCAAAAGTTCTCGCATATGTGAGTATTTTGTAATTAATTGGTTTGTATATGAAATGTTGCAGTAGCCTGAAACGGTAAGCATCTTTCGTTTCTGTTCATAGTAATTTGGAAGTCACTGCATAGTCAGTGATGTATCATTAAAGATAACACAGTCTCCAGGAAGATGTATAGGAAAATACTGTCTCATAGAAAGTCGTTGGTTTCCGACGAAGGGTAAAGGTGATTTGATGGGATCTGTGTGAATTTATTTAAATCCTGTTACAAGTTATCAGGGGAGAGGAGTGGCTCAGTGGTAGAGTACTGAGTTACCATGCCGGAAATCCTGGTTCAATTCCCGCTGCAGGCCATGATTTTTATTTAGTCTGTTTGCAGCGGGAGATGGATCATATAGGATCTAGGACCCTCCTGGGGCCCACCCAGCCTCTATAAAATATTATAAAAATAGGGTACCCAAAATAAGGGGGAAAAATCTGGCGGTCGAGCGTGACCTAGGACAAGTCACCTCCTTGCAGAACCGTTGTCCATGAAGCAGTACAGTCTCTACCATGTACTGAACCCCAGACCCTTCATGGGTTGTAGTGGTACAGGTTTTTTTTTTTTTTTTAACAAGTTTTTATTCTTCAAGATACTGTTATTTATAAGATAAGGTTATTATTATTTATTTAAATTCTTTTTATGTTACCACGGTAATCTCCGGCTATTCTTCCGTTGGGGTCCCAAATATGGCCTATCCAGGTTTAATTATGATAAGTATCTTTGGAACGTACGTGATACCACAAACGTTCGGCATCGTGATTTTACATCCTCTCCGAAGAATGGCATAAACCCGGATTTTGTATTCTCTTCAGAAAATCCTAAGGCCACCAGCAGGGCCATCTTGGGCATGTTTGGTTGTTATGTTGCCATTACACCATACTTCCCCAAAAAAGTAGTACAACACACACACACCTGTAATAGACCTGAAGAAGAAAGAGCAAGGTGTCAACAGAGAGAGAGAGGAAGAGGTGGTACCGAGAGAGGGGAGGAGTTATTAGGCTGATTGAGCCGCCGCGGGAGTGGCTATTGTCCTCCGATGAAGTCCTAAACAAAAGGACCTCTTTAAAAAGGACCCCCAGAAACAAAGGGTCCTTCGATATTACCCCCCCTCCTCTCATGTACCAGTACCAGTACCAGGCGCAGTCATTGTTCTTCGTCCTGCGGGAATCGGATCCTTCTTCCTCTAATACCTCGGCTCTATTATGTTCTAAAAAAATCTTAATTAGTTAGAGATGTTGGATCGGGATGCATTTCGGACCGTGATTTAGGGTTTGGTCTAATGGTGTCCATGGAAACGGTCTTGTGGCTAGGAAACCTCAGCAGCACAGGTTCGCTTCTGGTTACGAGAAATTATTTTCGGGTCACAAGTGAAATAACTATTTGTAATTTGTAGATAGATGTAATAATATTACGTAAAGAATTTGCATGACAATCCGCGATGCCCAACATCGGGGGTTCGGAATCCAATTGGCGGTCTCGAGATTTTTTCATCATTAACGCTCAATCGCTCTTCCCTGACATTAGCACTTCTCTTGGATACATATGTTCCTATTTAATTGTAAATTACCTATTCAAAAAATAATGGTAGTACAAGTAGGCACTACTATGCAAGGGGGGGGCATTCAGCCCGAGGTATTTCGGGCACCAAAAGTTTTCCCATCCATTTTTTCGGTAGCAAACTTGGATTTGCACTAGTTAAACATGCCCTTACAACATATCAAAAATGGCAGCAGCTCACTTCAATTTATTGCGACCTTCAAACACCTGCCCGCTAGGCTATATAAGTTTCAATTTATGTTAAAGAAATACTGGCAAATGAGAAAAAAATAAATTTAAGCCAGAATTTTTCATTTTCAACTGGTATCGCGCCCCACGTGATTTGTACCCACGTCGCTCAGGTTGGGAACCACTGTCATCGACGATTTAAATTTCGATTGTCGGTATCAGGATCGAGGCTTCGGATTTTATTATTCAAACGTAAATCAAATGAAGTGATAGTTAATGCCTTGCCGGGTCATTCTCTTGTATATAAAATGTTTTATTATTCTAATAATTAAAAGTGTTTTAATATTCATGTGGATGTAAATTAAAAATCGATTGCTAATGGTGTTATTAATATGCTCCGTAGCGCAGGTACAAGTGCATTAACAATCGATGGGAGAGCGAAGTGGCGAAATAGGATTAGTGATGGAGGTGATAGCTTGCCACATTGTGCCACTAATGTCATAATGGCAATGACGTTGTGGTCCAACAGGTTACGTCATACTGACGCTCATGTTACTTTAATATTAGTTAATAAAACAGTTCGCAACCGATTGTTACTTAAGTGTTGTAAATTCATCATTCTGTAATGCATTGCTTCGATTTATGTAATCGATGGTTCTGAGTCGAGAAAAAAAAAAAAAATGATCACACAAACCACGAAGATTCTTGGGTTCAGTACACGGAAGGGACTGTACGGTTTCTAAGCCTACAGTTGTGAAGGCAGCTAGATGATTTAGCTGAGATCGCCACTTTTTATCTTCTTTATGGCTACTCAATTGATAGTGGCGTGGTAAGAACCAGGATGATTTGCAGATCTAACCTTGGCTATGGCCACTGCCGCATTTGAACCCTGAACCTACTGCAAGGGTCTGTACCTCTGGTCTGTGTTCAGCTCTGTACCTCTGGTCTGTGTACAGCTCTGTACCTCACTTTGGTTCTAAATTTAAAAAGAATCTTGCTAGCATATGAAAAAAATACAATGGGTTGTAGTGTCCTAAAAATACTAAAATGATTTAATTTTTTTAAGATATTAGAAGATGCCAGTTCTAACTGAATTATAGGATTTCAAATAATATTACTAAAGTGTTATGTTTGTATTATGATTTAATGTGTTTTTTTTTTATTATTTACAACTATATTACATTAATACAACAAGTAAATAGGATGACTGGTACATATTGGCATGAATAAAGACAAGTAGAGAAACTACCCCGTTGTAGTACTCAAATAAAAAGTTTAACTTAGAAGGTCATGAGGCCATCTTCTTTTCAGAAGCCTCTGAGGATCATCAGGAATTGTAATATAATTAAAAATTAAAAAAAAAATACAACCAAATTTTTATGTGTTGTAACCTAAACTTTCTGAGGATAACAGTTTGTGACCTATGCACGAGATGAACAAACGTACGTACAACAGTCACATCGTAACTATTCAAATGATTTCAGGGATGTTAAATTAAATAAATCTGTGGAAATCTGGAAAGAGAAAATGTTTGCGATTATAATATTTACATTACTCAGGGAAAAAAATTAAAGAATTAATTGATCAGGTTGGCAAGATAGCGGTGAAATGCTCCAACTTTATGATAATCAAAACTCGTGTTGGAACAGAAGTAAAATGAAAAAGTGGGAAAATGTGTTAAAAGTAAAAAAGTCAATCCATCTATTATGGTATCCTATATGTACACAAATATACACACACACACATATATATATATATATACATATATGTGTGTGTGTGTGTATGTTTCATGTTTTTTTTAAATTTATGATCTCTTCCTGTTTGTTGTTGTTTTTGGTAAAAACAATAATTTAAATTAAGAGCAAGTATATATTATTCTACCTGGTGGGAATCAGATATTTTCAGTTGACTACATTGACCCGACGTTGCTCAATAAATAAATAAACAGTTGCTACTGGTTGACGTAAGATAGCGCTTAGTGCGTTCGATCCTTGTCATGGCCCTGTTAATGATATAACCATTTAGGGGGCGGAAAATCATATCTATACTAATTTCGAGTATAGATATTAAGATAGACATTAAGATAATGTTTCGGATTCGAAGACAGCTGTAGGAGATCAATTATTTATTTAGTAAAAAGGGCCAGGAAGAACCTCTTAAGGCTCATCGAGTCTCTATTATGTGTTGATAATCATGTGACCACCTAGAAAAATACTTCTCTTAAAAACCGAAACTTTACAGTCTCTACCATTTACTGAACCTAAGATATTCATTAATATGAACATTTAGTCATCAAACAGCAAGGTTTATATTTTTTTGTTTGGACAATCAAGACTCTTATGTGGATTTTTGCAATTGCATTACTAATAACTTCTAGACTTCTAATTGACATTATTTGTTCATATTTTTATCATATTATTTAAAACTACCAAATAAATTTATATTATATTAAAGTAGAGAAACTACCCAGTGGTAGTACTAAAAAAAAAAAATTCAACTTAAAAGGTCACGAGGCCATCTTCTTATCAGACTCCTCGGAGGATTATCAGGAAACGAAGTTTCTCATGAAAAGAATTTATTTATTTATTTTTCAAAGTATTTTATTACATTTATCAATCTATTTTAATTTAATTTGCCATGATATGTTTTATATTATAGCATACACACATATATTATTTATATTTGGTATTATACTTAACTAATTATTTATTAAATCATCATTTATTTATTCTAGACGTTCAGGATCAAAAGCGGATAACACTGAAATTTCAAAAATTGACTTTTTCACATTCTTCTTTAGTTTAGTCAAGCAATTTCCTCTAATACGACACATTCAACAACTTATTTCTCATGGTTTATCCCTTTCTGAATCTGAACTTTCGGGAGCATAAGTCATTGGAGTTATCAGCTTTTGAGAGCCCAAACTCCTCATTTGTTTAAAATATTTTAATATTTATTTCATTAAACTGTTAAAGTCTCTAAATTTTCGTGATTACTATTGGGTTCAGAATAATTTATCGTATTAATTATCCTATATAGTGGAGAGACAAACTCAGGTACAGGTTTTTTTGTTTGTTTTTTTAGTTCTTAATGCCAGAATATTAGATGTGTTTGTTTCAAAAATCAATAAGATCCCATTTCCTATCAAAAGTGGTTTCATTCATTATATTAAATGATAACTTTTGATGTATGTAAAATCAAAACTATATATATACTGCTTAATTATATTGATTAAAGTGATTTTTTTTCAAAAATGTCTATTTTATTTATTTATTTTTTATCAACCATAAAATAACCAGATATCGATATTTTCTGATCAAAGTATATCCATCATATTTTTTATATTAAATGAGGTTTAAAATAAGAGTGGGTCACAAAAAATTACCAGTAATTATTGTTTGAAATGAATTTTTAGCAAAACAATTTCTAAAAATTGCTAAATTGATTATTTATTTAAAATTAATTATTTTTTTCATCAGTACTGAGAAATTTTTGAAAATTTATGTAATCGGTCTTGAAACCAAACATATTAGTCTAGATTACTTTACATACTTCGTAGACATGTAAAATATTTCTTATAAATATTTTTGTTTTGTATTTATTATCAAATTTTGTATATTCTCATTTATATAAAAATGGAGTTATTGGGATGTTATTTCTGTTAAAAGAAAATTTAAAAAAATTATTTTTCGTTCAAATTATCGATATTATAACCGCAAGACTAAATGTACTCTCGCGCAGGATGTGGCGATGTAGTGGGTTACAATCTCACTCAAGGTTATATTAAACTGATTGATGATTATGGGAACAGTAGCCGGAGTCTAACCCACACCACATCGTACCTGCTCTCACTGGCTCCCTTATCACTCTAATCGATATAGATAAAGGAGTAGAAATTTATGAAAATCTGTAACATATATGAGCAGATACTCAAAAAGTGCTATGAACAAATATTTGGCTATTCGAGTACTCAAAAAAACAAAGCCTTAAGTCTCTTAAGGACCCTCACCAAAGCCTTAAGTCTCTTAAGGACCCTCACCAAAGAAAAAATTCACCTAAATAAACATAAAATGTAAATAAAAGTAATAAGGTGTAGCCAACCCGAAGGCTCGATGCCGATACCACCAATTACCGCTTACAAACTTCTGTCCACTGACCACTACCCATCCCAAACCCGCCAGATCACTCTTAACGCAATCCTCCCACCTACGCCTCGGTCCTCCCCCAAGACGCTTTCCAGTCAGCAGAGCCCTTATTAACATCTTAGGAATTCGTTTTTTAATAAGCCCATTTTATTCTTCGTGACGTATTAAATGTTAATAAAACTAAATATGAATAGCATATACCCCCGCAGTTTTCAAGAATATTCCTATTTAGCAATTTTTTTATTTTCAGATTTCAGCAGACAAATCCGTTTTGACCTTCCTTGAATCCATTTTAACTAGTTCGGCGTGACGTATGTATTTACGTTCTTACGTCTCTCGCATAACAAAAAACCAGTTGGAAATTTCTTATTTCGAGTCCGGTATAAATAGTATATACATCGGATTTAGTACTATACTCGGAAGATTTTAATCAATTTTTAATAAAAGTTTAGAAAATTGAATTATTTTAAATATATTGAAAAAGGGAACGCTCAACAGAGACATCAAATAAATGTTAATACATAAGTGGAAAAATTCCCACTAAAAACCTTAAGTCTCTAAACTAAAACAGGTAATTAAAAAAACCTAAAATGAAACTACTTGGTGAAAGTATATTGATGTTTCAAATCTGGTGTATTTTTCAGGTGTTTTTATCTAACCTTAGCCAGCTGGGAATCTAGTAACCTTCCCTATGATTCAGTAGTTGCATTTGAGCCTTGGAGGTGGTGGGATGTGTGTTTTTTGGGTGCATTATTCATCTTTTGGTTTGCTATTATTCTCTTTCTGCCCTGAGGATGCCTGGAAATGTATTTTTAATTACCTGTTTTAGTTTAGAGACTTAAGGTTTTTAGTTGGAATTTTTCCACTTATGTATTAACATTGAATTATTTTAAAATTAAATAGCATTGGTTTGGGCTATGCTGAAGTGATATATTTATACAGTCGCATACAGTGGCATTGATATTCCCTGTAAAAAAATACAAAAAACCCGAAATGGTTACAGTAAACAAAACCAGAACATTTCCAACATATTTATATTTTATTTTTTTATTAATTGTTTTAATTTTTAAATATTTTTGTTTTGAAGGGAAAAGATTTGGCATCGACTAATCTGGCGACCCGGGTTCGAATCCCAAATCTTTTCTCTTCAAAACAAAAATATTTATAACATCAATTTCAATGTTTACGTATGAGTCTTTTGTAATTAATTGGAAGCTATAAAGGGTTTGTATAGTAAATGTTGAAGTAGCCTGAAACGGTGAGCTGTTTCTTATCGTTTCAGTCTTGTATGAGAATTCCAAGTAAGCGTTTGTCAAGGTGTAGTCCTAAGTACCTGACCTGCTCTACAGGAATCAGTGGGATGTTATTAAATGATACAGGAGGACCGGAAGTCTATGGTTTACGACGGATTAAGCTCTAAAACAACTGAAGACATAAAAACCTGTATTTTTTTCAAATAAAAATAAAATTAATTTATTTTGAATTTCGATGTTTGGATGTTATATATTTTGATATTTTTATTTGCCTTCAACTTTTTTCTTTTCCTACACTCCTCATGAATTTGCGAAATATAGACAGGTTTTTATGTCTTCAGTTGTTTTAGAGCTTAATCCGTCGTAAACCATAGACTTCCTGTCCTCCGGAAGTCTATGGTTTACGACGGATTAAGCTCTAAAACAACTGAAGACATAAAAACCTGTCTATATTTCGCAAATTCATGAGGAGTGTAGGAAAAGAAAAAAGTTGAAGGCAAATAAAAATATCAAAATATATAACATCCAAACATCGAAATTCAAAATAAATTAATTTTATTTTTATTTGAAAAAAATACTATACACTTTGTAATAAAACATTCCCTGGTAAATTATTAACATAAGGCTTGAGAATTATTAGGAATACGAAAAGTATGTCCTCAACGTCTCATGAATTCTGCCCAGTATAAAATTAATTGACCTGAATTCCGTAAAGTTCTGAGACGCATTCTCTGAGAATTTTATTACCATCTCTCCCAAGGCGTGGTAAACAGTCATTTAAATTCTTCCCAAGGATGGAATAAGGAAAGTGTGCGTACAAAGTGCTATATTGTAGAAATATGTTGTGAACAATAAGTTTTTATTTTTAATAAAATAATTATTAAAAAATAATAATCTGGTAGGTTACTCTCATGTTACTAAATTTTTTAATTTCTTATAATAGTAATAGTTAATTAAAATATAATTTTAAACAATTCAACTGCACAATCCTTTTTACCTCTTCGCTTGCAGAAGTTTTTAAAAAATATATACGGCTAATTTTTGGCATGTTAAATATACTATGTTTATTTCAAACAACAATTTCCTTTTTACTTGAAATGGGAATAATTCTTCTTACTCTTAGGAGGACGGGAAATAATGTCGTTTCTGCGCATGCGATATTCCTTTGTGACTTATCAGCTTACTGTGTTAAATAAAGTTAACTTTTTTTTTTTTTTAATTTATTGATATTTACAACTATAATATGATTATAAC
The DNA here is from genome assembly GCA_964056705.1 of Troilus luridus. NCBI lineage: Eukaryota > Metazoa > Arthropoda > Insecta > Hemiptera > Pentatomidae > Troilus > Troilus luridus. The sequence goes on from OZ057412.1 coordinate 198,110,469, forward strand.
AAGTAAATCTGCTGATATGTACATTATGACAGGAATAACACTTGTGGAGAAACTACCCATCGGCAGCACTCCAATAAAGTTCTATAGTAGATGGTCTCGAGGCCATCTTCTTTTCAGACGCCTCGGAGGGTTATCAGGAATAGTATGGGAAGCAAGTAAAGTTAATTTAAAATACTAGTAAATATAACATAATTAACAGAACTAACAAAAAATATTAATAAATTATAAATAGGAAAAAAGCAAAGCCTTAAGTCTCTAATATACTTGGAACCCCCCCCCCCAAAAAAAAACTGAAGAAGACAGAGTGTAGACATCTCTCATCAACAAGCAAACAGACTCAACAGATAGAAACAGCAACCTTGCTCCATGACCTTTCACAAACAACTCCTTTATATCACGTACAAACCATTTTCTTGAACAACCGTTGATTAGAAAATGATTCAAATGCCTACCATGTGCTGGAAACTTTTATTGGATGTAATGGTAAAGTTTTTTTTTTTTAATAAATTTTAATAAGGAACATTTTCTTCACATTTCATGTTATTATAAAATAAAAAAATAATTTGATAAACATTTAAATTTAAATATACAATTTATTCTCACTATACAGATATTATTAATTAATCCAATTGTTTAATTATTCAAATTACTTGAACTTCCACTGTTCTATAATAGTTATCTTCTTTCTATATAATAAAAATGAATCGTCATTTGCTTGCTAAGCGCAAAACTCGAGAACGGCTCAACCGATTCGGCTAATCTTTTTTTCATATTTTTGCTAAGGCCCACAGAAGGAAACACGAAAAAATTTCGAGGGAAACCTTCGGTGGGCGAAAAACCTTGAAATATTCGGAGTTGTTTTAGTTGTTGGCCTATATCTCCTAATCGGTGCATTTTTGAAAAAAAAAACATAAGAAATTATTTTTAAAGTATATTTGCTACAATTTGAGCCCTACTGCAGCTCTGTAGGTCTAATAGATCCCGAGCTCAGTCCCTATCATAAATAAATAACTGGAATCTTAGCTATCTTCTATCTAAATAATTAAAGCAACACTCCCATAGGAACTACTCTGTTCCCAAGTGTCAAATATTTGACGTCAATTAAAACAAAACAAGGGCGCGTTAGTTGTTAGTAAAAGTTTATTAGGATTCAGTCCCTATCATATAATAACATTCATCACAAAAATCAATTGATTTCATTGTTTAAAACTACACTGGATCTTATGCCATCTGGCAATCATAAAATGTTAATCAGAGCTGGTAAACCTCCTGTAGGAAAACATGCGAGATGTTTCGATGCACCAAGAATCGATGAAGTTGCCATTCAAATGGTTGGAGAAAATTTGGAAGCCCTTTGTTTTAGGGTAATAGGGCAGAACAACGTCTTAATATATATTTTTACTGTAACATTTAGAACTGCAATGTTTTAGTTTTTTCAAGACATTTTATGGTTTTGATAGCATACTTGTTAGTTATTTTTTACCAAATAATTTGGACTATACTTATAACATTTTCTGAGTGTAATATTCCTTTTAAGGATATACCTTTTAAGATCAGGATTTGTTTCAATTTAATTCAACTCGGAAACCTTTTTTTTTTGTTTATAAATAGAGAAATTAAGTTTTTAATTACACTACATTATGAGTAGCTGAGCAATATTGGAATAGTGATTCGGTTGGTAGCACTCGATGGTCCTTGGTTCGCCTCATTAAGGTTTAAAGCACGTGTTTTATCACCCGCTAAGGTTATCTTAATATAGTACTAAAACTATATAATTAAATATTTTAATGATATATAACAGGAAACAATGTAGTTTAATTGATTTGAGAAATAGCTGAACATTGATAGAAAATTTCATATAGGTATCCATTAGAGCAAGAAATGTAAGAGAAGAATGCTAGTCTATAAAAAATTACTGTAAGAGGGAATTAAGGACATGGAAACACCAATAAGGAAAAGGAGAAAAATTCTTTTTCAGAAATAAGGAAAGAATGAATGAAAACAGGTTGAACAAAGAGACTTACAACATAAAATGGAACTAAACACATCTGAGGGTACCCACTCTTGTGAAAGAGGAAACAGAGATATTTGATTTTACAGAAAAAGCATACTTCTTCTTCGTCTTTCTCTATCTCCTTTGTGCTGTTAAGCTTGGAGTAGCCTCGGACCACCTTCGGTATGTGTCCCTATCCTGGGCCTTCCTTTTCATATCCACCAGGGTCGACCCCCGCTCTCCCCCGAGTCTGTCCAAATAACTATTATATGTGATTCTCGGGCGTCCATCCGGTCTTTGCCCTCTCGGTCTGGCCTCCATCAGCTACCTTGCTCTACGCTCGTCCTCCATCCTGCAAACCTGCCCAGACCACTTGAGCTGGCGTTCCTCTATGACATCCTTCACATCTCTAATTCCCAGGGTATCTCGTCTCGTCTTTCCCGCAGCTCTTCTCAGATACCTCATTTCTGCTGACGTCACTCGTGAGGCATTCTTGTCCAAGAGTACCCAGCTCTCGGCTCCAGATAACAAGACCGGCAGGGAGACAGTCTAAAGATGCGAAGCTTCGCCTCCTTGCTCACCTACTGCTTGCCAGAGTTCTGGAAATCTGGAAGAAAACCTGGTTTGCTTTACGCACTCGATGCATAACCTCCTGATCGTTCCCAGATATTCATAAATATCAGCCTCCTCCAGTTGGTGTCCTTCACTCACAATCCTGAGCTCCACCTCCTCACGTCCTACCTGCATAACCTTGCTTTTATCCGGATTGAAGGCGAGTGCTCTTCTTTTAAGCTCCTCGGAGCACAATGTCGTCTGCATAAACGAAACACTGGGCCTTGACGGGCAACATATTCCAGTAACCAACGATTCCTCTGGGTGTTCTCTGCTTGCATAACTTCAACACCTCGCCAATGACAATGTTAAATATCTCCCTGCTTAACCCCATTGTATATTCTGAACGGAGCAGATATCATTCCATTTAATCTAACCACGCTTTTTGGGTCCTGGTACGTTGATTTGATGGAACTAATAAGGTTTGGTGGTACCCGTTTCTCTTGTAGAGCAGTCCGAATCTCCTGTCTGGGACAGTGATTGACCGTGTCAAAAAAATCAAAAAAGCATACTGAGACAGAAAAATATTCAGATAATATATAAAGGGCCTCGAAATGGAAAATAAGGCGGAATGACAGACAATTTTTGACAGAAGAGCGAAGAAAAGATAAAATGTGCTGAAAGGAGACTAAGAAATGAAATGTATATATATATATACTTGAGTTGGTTTAAATGGTCTATACGAATAAAGGGGGGGCGGAATCCGTAAGAAATAGAACTTCACTCGACTTAAATTGAATAAACATTAAGAGCTTCGTAATAATAGTCGTATTTTCAAACAGGAGAAAGTATTTTTATGGCTCATAAATTAGTAAATATAAAATTTCTTGTATGATATATAATTTTATCAATGGAGTCTTGATAGCTTAATATTAACAAATTTTTTTTTCAGGTCATGGAGACGAAAAACATGATCTATATTGTATCGGAGTACGCCAGTCAGGGAGAAATATTCGGTGAGTACTTTATATGTCTGTGTGTTTCTGTATGTATGTAATTGTACTGATTTTATAAATTTTTAAATATTTTTATTTGAAAAGAAAAGATATCTAGGACCGGGACTCGAACCCGGGTCACCCAGATCGCTAGTACGGAACTCTACCAATTGAGCTATCCTGGTTCCAATCAAGCTCGCTCCCCGGTCATGGCCATACCTTTCTTTTCACCTATGTCCCCGCGTTCTCGCATTTATTTAATAATTAATAAAATCAATAACTAATAAAATAAAATATAGAATATTTATATAAATTTCTCTACAATTTACTTAAGTAGTGTTTTAGAATTAATGGATATGTTGACCTGATATATCTATGTGAATGATACAGTATTTACATATCTTGCCTCGGTGTAGGATATATACGTGGGTAACTTACCATTGTGATAAATCTAAAGATAATATTGTGATTAGGTGAAAAGAAAATGCCCGCAGGAATTAATAAAGATATTGGTTAAAGTAAAAATGTATATATAAATGTACTATTCATATGGTCATAAATTTTAATTTTATTATTAAAAAATTGAGATATATTAATTTGTTTTTTAAATTGTTCGACAATTTACGAAACGACCTGGGTATAAAGAAGCAACGCCCTTTACCCACAACACCTGTACAGCTCCGCCTCCGATATCGCAAAAGGTCGTAGTGTAAATTGTTTGTCTATATTATCAATAATAATTTGTTTTTAGACAAAAATAGTTTATTGAGTATCAAATGTTTATGATTTGAAGATGGGTAATAAATCGTCAATTTTAAAAACGACCTGCCCTGAAGTCGGCAGCCACGCACAGAGAACTCAAGCCCTTTTCCACTCCCCAAGTCCGCTCCGATTTCGCAAAAGGTCGTTTTGTTGATTGTCTGGCTATAGCATTGCTTTCCTTGCAATGTTGGTTCTCACTTCAACCATTTATTTGTTATTGCTTATAAGGCCTAAGAGGTCTTAATTGGCCTTCTATTGACCTGAAAAATGATCAATATAAGAACAAATATTCTTTAAAACGAGGAAGAATAATTTTTAAAGAATTATTACAAATTATTTAAATTATTAAGTAAACATAGGTCTCCTGGATTTGTCCAAAATCACAATCGAGCCTCAGATTCTTCCTTTTTTTTTGGTACCCACTTAATAAAGGCTGGGTGAACCCCAGGAGGTTCCTAGAACCATCTCCGCCTTCTAACAATGGAAATAAAGTCCGCAAAGCGGCGGTGATCGAACCCTCGGGAAGGCAACTCAGTGCTCTACCACTTACATACATAAAGTGTAATACAGTATCAGTGAATCGGTGATATATTTTTCTATTTTTTATTCTATATAAAGAACGTTGGTGTAACCGTAGAGAAGGTAGAGGCGATGAATCGAGATGGACACGAGGTCCAAGATCGATACCAGTTCATTCATCCCTCAATCCCCCCTCCTCCCTTCCCCACCTTCGCTATTATCGCAGGATCAGGAAAGCGCGTTCATTCCGAACGGTTGATTCCGAATGAGAGAGCTTTCCTCTAAGTCGTCATATCGAAGGTAATTGATTGCTGCCTCTGTGGGGGCTGGAGGCCGCAATACTCAATGGGATTTGGGTCGAGCACAAGAGGTTTCACTCCCTTTGCTAATATAAAGGTTTATATTTAAAGAATAAGCTCGACATTATATTTTATATGAAGCAGGTAGGCTTTGACGCAGATTCTATATCAGATGATAACAGATTTTCAACTTGGGATATTGCAAAAATATAGATATATTCGTGACGGAGTATGGTGAAGGTTATAAACATGTGGAACAAAGAGGTCTGTAAGAAAGTGATTCAAGATGCCCTCAATCACTTATTTTATTTAAATTCATTTCAAGGTACTTGTCTGTTAGAGGGGCCCCACTACTACTAACCCTCCAGGATATAGCAATTTGTAACCTTTTATTTTTGTTATTGTTGGTAGACGAGTGTGTTTACGGCGTTTTTTGTTTTCTATTTCTAAAATATGATGCAAATGTGGGATCTTTCTAAAACTGAGATCAAAGCAGTTGGATTTTTTTAAATAAAAAGGGATATTGCCTCGAAAGAAGCGTTGTCAACAGGGTTTAATTACTATTGGCAAAAATTACTATTGTATTATTATATTACTAATTGTATATTTCGTTATTGTAAATTATGTTTTATCGTTCGTTCCTTTTATTTTCATTACTATTAAATTGTGTTATTATTAAATACTTCTTATAATTATTAATAAAACGTTCCTTTAATTTTATTACTATTATAGTATTGTGTTATTATTAGTTATTTCAAAGATATAAAATTATTTTCACATGTTATACGTTTGTGATATATGTCGGTACGTGAAAACTCCTAAACAGTGGCGCTAGCATCCGGATGTGAGGTTATGCGAGCTTTCCACTGTGGCCACTCTAACAGACAAGTACCCATTTCTATATTCGATACTGATGCATTCACAATTTAATATTTATTTTTCAGTCCATTAATTTACATTCCTCATTTATTTATATTTCAGTGGCAAAGCGATTATTAACCTATCCCCAGCCGTTATGTTCTGGTTGAATGCAGAATAGTCTGTTGTATCATTTTCTTTTCTTTTTGTGATATATTTCTATTGTTTGACCTTGACTTTATAAATGACCTTCTCTTATTGATCCATTGAACAGTGAACGTTTTATTATTTATAACTTCACACCTATGATATATTTCATACATTACTTTTTATCCGATTCTTACTTTATTGTAATACCGATGTATAAAGTTGATTAAAGGTAAACTGGTATTTTATAAGTAATAAAATTGCTTTAATGCCGTATTCTTCAAACAACAATAATCACTTTTCATGTGCAGTTTGTTTATTTATCCATTTGTCGTCACTTTATGCTGCTATGAAGACTGAAACGACAAGATACAGCACGCCGTTTCAGGCTACTTCAACATTTACTAGACAAACGCTCTAAGCTCCCAAATTAATTACAAAAGACTCATATTCATGACCATCATACGACCTATTTGGACTTACGGAGTAGAGCTTTGGGGCTCCACTAAGCCATCGAATTCTTCTCGTATCCAATCCCTATAATCCAAAATCCTTCGGAAAGTCCTCAATGCTCCTTACTTTGCTACGAATGGCCTAATGTCCAATTTGTTGCTGATTTGGTCCGAATCCGATATCAATCTTTTCATCACAAACTTTTTTTCCACTCAAACCCTCTTGTTCCAAACCTTGCAACCTCTTCAATTCCTGATAATCCTCCGAGGCGTCTGAAAAGAAGATAGCTTGTGATCTTTTAAGTTGAACTTTTTATTTGAGTACTAGCACTGGGTAGTTTCTCTACTTGCCTTTATTCATGCCAATATGTACCAGTCATCCTATTTACTTTTTGTATTAATGTAATACAGTTGTAAATTTCATTGAATAATAAAAAAACTCGTAGAGCCACCTGCCGGGCTACGAACCCGCTACCATGGGCATTGCAGGCTGCTATGCTAACCACAACACCACAGGCCCTCATATGGAATAGTTTTGTTACAATTTCTAATGTAAGTATTTTAATCAGACTTTTTGACAATTTTAGGTTGAGATGCTGGTAAATACGGTAGAGCATCGATTATCCGAACTGTTGAACTGTAAAATATACAAGACCTACGGTGCCATTTCTAAAAAAAAATAAGTTTGATAACTATTTTCTCTAAAATTTGTTGTCCTAGAAATATTACATAATAATTACTGCAATATTTAAAATAATTAGAGAGTCCGAATTGCACCTAACTAATCAGCAACAAATGGAACATTAACCTCATTATGGATTACTTTGTTAGTAACAAAATAAGGAGCATTCAGGATTTTGGATTGTAAGGATTGAAGAATTCGATGGTTTTGTGGAGCCCCAAAGCTCTATTCCGTATATCAAATGATCCGGGTAAAGGTAACAAATTCTCTTATCAAATTGCAGGTGTTCTTATGGGCTGGCGAGATCAGGAGTTGACACTAGGCTTCATTCGTTTATTTGTATCTATTATATTTATCTCTGTAGAAGACCTGTAATTAGGGTCAAAACTTCCAAATAAACAGTCCTTCCTATATAAGAGAATTATTTTACCTCCATGTGGACCATTTTCTTCCTCATATAAATATATATATATATATATATATATATATATATATATATATATATATATCAACATATATTTATTGTATAATTTTTTATTTTAAATAGAAAAGATTTGTCCTGGTCGGGATTCCAACCCGGGTCTTCCTCAACTCTAGTGCTGTACTTTACCAACGGAGATAACCTGGCTCGCAACCAAGCCTGACAAATCCATTCTCTTCACCGATCCTATGTCTCCATTCTCGCAATTTTTGCGAAGTACATACGGGGACAAATGTTAATTGAACATTTTTTTTTTCCCAAGGAGGATCTCAAATCCGTATCCTCCGCATCTCTAGTGCGACACTCTTCCAATAATAAAAATAATTTATATATATTTATTTTAATATACAATTGATTTATAAAAAATAGCATAAAGCATAACCATCGAGATTTTTTTTTAATAATCTTACTTAATATTTTTTGTTCCGCTATAATTTTTTATTACAGATTTTTTTTATTTGATTGAGGATAACAAGGCGTAGAAAAAGAGTCACATGGCGTCTTCTTCAGATATTTTAGTAAACAAAAAAGCACACGTTTGCGTGACCTCTAATGACGCCAATCTTTTGGATTGATATTCGATCCTAGACAAAAGAAGAGACGAAGGTAAATAAATGATTAGAGATGACAGGGCGCGACCTATGAGGACGCAGTTAACTTAGGAGAGAGGTTAGAGCGCTACCTAGGAAGGAACTTATAAGTTAAATCTGCGTGCCTTGTCCCCGTCAATCAATCATCAGCCAATAGGATCGCTCCTTTTCAAGGTCACTAACTAAAACAGATCCTTCAATATTTCTCCACTTACGTCATCGATAACCCAATCTATTTCTGTCACTTTGGGATCGAGTCATCTAATGCCCGAGTTTGTTGACTTATTCAGATCTCTCGCTAAAACGTTTTGGAGTGCTTTTTAACAGGCCCTTCAAGAATAGCCTATAACTAAAATATCTACTTAAGGGTACTTGTGTGGTAATTAGCCGGTCTGCAGAGACTTTTAGCCAACATTGTTAATAACCTGAATACCTTTTTACTCATCAATTAATGAAAAAAGAATGGATCTGATATGAAGATGGAAATATAGCAACACAAAAATTTTTCACAAGATTTTTTTTAGTACAAAATTGCTTAATGCTGTTAAAATAGTTCTAGACACTTCTACCATCGTTCCTTTTCTTATCATAATATTTTCCTTACACTTCGACGAAAATATCTCCATTTCTTTTACTTCCTCTTATTCCATTCGTAGCTTCGAGGAGCCTGGATGCTATTTTGTTTACTTTGAATAGATTTTCTACAATGCGGGTTATTAGCCCAGCGATGGAGGCTCCATATCCTCGGGACAACTGGTCTTCTCAATATTTATGTCTCATGAAAAATTGTACTGGGTTTCCCCCAACCTGGAGGACCAGTGGCTAATTGCAGTAAGAAAACTGGGCGATGGGGCCGCCATCTCCCTACACCAGAGATTTGTTGTTCTTATCAAAATCAATTTCATGACATAGGAATCTCAGATAAAGTTATTTAATCAGATAAAATTTCCCAGTCTTCTCTACAACTCTTTTAAAAGCATCCATCCATGGTTTAAGGCCTTATTATTATTATTTTTTTAATTTATAATATTTTCTCCTTACAACATGAAAAGGATTTTAGTAATCACCGTGCAATATTTTATTTTACACTAGCGACCATCTATAATATGTATAGATTATTTAATATAGACATTTATAAATTATTAACATTAATTTTAAATATTTAGATATTTAATATAGATATTAATAGATTATTAACATTAATTTTATTTACTATATGGGGAGTTATAGTTCATAAATGTTAACATAAAACAAATAAAATTATATGGAACATAATAATATTAAGGTACCAATAAACAATCATCTTCTTTTCTTAATTAGAGAGGAGAGAATTTCTCTATTCAGACCAGGGTATGAACCTGGTAGCTTAATTTTAGCTTACCTTTCTTATATATTTATATTTAGGTGTAAGATGCACAGGAAATTTTGATTTTTCAGGCTATGGTTTAATTCCATAAAATATAAAATTTAATAAGAGTACAAAGATATACATGTTCTATTCTATCAAAATAGTCCAATTAGTTCAGGAGGCATCTTATTTAAGGTATCTACTCTACGAATTTTAAATATTTAGATATTTAATATAGACATTTATAGATTGTTAACACTAATTTTAAATATTTAATATAGACATTAATATAGATTATTACCTTGCATTAATTACTTTATTTATAATGTGAAATGATAAAAATGGGTGTGAAAAAATTTGTTTTACAAATTAACTTTTTTTTTCTGTTTTTATTTTTTAAAACCGAACTACAAATTACACGCCCATTCTTTCTTCTCCTCCAATAATCCTTCATTATCTCCGAAGTGTATTGTGCCTTCTTCTGTGCATCCCCCATGGCCCTGCATCGTTCTCTCTTCTACAAGAAGAGTAATGATTTTCATTCTTCTCTTAATCCCTCTCTGTCCAGGCAGTTCTCATCAGTAATTCATAACCTTTTATTTTTCTTTAATTTTGTTTGCATAATCTCTCTGGCTTTTGAGGTTGTATATCTTATCATATATTTGCTTATTCAACCTTGTAAGATCCTGACCATGTGGCCTTAAAAAATTGGAAAGTTGTTTTTAATTACTCTTTGCTTTCGTATACTGCATTATTCGAAATGTGTGGCTTACCTTTGATATTGTTACGATCAGAGGGGCAGAGGGGCCGGCTGAAGGGATCAAAGCGTAGACTAGACTCATCGGGATTTGCGTGGAATGTTCTAGGTGTCCCAACCCCAATCTACCTTGCCTATATAAAAAGACCAGCTGTTTCGGCGAGTTAGATAGTATCAGTCTGTAGTAAGTGAGTAATGCTGTGATAATACTGTTGTGATAGTCCGTGTGAGGAACAGTGACAGTGATAATTAGTGGCCGTGTAATAAGTGTAATAAACTGTGTGTCAGTGTGTCATATTTGGAGAGTCTTACGGTCGGTGGACTTTAATTAGCGAACTGTAAGTGTTAATTTGTAGTCATAAACTATAGTGTAATTTTATTGTATTTGTACAAATTTAGGTAAATAGTTAAGTTATTTAGTTGTAGTAATATCTTATATTGTTTGTATATTATCTTAGAAATTAGATAACAGTTGGTAGAATATTGTTATTGTAAATTGATATTAGTTTAATAATTTAATTGTTTTTAATAATTTCCTTGTAATCTATTTAATCTGTTAATAAATTTTAGTATCTTGAATTAAGTAATAGTTTAGTCCATTTTACACCCAGTAGCCCGTAACTATATTATTGGGTAATAAATCGATGAAGATATTACATTCATTGCGAAAAAGATGGACTAAATTGAAGTGCTAATTAAAATACTTAAAGACTTGAAATTTATTTTTTCCTGGTTAGACTATGTTGACAAAAAAAAAATACAATCTAAACTACAGAATACCTGTAAATTACAGTTAAGCAACATGAGCCATCAGTAGTACAATTAAACGAACAGCTGTAAAGTTCATTTCATAATTAACGTAAATATTTGAACGTATGATCTAATATGTCTCGCTCGTGCGATGTAGTAATGTATTCAGGTATCGGAACTCCGTGTTGTCTCTGTGTAACCTTGCGGATTGAGCACACAAAGGCTAGTGTAGGTAATTACTTCCAGATCGCTCTGGCATCAAAGGTGTCGGATCGATTGCTATGTATTAGACATCGATTTGTGAATAATCGATTTATAACATTCCGCGATTCAGTACAGAGTACTTGTGGTTCTCTTCCGAGAAGGTTAGTATGCAATCATACTAAACATCGCTTCGTTAACAAACGTAAACATACTTATAATACAGAATATATTAAGAAAAGAACGTCGATTGACCAAACTGATTTCTATAGGTGTAAAAAACAATTTGTTTGGTCTCGAACATGGGCCCTCTATATTACTCTAAAACAATGAGCTTCTCCGCTCCATTTTTTTTTTTAAATCTATTTATATATTGAATACATCAACTAAATATAATGAAAGATAAATCATGTCGCGAGATAAAGGCAAGTAGATAAACTACCAAGTTACTCAAATAGTAAGTTCAACTCAGTAGATCACGAGGCCATCTTCTTTTCAGACGCCTCGGAGGATTATCAGGAATTGAAGAGGTTGCAAGGTTTGAAACAAGTGGGTTTGAGTGGAAATGAAGTTTTTTATGAAAAGATAGATAAGATTCGGGACAAATAAGCAACAAACAGGACATAAGGGGTCATTATAGATTACTTTGTTTGTAACAAAGTAAGGAGCATTGATGATTTTACGAAGGATTCTTGTCGTTTCAGTCTAGTATGAGGATTTCAAGTTAAGCGTTTGTCAAAGTGTAGTCCTAAGTACTGGAACTGTTCTATAGGAATCAATGGGATGTTATTAAACGATACAGGAGGAGAGGAAGTCGTCGATTTAAGACGGAGGGTAAAGGTGATTTGATGAGATGTGTGGGAATTTATTTTAATCCACCAGTTTTGACACCAATTTTCCGAAGATTACTTTCAATAATATTATTATATGAATGAATCACCTTGGTGTCTAATTGCCTTTATTTGCTTTATCGTTTCTCACTTCATTCTTTTTATTTACGAATCCATTTTGAATTATTCAGAAGAACTGAAGGACAAGTCGGCAAGGAGACAAAGTCCGTCTGTTTCGCAGTACAATGCTAATCATAAAGAAAACAGTTTAGATTTACAAGATGACTGTTCTAGACACCATTGGCGTACGAAATAGGTGAGCAGAAAAAGATGCGAGTCAACAGAAGTTGCTAAGCGAGTATTGATGATGTTGCAAATTTAGTGAAATCATCCGTCAGTCAAATAAAAAGTGCTATATTACATTCGTACATCAACATAACCAAGAACACTATCCTTAACGAGTATAGTATTTGGTAAGCAACCACTTGTTTTTAAATCTACGGTTGTGCAAGGAAGTGTGTTGGTCTTGAGCTCTATCCTCACAGTAAGCAGACAATTTTCTGTAAATTGGCGGTCTTGATCTTGTAGAATGTCAGGTACCTGTCAAAGATCTCTGTCCTAATTACACCTGGATCGGCAAAATTTAGGACTATCACTGTAACATTGTCCGATCAGCCATAGCAGAATAAATTATTGTTAAATTAATAAATAAACTGCGTATATTAGTTCTGTGTATCCTGCTAAGGATTAATTACTGAAGAAATATTAATAAACAAACTATAGTAGGGCATGGACTATCCAAACTAATTTCGTCACATGACTTTAATAATAATAATTATAATATTTAATGATTTTTTTTTTATTATTTATTTATTGATATTTACAACTATATTACAGTAATATAACAAGTAAATTGGCTGAGTGATACATAATGGCATGATATAATGACAAGTAGAGAAACTACCCACTGGTAGTACTCAAATTGCATGTCCATCTTCTTCTCAGACGCCTCGGAGGATTATCGGGAATTGAAGAGGAAGCTAGGTTTGACTGGGAAACTAGAGGGTTTGAGTGGAAATGAAGTTTGTTATGAAAGGATAGATAGCGGGTTCGGGCCAAATCAGCAACAAATGGGACATTAAGGAGCGTTGAGGATTTTACGAAGGATTTTTAATTACTTAAATCATAATAATAATAATAAAGCGCTGCTACCTGACTTCCGATCAAAGATTACCATCGAAATTTAAATCCGTAAAATTATGTACCTCAGGTACAATTAGACTCAGCGCTAATAAACTATTTTTAATTGTTGGTGCTTTCGAACCTCATCATAGCCTTCGCCACGCTTTCACTTCAATAATAATCGTGGAATGATCTAGAACTTCGCGTTGAACAACCTCCTGCATTCTCCCGTCCTTCAACAAGGACAATACTTTATTTTTGAATACCTTAAGACGTTGTTCATCCTTCAAAGCTAGTGGTAAATTTCTTATTATAATGTATTATGGCATTTTATCATTACTGTTATTAATGTATAATACTATTTCTTTTTTCTCATTTTCGTCTTTCTTTTTCCCAGTTTTTCTCTCATCACTTCTGTATGCCTTTGCTTCCTTTCTTCTCACGCATTACTTTTCCGTTTTTCTTTATTGTCCACCGGAGAATTGATTTATTTTCATTTCTTTCCGTATTGTTCTCTATCTCTACGTCAAATACTTAATCAGTAACGTCAATTACTCAAATTCCTGTCAAGTCTCCCTTGGTCCATTCTTACCATGTGCCCGTAGACACTGTATATTTACTGGTTTTATCTTAACCTGTTGCTTCCTGTATTTTCTTGGGCCCGTAGGTTCTCCCCAGGATCCATTTAAGTAATGTTTCTATTTTAGGGAGACAACTGTCTCCACCCCGTACTAAATTTCTGGTTTATCACCGTTTTTTAGTGTCTTATTTTTGCGTTAGAGAATAGGTTCTTTGTCTTATAAATATTTCCTGTTGCGAAGTTTAGTTTTTCTGATTTGAATTATCTTATTTTTATGTGTTTTTATATTTTTTATTAAAAACTTATGACGACCTGCAATGATTTTCTAATAAATAGTTTCATACTTTTTCAGAATTTTTTTATTTTTCTCCTCCACTCACTCGGACCATTTCTCTTCCACATAATTTTTACGGTGAACCAATAATAATTCAATATTAATTTTCGGTACTTGTGTACATAACGCACGGCCAAAGTAGGCCAATGCCCGAGCGGTTACATTCTATAACAGTTACATTTCTACCAGTTACCTTGGATAACCTTACATTTTGGACGGCCATCATTGTTTGTTTACTACTGTGTTCTAGTGTTGTTTTATTTCTTGCTCAGTTGTTGTTTGTTAATAATAATACAAAATAATGTAGATATTTTGTTGTTTAGTGTTTTATAATTATACGACAATGCTTATTTGTGATTTGCCAAAAACCGAGGAAGATGCAATTTATTTTTGTCAGGAGAAAAACATTCTACAGAAAAACAGGAAATGTAGCAACTCCCATAAAATGAAGCTATACCTTGGAAATCGTAAGTTTTGGAGATAAATTCTTATTTATCAGAATTTATATGGCGACAACATCAGGTTGATGGAAATAGAGACTGTTTTTAATCCATGTTGAACTGTATAGCAACCCATTTTCTACCCAAAAGCGATTGAATGTTATGTTTTTAAATAATTAATTAAATTTTAAATATTTTATATATGTTCCATTATTTATTAATGTCATTATTATATTTGTTTACATCCTACACTTATTATTTATGATTAAATATACTTATTATTTATTTATTATATTTATACTTTTAAATAATTATTTTAATTTTAAATCGTTTATCTATTGCAGTATTTATTGATCTCATTATTATATTTATTTACATTATATACCACATTATTTTATAATATGTTATATATTAAATTATATTGTTATTACTTCGATTTATTTATTTCCAATATTATTACATTCCTATTTTTATTTGAATCTGAGATCGCCTCCCTTCGGATATTTTGAAGAGAAAAGATTTGCCGCCCGGCGCAGAACATTGGCCTGCTTTGGCCGTGCGTTATGTACACAAGTACCTAATTTTCTATTGTTTGACAGATTAATTGATGCATCAAGTACGAACAGTTAATTTTAGCATTAAATAAATTGACTAGAGATGAGGTTTAGGATCGATTCTACGACTCATTGAATAGAATCAGTTCGAATGGAGAACTAGCGAGCCCTATCGACGAGAGAAGGAACTATAAATATTAAATGAGAGAGAAGCCGCTATGGCGGAACTAATTGTGCTAACTAACAGCTCTTGCTCTTCCCCTCTCTCAGTTCCTTTCATTAAACAATCTTATTTCAACTCTATTAAATCAACGCCTTTTAACCGTATTAAACCTTAACTTAGTTATCCCTCTAATTTCTTTAACCATTATCCATTTATATATATATTATATATATATAATAATAATAACAGGGCTTAGCGAACCCGAAAGTTCGATGCCGTGTCACCAATATCTGCTTACAAAATTACCGTCCACGAATCACTACCCAAACCCAAATCCGCCTGATCAGTCTTAACGCAATCCTCCCACCTACGGCTCGGTCTATCCTCAGACCTTTTTAGGTGTTTAAGACGTTTAACTTTCAGGCAGTTAGTTTGATACCCAGCATAATAACGAAATTCAAAAAGAAATAAAGCTGAATTACCTCTTATTAATTTCGTTTACCTTATTACCATAGACCCTAAGAACTTCCGAAAACATATTTAAAATTAATGAAAGTGTAAACCAAAATATCTTTACTTTATGAATAATTTAGAAAAAAAAAATGCTTAAGGTATTCTAAAATAAGGTGTTGCGTACTTGGTCAGAATGAGGATGTAAATTAAGAGATTGCACAACTCGGAACTTCGGAGCTTGCACCCTGTTAATATTATTCAAGTAATAGCTCGCCAAGATTAAAATGCACTTGTAAAGTTGCTGAGCTTAGTGACGAACGAATACCTAAAAAGTTAAGCGCTGTACCGACTGGGAAGCGCCTGAGGGATATACCGAGGCGTAAGTGGGAAGATTGCTTTAAAATCTGGCGGATTTGAATTTGGGTTGTGGTCCATAGAAGTTTGTGGCTTCATAAGTTAAATTTTTATTTGATTACTAACTTTGTATCGTTTCTCTACTTGCTGTGGTATCTTGTCATTACGCATCATTTACTTGAGTTAACCCATTCGAGACCTATATGTACACCGTGTGTGCAATTGATTTCCGCGGCTATAAGCCGTCCTGCACACCGTATGTGTAATAACAGTAATGTGCAATTATCAGTTATTCTGTGTAAACTAGTCGTCGAAAAAAGATTTTCACGAACTAATGAAATGTGTAAAGTAAAGGAAAACAAAATTTGGCAAAAATCTAAAAACTTATTCTTTTTTTAACTTTTTACTATTTTGAAAAAAAATAATTGCATTATATTCTATACTTTATTACTGAAAGCAAAATAACGATTTTATTGTCTAACTATTTTTGAAATAAATGTTCATACATTTTTAAATGATGTATTTTCATTTCACCTTACATTGCGCATGTGTGCACTGATCTTATTTATGTGAGTTGACTTACGAATTGGGTGCTTTCCATATTAACATAAATTTTAAACATATGTAAACATATTTTTTTAAGTAAAATTGAACAATATCGTCGTTTCGGATGAGTTAATATAACGCAGTTGTCAATTTCGATAAATGTATTTAAAAAATTGTCAACTGTATTATTTAATACATCATGAATTAGATAATCTTAATATATATATTTCAAGTGTGTATTTAATGCATAAATGTCAGAAATACACGAAACAAATTAATTTCCTACCAGGGAAGGGGAAATTAATTTATGATGAACTCTTCGTGATTAAAAAGTGACTTTCATCTGAATTTCCTTTTATTAAAACGAAAGAAGAAAAGTGTATTTTTTGTTGCGACCATTTCGCCCTCTGTGATCAAAAAGAAATATTAATTCGAACTCCATTCAATCAACCTAAAGCAGCTTATTTCTCAAGGCACTTGGCTTATTAATTCGTTTTTATCAATGGGTCGTTTTATTAAATTAAATTTTCTTTTATCATTAATTTCATTGAAATTACATATTTTTTTAAATTTTATTTTATACTTATGTTTTGTATGATAATATTCATAAGGGGTCGAGAAGGCCCAACGATCTAAAACGTTCGCAATAGGTTAAGTTAAGAAGCTTGGAGTTTGATTAGTACTTAGAAGGGGGACCGCCACACAGTGGAACGAACCAACGCATTTGTTGGACACTGGACCAATTCTCTAATAACTAAATTTGTCCTGTATTTTGATTTTAAATTATACTTTATACTTCTTCTCAACAAAATCCATAGATAAATTTATTGTGAAATCAAGTCTTATATAAAAAATTCTGAATTGAAATATAAATTTTTCAAAAAACTCATATTTTTAAAGCAATCCACTGTTTGAGGTAATGGATTAAATTAATCGTGCACCTACTGGAAAAAAACACATCCATAATAAGATATTTTAGGCAAATAAAACTTGAGATTATTTCAAACGTCTGGGATTTTTCGGTGAAAATTGGGTGATAAAATTAAATAATCAATTGCGAAAATCGCTCAAAATCGCCCAAAAAACTACCTTCACAGTAAATAACTAGAATGTTTGAAGTTTTTTTTCCATTAGTCGGATTTTGCTACTAGGTGCTATTTTCCGAGAAAATTAATTTTTTATTTTTATTTTATGGGCCTTGAGAATTAATTTTTTTTTTTTTTTAATTTAATTCAATGATATTTACAACTATAATGGTATTATATCAAGTAAATGTGCAAAAATGTAGAATATGACATGAAAACACTTGTGGAGAAACTACCCATCGATAGCACTCCAAGAGAATTAATTTAAAATAATTTCTGTTGATATTGGCGTCTACTTTTCGCAAGTTTTCTTTTTTTTTTTTTTTTTACTAGTTTTTGTTTACATTCATTTATCCGAACAACCCTCATCTAACATAATAGTATTAACAATGAAACTTAGTTTGAGTGTGGTATTTGAACGACTTAAGTGTAATGGTGCACATAGGTGCAATAGTCCCTACAACAAATCGTCAAGTTTTTAATTTTTGATTTATTTAATTTGTATTTCGTTATTTAAATAAAAGAATTTTATATAGGCACTTACATTTATTATAATTTTGATGTATCAATTATACCTAGTATATTAACTAAAAAAAGTAATTATCAATTATTTTATTAATTTTGTTTAATAATTAAATGATTTGGTTTGTTACCTTTTCCTTTGTGTAACTTTATTTAATACCTATGTATCTGTCTTTCCATAGAATACTGTATTGTACCTATTCTCGTAGTATGTAGGTACAATAAATGGTACAATGTTTGATACTAAATAATCTGACATCGAAATATCAAATCTAGAATTTGTACACGTTTATCCTAAAAGGTTTGATCCTGTTTATCATATAATTAAATAGTTCCTTCAAAAAGCTTTTAAACCGTACCAATAGCCTTATTCTAGGAGAACCAGAAGCGGAGATATTAATGAATGTCCAGACGCTCCTAACGCTCGTTCCACTGTGCGCCAGTTTGGTGTAAATCTCGAAGAAATAAGGCCTTTAGCCCCTGCTGATCTCGAACGGTCAGAATTCATGGATCTATACGGATTTATCAGTCTTCTTGAACACGAGTGAACAAGTTATTTGATTGAGAAGTTTGAAATGTTTATTATCATGAATAACATCTCTATATAATATACAAAATCATCAGCGTTGCAACAGATCGAGAAACTACTTGTTTAGTATTTTGTACTGCTCGATCATTTGAATTATATTTAGTTTTAAACATTATAAAATAATATTTAAAGGTAATATATTACACATTCCTGGTTTTTATATAGCATTTGTTACCATAGTGACCTTATCAGTAACATTTGAATGGTCAGGATGGTAACAGCTGGGATAGGAAAACCGGGGAGGTTATTCTCAATTACATTTTTGTTGAACAGTTTAAAGAAGACCATTTTGTAATTAGTGTGTGAAATATAAGCTTTTGAATGTCGATTTATAATGTTGATAGTTTCAAATACTAAATTTGAAAATAGGTTTGTCGAAATAAATTGAGTTTCTTTGAAGAATAATGAAATTTACTAGAACAATATTTTCCTTTAACTGATTTTATAAACTCATCTCATTACAAAGCCTTACCTGTAACGACATTAAAACAAATATTTCACTCTCTATTTACAG
Organism: Troilus luridus; assembly: GCA_964056705.1. NCBI lineage: Eukaryota > Metazoa > Arthropoda > Insecta > Hemiptera > Pentatomidae > Troilus > Troilus luridus. The sequence goes on from OZ057412.1 coordinate 198,130,001, forward strand.
TACTATTTTCTTAAAACGGTTCAATAAAAACTAACTCAACTCAGAATAACCTTCTGAAGGTTTCATTCTACAACACCTTCTATTCACATCCTGATGAATCTCTTTTCTATTAAGCTTTCATTAGCCATTAAGTTAGCTGCTGATAGCCTTGCTATCCTGATGTCCATTAGCTCCTCTAGATGCTGAAGCCCTGCCCCCCACGTAGGCCGTAGCCTAGAGGGGGCGAGAGGAACTGCCACTTAAGCCAGTTAGCTGTGATTGCTCTCCTCTTGCTTAATTGTAGTTAGTTCTCTTATAATGCCTTCTGCTATATATATATATATATATATATATATATATATATATATATATATATATATATATATATATAAATGAATCGTCAAATGTTTTGCTAAGCGACCAATGCGGCTAATTTTTTTCTTTCAATGTTGGTTAAGGCGCAAAGAAGGTTCTTATGGAGAGAAAAATCGTAAAAACTACGAGGAAAATAATAAAAACAACACTTTTCTGTTCCCATGCAAACCACTCTGTTCCCAGATGTCAAAAATATGGCGTCAATCAAATCTACGAAGGTTCCATCGAATGCGCTGCCTAATACCTTTGACATATAACGAAACAACGCATGGTGGTATATTCCTCTTTTATAGATCTACGAAAAAGTCTGAGATAGCAGATATTTATATTTTAAGGACAGTTTACTATACCTATTTTATGTTCAACCAAGCTGATAACGTACAACGACGAGTTCAGTATTAATCCTTATCAACTTATATACGCATATTATATAATTATATAAGCATTTCATGGTCCTTATTAGAATATTTTATAACATATAATTTAAATGAGTATCTTATGGGCTATCGCAAAAAATTAACGCGCGTGAAAATAAATTTATATATAAAGAACCTCTATAAAGTGGGTACCCAATATAAGGAGGACAAATCTGGCAGTTGAGCGTGATCTAAGGCAAATCACCTTCCTGCACAACCGTTCTCCATGAAACAGTACATTCTCTACTACGTACTAAACCCCAGACCTGTTCACGTTTTAATGGTTTAGGTTTATATATGTATATATATGATTTAAAAAATACATCCCGCTATAAACAGTTTTTGTGATAAAATATAATATCGGCATTACATTGCATCGAATGATCGATTTGTTTAGTCTTTTTTCGTGCCGGTGAGACAATTTAAACATATTTTTAAAAATTGGCAAATCACAAACCACTGTTCCTGACTTCTTCAAGCTGTTACACAAAACATACAGCACTGTTAATTAAAAAATAAAACAAGGTACATCTCATTAAAATATTTCGATCATTGACATTCTTATATCAAGACAGAGAAGGCAGCAATAAGATAATATAATGGAGTGTATGACAAAAAAATGACCTTTTTTTTATCAAATTCCAGAGTTCAAAAGTCTTTAAATATGCTATTTATTATTTACCAACACTTAATAATTCCTTTAGAGCATTCTCTAAGCTTGTTTACTGACACTGCACTTCTTAAAAAAAAGCCTCAGTTTAGTTATTTATTTAAAAAAAGAAACATGACAGTGTCCTACGTAATTCTTGTAATTTTAAGAAATTACAGGAAAAAGATTTCTCAGTCGCTGAAGCAACTCGTGAAATTATTAAATATGAAGGGGGACGTGTCCTTGACCAGCGCACTGCGTGGCGTTGGTTTGAAAAATTTAGCAGTGGAGATTCGACGTTGGAAAGGAAGAAGGGCTCCGGGCGACCATTAGTGGATATAGGTGAGGTTCTGTTGAGTCAAATCCGTCCACAAGTACTCGCGAACTTGCCGGGGGGGTGTCGAAAGATACTGTTAGTCGCCATCTTCCGTCCATGGAGAAGGTGAAACGGTCATTTTTTTTATACACCCCATTATATATTTTTTTGTTTATAAAATTCTTAATATCACAAAACAATGCTAAGTGGATATTGATATTTTACATGTGCTCACTAGGAGGGTAGAAAATAGGTACATATTAAACTGAACTTAAATTTCTAGAATAATGTAGGGGCACCTAAAACATTATCCTTCTGCTGTAAAATCAAATAAACAGGTGTTTAATTTGTTGAATGGGTCTTGGTCCGCCGTCAGGAGGCCTAACCACCACCCCTTGTTAGCTAGAAAATAAAGATTGATGCACTTCTCATATAACTTTAACTTGGAATATGAAACTTAAAAGTTTAAATTTACTTTTCGAAAAATTCTGTGTTTTTTTTTCTTCTTCTTTATACATTAATAGCTAAAGACAAAAATGTAAATACATTAGAAAATTATCTTTCTAGATCCTATGACTTTTCAAAATATTACATGGTTATAATTTAACTGTTATGCCTTGAAATTTCGTATCTGCTAGTAAAAAACATTTTTTCTTCCTAATTGTTTGTTTAAGCCCATTTCCTTTTTTCTGAAATTCCCTCCACAACCGAAGAAAAATTATGAGCATTCATTAACGGTACAAAAAATATTTATATCCAGTAAATGGATCTTGGATGAACAAAACAAGTAATATATAGTAATATTTAAGAATAGCCACGCAACCAACCATTTATTGACCCTTTTTATAAATTACTTTATTAATTTATTTATTTATTTTTAGATTACATCGCCAGGCACGGTAGAATGACTGAAAGTGGAGCAAGAAGGAAGTTTTGGCAAATCCTTTCTGCGGTAGAATATTGCCACAACAGGAGAGTAGTGCACAGGGATCTCAAGGTATTTCCTTAATATATTTATGGATTAACGATTACAGAAAGATACTGATATTTTTATTTACATTTTATTAACGAGGGGGGTACTCACTGCCCACATAATCACGAACAAAACCATATTTTATCAACGCTGTTTATTTAGTTTTATAATACATTAGTGGAAAAATTCCAACTAAAAACCTTAAGTCTCTAAACCAAAACAGGAAATTAAAAATACCTGTCCGATATTTCGCCTATTCAGGCATCCTCAGGGTAGAAAGAGAATAATAGCAAAGCAAAACTTTTTTGCACCCAAAAAAAAAAACACATCCCACCACCTCCAAGGCTCTAATGCAACTGTTGATTGTTCCATTTTCGCCCAACAAACTATTATGAAATCAAAAGCACTGTGGATACTTTGAACAATATATTAACTTGATAACAATTATAACATTTGAACATAAACATGAAGTAAAGGTTATAAGTATCTGAAGAAAATCTAAGAACAGCTGGAACCTTCTGCCAGGTGATTTTAATGGTTGCCATGGATACATCCAGTGTTGACTGTATATTTTAGGAATATTAAACAAACATAATCATTTGCAAACTCATGCTTGGATATTCTACAATTCATATTCAAATTCAAACCTTTTTCGGTGTATTTAACCATTTTAATATCATACTCAAGTGTTAAATTGAATAATACAACTGAAAGCGAATCACCTTGCTTTAAATCTGAGCGAAACTCGAACTTTCCCGAAAAGTTATTACCTATTCTTTTTTTTTAAATGTATTTATTGAAATTTACAATTGTATACAGAATAAACAGTTCAACTTAGAAGAACATCTTATTTTAAGACGCTTCGGAGGATTATCAGGAATTGAAGAGATTGCGAGGTTTGAAACTAGTGGGTTTGAGTGGAAATGAAGTTTGTCATGAAAAGTTTGATATTCGATTCGGGCCAAATCAGCAACATACGGGACATTAAGGTCATTATGGATTACTTTTACCGTAACAAAGTAAGGATTGAGAATTTTACGAAGAATTTTGGATTGTAAGAATTGCAAATGAGAAGAATTCGATGGCTTAGTGGAGCCCCAGAGCTCTACTCCATAAGGCCAGATGGGTCTAATGATTGTCATGTATATGAGTCTTTTGTAATTAATTGGGAACTTACAGCGTTTGTCTAGTAAGTGTTGAAGTAGCCGGGCTGTTTCTTGTCGTTTCAGTCTAGTATCACGATTCCAAGTTAAGCTTTTGTCAAGGTGTAGTTCTAAGTACTGGACCTGTTCTACCGGAATCAGTGGGACGTTATTAAACGATACAGGAGAACAGGAATCATTGGTTTACGACGGAGAAATATAATCCTCAAGTGTTAAATTGAATAGTACTGGTGATAGCGAATCGCTACATTTTAAACCTGAAAAATGATTACCTATCCTAACTTCCTTGTATGTTTCACTGACACACAACCTTGCAAGACTTACTGACTTCTTTTATATCCACTGTTCAATGAAATTTTTTTTTTAAATCGATATAAAGTTGATGAACGACTCCGTTGTATTCTAATGTTCACTGTAGTATTTCGTGTTAGAATAGGATCGATAGTTGAACGGTTTAGTCTAAATCCATATTGATAATCTCCGATAATTTTCTCGTTGTAAAAATCACAAGTATCTCCTGCCTTTAACCGCGCCTATATTTACTCTTGAATTTTGTTACCTCAGACCCTAGGTAAATTTACCATAAACTTCCTCCTGTAACAATATCACCGAAATCATCATCGTTTCTGTCACCAAACATATTCTTCGACTTTTCCGAATTTATTTTATATTTGATTTAAGTAAGGTCACGACGCGTTAATGTTAAGAGCATTGCTAATTATTAAGATTAATCAGAATTTTGGATTTTGGATTGTGCGGGTTCGATGACTTAGTGGAGCCCCCCAGGTTTACTCCGTATATCCAAATGGGTGTATGAGTTTATGGCTATAGGATATCATGTGTATGAGTTTATTGGCTTGTAATATCAGCAACTCATGTGGCATTGACGTCATTATGGGTGGCTTAATTCGTAACAAAGTAAGGAGCATTTATAATTTAGAGCGTTGGTATAATAAGTGTTGTAGTAGCCTGAAAAGACGAACAGTTTCTTGTCTTTTCAATATATTATGAGGATTCCATGTTTAACGTTTTTCAAGATGTAGTCCTCAGTATCGGATCAGTTGTATAGGAATCAGTGTGATATTATAAAACGATACAGGAGGATAGGATATTATTTGTTTACGTGAAAGGGAATTAATATTGGAAATTTTAAAAATTATTTTAAGTATTCAGATAATTGGAAAATTTGACGATACGTTTTTTACAGAACTAGATATTTTTATATTTATCGAAATCTCTTGTAGTTTTTGATCAAAAGGGCCAGCTTGAAAGAAGGCATTCGATTAAATAAATCGATACTCTTGAGTCTTCACGGCATCTTTGGCATGAATGTAAATATTTAGGAGGCGGTTTTAGTTTACATATAATCGATATTTGTTAATTGAGATATAATTAGCAATGGTTTTTGGAAGGAGAGGCGTGAGTGAAATATTAGCTTCAGCTGTTTTTACTCTAAACTCAATCAGTCGTTCAGGACAAAGTATTTTATATGTATATATAGATATAACTGTAGATTATCCGTACAACTCAAACTTACTTCGGTTCAAATATTTAATTAAAAACTTTGTTCCAAATATTTAAAAGCGCCTCAAACTTTGCGGTCCATTCCATTTGGGTTAGTATTTCCTGTTGAAGTTCTTTTCTTTTTTTTCACCACTTTCTCTAAGTATTATTAATTCTTTTAGTAGTAGAACTCGAAAAAAAGTTAGGACATTTTTACTTTATTTTCTATTAGTATGTTCAGAAACGTCTCTCGAATTAGTTGTAACACCAGAAAGTTTATTGAATATGTGTGTATGTAAAATATTTTATTTAGAGGAAGGTTACAATATTGACCAATAGGCACTAAGCTAACTTGTAAAGATGTTCAATAGTCTTTTCTGTTGGGGTAAAAAAATATCTTAAATTCATTTTAGCTCGCCGTTTCATGCTACTTCAACATTTACAAGACAAACGCTCTAAGCTTCCAATTAATTACAAAAGACTCATATACATGGCCATCATACGACCTATTTGCACTTACGGAGTAGAGCTTTGGGGCTCCACTAAGCCATCGAATTCCTCTCGTATTCAATCCTTACAATCCAAAATCCTTCGTAAAATCCTTACTTAATGTCCCATTTGTTTCTGATTTGGCCCGAATCCGATATCAATCTTTTCATGACAAACTTTATTCCCTCTCAAACCCACTAGTTTCAAACCTAGCAACCTCTTCAATTCCTAATAATCCTCTGAGGCGTCTGAAAAGAAGATGGCCACGTGACCTTCTAAGTTGAACTTAGTTATTAGAGTACTATCACTGGTTAGTTTCTCTACTTGTCTTTATTCATGCCAATATGTACCAGTTTAATTTAATTTAATTTCATTGAAAAATATTTCAAAAGTATTTTATATTTCTAATAAATATATCAAATAATAATCAAATAAATATTTCAAAATTATTTTATTTCAAATCACTTTTTCTATTGTGTTATGAAATAAAAAGAACAGTATATTAAACTGATAATAATTTTAACATTTGGAAAACATGAAGTTATAAGTTTATAAGTAAGTGAAGAAAATTTAACGACAGCTGGAAACTTCTGGCCAGGTGTTTTCACTGGTTGTCATGGATACATATGGTGCTGACTATATATTTTAGGAATATGACATATTGTGATATTAACTTGTAGTTTGAAATAAATCTTCAAACATTGGAATAGTCAAACTGAAATTATTTCTTATTTTAAGCTACTGAAATAACGAATTATATAAGTGTAAACCGAAGTAGGGTATATAAATAGTGTTGGGGTAGGTTCTGTACGAGTAGAATGACAGAAGAGAGGTACGTCGTCATGGTGACACTATCGATTGCCAAAGAGGTTCCAAGATTGACAGCTTCGATTAGCAACAGAATAAGTTCAAGGGTCGATCGATCTTCTCCAAGTCCTTACTATCTTTAGCAGTTATTGTAGTTAGCATTGTTGTATAATGAAATAATATTACTAAATACCTACAAAATAAATTTGGTTACATAGGACTATCAGCAGTTAGCCTTTTTAGACTGTTGATATGAGTAGCCCTAATCTGATTGTATCTTATAGGTGAAAAGAAAATTGACTATATTTGTAATAAATAAGGTAGCGGAGTGGCTCATTGGTAGAGCATTGAATTGCCATGCCGAAGATCCTGGTTCAAATCCCGCTGCATGCCACGACTATTATTTAGTCTGTTTTCAGCCGGACCCCTCCTGGGGCTCACACAACTTCTATAAAATGGGTACCCAAAATAAGGGGGAAAATCTGGCGGTTGACCTAGGACAGATCACTTCACTCCACAACCGTTGTCCATGAAACAGTACAGTCTCTACCATGTACTGAACTTCAGACCTGGTTGTAGTGGTACTATTTTGTTTTGTAATATATAAATTAAATGTTACCATAACATTGTGATATTTTTTTATTTTTTCATTTAACGCTACATTAACTTTAAGCTCGGTATGGCATCGGACAGGCGAATGCAACATGAGAATTCCTACATTTTGCCTATCCAAGTTTATTTAGGATAGGGATCTTTAACGATTATCTCATTCCGAATGATCGTATAACCAAGGATTCTTTTTACTATACACCAAAGATCATCCCATGTTTTTCTAGTTCTTGGTAAGAGTGTGCATACAGATCAAATAGATTGAATTTTTATTATGATTAATAAATATATATATTTACATTTATAAGTACCTTGTACTTGTACCTGTACCACTACAACCCATGAAGGGTCAGGGGTTCAGTATATGGTAGAGACTGTACTGGTTCATGGACAACGGTTCTGCAAGGAGGTGACTTGTCCTAGGTTACGCTCAGCCGCCAGATTTTCCCCCTTATTTTGGGTACCCTATTTTTATAATATTTTACAGAGGCTGGGTGGGCCCCAGGAGGGTCCTAGATCCTAAATGATCGATCTCCCGCAGCAAACAGACTAAATAAAAGTCATGGCCTGTAGCGGGATTCGAACCAGGATTTCCGGCATGACAACTCAGTGCTCCGGTCCCCTACATTTATAAGTATAAGATGAAAACTCAATATGATTAGTAGATTAATTTATAGAATAGAAAAATAATTTTATTCTGGGACCAGATCCCTTTAGAATAACAGAGATGAACAAAATTAAATGAATATATATCTGGCCAAAGGCTTAAATCAGAATAAAACAATATTTACATAATATCCTGAAAGTAAATAACTAATCAGGTATGTTTTAGTAGAGAATTGGAAAATGTGATACAAAATTAAAATTAAAAAACAGATAAATTTACAATAAAAAGGAATAGGTTTATGGAAAAATAAGTGAATAATTAATAGCATCTAATAATACAAACAGTGATATCATTATGAGTGAGGAATATTTACAGTAGTTCATCAATCGATCAAGTTGAATATATTTATAAATTATTTATTGATTGTAAAGCACCTGATTGGGAGTTTAGAAGATGTAGGAAAAGTTTGGATTTAAATGAGGTTAACGAAGACGCATGCTAGATATCGAGAGGGAATGAGTTCCAAAGAGAGATAGAACGGGCTAGAAAGGAACCCTCAAACTTATATATCCAATGTTTAAATATACGTTTAGATTGCAATTTAAAATTATAGTATTGGAGTGCTGCCGATGGGTAGTTTCTCCACATGTGTTTTTCATGCCATGTGTTATAATCATATTATAGTTGTAAATATCAATAAATTAAATTTAAAAAAAAAAATTATAGTGTTTTTGAATGAATCGACTTCATGTTAAAAATCATTTTTAATAATGTCTTTTTTTTTTTTGCTATAAAAAAATAAAGCCATAAAAACTGAGAATGTCATTGATATATCGAATGATAGAATGAAATAAATGAATATCTAATCATCAAACAAGTTCTAAAGACGAGAAAAAGTAAAGGATTATTACTTAATTAATTTATAATACTAATTATAATCTTTATATCAATAATTATAATAGTTAATCTACTAAAATACAAATACCATGGATATTCTTCACCTTAGTAAAGAATATCATACCTCAGCCTGAGCATTCTCGTACTAAACCCGCAACACCGCCTTGTGTTGCCGGACTGAGCGAATTTCGCGGCGTCCGTTGTCAGCTAGTTTGGCTTAGCATTCTGTCCGCTATAGAGAGTGTTCAAGAGTTTCTATTATTCTCTTTTACCTCAGATGGGTTTATAAGTTGTCCTAAAAACAGTCCCTGCCATGTACTGAACCCTAGACCCTTTATGGGGTTTCTAATTTTTTTTTTGTTAGTAGGTATGCAGTAAGTCCATGAAATAATTATTATATATAATATAATATTGTAATTATATTTCATTTAATTGCGCGAAAGTGGAACCTTATTTAAAATTAAATATTTTATTTGAAAAGAAAAGATGTGTCCCGGACCGGGACTCGAACCCGGGTTTTCCACGTAACCGTCGTGGGGCCTAACCACCTCAACCACATCCTGGTTCGCTTCTCAGAAAACCCGGGTTCGAGTCCCGGTCCTGCTCATATCTTTTCTTTTCAAATAAAATATTTAAAAAATTATAGCATCTAACAATAAAATAAATTCTAATAATATACAATGACGTAAGTCAACAAGATCCGAAAATATTTTTTTTTTATTCTCTTTATTTCCAGATCGGCTATTCCTAGCCTTACATGGTTTTTTTAATAATGAAATTTTAAGATTTAACACTTAGTGAAAGTGTGGGTTTCGTCTCATGCAAGAGACACCCCTAACTGTACATTATCAGATTTTACAGAGAAGATGTAAATATATAATAGCGTTTTTTCATATAAAAGAATAATAGTAGTTTGAATATAAAGCATGTAAATAAGTAAACAAAAATAACATTAATGTAATAATAAACAGAACTATAGTACTATAAAACGGAAAACTGAAAGAAAACAGGATTATATTACATTTTGTTAAAGCGATTGGTGAGAAACGTTATCTATTGAGAATCCGAAAATAAAAGTAATGTTTAATGAACATTCTCCCCGTGTATACATCGCAAATTGCAAGAACACGGAGATATAGGATCAGTGAAAAGAAAGGATATGTCTGACCGAGAAGCGAACCAGGATAGCTCAGGTGGTAGAGCACCACAACGGAAACGTGGGAGACCCGGGTTTGAATCCCGGCCCTGGGCATATCTTTTCTTTTCAAATAAATTATTTCAAAATATTAAAAAAAATTATAAAATTTAACAATAAAATAAAAGAAATAAATTATAAGCATATTTATGATGTTATATCATCTTATTGACTTAAAAGTGTTACTTTATAACCTAGCAGTTTCAATATCGATTAAAATGTTTACACCTTTGTAAAATTAAATGTCATTTAATCTCAGTTGTAATCACTTTTGGAATAATATGATGTGATGGTTAATTTTGAGGAAGAATTTGGTAAATCCACATGGGTCTAAAGATTGTATGAGTCTTTTGTAATTAATTGGGAGCTTAGAGCATTTGTCTAGTAAGTGTTGAAGTAGCCTGAAACGGGGAAAAGCAGTTTCTTGTCTTATCAGTCTAGTACGAGGATTCCAATTTAAGCGTTTGTCAAGGCGTAGTCCTAAGTATCGGATTTGTGTTACATGAATGATTGAGATTATATGATGCATTGAATTTAAACTAGGGAATTTTTGAAGTGTTATTTCTTACCATTCCTTTACTTTTGCCATTCCTTAGAACGTGTTTTATAGACAGATATCCTTTAAGCTGCCTTTCTGTAAGCCTCTTTCAATATATTGGCACATAAATGGGATGTTTCCCTCTCACCTACCATCCCTATTTTCAGTAAAAATAACCTATTATTAAAAATAATATGAGAAATTAGATAAAAACATCGGTTAAACGTCGATGACCTTCTCAAGGCGATTGGGAAGATTAAAAAATCGTGCATTGTTTTACAGACAACCCAAAAAATAACCTGTTATTGGAGTTTACTCTTTAACAAATAATTTTTATATTTTGGCCGCAGTATAAAAATTTTATAAGGCGTAATATCGAATTTTAGCTAAATGTGGTGCGTTACGTCCCTTTCTCGATAATATTGTGTTATTTGTTTTACATAATAGATAGAAATTAAAAGTTAAATTCCGGGACTAATCGGGAAGAGATACGTGTGGTATCTATGCTAACAGTGTATTCTATTGCTTTATTCCCCAAGTGTTGAAATGCGATAATTTTTTAAAACCTCAAATTAAGGTTAGCTTTGTTTGAACTAGTTAAGAAGATAAATATATAACCTCAATGTTACCTTTGAGCTTAGATGTTTTTTATGTTTTCTTATTGTGAGAATAGATTTACAAATGTTTTAAATGATCAGGGAGGAGGTTCAGTCAATAAACTTTACAGTAAAATATAAATATATCGAGAGACGTTACGTTCCTTTGCACACCACCTCACTTCGAGGTTATGTTGTGTATAGCAGCAACCCAACCGTCAATTTGTGTTGTAAAATTGAAAAATACTTACTTACAGGGAAACCAGTTTTAGTATGAAATCATTCATCGTTGGTTCTTTCAAAGATAAAGACGCGGTGGGTATTTGCTTAATCATTTAACATTACTAAGTAAAATTTTAATAGTGAAAAGTAAATTTAATTTTCACTAAGTAAAGATGAAAGTTTACACTTAATACAATTCTTGAAAAATGGACTTAATTTAGGGCTATATTTAGACTTTATTTCTGGCAGATTACTTGGGACGACTAGATATGGTACAACTATTGATGCAATGTTTTCCCGATTCATAACCCATGTGACTTCTTACGTGCACGTATTGTATTTTAGTTACCACAAACCTATTGTCACAGTATTTAATAATGGTGATAATACTATTCACGGACTAAATACTGTTTAAAGTCATGTTAATTGTTGATGGTGGAACAAAAGATTCTTCACTAGAATGAGTTATATAAAAATATTAACAATTATTATTATGTGAAATAGTTGATGATATATATTTCATTGGAATGATGTAAATTATAATGAATAAATATTTATATATGCTTTGATTATTTTTTAAGATGCTTTCATTTACCTTATTTTTACACAATCTACACTTAAGGGGTAAACTCCAGTCGTGCGTCGGATCCGACACACACATTTTTTTCGTAAAATCAAAAATCATTCATTATTTTGTAACGGGTGTTCGTTTTTTTACAGATACACAAGTTTAAACCATGATAAAACAAAGAAATATATTTTTAATATCAATGAAACGGGCTTTACTGGATATAAAATTTTATGACATTAATGTTGAAATATGAAATCGGCCATGTGGCCGCCACGGCTGGCGCGTACAAGGCGAATCTGGAACACCAATTTTCACAAACTTTAAGCAGCATATGCGGCTGTATATCGCCAACAACTCTTCGAATGTTGATTTCCAGGTGTTCAATTCTCTTTGGTTTATCGGTGTAGAGAAGTGACTTTACATAACCCCAAAGAAAATAATCCAATGGGGTTAAATCACGCGATCTTGGTGGCCAATTAATTGAACCATTACGTGAAATTATTCTTTTATCAAAAGTTTCTTTGAATGAATCAATAATATCACACGCCGTATGGCATGTGGCTACGTCCTGTTGGAACCACATGTCAGCAAGATTAATGCCAGCTAATTGAGGTACGAAAAAATTTTTAATCGTGTCCCTATACCGTTCGCCATTCACAGTAAAATTGTGACCATCATCATTTTTGAAGTAATTTGAAAACAGTAATTTTCTGTGGATGTAATGGTGTTTGGACAAAAGCTCGTGGATTATCCACACTCCAAATGGGACAATTCTGCTTATTTACGTACCCATTCAACCAAAAATGAGCTTCATCAGAGAACACAATTTTGAATTGAACAGAACACTGGTTCTTGATAAAAAATTTCAACAATTCGCAAAATGTTGCTCTGGTGTAAGTCCATCCTTAATCTAATGTCAAACCAACTATCAGCTGTTAAATGGGTTGTCGAATAAAGCAGTGTTGCCAACTCAAAGTTGTGAACGTCTAAAAAAAAGACCCAATACTTGGTCGACTACAGTAGTTTCATTTTACTTTTTTTTTCTCTAAACGGCCATTTTGAAACCAGGCCAATATCACTACTTTTCTTTTCCTCTTTCGTTTTTCTTTTCTCCCAGTATCTTCTTATAACCATTTAGAATTTGCGGATGATCAAGTACTAATAGGAAAATCCAAAGAAGAAATCCTAACCATGACAAAACAACTGATAGCAGCAGGAGAAAACACAGGGCTCAAAATAAACTATAAGAAGTGTAAATATGTTACACTAAAGGTTGACGATGATTTAATAATACGAGAGCATCTTATAGAGAAAATAGAATCATTTCTATACCTCGGGCATCTTATCTCTACTAAAGGGCAAACAGATAAAATAAGCAGGCGATGTACTCAAGGATGCCGCGCACTCTTCAAGTTTAAGGATATATATAGTTCTCCTGTGAGCTTGGAAGTCAAGAGGAAAGTCTGGATGAGCACTGTACTTCCGGTCATGACCTACGGTTGCAAAACATGGATAATAGACAAGAAGACTAGCCACAAGTTGAGAGTAACAATCAGAGGTATGGAGCGATACCTACTCGGAATATCAAGACAAGATCGAAAACCAAATAAGTGGATTAGATCGAGGACTGACCTCCCAGATATTATGGAAAATCTCCATTTAAGGAAATGGACCTGGACCGGACATGTCATCAGAAGGAATGCTGAAACATGGACCAGCCAGATTATGGATTGGTAGCCAAGAGAGCACTCAAGGAAGAGAGGACGCCCACCGACAGACTGGGACAAGGAGATGAAGAAGAGCTTCGGAGGGGCAGCCTGGAAGAGAGTAACATTGGATAAGAAAGAGTGGAAACGGATGGGACAGTTACATTATTTAGTCTGGTTGCAAGAGTGATAAAGAGAAACAATCCAACTTAAAACCTCAACTAAAGGTTGATTTTGTTTATACATGAATAGGTATAGGAAAAAAATGGAATGTTTTGTATATGTTTATTATAGTTTATGAACAAATAAAGATTATTATTATTATTTTCTTACCATTTCTCCGTGACTTTCCTTCGACCACGCAGTACCCTTCCGTTCTTCTTTATTTTCCACTTCTGTTAATTTTCATTACCATTTTTTTCCATATGGCTCTCTACCTACGCAGTCTTTGTCTGCTATTTTTCTGATTCCTCTCTCACTTTTTCTAATGGGGTGTATAAAAAAAATGAACGTTTTATCAAATTCCAGAGTACAAAAGTCTCTTATTATTTACCAACACTTAATAATCCTTAAGAGCATTCTCTATGCTTGTTTACTAACACTGGACTTCTCATAAATTTCGTAATTTTAAGACATTACTGGAAAAAAATTTCATAGTCGCTGGAGCAACTCTTGTAATTATTAAATATGAAGGTAAGGTGTCCTTGACCAGCGCACTGCGCGGCGTTGGTTTATAAAATTTAGCAGTGGAGATACGACGTTGGAAAGGAAGAAGTGCTCCGAGCGACCATTAATGGATATTGATGAGGTTCTGAAGGAAGATGTTGAGTCAAATCCGTCCACAAGTACTCGTGAACTTGCCAGTGTGGTCTGTCGAAAGATACTGTTAGTCCCCATCTTCTCTCCATGGGGAAGGTGAAACGGTAATTTTTTGTTTATACACCCCATTACACACTCTCCTACGCTCTTGTATTCACGGATTTTATCAAAGATTTCCTAGTCGTTTCTTGGTCTATTCTTAACATCATTATATTATCTTATTTATTCTTTACTTTATTTTATTCTTCATTACTTTGCCTATCCAGTCCTGAAGAAGACCTATAATGTGGCTCGAAACTTCGGTTAGCAATAAACAGTTCCTACGTAAGAAATTCTTTCTTTCACCTCCACCTTACCATTTCCTCCCTAATAAATATTAATATTGTAATTAACAAAGTGATTTAATGTTTTATTACCATTAAAAGCGAATAGACTATTTTCAAATTTAATAATCTATCCACTGTGCTTAAAAAATATAGGAAATAAAGAACTCTTGCCATCTATCTTCGATGGATTGGATAAAAAATACTCCCGTTATTTTTAAGTTTATTTGTTTTTTCCTCCTCGATCCACTGGTAGTTTATTGATATTTTTTTTCTTTTTTATTTCAGGCGGAGAACTTGCTGATGGACAACGGGATGAACATCAAGATCGCGGACTTCGGGTTCTCCAACTACTACAGCCCGGGTGAGCAGTTGGCCACGTGGTGCGGGTCTCCGCCCTACGCCGCTCCGGAAGTCTTCGAGGGCAAGAAGTACACCGGTCCTGAGATCGATATTTGGGTAAGGTCCATATAAAGTTACTTACAATCGATTTACACACTCCGGATAAGTATTCAATTTTTTTTTTATTGACCACTTTGGATCACGTAATTAACTTATTTGTCTGCCTCCAATATTCCTTCATGGGTTCATTGGAGATTTTATTTTGATTCTCTTTCCATGTTCGTCCATCCTTTTCTAGTCCTTCTTCATCCTGAAACTCTTCCAAAATTTATTTTTCCAAAAAATAGTCGAATATTTGTTAGGTCAAATAACTTTGTCTCTTTTTTTTATTTTTTATTTGCTTAGTGAAAAACTTAAGTGACAATAGTATAACTTCACGTACATTTATTTTTAAAATTTTCAAGATGCTTCCTGAATAAATGAATATTTTTTAAATTATCTTAATCTTCCCTTAAAAAATATTCAAGAATAGATGAAGTTCATAAAGTAGTGGTGGCCAACCTGGGGGGGCGTGAATACAAGTCAGGGGGGGGCGCGAGACCAGTTGGAAATGAAAAGTTCACACTGAATTTTAGTTATTTCTCTCTCACATGTACTTCTTTAGCTTAAACTGAAGCTTATAATGTTGTATTTTGTGACGGTAAAACTAAATATTTTACTTTTAATGTAATACTTATCGTTTTTTTTCTTATGCCCATACAATCTATTGTGAAGGGGGGCGTAGTAGGGATTTTATTTGACAGAGGAGCCGTGCAATGTTTTCATTTGAAAATGGAAGCGTGGTACAAAAAGAGTTGGGAACCACTGATTTTTTTTTTCAATTATGGAATGGACTAAAATCCATTAATGAAATTTTACATCAACTCGCGCTCAAAACTGTTTTTTTTTAGATTCTTATTTATCTAGCTATATGTTTTATATTTTTATACATTATATTATAAATTTTTTTAAATTATTTTTATTTATTTTTTATATTTAATTGATAACCAGAGCCTGGGTGTTGTCCTGTACGTGCTGGTCTGCGGAGCGCTTCCTTTTGACGGCTCTTCGCTCCACACTCTGAGGGACAGGGTCTTATCCGGCAGGTTCAGGATACCCTACTTCATGAGCTCAGGTAATTGAAAATAAGATATAAATATGTTAATTTATTAAGCGGATATAACCTAAAAAATTATGGTTAGCTATAAAGTTGGGAAAAACTGCCAACATGAAACAAGAACAAATTAATTTTTTTATATGAAAGTACTCAATTTAGTTTCCTTCAAGAATTTTATTTAATAATATAAAATATTTAAAAAAACTTGTACTACTACAGCCCATAAAGGGCTTAGGGTTCAATACATGGTAGATACTGCAGTGCTCACAGGAAGCGGTTGTACAAGAAGATGGTTTGCCTAAGTCATTCATTACTCTCCACCGTTAATTCTCTCTTTTTATTGAGTCTGGGTGAGGGTAGATCAGATCACATAGGATCTAGCCACGGCAATAACCAGATTAAATAATTTATCATCCACAACCGCATTTAAATTGTTTTTGTTTATTTTTTATATGCTCACATCACTTTATGCTCCTATGGCTAATTGGACAAAGCTACAGAGGGAGCTTTAAATTTTGCCTATCCAGGTTTAATAAGGATAGGAATTTTTAACGAGTACCTGACGTACTGGCTCAAGACCCCCGTTCAACGCCCCTTCCGAAGTACGGGATAATCAAGGATTTTTTACTCCCTTTAAAAAAACCGAGGGCTACCTGCCGGGCTGTGAACCCGCTATCTTGGTCTCTAACTTATCTCTGATCATTTTCTACAAAACTGAAAAAATCATTTCTTTTGCTAATTATTTTGTTTAAGTCCTTCAATAAAGCTATTTCGATTTCCCGACTTACATACTTGCATATATATAAAAAAAAAATGAAATGACACTATATTTTAATAAAAAAATGTTAGCCTTTTCATTGCTATGAAAATCATGTAGATATTAATGCATTTTATGATAATTTTAATTATTAAATTTTCTTATTAATTATTAAATTTCCTTATTAATTATTTCCTTAAGGCGATTAAGTAAGAGAGAGTCTTGGAAGGTGGAAAGATGGCTATTCAATTAAGTCGCTTTATCTAGTTGAGAGCTATCGATTGGGGCGTGGTCTTGCGGACAATCTGTTAATTACTAATGATCCCACGTACTAAACCCCCTCCTAAAAAAATATTTTTGGCTGATTTCCTTAAACATGTCCTAATCATATCCTATCTTTTTGAGAGATAAATAAAGTTTTAGTTTGATAATTCTAAAAATTAACTTTTCCTTAATAGAGGAAGGAAAAACGTGTGAACCCTTTAAATCTTATTCAGAGCGTGATGTCATACAAATCAGCTCCACAACCGTTGTCCAAGAAACAGTACATTCTCTATCATGTATATATATTTATATATATATATATATATATATATATATATATATATATATATATATATATATATATATATATGTATATATATGTATATATATGTATATATGAAAAATACGTACACGAAACATCTTTCATTTGAATGGTGTTACCATGGTGACCGTGGTAAGAGAAGGCCCAGGGATGTTATTAAGATCTGTGTGTTGTTTTTTAGTTTAAAGAAAACATTTTTGTAAAAGGTGTGTGAAATGTTAACTTTAAAATGTTGTTTTATAACATTGATTGATTGAAATAATGAATTAAGTGTGTGTCGAAATAAAAACTAACCCGAGTTTCTCTCTGTAAAAAAAAAAGTAAATTTATTTTTATTATAACAATAATTTACTGTAACTGATTTACAAACTCATATGCTATACAGTCTTACCTGTAAAAAAGAAACAATATTTAAAGTTAACATTTCACACACAATTTACAAAACTGTTTTATTTAAAGTAAATAACAAGACACAAATGAGAATAACCTCCCCGGCCTTCCCCTCAGAGCTGTTACCATGGTAACCGTATCAGTAGCATTCAAATGAACGGCGTTTAGTTTACGTCTTTTACACTAACACGCTAACATTTTTTGAATGAATAAAAAACCATTCATATTTTTAAATCCTGTTTAAGAACGTGGATGAGGGATCTATTAATATAGGAAATTAAATAAAGCCACGAGAGATGTACCACTGCCTACTGTCCCTAACGTTCCTATACCCACGTTCGAGCAAGATCACGCTCAACCACCAGGTGTTTCCATCAATGAAGGGTACCCACTTTAGTGAGCCCCAGGAGAGTCTGCAGATCCGATGCGTGTCCTTTAACAGATTAAATAATTTATCTCCCACAGTCACTATCGAACTAATTAACAAGCACTCTACGTATGGAGATTATTTAATATTATTTATCATGTTTGATTATTTATTTTATCTGTATTTTACAATATAAATGACGTACTTAAGAATCGTTTCATAAAACTATTCACTGGTGTCGTATAATTTTACGCAAACTTTCAACAATGAACCAACTTTCCCACACACTACTACCATAGTGTTTTTTTTTATTTCTTTGTTTCCAAATCAGACAAAAGCGGTTTGGAGGCGACCCGGTAGCTCAATTGGTAAGAGCGTAGCCACGGTGAGGCGTACGACCCGGGTTCGAATCCCGGCCGGGGGCAAATGTTTTTTCTTCAAAATAAAAATATTTAAAAATTTAAGCAATGATTAAAAAAGTATAAATATTTTTGTTTTGAAGAGAAAAGATTTGTCCTGGCCGGAATTCGAACCCTGGTCGTCTGCATCTCCGGCGCAGTGCTCTAAACCACTGAGCTAACTGGGGTCGTATCCAAGAGAGACAAATCCGTTCTCTTCACCGATCCTATATCCTCGTGTTCTCTCAATTTTCGCGATGTATACTCGGGGAAGAATGTTCATTGAACATTACTTTAATTAGGATCTTGTAGACTAACGTCAATATATTATTTATAATTTATTTTTATAAATTGTAATTTTGATAGCGATTATTTAACCCAGAGATGCAGACGACCCGGGTTCGAATCCCGGCCAGGATAAATATTTTCTCTTTAAAATAAAAATATTTAAAAATAATCACCATCAAAGAAACAATTTATAAAAAAAAATTATTAACAAAGTTTTCATTCCTTTCCTTCCTCGTGACTTAATATTCTCGAAAATAAAAATAATCATTAATTTTAATATGAAATAAATAGTGTAATTTTGGGAACGTTTCGACAAACACAGTTCGAAGTACAGATGATGATATAACCTAAATAGATTGTGTAAATCGGTTCTTATATCTTTACACCCAGTAATAAAATTGTTTTTATTTGAGAATATTATCAAAAAGGTAAGTAATAAAAACTTAAAACTTGTGACTTAACTCGAAGCGCAAACCTGCGGAACTTATACCATTTTTACTACTACTGTATGTTTTCTATCTTATCTTATCTTTAATAATATATATATATATACACATATATAGGGTAATTATTCCGCAGGTCGTCGCTTCGAGTTGAGCCACAGCAAGTTTTAACTTTTCATTACTTTCCCTTTTGATATATTCGAAAAATACAAGTTATCAAGAGCTTTATTATAGAAAAGAGGATGGTATTATGGGAAATGTGTATACTTGGGGAATCTTTTCATCCATAAATGAACATTTCAACGATAATATATCATTTATACAGGGTGACTGGTAATTAGTGGCACTGCCCTTAAGGGGTGATAGTATGGGGCAATTCCAGTCGATATTATTATGAGTTCTACTGTCCTAAAGTCTAAGCCTTTCCTAGATATCCCTACTTAAAGAATTTTACAAAATAATCCTATTTAAAATCTTAAGCTAGTAACTCTAAAAATTGGTCTTTCTTTCCCATTTTTTTTTTTGTGTGTTTTGCAACAAAGCTATTACTGAGCCAGAGAAGGGCAAAGCAAGGCACTCGACTCCTGTGTCGGAGGACTTTGTTCTCGGGTTCTACACGGGTTTTCTATTGATCATATCTTCGTGGTTTCTTAACCCATTCTTGATTTTAATACCTCATTTGAAAGGTTATGAAACGTAGATGTTTTTAAATTATTATGTATCTAATAAGTTAGAGGGCCTTTTTTTAGTAAATCGACGTTTTGGAGGCAGTTGCCATATTTTGTTTTTCATTTAATGTTTTTGCTCAAAGATTTTCGCGTAAGATACAGACAATTACGAAGAGTTGACCATTGGCATTCCTTATTTAGTAGGCGTCTACACAAAATATCTACGTTTCATAACCTTTCAAGTGAGGTATTAAAATCAAGAATGGGTTAAGAAACCACGAAGATATGATCAATGTGTAGAGCCCGAGAACAAAGGCCTCCGACGCAGGAGTCGAGTGCCTTGCTTTGCCCTTCTCTGCCCCAGTACGCTTTTACGGGTTTACTGTCTTTGGGTGTGCTCTCTTAGATTAATTGATCTCAGATTGGATTTTTCTAACGACTTGGATTTTTCTTAGACTTTTGTGATTGATTCCGACGATCCTGGACTGTGCCCTGTTTTCTGTGATTCCTTACGATTTGGCTGCTGTGTGACTGATAGTTAAGTTAATCTGACTAACAATGACTGATGAATACCGTTTAGTATCGAAGAATACGCAGATATCATGAATACGCTGCTGAGGTTTTCCTGTAGGTAATATTGAAGACCTGCGCACTATCACCCTTCAACGGCTCCGCCACTAATTACCAGTCACCCTGTATCTTAACCTTTATGACTCTTTGATTCTTAATCTTTATGTTTTATGACTCTGATATCTAGATGCCTATGTATTTTAATTTTATTAAAGAGAGTTTTAATTGTCTGTATTTTGGATATTTAGCCCTGAAGAAGAACTGCAATGTGGGTCGAAACGTTGGCTGTCCAATAAACATTATCCATACTTAGTAGCAATTTTTTTTTTACCTCCACCCGGACCATTTTCTTCCTCTTTACCACCTATACTTTGAAATATTAGTTGAAACTTTTATTTCTTAAGGAAATGATTACCGAAATCTACTCTTTCCCATAATTACTATAGGTGGGCAAAGTAATTCGTTTTACCGAATCGTTCCTTTTGAGATAGTTCATTCTAATCATTTTTTTCATTTTCCGGATCTAGTTCAATGAACTAGTTCGTTCACGTACTTCTCATCACTAATAATTACACCCCTTTTCCTTACTAAAGCTCACGATAACTTGTATTTTTGTAAAAATATTAAAAATGAAACGAATAAAAAGTTAAAATTTGTTGTAACTCAACTCGAAGCGACAACCTGCGGAACAGATACCATATTTTCGTTTATTATCTGTAACAACTCATTCATCAGTCGAATGCTATAATTATCCTGAAATTCAATAAGCATTGTTTCATTAAACAGGGAGGAACGTCATTCATTAACAAGTATAATTAATTGGGCAAAGAGATAAAAAATCAGAGAGGAAAGTAGAGATGATGATGATGAAGGGTGGTGGTGACAGGCCACGCCCCCTCTGCTTGCGTCACGGCCCGATGACGTCATTGCCGGGAGGGTTAGCATCGGGTGGGCCAATTCCGTCCACCGTAATCTCCATCTAGGGCTAATAATGGCGTCAATTATCTCTTCTCTCTCTCGCCGGCTTTCAATCTTACAATTATGTCTATATAAAGGTATATGTTTGTCTATATATATTTATATATATACGAATAAACCTGTACCACTACAACATATAAGGAATCTTAGGTTTAGTACATGATAAAAACTCTACTGTTTCTAGGATAACAGTTACTCAGGGGGATGAATTTGTACGATTTTCCCCATCCATATATCCATATTAGCCTTAATGCCCTGTGTGTTGCTGATTTGGCCCGAACCCGATATCAGTTCTGTCATACCAAATATTATTCCCACTCAGACCGACTGGTTTCAAACCTAACTACTTCTTCGATTCCTGGTAATCCTCCGAGGAGTCTGAAAAAAGAGTTTCTCTACTTGCCTTTATGTCATGAAATTATGGATATTTTATTATATTCATTTATTGTATTAAAATACATTTGTATAATTCCATAAATACATTTTTTTTTAAATATATCATAAATAAAATGGAAATGCAATTAATATTTTGCCCTTTGAACCCTGAATCTACTAAACCCGTAAGGCTGGCTAGTACAATTATTGTCCGCTAGGGCGGGTTAGTATTCTGTCCGCTATATAGAGGTTATGTATATCAAATATTGTAATTTATGCCTTAACCACCACAATACATTACCTTTCCCTTCTTTATATGTTAGATAACACTTCTTCAATTTTTTTAGTTTTTAGAGTTTACTTCTTAAGAAACGATTTTCATATTTAGCCGGCGGTATGAAAATTTTATGAGGAGTAAAATCGAATTTTAGCTAAATGTCGTGCGTTACGTCCCTTTCTCGATAATATTGTGTTATTTGTTTTACATAATAGATAGAAATTAAAAGTTAAATTCCTGGACTAATCGGGAAGAGATACGTGTGGTATCTATGGTAACAGTGTATTCTATTGCTTTATTCTCCAAGTGTTGAAATGCGATAATTTTTTAAAACCTCAAATTAAGGTTAGCTTTGTTTGAACTAGTTAGGAAGATAAATATGTTACCTTTGAGTTTAGATGTTTTTTATGTTTTGTTATTATGAGAATAGATTTACAAATATTTTAAATGTTCAGGGAGGAGGTTCAGTCAATAAACTCTACAGTAAAATATAAATATATTGAGAGACGTTACGTTCCTTTGCTCACCTCTCACTTCGAGGTTATGTATCTGTATAACAGCAACCTAACCGTCAATTTGTCTTGTTAAATTGAAAAATACTTACTTACAACGAAACCAGTTTTAGTATGAAATCATTTATTGTTGGTTCTTTCATAGAGAAAGACACAGTGGATATTTGATTATTCACTAAGTATATTAACGTCACTAAGTAAAGATGAAAGTTTACACTTAGTACAATTCATGAAAAATGAACTTAATTTAGGACAATATTTAGACTTTAGTTCTCGCAGATTACTCGGGACGACTAGATATGGTACAGCTATGGATGCAATGTTTTCACGATTCATAACCCAAGTAACTTCTGACGTACGCGTATTGTATTTTAGTTACCACAAACCTATTGTCACAGTATTTAATAATGGTGATAATACAATTCACGGACTAAATACTGTTCAAAATCATGTTTAATGTTCATGGTAGAACAAACGAATCATTAACGGAAACGGAATGATATATATAAAAATATTAACAATTATTATTATGTGAAATAGTTGATATATATTTCATTGGAATGATGTAAATATTAGGAATAAATATTTATATATGGTTTGATTATTTCTTAAGAACTCCAGTCGTGCGTCGGAGCTGACACACATATTTCTTTCCAAATTATATTAAACCACTTCATATCAGTTCTTTCATGACAATCTTTTTTCATATCAACCTCTTCAGTTCAATCCCCCGAGGCGTCTGAAAAGAAGATGGCCTCATGCCCTTGTTGAACTTGTTATTAGAGTACTACCACTGATTAGTTTCTCTACCTGCCTTTACTCATGCCATTCTGTACTATTCACTATATTTACTTGCTGTACTGTTATAACCCAGTTGTAAATTATAAAAAAATAAATTCCATTCTATCACAGAAGTTTGAGTACTTAGGGTCTATGGTAACGAGAAAAACGAGATTCAAGAGGGATTAAAAGCAGGAAATGATTGTTATTATTCGGTCTCGACATTTCTAAGCTGGCTGAAAATCAGAATTTATAAAAAAGATCATCCTTCCAATTGTTCTTTACCGATGTGAAACTTGGCCGCTAACGCTGAAGGATGAACAATGTCTTCAGTTATTCGAAAATGAGGTGTTAGGTAGAATATTCAATCCAAAAAAGAATGGGACCATTGGGGAACATAGATTATTACATAATTACGAATCCTGCATCCAGTAATTATTATTCAATTGATAGTTTTACGAAGATTAAGCCTGTAAAGTTGCTGGGCTTAGTGAAGAAAGAATTCCAAAGATGTTACTAAGCGCTGTACCGACTGGGAAGCGTCTGAGTGGTAGACCGAGGCGTAGGTGGGAGGATTGCGTTAAGAGTGCTCCGTGGACGGAAGTTTGTAAGTAGAGATCGGTGGTATCGCCATCGAACATTTGGGGTGCTAAGCCATATTATTATTCTATTCTATTCTATAAATATTTTTTTAATCATAGCTTTAATTTTTTTTTAAATTTATTTTGAAAAGAAAAGTATTGCCCCCGGTCGTCCCGCTCTAGCGAGTTGAGCTACCAGGGTCGTCGTCCCCACCTAGGACAAATCTGTTCTCTTCACCGATCCTATATCCCCCGTGTTCTCGCAATTTTGAAATGTATACACGAGGAAGATCGTTCATTGAACATTATTTTAATTTTAAGAGGGCTAGAGCGTTGCCACGGTGATGCGGACGACCCGGGTTCGAATCCCGGCCGGGGGCAAATCTTTCTCTTCAAAATAAAAATAAAAATATTTATTCTATAAATATTTTTCACAAGAATTCGGATATCTTCAATGATCTTATAGTGTATCTATCATGTTGATTTCCTTCAAATTCTTGTTAAACGACAATTAGGGTAGAGGGCATTTGACTTGCCTCATCAATGGTGATTTCAATAAATATTATTATCAATGGAGACATCGATTAATTATGAAAAAATTAAAAGTTGAATATTTACTTTAGAAATTTTTAAGTAGATATCGGCATCGAGTCTTCGGGTTCACTAGACCTTATTATTTTTGTAATATCTCAGAACATCAATTGAATCCATTTTTAACATTTTCACTTAACAAAAATAGTGTAATAAAAAATAAATAAAGAAAATACTTAGAACTGGATATAACTGACGCTATCTGATAGAAAGTCCTTTAGAACCCAACTTAGCGAAGTTGGCCAATTATTGAAGATTTTCTCGCTTTTAAACTTCTTAGAGACCAACTTCTTTTCGCATATTGGATAAAATTTCATGGAAAATATTTCGACGACGGGAATTATCAACTAGGGTCCTTTCAGCTAAAGTTAAAATGGAATTAGAAAGTTCATAATTGAATTAGCCGTTAACTTAGCCTTGCTACGCCTAGAGTAAGTATTCAACTTTTAATTTTTTTATAATTCGCTCAATTTACACTTTTCGATGTCTCCATTAATGAGGAAGCTCAAGTATCTTCTACCGGAATTATTGTTTAATAAGATTTCGAAGGAATTCAACATCATAGATACCCTATAGGACAATTGAAGATATACATTACATACATGAAGGAAGATATGTATTCATGTGAAAAATATTTGTAGAATAGAATAGAATATTGATAATAAGGCTTAGCGAACCCGATACCACCAATCTCTGCTTAAAAACTTCTGTCCACGGACCACCAAATCTGCCAGATCACTCTTAACGCAATCCTCCCACCTACGCCTCGGTCTACCCCTCATACGCTTTCCAGTCGCCACAGCGCTTATTAACATCTTAGGAATTAGTTCGTTACTAAGCCCAGCAACTTTAGAGGCCACTTTTTTGTGACGATATCTCTTGAATAATGTATTTCCGTGCTTGAATAACGCCATTCCTCGTTATGTAATTTCCTATATTTCCCAGTGGTCTCATCCTTTTTTGGTACGAATATTCTACGTAACACCTCATTTTCGAATACACAAGTACATTGTTCATCCTTCAGCGTTAACGGCCAAGTTTCACATCGGTAAAGAACAATTGGAAGGATGATCTTTTTATAAATTCTGATTTTTATATTTTGGAGCAAAAGACACGAGCTTAGTAATGTTGAGACCGAATAATAGCAAGCATTTTCCGCCTTTTTAATTTTTTAACTCACATGGAACTTTCAAATATTTCTATTAAAAATTTTGATTTTTGGAGTTATGATGTTCTTTTGAAGAAGCGAAAAAAAAATATAATTAAAATCTAAAATAACTAGAATTAAGCTTAAAAAACATATAACATTTAAAAAATGGGTCGAAGCGTTGGCTTTCTAATAAAAAGTTCTCCCTATTTAATAAGTAATAATAATATCGTTATAAGTGAAGAACATTGACAGAAATTCATCCACGACTTCTCATGGATATGAGCTATTGACTGTAACTGTTTAGAGAGTATCTGTTTGGAAATCTACAAACGAGATGCAGGAAAAGCATGGGTTTAAATATAAAAAAGGAAGAAGCATGACGGATATCAGGTGGGAGTGGGTTCCAAAACGGCCGAAAAAGGAACCTTCGAAAGTTTTGGTTCTGTGGGAGCGAGTATAAAGGTCGGGAATGCGAGATCTTGTGCCTTAGAATAGAGGATTTGAATTGGAGGAGACAATAGATGTAATGATGTATGATGGGAAACCCCTGTTTTCCAAAAAAAAAAATAAAGATTTACACACACACACACTTATATATATATATACACACACGCATATGTATAAATATATATATGTGTGTGTGTGTGTATGAATGTATATACACCATACATTGATTTTGAGATAATATTTTATATAGAAGAGAATTTTCAATAATAATAATGCTAACAGGAGATAGATTAAGGAAGGATGGAAGCGCTTGGGGTGATGACGTCAGAGGGCGGTATTGATAGCTACCGAGTGACGTCAGCGGGGGCTTCCTTTGGCAAGGTAGTATTTAAATAGTTCTTTGGGACAATCCCTCTCAATCTCTTTGGAATAACCTTTTATCAAGTGTGAAAAATCAACTAACAATACCATATTCGTCAGTCATTATTGGAACGTTCACTTAAATTTACTCGAATATTAATTTTGAATTCTAAACACTTATTGTATTAGCTTTTGTTGTCATCATCATGTTCTTTTATCTGTTGTATTAAAAAAAAAAACAGCATAGAAAATAAAAATCACGCTTTGAAAGGAAACAAAACTAATTTTGGATAGCTCAGTTGGGCAGAGCACCACGTTAGTGATGTGGGCGACCCGGGTTGGAGTCCTGGCCCTGTACATATCTTTTCTTTTCAAATAAAAATATTTAACAACAAGTCAACAAGATCCTAATTAAAGTAATGTTCAATGAACATTAGTCCCCATGTATAGATCGCAAATTGCGAGAACACCGGGATATGGGATCAGTGAAAAGAAAGGATATGTCTGACCGAGAAGCGAGCCAGGATAGCTCTGTTGGCAGAGCACCACGGTAGTGAAGTGGGCGACCCGGGTCCGAGTCCCGGCCCTGGACATATCTTTTCGTTTCAAATAAAAATATTTAAAAAAACTAATTTTGATTTCAGATTGCGAATCGCTCATACGGAAGATGTTAGTTCTGGACCCGTCGAAGAGGTACACGGTGGATCAGATCAAGAGGCACCGGTGGATGACGGAGGAAGCGCCGAGGTTGTTGCCAAGCACCGGCGACCACAAGCAAGCCGAACCCAACGAGCAGATCTTGAGGCTCATGCAGAGCCTGGGGATCGATCCTCAGCAGACCAGGGAGGTAGGAAGTTAGAATAACTTCATAGTGATAATAAAAGGTTTAGCTGCCTTTACAATACTACTATATATGTAAGGATATGTCTGCAGCCTGGATGAATAATTGGTTAAGTCGAATTTTGTTCACAGTGAGTTAATTTCAATACTAAAAAAATACGTTAATCATACTAAGGAAAGCAAAATCGTGTCATTCTCGTAGTTTTTGGATTGAAACGGTCTTATAATATCGCCAATAACTCCATTTCCATTCTATGACTTTACTAAGCACTTGTGCACTATGATAATAACACGATTTTCCTGAGTATAAGAAACTTATTTTGCACAAAATTCGACCTAACCTCTTATTCAACGCCTGCAGATGAAAATTAAGAAATCACGAAACGTGTAATAATAGACAGTTTTTTTTTTTCAATGGAATTTACAACTGTATTATAGTAATTATAGTAAATATGATGAATGATAAATATTGGCATTAATAAAGACAAGTAGAGAAACTACCCAGTGCTAGTACTCAAATAACAAGTTCAACTTAGAAGGTCATGAGGCCATCTTCTTTTCAGACGCCTCGGAGGATTATCGGGAATTGAAGAGGTTGCTAGGTTTGAAACTAGTGGGTTTGAGCGGGAATAAAGTTTGTCATGAAAATATTGATATCGGATTCGGGCCAAATCACCAACAAATGGGATATTAAGGTCATTATGGATTACTTTGTTCGTAACATAGTAAGGAGCATTCAGGATTTTACGAAGGATTGTGGATTGTAAGGATTGAATACGAGAGGAATTCGATGGCTTAGTGGAGCCCCAAAGCTCTATTCCGTATGGTCAGATGGGTCTTATGATTGTCATGTACATGAGTCTTTTGTAATTAATTGAGAGCTTAGAGCGTTTGTCTAGTAAATATTGAAGTAGCCTGAAACGACGAGCTGTTTCTTGTCGTTACGGTCTAGTATGAGGATTCCAAGTTAAGCGTTTGTCAAGGTGTAGTCCTTAGTTAGGCCAGCGGCCAAGTACTTGAAGGTGATTGAAATAAATTTAAGAGAGCTGCATTTTTGATATGTTGTAAGGGCATGCCTGACTAGTGGAAATCCAAGTTTGCTACCAAAAATGCTAATAGATTCTGAGTTACGCCCCTTTGAAAATTGGTCTTTTTTTCCAAAAAGTCACAATTTTAAGTTTTGGCCGACTTTCTTGAGGAACACCGCCCGAAGGAGTGATTCTACGATGAAAGTCACGGTATTGAATATAATTAGCTTTAATTTAAGCCCAGACTAAGGCCTGTGGCTGTAACAGATTCTGTGTTACGCCTCTTTGAAAATTGGTAATTTTTTCACACCCACTTTCCCTAATTTTCCTTTTTTTTAATTAACAAGAGAAGTATAACAACTACAGGCCTCGTTAAGTGCTTAAATTAAAGCTAATTAAATTTACAACAACTCCATTTCACTTGACTTTCATCGCAGGATCACTCCTTTGGCCGGTGTTCCTCATGAAAGTCGGCAAAAACTTGGACTATTTGGAAAAAATGACCAAGGGACGTAACTCAGAATCTGTTACACCCTCAGGCCTTAGTCTGAGCTTAAATTAAAGCTAATTAAATTTGCTACCTTGACTTGCATCAGTAATCACTCCTTTGGCCGGTGTTCCTCATCAAAGTCGGCCAAAACTTAAATTTGGATTTTTTGGAAAAAAATGACCAAATTTCAAATGGGCGTAACTCAGAATCTATTAGAGCTACAGAGCTGTGGTTGGGCTCAAATTATAGCAAATTTAATCTACTTTAAAAACGAGTACCAATGTTTTTTAATTTAAAAAACGCACTGATTAGGTGATATAGGCCAAAACTGAAATAACTCCGAAAAGTTCAAAGTTTTTCGGCCACCAAAAGTTTTCCTATCCATCTTTTCTTTGGTAGCAAACTTGGATTTCCACTAGTCAGGCATGCCCTAGCAACATATCAAAAATTCAGCTCTCTTCAATTTATTGCAACCTAAAGCCCTTTTTTGGTACCTGGCCGCTGGCCTAAGTACCG
Organism: Troilus luridus; assembly: GCA_964056705.1. Taxonomy (NCBI): domain Eukaryota; kingdom Metazoa; phylum Arthropoda; class Insecta; order Hemiptera; family Pentatomidae; genus Troilus; species Troilus luridus. Next base: position 198,159,644 of record OZ057412.1, read on the forward strand.
GACCTGTTCTACAGGAATCAGTGGGATGTTATTAAACAGCACAGGAGGACAGGAAGTCGTTAGTTTACGACGGAGACAAGCATATTTCAACATTTTTTAAACATATTATCACTAATTGTATTAATAGGGTCCATACACTAAGGGTTTTCGTGTTTTCATCGTAAAAATTATTAGGGAACGAAGTGGATCAGTGGTAGTGCACTGAGTTGCCTTGCCGAAGGTCCTGGGTTAAAATCCCGCTCGCTGGCAGACATTTATTTAATCTGTTTGCACCCGGGGATGGATCCTATGGAATCTAGGACCCTCCTGGGCTCACCTGGGTACCCAAAAAAAAGGGGGAGGAAATCTGGCGGTTGAGCGTGATCTAGGACAAATTACCTCCCTGCACAACCGTTGTCCAAGAAACAGTACAGTCTCTACCATATACTGAACCCCAGACCCTTAACAGGTTGTAAAGGTACAGGTTTTGTTTTATCGTAATCATTCTACGCCTTATCTTATTTTCAAAGACCTTTAGGGTTTGTTCTTCCTGTTTATAATTTACTGTTGTTAAATTATGGAATAAATGACGTGAATCAAGTAATGTTGAATGTTGAAAGTTGAAATGAAAAATAACATGGATTTCTTGGCTTTATTTCCTCTTGAATTTCATTATTTTTCTTGTTATAAAATATATCTATTTATTAATTCTTAATTAATTTTCTTTTTTCAGTCATTAAGGGGTGGTAGTTATGACCATCATGCAGCCATCTACTTTCTTCTTCTAGAGCGGTTGAGGCAGCAACGGAGTACATTTACTATTCCACAGCAATCTCAACCACCACCACAGCAACAGTTGCCAGAGAATTGTAAAGTGCCACCTGGAGAATCGAAGAGGCATCCCAGTGCGATTCCTGAGCAACCGATGAGGAAACAACCGGAATCTCCTTACCGAAGGCATTGCTATACACCTGACTCCATGGCGAGAGAGCTTCAGATACAGCAAACCATGCAGCAGATTGCTCACCAGAAGGAGGAAGAATATTATTATCAAAGGTATCTCGGTTATCAGCAGTATTCTAGTTCGACAGACGAAGGCGTCGAGACTGATTTGGACGAGCCTAGCCCTCATCAACGACTGTCCTACGCAAGCTCCTCCTCTTCCAGTGGTGTTAGCAACAATAAGAGCCTAAGTCAACATTTAAGTACTGATTCCTGTTCCTCGCATGTTTCCTCTCTCCAAAGCAATTACTCCACCTTCGAATCTAGTCTAGATTATCAATATGAAGATTTGGGTTCCAGTTTGCCGTCATGTACTTCCCAAGGGTCGAAACCGATGACTGAAAATACTGTGATAAGTACAAGTGCTATCCATCCTAGTGCGTATGTAAGTAGTGATGGAAACAAGTCTTGGTGTAAGCCAGGACCAAGTGCATCTCACTTCAAACGGAAAATAACGAGGTCTCCTGTGGATTTCCGGGAAGGGAGGAGAGCATCTGATGGCCTAGTCGCCCAAGCAGGCGACAACACTAGTTTAAGCCCACCAATTAACACTAATGTCGCATTTAACAGTCAAAAACTAAATGAAAGTGGTAAAACTAAAGGAGTGATGGAACTCCATCTTGTCCAAAGGGAACACCAAGTACTAAAGACTCTCTATCAAAGTTCGGTTCCTCAGGAGGAACTGGTACAAAGGCAACTTCAACACACTGAATACCGTCAAAGGGATTCCGAACGTCAACAGAATCTGCCTAAAAGGATAAGCCTACCTGAAAATTTCACATTTCCGACCGGCCAGTCGATAGAAGGGGATTTATTGGCGTCAGTATCCTCGATGAAGGCCCCATTACAGCAGCAACTGATGCAACACAGACTTCTCCAACAGAAGAGGCAAATATTGCAAAAACAGGGTGCTTTTCAGCAAGGCGATCCGATGCTCTTGAATCGAAGGCAAATGTTGAGGCAGGCATCGTACAAGCTTGCTCAGCAAACGCAAATCGTTCCTCCACTCCCGATCCAAGCAGATTTTCCTCCAATCACAGAAGACACTTCTAATGGACGATTACACACTGAAGAAGCAAGTCAAGACTGGAATTCGTTACCAAATTCATTTGCTTCCTGCCAAATCGCTGAACCTGGCCAGATATGGTCGACGCAGCAAGAGAATATCCCAACACCATGGCAACCGTCCATATACACTAGCACAAGCACTCAGCCCGTGCCGGCCTGGAGTCAGGTATTGCATAAGTAGTTTGTAGCCAGCCCTGGTGTCAAATTGTGCGCCGTCATATTTATAAACTAGAATCCAAAGTAATAAGTAAATATTAAGCTATTACACGTTGATAAATATTGACTATAAGAGTCGCGTCAGCAGTTTGTAAGATGCGACATTTGACCACGGGTGATTAGATTATTAATATGCCAAAGCTTGACTTTTATTTATGCCTAAATATTGTGCAGACAATCTAGATTAGTCATATAGTTTGCACATTTCATTATGTACCTATTAGAGGTGTTCGTATAAAAGTATTGCAAATGTTAAATATTGCTAAAAGATAGGTTGCTGTCGGAAGAGGTAACGTATGCGCACATTATTGTCATTATTAAACAATGTGTAATGGAATCACTAATCTACATATTGGTTATTTTTTAACAAGCTTTAATTTGATGTGTTGTCTGTGTAGGTGATGATATTGTAATTAGTACACTTTCAACTAATGACAATGTTTTTATTTTTTAGAATGCGTTTGTTTTGTTTTTTCCTATTCATTCTTATAGTAATTCTCTGTTACTATTGATCATGTAAATAATTTAGTATGAGCTTTTTTCATAGTGTTTATCATTTGTAATATATATTTATATATGTACACATACGTATATAAATAGCTTTACTAGGCAATTAATCATAAAATCATTCCATATCCATTAGTGAAATTTGAGGTCAACGAATATAAGATGCTCAAATTTATAAATCGTTACCATCCTTTCTCAACTTTGTATATTATGTTGTTTAACTTTTTTTTTTATTAATTTATTTATTTTAGTAAATTATTTAAGCTGTGGAATGTGATAAAAGTCTCATCGTTGACTCTTATAAAAAGTAATTTTATGCTGAGTTTGCATTTTTAAACTTTGAACATACTATGTTATTATTGATTACAATATATAAACGATTGTTTATAAACTACATTTTTGTACTTCAATTATAAGTAAAGTTTTTTATACACAAAGGTATGAAATAAATTTAAAACTTGAAATTGTTTTTGTATTTCATCTACCTGAATATTATTAAAAATGTCTTACCTCATTTTAGCATGACCTCTTTAATTACATAGCATGGGTTTATCTTCGCCTCATTTCATATAACAGCTTTGCTAATAGCATATGGTTTTTTTTATTTTTTTTTATGCATGACAAAAATATTTGGATTATATATTCTATTTATTTAGGCCAAAAATTTTATTTTTTGACAGTCAATTTAAAAAAATCATATATATTTTTTTTAGTAATTTATAAAAAAATATAAAGTTTTATTCATTTCCGAGCTGAGTTCTCATTAAATGAACAGCACCATTACATAAATTTTCCTTTTTATAAAATGCACCATTTTGGATATTATTGAGTCACCTTTCATATCAATGAGTTTCCAAGGTAACCTTGCAATTTTCAAGATTCAGTTAACAATGAGTTAAAATGTCAAGATTGATAAGAGTGTAAAAAATATATTGTTATGTCGATATTTTTTTTTAAATATACCAATATCATTATCAGATACTTTTTTCTGATAGAAGAGCCGTTCACTGCACAAATTGACTAACTCCACTTTTTGAAAAATCTTAAATTAAATTGTAAAAGCACTTGTAGTCATAACTGTTTATATTAATAAAATCTTTCTCAAACAATAAAGCCTATCACCATCAAACGACAACAATGTTTTGGCCACTTATTAATAAATAATTTTTTCAGAGGTAATTTTGATTAACTCCGTACTCTAATGCAAATCGTTGCAACAATACCATTAAATGCACTAGCAAGCACTAAATGTTGAATTTTATAAAGTTAGAAAGGTCCAAGCCACACCTTATCCAATTTAAATGTGACTATAATGAAGATTCAAAATTTAATGCCACCAACATAAGGAAATCTATGGCAGATAGACCACAAATTTTGAAAAATGTAGATCATCTTTATTATATCCTAAAGGTAGATCTGTAACATGGGAAATAAGAGAGACGTGGTGGATCTGCTGAAAGTCTTTCCTCCTGTTAAACATGATTACTTCAAAAACTTACGAGGGGAAGAATGTTCTTTGAACATTATTTTAATTTGGATCTTGTTGACTTAGGTCATTTATATTATTATAATTTATTTTATTTTATTTGTTATTGATTGTATTAATTTTTAAATATTTTTATTTCAAAAGAAAAGATATGTCCAAGACTGTGACTCGGACCCCAGTCACTAGCCTGGAGCTCTGCCAATTGAGCTATCCTGGTTCGCCTCGTGACCTGGGCGACCCGGGTTCGAGTCCCGGTCCTGGACATATCTTTTCTTTTCAAATAAAAATATTTAAAAAATAATACAATCAATAACAAATAAAATAAAAACAATATTTTTTTGATGTGTCAAACTACTATTTTTATAAATATTATACTTTTTTAGTTATATATTGATATTGTTACCCTACGCAAAGAGTCTGAAAGCAAGGCATAACAAAGATTGTATTAAACAAATGTAGCTATCTTAATATGTTGTGCCCACCAAAAGAGTTTATAGCCATTAAAATATATAATCAGGTTCCGCGGTTAATTAAAATATATAATGAGGTGTACAAATATTCATTAAAAAATAGCTATGTTCATTCAAGAGTCAAATTTATTTTATCTATTTAAATGTAATAAGTAACCACTTATTTAGTGTTTTTATTTGACTGCACCCCCAACTATTTTCTTCCTTACGTCTGTCTTCCAGTCAACCATCCCCTCGCTTCTCATGTATTATTAATTAGTTAATGTTTCATCAAAACAAAATGTATAAAAATATAATCATCATCATCATCATAATAATCTTTATCCTCGTCAACCGCCTAAGCAGTGTGAGGAGAACCTTTGTAGAACATTGACCCATCTGTCTCTATCCTATATCACCACTTTCTTCAATTCCAGTCCATTCTCTTTTCCTGAAAGGCTCTTTCAATCCGTCTTCCCACTTTAGTCTTGGTCTTCCTCTCCCTCTTTTGCCCTCTACTCTTCCATTGTTCGCACATTTTGCTGTGTGGCTTGGCTCCATATGTAACAAATGTCCAGACCATCTGAGCCGGCCACTCAGTCTCTTCTGGTCTTCCCTTCCACCTTCCTAAGAAACCTAATTTCATGAGCTTGAAACCTTTGAATTTAACTTTGCTACGTCCATTGTCCATTTTTCTCTTATTGCGTAAGAAATTTTACATATAAATAACAAATGTGAAAGAGACATATTGAATTTAAATAAAACATGTTTCGGGCAGAAAACAGCTCAATATATTTTAGTGAATATTTTTCAATAACTTGTGTTAAGTCTGAACTTTATTCTTTTATATGATCCATATGGTACATGGGGGTGACCTGTGGTCTAGTGGTTAGCGTAACAAACTACTAAACCCAAGATCGCGGGTTCGTAGCCCGGCAGGTGGCCCTAGGATTTTTTAAAGGGAGTAAAAAATCCTTAGTAACACCGTCCTTCGGAAGGGACGTTAAACGGGGGTCCCGAGCCTGTACGATGTCAGGTACTCGTTAAAAATCCCTATCCTAATTAAACCTGGATAGGCAAAATTTAGAGCTCCCACTGTAGCATCGTCCGATTAGCCATAGCAGCATAAAGTAACGTTAAATGAACAAACAACATATGGTACATGGATCGTGGATCCATGTGTTTTAATTTAGTAAAGTACGCTTATAGAATCGTTAGATGGTATAATTGGGATGTCATGTAAACTTTTGCATGGCTTAATAATTGGCAAAAGAAGACTTGGGTAACCATGTAGACGTTAGATGCACGACTTCAAAGAGGATTTGAGAGCATTAGGCGTCGACGGATGGAGATAAAAGGCAAGATAGAGAGGAATGGATAAGTATTATCTCACGTATGTCCCATATTGCTACATAGTTAGTAATAAGCTATCATCTGCCATTATTTCTAAAGAGAGCTATTGGTGCCAGACATGGCGCTGCTCACAATGGTGTTTGAATTTTTCTAACAAGTTTTTCAATTCACAAATTAATATTTTAAAATTAAAATAACTCATAATGGCTATAATATAATAAAAATTCTATTAAAAATAATAATTATAAGTAGAAATATACAGATTTTTAAAAAATTAAGAGAAAATAATATACATTTAATCACATTGTTATAATAAAAGTTCATTTCTTAGGAAAATTGATTTTTTTTTTTTAACTACACCAAGAAAATCTGGAGGGCGTCCAATTTTTTTCAGAATATTCAGTTAATTGTAGTGAGACAAGTGGAATCTTTTAATTCTTCTAGATCGTAGGTGGCTAAGGAAAGGCTTGAAATGGAGTTGTTGCTAATATTGCAAAATTAATGTCAGCGATTTAGGAAATCATTCAGGTATTTACAATTTACTGTACTATTTATTTCTCAGAAATAAAAAGTTATTTATAAAACAGAAAACATCATTTTTCAAATAAATAATTAATTGTTTATTATTATAAATAATTAATTAAATGGTATTATAAATAGCTTTTAAATATTTCAAATATTTAAACTGTTATAACAAAGATTGCAAAATGGGCCATTAACTACCACTAATAGAAGCATGAATTTTAATAATTTTATTGAATATTGAAATTGTTAAATTTTTCATTAAAAGTTACCACCTTGAAAAATATATGGCTAAAATAATTTGTATTTTAAATAATAATAAGATATTAAAAAATGCCTTCATAGGAACAACAGACAACATATAGTCAAATATATTTATATTCGGTTACGTTAAAGCTTTATTATTATTAATATTTCTAATGAATTCAAATTTTACACATGAATGCATATCAATTAGTTACCGTGAATTCCACTAGCCCTATTGGCACCCTGAACTGAAAAAGCAGCTGTGTTCTTGAGTTGTACCAATAGTTTAATTTTATTACTGGGATAACTTTCATAAATATTTACAAAATATCTGTGGTTGAGATGGACTTACTGTTCGCAGATGGCTACTTCGAGCAAGCCGACAAACAGTCAAATGCTGTCATCCGGATTACTGTGGACACCTTGCTTGGGCAACTTATCGCAGCCATTGCAAGCTCTCAACGAGAGTCCATTACTCGAGCTTAAGGAACAAATGGAACTCATGTAGACTGTATTATTTTCTCTATATCTCTCTATACTTCTCAATAAATTATTTATAAGTTTCCTTTTGATTTTAAGTTACAGTCGATGCTATAATCTCTTACCAGGCTAAGATTATGACAATCGCCTTTTTATTAGATATGTTTAGTTATGGCATAATCCATTTTCATTTTATCGTGAAAATATAAAAATTATATAGTTGATAAATAATTAATAATGATTCCTATATGGAGAGTGAATTGTTAGGATAGTGTGATAGATTGCTAGAGCTATTATTGGTAACTTATTAGGTATCTGTTCTGTATGTTGTCGCTTCGAGTTGAGTTGCAACAAGTTTTAACTGTTTATTCGTTCCATTTTTAATATTTGACAAAAATACAAGTTATCGTGAGCTTTAGTATCGAAAAGAGAATGTAATTAAGGGTATTGAATACATTTCGAATTATTATTATAGATAATATATGTTTGTTGAAACATTTAATTTTATTAAAAGAAATAGTTACCGAAATATACACATTTCCCATACTAAACCTTAGGATGACTTGTATTTTTGGAAAATTAAAAGGGTAACAAATGAATATTTAAAACTTGTGACTCAACTCAAAGCTACCACCTGCAGAATATTTACTACTTGTTAATTTAAATGACCTGTTGATTATACTTATTAATAAAAAAATTGTGGCGGTCAGTGGGGATTTAGTTATTCATTTTTGTGGGAAAAATTGGTTTTAGGGTTATTCCAATTATTATACATTCAATTAAAACCCTAACAAACTGAATACAATATTAATATATTAGGTCTTTTCTTATGAAACGTTCGTTTTCAAAGGGAAGATTATATAGTAAAACAACTTAGTGAAATACAAAACATTTTCCCAACGTGATATCAAATTTCCAATACCAAAACTGAAAAAAATCAGGGTTTTTAAGAGGAAATTAAGTCTGAAAATCGGTTTTTTAACTTGAAAATAATACATATCTAAAAATGGTACTTGTGTATATAAACCACCACCTACAAAGGGCAATCTTGTACGCATGTGCAAGCAGCTACATTTTATAACAGTTATCTTGGATAACCTTTTTAAATATTGGGGTTAGAATTTGCATAACATAACATGCAATATAGTCATAATGGAAATAAATAAATAGAAGTAATAATAATAAAATTGAATAACATATTTAAAAAATAATGAAATATATAATATAAATAAATATAATAATAATGGAATAAATATATCATCAACAATTTAAAATAAAAACCACCCCTAACCACCAAAGAAACAACAAATCAGCAACAAACAAAAATGAGGATACAACTCTAGAACACACGAGGAAACAAAGAACAATGAATCTGTCAAAAATGTAGTTGCTACTGTTAGAAATATATCTGTTATAAAATGTAACTGCTTTCGTATGCGTACAAAATTGCCCTTTATAGTTGGTGGTTTATATACACCAGTACCCTAAAAATTTTACCCTTAAGGAAGTTTTGAGTGTGGAAGGACTCCATAATTCAGCTCCTTTAGTTTGTTCGGTACTTGTCCATTTAAAGGGCCCTAGTGATAAGCTTGCTGGACCTTACATCGGCCGCTGATTAGCTAGGAGCTTGACATAACCATATATATATCGCAAACGTGTAACATGTGAATGTTATTTAATATCTTTAAAATAACTAATACTATAATAGTAATAACAATAAAAGAAATATTTAGATAACTCAAATTTAACAGTAATCAAAATAAAAGAAACGAAGGATACAACATAAAATACAATAACAAAAAAAAATACAATAGCAAAATATAGAATTAATACAGTTGTAAATTTAAAAAAGGAACATAGTCACAGTGAACATAATACAATAATAATTTTAAAAATAGGCAATAGTCATTTTTTAAAAACGGGAACATGGTGATATTTAAGAGAATAATGCAATAGTAATTTAGATATCTACAGGCCAATGGACGGTAATAACATTTAGTGTTTCATTAAATAGGTCCTTCCTCCGTCATTTCTTTGCACTAGAAATAAATAAAGCGAATGACAACAAAAAATGGCAGTGTTGTTGAATCAAACCAGGTTCCACTTCTCAAACCACACTTACTTCTCCGAATTCTAAATTGACCCCTCCAAATTATTTTATTTCTAAACAATTTCATATTTTGGCCCTGGTGACAATGCTCCTTTCGAGGAAATATCCCTGTTTCTTGAAAGAAATGCAACTGCTTCATTCTCAGTCTTAGTAAGATCCCGCGTTTGGATCATATTTAACAACTATCATTAAAAATTAAAAACAGCTAAACAGACCCGTACCCAAACAATAACAAACGATAAAAGGTTGCAAGATTGCTATATCGTCCAGTGTTACCAGCAGTGGGGCCCCTCTAACCGACAAGTACTGTTTGTACATAGTCTGACGTGAAACATGAGGTCTGGAGTTTTCTTGTAAGAGTATAGTTCTCTTCTGAAAGAGGTTCTTTTTTGATAAGTTTTTCTTCCATTATATCAACATCTCTGCAGTACGATCTGGATGTGATGGTTTCGCCTCCATGTAGGAAGAACAAATGAATTATTTATGAATTAATCTGTGTCACTAGAAAAAATGTTTGAAACCAACGGTGAATGGTTCGTTACAACACCCTTCCCCGAACGCTGTGGTAATGTTTCTTCTAGCTTGGGCTCCTCAGTGTCCAAGTTTAAGCTCATAAAAAATACAGGACAATCTGTTTCCATGTTCATATTTGATGGCCATTCAATTGTAGTTACAGTAAATATTACAGGCCTAATTATCGAGAAGGCCTATGGAGAAGTATATAACAGATGATCTTCAAGAAATAACCTATACTTAAGTAAACAAACAACTGCAATTAGTGATTATTATAAGGACTTTCATTACTTATAACTAAAAATTTAATTTTAATCGTAGTCCGTGTTAACCTCATTTTATTAGTTTAATGTTGTTAAAGAAATGACCTTGTAATGTGCATAAAATTGTTTTTAATGTGAGATTATTACAACCCGCAAGCGTGTCCTGGCCTCTTCCAACACCAATCACCATGCCCTTCAATCACTGGCCGTAGTTATCCACCTGTTCACTCCTTGGTCTCAACAGCTAGGCAGTCCATCCACCTTAGTCTTGGCCTACCAATCGCTCGACTTCTCCGCAACTGCTTAGTCATTAGTACCCTTGAAGTGGCATCCATTCTGGCAACATGACCTATCCACCGAAGACGATTTAATTTTACCACTGCAGTGATATCTATATCGTTAAGTAGGTCATAATTGTCCTCGTTTCTTCTCCGTCGCCATTCCTCTCTAATTTTAACAGGGCGGAAGATTCATCGGAGTACTTTCCTTTCAAAAAATTATGTGAGATACCTGACAAAAATTGGGATTTTATGATTTGGGAATTTAAATTGGAAATTCCTCTTTTAAATTAGATTTAAATCCCTCCAACCAGGTCTTGACAAAACCTTCCGCAGGGACCATCTTACTTACATATTTTTAAAACATTATATTTGAACGACAATTGGTTGTCATTTTCTATACCGACCAAGTGGCCTAAATATTTTGACATTTTTTACGGAAAAATTTAATATTTTTACAAACCCTTTCGGAAACACGGGCTAACTTAGTTTAAACGTATTTTATTTGAACAACAGTAGTTAATCAATTTTTAAGTAGACTGATTGGCCTAAAATCTACTATTTTTGTCAGTTGCTACCTCAGAAAATTATTCTATTGCATCATTAATCTATTTTTTATTAACTGGGTAAAACATAAGAAAGAAATTTCGTTGTTTGTGCAACTAACCTCCAAAGGAATGGCGAGGAAAAAGTCTGTTTATAAAAAAAAAAATAAGTAAGAATACGATTTTAATAAGTTAATTTATTCAGGGAGCGGAGTGGCTCAATGGTAGAGCGCTCAGTTGCCGTACCGAATGTCCTCGATTCAAATCCGGTAATATTTAATCTGTTAGCAGTGGAGGATGGATCCTCTAGCAACTGGAACCCTCCTGGGTCTCTCCCAACGTCTTCTATGACAAATTACCTCCTGGCACAACCGTTGCCCAAGAAACAGTACAGTCTCCACCACGTACTGAACCCCAGACCCTTTATGGTCTGTTGTGATACATGTTTTATTCCATAAGCATCCGCCTAATCGGCCTAGGAAATTTTTATCTAAAACAGTAATATTGTAATTGCCCCACTTCAGTTGGTAAGAATCCGTTCTTATCCGTTGGTAAGAATAATATATAAGTAAACCTGTTATAATTGTAATGAATACGAATTTTAAAATTTAATGCAAAGCGGTTAGAAAGAAATTTGTAATAATAAATTAAATGTTAGATATATTCTGAGTCATCTAGAGAGCGCAGGTTCGGCTGCCGCTACTGATAATATGCACATTAAAGACAAACTAACATCAATATATTGTTAGTTAAAACGCACTCTCACACACACACACACACACATACTTGAAAAAAATAATATAAAACCATCAGATATATGCAGGGTTCGCTTTTTCATTAATTTGAATGCATTTAAAATTTAAATATACTAGATATAAACTATAGATTTAAAATTTAAAATTTTTAATAAATATTTAAAATTATTCCATCGAATTAGAAAAAGAGCTAAATGCTATCTTACTAGAATGTTAAAGATGGCAGAGGTTTCCGGAAGTTTTTAAACAAAAGCTGTCAGAACCAAATTGCAAACGGTTTAATCCGGATTTTACTCGCTAACTAATGGACATACCTTTTTTCCCCACTTGTCATTTTAACGGAAAAATATTACTTTTTAATGTATTTTCAAGTTCAAGTATTTTTTTTTTAAAGCTTGGCCGCCATGATATTTTTATTACAAGTAATAATTATTAAGGAGGTTACAACCCCGGGGAAAAAATCTTATTATTATTAAACAATTGGGCAAACCTTACTTGCCGAAACTTTAGTATGAATATAATGTTAGTAGCAGTGTTGAAGAAACTATTTTCAACTATTGTCTTTTTTTATATGACCTATTCCATGCCCCGTTTGTTCGTTTGAAGCACTCCATTTTATGAAAATGGTTTTAATTGATTGTAGTTAACAATATTGCACATGATTTATGGTTATGTACATGTTTTTTAATTATAGGTACTTGTTGAAGCAGCTGAAAACCTAGACTATTTTCTGAAAAATGACTCATTTTTTGTAGTTTCCACAGCATATTTTCGAAATATGGCTCTAATGAAGCTTTAATAATTATTATTTTTACTTCGTGGTGTTTGTTTATATGAATTTGGTATATTTTGATGAAGGAAATAATACAATTTCATTTTAATTATGAATTATTTTGTATGGTATTAAATAAGATCTCATGCATGTAACTGCATTATGTCTTTCCTCTAAGTTTTTACTACTTGATTGATTTCCTTATCAAGTACTGTCAACTCAAGACTTAGGGATGGGCGATATTCGATAATTGACCTCTATCGATAGGATATCGATAATAAAGATGTTCCAGCCTCTGGTATCAGTGAAACAAATGAAGTTAACAGTGATTTTCGATAAGAAAAAAACTTATGGGTTGGCGTCATCGACATTCACGACATGCTCATGACGTATTGCTTGGGACAAGCGATGACTAGCGGCCAGTAGATGAGTTATACGATTTGTTTTAATCAACTTTAGTTTCTAGGTTAGTTCTAGATTTTTATAAGAATAATAACATTTAAGATTTTAATTTATATCCACAACACTCGTCTTGCAGCTAGGTTTCATTTCTTTCCATTGTTTCAAAATTTTAGTTGTGAAACTTTCTCTTGTACCTCAAGAATTGTAAACATGGGATTACCTTAAAATGTGTATACACACTAATTAATACATCCTTAAGTTCTTAATATAGAAGAAACCATGTTATTATGACTATTTTGTTTCATAATCTGTAAATTTTCTTGTGTTGCCGTAGTAACTTTGGGACAGTACCAAAATTACCCTATGGCCTGGTTTTCACAGGCCCCGGTACTGACCACCCAGTAGACAGCAACTGTACATTTCCTGACGTGTTCTCACTACTGCGTCTGCATAGGGAGACAGCAGTACACAGCTATTGTGTTACTAGTTCTGGCTTGGGTTTCTGACCCATTGCGTTTTCACGAGGCCAGCAAAATGGCTGATCAGTGCGATATAACTCGAAAAAATATACAACTATTGGCATTACTCCTTGGTGAACATTTGATGGAAATTCTCAAAAACCAAAAGAGTAAAAAGAAAAAAATATGGACAAGGTATTGGTTACAGAGGAAAAATATTGGAGCAACCTCTATGATCATGGCAGAACTGCGTACTCATGATGAACATGAATTTTTAAAAAAAATGAGAATGGCACCCTGCCAATTTGATGTTCTCTTGCAGTTGATTGTCTCAAAACTTCAACGCAATGATACTTTTATGCGATAAGCTATAGCAGCAAGAGTAAAACTAGAGATATTATTGGTTTACCTTGCCTCAGAAATAAGTCACGAAATGTTATCAGTATTTTTCAGGGTCTCCAAGACAGCTATATCAAACTTAATAGTAGAAGTATGTGTTGCCGTATCGGAAAGTTTACAGGAATACGTAAGTAGAAATTCTTTTTTACACTGACCGGCCACTGTATAATTGCGCTCCTATGGAGCGAGTGACGACCCAGTAGCTGTCCTTGTGGGAGTGTGGGTCAGTAAAAACAAAAAAAATTGAAGTAGCTGTCCGTCAGCAACTCATCGGTCAGTACTGGCTAACTTCATCAGGGGCCCAGTAGCTGGCAGACAGTAACTGTCCTTCACTGACCGCCAGCTACTGGGCCTGTGAAAACCAGGCTTATGGTCCTTTTATTCTGGATTTTATTTGACAACAATGATTAGAAGAACTCTTGGCCATACAAAATTTACATTGAAGGCAATTTTCAAGAAGCCTTAATAGAAGGCGAGCAAGAAGAAAATGCAACCTCCAGGTACCATATGCTAAAAAATACACACTCATTTTCCTTATTGTTTCTTATGTAAATAATGAGCCTATACAAAATTTTGGGGTAAAATTGGTGCTATGTATTATTTCCCGTCGTTTCATATTTAATAATGGCACTGCCCCAATGTTGCCTCAATCAATTGGGTAAGATTTGGACGAATTAAATTTTTTTTTAGTTAAATACTCTTGTTTTTAGAATTATTTGTCTGCCATATTTTGTTAGAGGAAGACTGACATTATATATTTATAATTTTTTTCAGCATTATAACTCTAAAAATAAAGACACAACCACCATAAAACTTCGAAAAGTGTCCTGAAGTTATCCCATCTGCTTTTACGAACTCAGCCATATACCGTTCCAAAGAGGTATCTTTATCTTCGATTTATCGATTATAGCTTCGATTTGTTATAAAAATATCGACTATTGCTCATCCCTACTAAGACTAGGTTTTGTAATATTGGTTGTTATTATTGTAATTGATATTACTTTTTGTTATTGTAAATGTAACTTACACCCTAGATAATGAATGTACTTGTGATTAGACTTAGACGAATCATATAGCAATAATGCTAATAGAATAGATAATTTATTTGTAAGCAATGGTTGGACAATAGGAGAAAGAAAGATGCTTTTGTATCGATGTATACTAGTCTTGTACCAATCGTGCAATTAACAGTTCTGCAGGACAGAACTCATTCTTGTACTCTTCTTCAATATCATATTCTTAGTAAATTAATACTGATAGATTTTTATTTGTATTATTATTATTATTTCTAATTTTTTTTTTGTTTCTTTCCTTTAAAGTAATCATTCTGAGCTACAATATAAATGTTGTAATATGATGCTCAAAGCCATGTATATCTCGATATTGAAATGTGTCTGTTATTTGTTCAAAATAACTAATACCAATAAAGTGTAACAACGAATTTCTTTTAGTAATTTGTAATTGTAAGAAATATTCATTGTTTCTACGTATACATATATATTTGCTACATAGAATTTATACATGTTATATACATATACATATAAACAAGTAATTTAAAAGTGCAACAAACTGCCTGTCTTGTTTAAATCAGCTTAACACGTTTTAATATATTTTTTTGTGATGGAAATAAATAAATTATGAAATAAATCGGTCATATTTTTTATTCCTTTCCAAAATCTCTTAATACTCTTTTAATTTTTTAAGATAAATCATTTAGGACATAAATTACTCAACCTGTCAATAGCCACAGATGGACCTTCTTTGGCTCATCCAGCTTTTAAAACTGTATATAAAGCCTCTATATTTTTACCAAATTAAATACATAAGGCATTTGTTTAACATTTCTCACCATAAGGTCCAAGATATAAATTGGAGACTCAAGTAAAGAAAACTAGAAAATTGGATTCAAAACACAGTAGAGACTATAGAGTTTTCTAAGTCAACGGATATGCTGAGATAACGCCCATCTACCAGGCTTTTCCCCAGATAGCGCTATCCACCCTAGCCGAATCCGGGAGTGTCTGCAGATCTCGCGGAGTCAATGGACAACAATTAACAAAGTATATAATTCATCTGCCTCAGCTGGATTCGAACCAGAGACCTTCAACTCAGCGACTCAACATTACACAATGAACCACCCCGTTCCCTAAAGAAAACTTTTATTCATATTACGTTGTCTTAGAAGTATTTAATTATTACATAAATGGCTTCAAATTGTATGTAGAATATAGGTTTAGCATACTTATCATATTAAATAGTGAAATGGCCGATATATTTACATTATCATGTAGAGAAGTACATTCAAAATAATTATACTGTTAGGGGCTACTGGGTGTAAAATGAATTAAACTACTACTAAATTCAAGTTACCAATATTTATTAACAATTTAAAAGACTACAAGGAAATTATTAAAAACAATTAAATTATTAAACTAATATGAATTACAATAACAATATTCTACAGAGTATAACCTAAGCCTAACTGTTATCTAATTACTAGAATAATATACAAATACTATAAGATATTGCTAATACTAAATGACCTAACTATACAAATACAATAAAATTACACTATAGTTTGTAACTACAAATTAACACTTACAGTTCGCCAATTAAAGTGCACCGACCGTAAGACTCTCCAAATATGACAAACTGACACACAGTTTATTACACTCACTTATCACTTATCACTGCCTAGTTCATACTGCCACTGTCACTGAAGTCGAAAACTTTACTACTGACTCCAGGCTGAAACAGCTGGCCTTTTATACAGGCAAGGTTGGTCGGGGTGGGGCACTTCTCGGAAGATCCAAGAATTGTCTCGTTTCATCCAGGTTGATCCAGACAGTTCGAATTGTCTCGATCTTTCTACACCGTTCTTTGACCCCTTCCGCTTAATCCCAAAGCTTGTCTTAATCTCTCCAGCTCGTTTAATCCTCTCAGCCGGCCTTTCTCCCCTCTCTGACCGTAGCAATATTAAACCTACCTTCTTATTAAAACAAATAAAGGCCAAAATTCATTTGATGACCTTTTTCACATAATTTCATCAGAATTATTCTGAACTTCTAGAAGCTTCTACTTTCAAAGTCACCTATTCCTATAATGTTATCCTGTTCATTTTAAATAAGCAATAAGAAAAGGAATAAGACCAAAACACAAAATTAAATTAAAAAACAATGCATACATTTAAATAAACAATAAACTAAATTTACAAGCCCAAAATACTATAAAACAATTTAAAAACTCACATACGATTAAGTCAAATGGGACGAGTGAAAAGAAGAGGATAAGGAGGTAGGTTTCATGAGTACCGGCTAATACACAAATAACACCGATTCATATCTATTTCCCCAATAACTCTCTGACCGATTGTGAAACCACAAGATCCTGTCGGATTGCTCTATCTAATATGATTGCTATAGGATAAGAACTTACACTGCAGTGGATACCAAGTCACGTAGGGGTAGAAGGAAACGAACGGGCAGACCAACTTGCCAACCAAGGCACAGCACAACCTCAACCTGACAACCCCGCTTTGCTAACCTAAGCCAAGAATAAGACCGAAATATCAATAGGAAGCTATACAAGTAACCTACTATACAACGCTAGCAAAGCGGAAACCTGGAAGTGCCTTGCATATCTTCCAAGAAGCGAAGCTGTCGTGAGGTTCAGACCTATCACAGGCCATGATCATCTCCGGGCACATCTGCACAGAATGGGTACCGCAGAATCTGATAATTGCCCCATATGTCTTTCTGGTTAATGGGCGGTGCACACTTAGGACATTGCAGTGGTCTTAAAGATACTTCGAACCATGATACCTATGCATATCTTAATTGGGAGACTCGTCATCGTATGACAGAAATGCCACGTGCTGGCATTGGATAAATAAATAAAATATCCATTTCTGGTCGAACAGCTCATTGTTTTTAGCTGGTCATTTCTAACTCTATCTAGCTTTAATCCCCTGGAGTTTCATCTCACCGAGAGCTTATAAGGAAATTATTTTATTTAAATTTTTTTTGGGGGGGGGGGGGGTGATACGCTCTCGTTTAATGGGTAGTACTATCGATTATCACCTTTGGGGAAGAAAATGGTCCGAGTTGAGGTGAAAAAAAGAATTTCTTAAATAAAGATTTATTTATTTTATTTATCTCTATTTACGAAATTTTCTTTTCCGTATATGTAAGGTCAATTAATATTATTTAAGAATACCATCTGTATAAATTGTAAAGATCCTACTATTGCATCTATCGAAATGTAAATTATCGATAATAAAGTATCGGCTACAGCCTCTATTGACTACTTATCATAACCTGCTTGTTCATTGTTCCTTCCTGATTGCCGCCTTTGGCCATATATCTTTGATTAAAGATTTTTTTTGGATTGGAATGGATCCAATTGGTAAGTAAGACATCCACCATTAATAACATCTATCAGATTCGTTATCTTGAAACCATACTGTTATTATTACTTATTGATTCTCAATGTTCCTGATTTTTCCTTAAAGGTTTCAATTGTTAGTTGAAACAATAATTTCATGTTTTCAAATGAAAAGTCATTTAGTAAAACAACTTAAAATATATATTAAAATATCTTCCCTCCTCAGAATAAATGTATCCCAACCTAATATCAAATTTTCGATCCCGAAACTGAAAAATTCAAGGTTTTTATGATGAAATAAAGTCTGTAAATGCGTTTTTGACTTGAGAATCATTTTCGAAAATTCCACCATTATGGAAGTTATCTAAATTTCTGAAATGATGGAAATCTGTTGGTAATAAGTATGGCGAATAAGTTGGGTATGGGAGAACTTTGTTGTTAGTTTCTTCATTATCTGCTGTGAAACACTAGATCAGATGTTGTCATGTAATAATATTGATCTTTTCAGATTAATCAATGCTGGTTGTTTTTCGATTATGTTTTGTTTTTATATGTCAATACAACTGCAGTATGATGGTTTCACCTCTAGGTAGGTAGGGGAAATGAATTAATTTGTGTCACCAGCTGAACATTTCTCAAACCAATGGCAAATCACCCATGATTTACAACTAACACCCTTCCCTGATTGTAGTGCTAATGTTTCTTGCAGCTTTGGCTTCCTAGTGTCGAAGTTTAAACTCATAAGAAATAATAATATGAAAGGATTAATAACAGCTCATTACCATCGGTAAACATTGACACAGAAAACAACTGAAGTCCTCTAATTCCACATTGAATTTTAGAAATAATATATACGGACATTACATATGAAACGACCCTTAAGATATGTTATATAGGAGTATCCAATTTGAGTGTTGGCATTGGTTTTTCAAAAATTATAAACAAATAAATACTTTTAAAATTTGTAACTTAGAGATTTATTAAAAAAATTGTGTTGAAGCTTTTCAGACATTCGGGATTATGTTGGGCCCTCGAAATTTGTTGCCTAATCAGGTCCAATGAACATTTGTTGCTCAATAGTTCTCAAATAGAAATACTCTTCATTTTTAACACACTTTTATAAGTTTCGCCTGTTGGACGTTATAGAATATTTGAACTTGATTTTTGGCCATTTCAAAACACCTAATTAAATATATACTATATAACTTCTCGAGGACTGAGGACAAAGTTTTATATATAGTAATTAAGTTTAAAATACAGTAATTTAATTGTCTCATTATTCTGACCAACAGGATCTCCAGGATTAGCAATCATCCATAGGTCAAGACAGGGTAGTGTCTTGTGCCAAACACTAATCATAATAATATTTGCATTAACATAATGTTTGAAACAAGAATATGACTAATGGGAAGATCAACTCGAGAGTTTAGTTATATTGTTTTGTTGTATGTATTGTTGTATTTTGCATAAAAAATATAGTTATCAGTTCCACAGGTTGTCGCACATCTATTATCTATAGTATGAAACGTTAGTTGAAATATTTATTTCTTGATGAAATAATTACAGAAATCTACACATTTCCCATAATGACGCTCTATTTTCCATTAAAGCTCGCTATAATCTGTACTTTTGAGAATATTAATAAGGAAATGAATAATCAGTTAAAACTTGTAACCCAACTTGGAGCGACAACCTCCGGAACTAATACTGAAGTAAATAATAGTTTTAAAAAACACGCTTTTGTATCTAGCCAAACTAAAAGGTAAAAAATAATTTTCAATATGTTGAAAATAAGAATAGAGCGATGAAAACAAAATTCATTTTATCGTAAAAAACATGGGGTGCTTGATGTTGATTGTAAATAATTTAAAGAAAAATTGAATATTTTTAAATCACTTTATTATTATAGCATATTTATCACTCCTTATATTATATATTTATTTCTCTTCTATTTTAAATGGCAAGGATAGATGATTGAACCTTTGTAAATAGTTATAAGAAGTAAATTTATATTAATTTATTTACATTAGACAAAGAATGCTACTCTTCAAGAAATTACAAACTTTATTCCACACACCTTTGACAATTTTATTGTTCAGGTATGATATAGTAAACAAATATCAAGTATAAAAATATTTGAATTTTTCAGGTGCAAGTAGCTCTTTTGTTTATATTAAAGAAGAAAAAACAGATGAAGCTGAATCTACTCGTAAGTTTTCAATTTATTTCTGAATGTTTACCTTATGTCCAATTGCTCTCTCTCTCAATGAAAGACTATAATATCTTTTATAGGACTATTTGAATTGTCATTTTATATAAAAAAGTAGCTAAAAGTTATCATTTTTTGGTATTTTCATTATTAACTGACTGACAATAATATAAGATTGGGTCAACTCATTTTAATGTTTATAACTTAATTATAAGCTCCTATCATGTTAAAATTTTAAACTATTTATTTTTAAATAAACATTTTACTATGATCTGTCGATTGTTTTTACTAGCTAAAGTAAGAAGGTATGACGTTTTGTTGCAGCTGCGCCCATTCGTATCAAAGAAGAGGCACCACCTCAGATTTTTTGTGGTGAGGAAAATTTCATATTAATATAATCTTAATTTAAATTATTCTTAGAACTTTTAGTTTTAATAAAAACCAATTTAAGTGGTTGGAAGAAACAGAAAAAAAAGACAGGGTGAAAGGATGAGAGAGTATTGGAGGAAAATAAAGCAGCAAATGAGAGGGAATTGAAATTGGCATGTGATCCCTAGTTGGCCAAAACGAAGGGAAAAAAAAAAGATCAATTTAGTTTACTATGATGATTCCACCAGAAACAATTTATAGATTTGAATTGTGGGCGATGAAATTATTATTGAAATGTCATAATTACATAATTTAGATTGTATGTTTGTTTATTTAACGTCACTTTATGCTGCTATGGCATCCTCTGTCCCTTCCAAAAGACGGCATAACCAAGGATTTTTTACTCCCTTTAGAGGATTTTTGTACGAGGTAGTTAAAATCCTGTCAAGCTTCTTACTTTTTAGTTATTTCATTTCTATTTTTATTTGTATTATGTTTTTGTCACTTTTAATTACTTCATGATTCGTATTATTATCTAGCCTTCTGGCCAGATTTATATTATGTTTATTTTTTTGTTAATGATCTTTATTTTAAAAGGACTTGGTCCCAGAATAAAGTTTGTTTTATATTCTATTCTATTCTTTTATATTCTACATATACTAAAGAATATATAATATATTATCGTATTTAGAAAAATATTATTTTAATAGCCAGTGCAAAGAAGGTTTGTGAATAAATATTTAAGTTTTGTAACAACTAGTACTGATTCATTCGATTATACACAACAATTGCTCAGTCGAAATTAGACAAGAAAAACGTTCTGTGATTTATTATTCAAATTGAAAAGAGCAAAATGCATTATAATTATTTATTTATTAGTGAACAGAGCTTTTTAAACTGATTTATTTATCCTTAATTTATATTCATTTATATACAATTATATTAAAAAATGAGACTAGAAACATTAATTAGTAATATTCATTACTTTTTTAACAATACTCACAGTTCAGAGTACTACTGCATTCTGCATTTGATCCAGAATATTATGGACAATTTTTCGCTACATATTTATGCCTCAGCTAATAATTCTTCCCAGCAAGAACTTGACACCCGGATGTAATACGCTGGATTGATTCTGTGGTTGTTTTACACAGTCGACATATATCAGAAATTGCCTCCCCACATAGATGGCGCCTATATGTTTTCATATCAATCACCTGATCCTGAATGGCTAGTACTAAAACCTTAGGTTTCAGGAAATAATGTCCTTCTATGTAGCCACAATAATGAAGCATCCATGTCAACCCCTTGTGCCGCCAGACTATGATAAAACCTTCCGTGGAACTCTTTAGATTTCAGCTCATTAAGAAGGCTTTCTTGATTTACAGGTGAGCAAAAGTTCACACTTTGTAAGTTTTGAGCGGTGTATTTGTGGTCCAGTTTCACAGTTTTGAAGAGTCATTGCTCCTAAAATAGTTGCGAAGCTGTTCCTCTTCCTGCCAGCATGTTCTTAGCAAGTTTGATAAGCCTCGCCCTCCTACTTTTCGTGGAAGGTCATTTATTAATTTATTTATTTATTAACAAACTACAATTTTGTTATTTTAATTTTTAATATGGCCCAAGCTAATTATTCTAATTTTAAAATAAGTATTAAACACTTCTTTAACATCTGCAGCTTGTTGACATGGTAACCATTTGATAAGGTGAAAAACAAAATATCAAGTCCTCTTTTTTTTCTTTTAAACGGAACCAGACCGTGTTAAATCTTATATGATATTATAAATATTAATTAATACAATTAGATAATTATATTTTATGTCTTGTTTCATTAATTATTTACATTTCAGTCGAGGGGCTCATTCCTGTGAAACAAGAACCGGAAGTGTCGGTCTCAGATGTAGGTAAGAAAAATTGATCATAACTTGTCAAAATTCATTTTAAATATTTAACATAAACTCTGTAAAGGATCCTTGTTAAGTCAGGACTACTGTTTTACCATTTACTTAGAAATCTCGCCAAACACAAAATGTTATATCTGAAAGTTAGTAGAATTACGAATGCAGACTCGCAAACAAATTTAACAAATTAGATTGATCATATTTTGTATCCATAATTTTTTACAAAACATATTCTATCAGATATTATTGTTATTTCTGAGGAAAAAGATAACTACTTATTAGTACACGATTTTTTAGTAATTTTATGTTTTTATTTAAAGATAATGATTAGAT
Source organism: Troilus luridus (assembly GCA_964056705.1). NCBI lineage: Eukaryota > Metazoa > Arthropoda > Insecta > Hemiptera > Pentatomidae > Troilus > Troilus luridus. Next base: position 198,182,639 of record OZ057412.1, read on the forward strand.
CCAAAAAGTCATGTCAGTAAGAAGGTAATGAACAAATTTTATATTATAAGAATGAATTAGATATTATTTAAAATTATTATAGTTGTCTAGTTCAATTTGTTTTTATATGATAGCTCAAGAGATAAACAAAACCTAACGGATCCTTTCAGTTGAGATAGGGAATTTGTTCTAATTTAAATTATTATTACTTCTTAAAGTAATAATTATGATTATTAATTAAAGTAATTATATGATTATTAATAATTTATTATAATTTTTTAATCATTGCTTTAATTTTTAAATATTTTTATTTTGAAGAGAAAAGATTTGCCCCAGCTGGGATTCGAACCTAGATCTCCGCCTCACCGTGGCGCCACACGCTCTAGCCAGTTGAGCCACCGGGGTCGCTCCCTACCTAGGACAAATCTGTTCTCTTCACCGATCTCATATCCCCGTGTTCCCGCAATTTTGCGATGTATACACGAGGAAGAATGTTCATTGAACATTAGTTTTTGTTACGGCCGCTCAGTTTTTTTAAAATAACATGTTCATATTTGATAATTTTGTTTAGTTTCAATTATTTTGTATTTGTTATTAATTTAATTTCAATTAAAATAAATCATCTGTAAAAATGCTTCAGCGTAATATTTGTTTGAATTTAAGAGTGATTTAATCGAAAACAGCTGTGAGACTTTCTTTATTTTCATTAGAAACAAGTCTCTAGTCAGCATTGTTGTCTTGGCTGGCGTACCTTATGGACCTACCCTACAACAGTCGTCATTGTTGTCTTGTCTAGCGTACCTCATGGACCTTTACTTAGTTCCTTCCACTCTGGGAGCTTTACGACTAATAATAATAATAATATGATTATAAATTATTACTTCTCCAGTCCAGCCTAGCCTAGGTTGACAGCGCCAATAATTTTAATTATTCCAATGAATGTGAATTTTACATATGAATACAAAGTTGTTAGTTAACAATGGTTTAGTTAATTTTCTTCTCTTAAGTTTCTTTTCTGGATAGTACTAGTGGAGAGACTCAATTGTGTTTCATTTTTCGTTATTCAAATTAGGTTTCTTTAAAGAATTCTGAAATTAAGAAGGAATTGTTGTAGGTTTCAGATGCTTTCAGTAAAATTATTTTATGTATTACAGTTCCGACGACTGTGATCAAAGAAGAGGAAAAAAATTTTCGAGGTGAGGGCAGTTTTAAATAAATATTAAATCGAACAATGTATATTGTCACCCAGTTATAAATTTTTTTCACTCCAGTTTTTATTTATAGTTGTTGTTTTTTAAAATTAATTTACATCATTTCCTTCATTGAATATGTGATATAATCATTGATGTGGAAATCTTTGACTGGATATGTCTTGTAAGGGTGTAAAATGGTGAGGGGGTGCATTCAATAAATTACACAAAAAAAGTTATTAGACTTATTTTATTTGTGCTTACATTTCCGCCTGATGTTTAAGGATGAAGAGTCCTACTGCAACGCTCTTTCTGTGTTATAATTAGGTTTTTTTAAAATATTTTGGTGTGTTTATTTAAAGAACAAGCCATACGTGCAATCTTACTCAATTTTTAAAAAAATATTTAATTTATGTTTACTTCAATCAATTTAAAAAATATAAGATCTTATAAATAGGTTGGAAATTAATTTGAAGAAAATTCAATTCTCTTATTTGCATTTTTTCTTTAACATCAAGTACTTAATGTTCCTCAGTAGTTATAGTGGATAAAATTACCTCTTTCATTGTAATATCTTTTATTATGTTTGTAACAATTTTAATATGTCTTATAAGGAGAGCATGGGATTTTATCCGTTTAAAACTTGCTAAATGTGTCATGTAATTTGCAATGAAAAAAAATTTTTTTTAATTCAAAATCAGCTGTAAACAATATAAATATTCTGCAAAAATTTTCAAATAAGTATACAATAAGACACTAAAAATATGTAAATCATCATCATCATCATTCGTGGCGCTACAACTCCTGTAGAGTCAAGGCCTCCTGCAGCTTGGTTCGCCAGTCTTCTCTATTGGTTGCCACTGCTCTCCAATTGCGGATTCCTAAGATGGACCTATTATGATATTATGCGGATATCTGGCCTGTTATGATGCACAATGTGGTCTGTTATAATGGACTCATCCCAATATAGCTTAAGGGGACCTTTTTGTAGTAGTCTATTGCGATGATACTTATAATATGGTGCCTTTACATCTAGAAGGTTGTATTTCACCGCCGGGGCTTGATGCAAAATTTTGGGCACATTGTTATGCCTCTGAAGATATTCAGTACCAGCCAACACTCCACGTCCACCAGTGAGGTGTTGGATTGACTCCAATGTATTATTATTATTCCTTTTTTTATTTCTCGGCCCACCACTCCATCGATCCATCGGAGCCGAGGTCTTCCCACTCTTCTTGTCCCATAAATCCTTTCGTCTAGGACCATTTTAGGAATCTCATCCTGGGTCATTCTAATTATATGACCTGCCGATCGAAGCCGGCCTACTTTTATTACCCTTAAAATATCTGGGCTCTTATAGAGTCTTGCTAGCTCAGCGTTCGTCCTTATCCTCCATATCCCATTGGTGCAAACTGGGCCATAAATTCTCCTCAAATATTTAAATACTTAAAAAAAAAAAATATTGTATAAGAACTCAAATGAAAATAATATTACAAACAAGAAATAAGGGTAAATTACTTGAAGTTAAGAATTTATAAATCTAGAAAAATATAACTAAATGATAGTAATTAAAAAAATATAATTAATACATAAATATGTAACTTCTTTTGCTTGAAATTGGTTTTGGTTTGTAGTCAAAATGACTGTTCAAAATTTGTGAAACATGAGTATAATGTTTTGAAGGGATATGGGTGACTGATATATTGTTTTGTTGATCGAAAATGAATGTAGAATTATTATTATTATGAAATACATTCTTCGATGTTGATTTTTTTTTCTTTTTTACTTTAATCTTCAAAACATACAGTATTATGAAATAAAAAGAACAGTAGATACTTTGAACTTTAGATATAGTTAACCCTTGGTTAGTCGCGCCCGATCTCACGGATCGCATAGGTATATTTTTCTTTCTCCTTCCCTTTGTCCTGGCAACAATTCTTTCATCCTCCGAGTAACTGTTTTGTGGGTGAGTTCAGTACATCCCTGAACATTGTGCAACCCTTCTGGACAACTCATGAAGCAATCTGACAGGTCGCCATGACCGAAATCGAAAGTTTAACCAACATCAACTTTTTTATTCATTCCTATTATTATTATTATGATCTATATTTTCTTCTTGCATTTGCAGGTTCAAAACAGAGATGGAGACAAGTCCAACCATCTGCAGTTATTATTTTTGGTTTTTATATTTTCCATCTCTAAACATTCAGAAATTTTCTAACAATCCTGGCTTTGTCTAGGAGAACTGCCTTTTGAGCCTCCTTTAAAACCTCGACCGGAATTCCCAGGTTCTAAATACACTCCACCGTGGATTTAGGAACCAATCCATTTGTGGATATTACAATAGGTGTTACCACCACGCTTTCCATATCGTACAGCTCCTTAAGCTCAACCGCAAGTTCTTGATACTTCCTAAGTTTCTCTCCAATAGTTGAGTTTACATTATTGTCGTTAGGGATCGCAATATCAATTATACTTGCTTTCCTCTCACTCGACTTTATAAGGAGGATATCTGGTCTATTATGATGCACAGTGTGGTCTATTATAATAGACTCATCCCAATATAGCTTAAGGGGACCTTTTTGTAGTAGTCTATTGGGTTGATACTTATAATATGGTGCCTTTACATCTAGAAGGTTGTATTTCACCACCAGGGGCTTGATGCAAAATTTTGGCCACATTGTTATGCCTCTGAAGATATTCAGTGCCAGCCAACACTCCACATCCACCAGTGATGTGTTAGATTGACTCCAATGTAGCCGAGCATAGCCGACATTTATCTGGTGTTGATGCATCTTTTAAAACATGCCTTATATATGATCTGGTGGCGATAACTTGGTCTTGAATGGCGATAACAAACCCCTCTGTCTCGGAAAATATCTTGCCAGCCTTTAACCAATCAACTGACATCTCCTTGTCAATGGAGCTATAATTTAATTTGTGATAGAATCTACCATGTAAAGACTTTGTTTTCCATTCCGTCAACCATTCATTTTCCGTAAGAACTACTGATCCCGCATCTCTTGTTAGATTTAGTGCAGTTAGACCAGAATCCAACCTTGAAATAGTGACATAAACTCCATCTGTTTTTATGAGGAAATATCGGCGTAGGGGCACTTCCTGCTTGCGGCAAGCTTCTTCGATATTTATCAAGCCACGTCCCCCTTCTCTCCTGGGCAAGTACAGGCGAGCTTTCGATGATATTGGGTGGCGGGCCCGTTCTTGTGTGAGAGTTGTTCTCACAAGACGATCCATCTCCTGTAGGCTGGTGGTTGACCATTGCAATATCCCAAAGCTATAACTGAGAGCAGGTATAGCCCAGGTGTTTATGGCCTTGATTTTTCTTTTTCCAGTTAGCTGGGTTTTAAGGACTTTTCGTAACCTAATTTTGAGGATTGTTAGAAGCTCTTGTTGCATGTCTTTTCGGGCAATTTTAAGATGCTGATGCATGCCTAAATACTTATATAATTTATTGGCTTCAAGTTCCTTGATGTATTCTTCCTCATTGATCAGGATATTGGGCTTGTTAACGATTATTATTATTATTATTGTTATTAGCCGTACCGTTTCGCTTTGTCTGTTTTTTGTATACACATTGCTATATTGGTAGAACTGACTTCTACGATCTCTCAGAAATCTTCCTGGGGTATAAGGTGCTGCGAGAAATGTGAAAAATGTTCAGGAAGGAACCTATTGTTTGATGAGCATATGTTGGCTATGACCGTGGAATATACAAGTAAATATGTTAAAAAAAATTAAAACATTCTCTAATCCAAGGGATAAGAAGATCAGAATTATAGTAGAACTGAAAGCTTTTGTTCAAAATTTTTATATGGCTGTGATCCATGTCTGTTTTCATGATTAAACCTTTCTAGTCTATGTTGAGTTCATTATAAGAATAAATATTGATAAATAAAAATCAAAGGTTACCAAGAAGAAAGCAAATTTATGGTTCCTGTAATTTTTCCGCTTGAATCCTAAATAAACTTAATGCAAATGCTATTCCATCATTAATCTCTATCTCCCAAACCCCTTAAGTACTTAGTTTGAGTATATAAGCTCAAATGTTAACAGAAAACTAGTTTTGTTGAAACTGATCTGTCAGATCGCCGCGATGCGTTTTAGAGCCGCGACGGAATTAGTCGGAATGGAAGGTTAAATTGTTAATGATCGATGATAACATTTGAACAAAAACTTAAAGTAATAAAGGTTATTAGTAACTGATAAAAACCTAACAACAGCTGGAAACGTGTTTTCAGTGGATGTCATGGATACATACAGTGTGGTCTACATATTTTTGAAAAATGACATGCTTTTATCCTCAAATATGAAAATAAAATTTGGGAGATTGTCTGTCGAGCTGAAAATAAAAGTACGCTGATTTAAAAAAAAAAAATTGGTCAACTTAAAAATAAAATAAAATGCATTCATAAAAAATATGGAATTGCTTAAAAATCCAGGCTCTGTTATTTAGATCTTCTTCCACTTCTACTACCCTCTTTAAAATAACATTTGTTTGCCTACAGATGGTCTTACTCACGTGAAACAAGAAGATGACATTCATATCACCGATACAGGTAACGGATTTATCTCTATTTAATAAAAAAATTTTTTTTTGGCTAAGTAATATTTTACTTTAGAGTTGTAAAGTGGAACAAATCCTGACAGTGGCTCCACACTTCTTATTTCCAGAATTATTTCTACTCCATTAGTCAGAATTATTTTTCTCTATTTTATAATATAAATAATTTAATTCGATTTATTCCACTTTTTCGCATCTCACATCATTCAGTTCACGGGATTCTGAACTCGAAACTCCTTGAATAACTTAAAATAGTTAAAACAGTACTTGTGTATTAGCCCGTCTGCATGAAACCTACCTCTTTATCTCGTGTAACCTCTTCTTATCTCTTTTCTCATTCGAACTATTTGCGTGTTTGTTATCAAGTTGTTTTCTGTACTGTTTTTTAGTGTCTTTGTTTGTATGCTAATGTTGTTTATTGTTTGTTTAAACTTCTCTATTGTTTATTAAATTAAATTTTTTATTATTTTCTTATTCCATTTGTTGTTGTCTTTTTAAAATAAACAAAATGACACATTGGGTATAGCCGTCCTTAAAAGAAGATGTGAAACCCAGCTTCCAGAAGTTTAATTCCTCTAAAGAATAAATTATGTGGAAAAGGTCATTAAATGGATTTTAAATAGGATAGAAACAGAGTTTTTTTTCACCCTACAGTTGTAGGGAAAATATTTATATAAGAAGAGGAACGTGGCAATTATCCCCATCCATAAGAAGGGAGACATCCTTTAATGTGGCATCTCACTTTTGTCCTGTGCATACAACATACTCTTAAGAGTTCTCTTCCAAAGGATCCTTCTTTTTGCGGAGAGAGAAATTGGCCCATACCAAGCCGGCTTCAGGAAAGGGGCCACCACCGACCAGATCTTTTCTCTGTGGATTCTTGAAAAAACGAGGGAACACTCAATCCCAACCCACCCCCTTTTCATTGATTTTAAGGGAGCCTGCTGAGCGTGCCAAGAGACGAGCTATTCAAGGCCATGATAGAGTTAGGTGTTCCAGCAAAATTAGATCGCCTCGTTAAAGTAACAATGAGAAGGGTGCAATGCATGGTAAAGATTCAGGGGGATATCTCTGAGTGCTTCACGACACATAAGGGACTTAGACAGGGTGATTGCCTGGCATGTCTCCTATTTAACTTTGCAGTGAGGAGATCTGGAGTGTATGTGGGAGGCACCATTGTCAACAAGACTGCACAAATCCTGGGCTTTGCTGACGATGTAGATATTACAACTAGGTCATTTGTAGCAATGAGGGAGGCTTTTATTGCCCTTAAAGAAGCCGCATTAAAGATTGGTCTGGTTGTAAACCAGGATAAAACAAAATACATGATGGCGGGGAAGAGGAGGACTTCAGCGAGAAGAGGAGCTGAGTTCCAAATTGGAGAATTTATTTTTGAATGGGTAGATGAATTTGTCTACCTAGGGACGCTGGTAAATTCAAACAATGATATGCAGCTGGAGATAGACAGAAGATTGGTGGCTGCTAGCAGGTGTTATTTTGGACTGCAGCGGCACATGATGAGCAAATCTTTGTCTAAAAGGATTAAATTACAGCTCTACAAGACACTTAAGGCCTGTCGTCACCTATGGCTCCGAATGCTGGACACTATCCAAGAATCAAGAGCTGGCTTTACTGAGGTTCGAGCGGCGCATCCTCCGAAGAATATTTGGTCCAGTGTGTATATATCAAGAGTGGAAACTAAGGACCAATTCGGAACTACAAATGTTGTACCAGGAAGCCGACCTGGTCAGATTTATAAAAGTGGGGAGATTACGTTGGGCCGGACATGTGGCGAGGATGACGGATGACCAAATTCCTAAGAAGCTCCTCAACGAACAAATCCATGGACCAAGACCAGTTGGACGTCCCAAATATGTGTTGGGGAGAAAGCGTCGCTGCCGATGCAAGGTCTATCCTTGGGATAAGGAATTGGAAGGCGGGTGCTCTGAACAGGGAGGACTGGTGGCGTCTGTTGCAGGAGGTCTTGACCCTGGCGGGTTGTAGTGCCATTAAAGAAGAAGAAGAGGAACGTGACTAGAAGGGTCTAGAATTGGCATTTTATTCTTACCTTTTGGATACTTTAATTTCCATTAATATGAATAAGAAGCTACATGTTATCAGTATCAGAATCATCAGTGTTGAGGTTATAAACAATAGTGGATGGCAGTCCCTAGGTACCAGCTAATACACAAGTAGTGTTAAGAAAAAATATACTCCAGCTCCTCTGCTGACATCCAATCCCCAGTCCTCAAGATTTCAGACTTACGTACAGTCAATCTCTGTTGCCTTTATGTGTTTAAATAAACGTGTTCTAACAATTTCTGAAGTTTTTACTTTTGTTTTAGGTTCTTTATTTATTCTCCCAAGGTAAATTATAAATATTTGATTAATACAGTTCAACATTATATTTATTTAATTATAGATTTTATTTTCTGTTCCATTAATGTGTGATATTAGTATCACATAACTCCTATTAATGAGGCATAATGTTAATAAATATAATTAATTTTAAAAAAAATCATTTTCCCTCACCTTTTTGTTCCGGAACTTGGGCCCACGGCACATAAGATAAATAAAAATTACAAAAACATCTGAAAATATTGTATTTAGTATTACTATTTGAAATAAAATCATTAAAGCTTATATAAAATCAAATAAAAAATATTACTATTATATTTTTTTATTTTTTTTAGGTTATTACCAATTTTTTGGAGTGTGGCATGATTTGCTATCAATTATTATATATAAAATGCACAATCCGTCAGTGCACAGGTTGCAAACAAACTTGGCCTATTTCCACTTTTCAGTTTTCTTGTATACAAGACAAAGTATTGGGTTAACTTTTTTTAAAAGTTTTTTTAGGAAAATTTATCTCTGTAAAGCGGTCTAGATCCTTCTAAAGAAGCATGAAGTGCTCTTGGCACCCAAAAGTTGCCTCCTACTATCGAGCCTTATACAATCATATTTGTTTCGTGGACCCGGGCCATGGAAATCTATGTGAAACATTAAGCGAGTTACATTTAAAAACCTAAAAAGTATCACAAAATTAGGGAGTTTTTTTACGGTACCACAGCTAAATGGCTTAGTAAAATTGGCTTGCCTGTGTGTGCCAATCTTAAGAGGAAGTTATTTGTCTGGTGAAATTTAGCTGGTGAAATTTTAAAACAGCTTATCATGGCTGGACATTATTTTAGAGCGATCTCCATTTTTTTTTTTATTCATACTGGCCTACTAAGGAGCACATCATTTATCTGTCAACTGTATTTATTCTTGATGTTTGCCCAGTATGGGATGCCACCCTGAGATTGTTATTCTTAATATATAGTAATTTTATACCATTAATAAATAAGAGACATATCCCTCTCTTCTCTAAAGGTTAACGTGGCTGACTGACCAGTTGTTTATTAAGTAATAATAATTATTGTATAAAATGATATTTATTTTTACTGATCATGGTTACAAAGATTTAATAAAACTTATAAACTACTTACAAAGAAAGGGGGACGCTATATGTGACTTACTCAACCATCGCTCCATCCACCTCCTTGCATCTTGAGTTGACCGTGTCTTCCGAACAACTGCCCTATCTTGAAAGTAAAGGTAATAAACTCTAAGTGTCGTTTTACTCTACCTGGCCTAGGCTCCTTACCATTTAGGTATTTCTAATGCTTCATGTAGACATATAGCACCACATGAGTATCCAGTTTCATCCTGAAATGGTTGATTGCCAGAACATCCTCGTTGTAAATCTTTTTCTATCTCTTCGAAACAGGCAGGTTTGGTCTTCTTTTCTTTAAAATTCGTAAAAATTCTGTTCATCATTAACAAGTGGCCATAAAATGCTTTTTCTCTTAGCATCAGATATTTTTGGAACATGAGTGTACAATTCACTGTTATGCCGTCGTCTGTATTCACTTTGGTCTTTAATTGGGCCAATAATTTTCCTTAAGATGTTTCTTTCTTGGACCTCCAATTTTTCTACCAGGCCTTTCTAATTCATAGTTGGGTATTCTGCAGCATATAGGACCTCCGACGCATAACAGTGCAATAATCCATTTTATTATTATGAGATCTCCATTTTATTATTATTCTTTGAATATTTTTTTTTCTTTAAGTATAATATTTTTTTAAACCTAGAAGAAACAATACTTTATTCATTACAGAAATATTCATTATTTTTAGAAACGACTGAAGTTGAGACGAATATGGATTCAACGAAATGTGAAATACCACATCATGCTGTTGAGAAGACTCCGTGTCATCAATGTCCTCACTGTGACTATAAAACGGTAATAATTAGTAATTTAAAAAGACATACCAGGGCTCGTCATACAGGTGAGAAGCCTCATCAATGCCCTCATTGTGATTACAGAACAGTGGGAGCATGCGATTTAAAAGCACACATAAGGGCTCGCCACACTGGAGAGAAGCCTTACCAATGTCCTCATTGTGTCTATAAATCTGTACAAATTATTCAATTAAAAAAACATCTAATGTCACGCCACAATGGCGAAAAGCCCCATAAATGCCCCCATTGTGACTATAAAGCGACAGAAAATCTTACATTAAAAATGCACATAATGACCCGTCATACCGGCGAGAAGCCTCAAACTTGTCCTTATTGCGTTTTTAAAGCGGTCACACCCGGTCATTTAAAAAGGCATGTAATGACCATCCATACAGGTGAGAAGCCTCATAAGTGTCCTCATTGTGACTATAAAACGGTAGGAGCGACTGATTTGAAAAAACATGTTATGGCTTGTCATACAGGTGAGAAACCTCATAAATGCCCTCATTGTAGTTATAAATCGGTTACAGCAAGTGTTTTAAAAAAGCATATAGCAGCCCGCCATGCAGAGTAGAAGTATCACTAATTTGTATTCGTTTCATGAGGTCATTTAGTGTTGAAGCATGCGGTGACATGTTATTTACTTATTATATTCTATCAGAAGATGTAATAATGAACATCTAAATGTATATTTTCTCCAAATATACTTTCAATCAAACAATATAAGATATGATCCACCAGGCCAGGTTTCATCAAAATCATTTTAGTTTTTTGGCAATTAGTTGGCAAACCTCACCCTTTAATAAAAAACGATTTGTATTTTATTTAAGCCTTGTCAGTATATTTAAGTAAGAATAAGACTGTTTAATTGTACATTAAATTAATTAGTTTAATCTAACTTGTTTGCCATTTTCAAGAAAATTGTAAAACAGTCAAATTATTGGAATTATTAGTTCTTTTTGCTTTTGAGACTGTATTTTACTCTTAACTGGCATTAAAGTCACTGACGTACCTTCAAGTGGAGGCTTGCTACCTTTACCACTGTTTTAATTTCTGAGTCCTCTAAACTTTGTAGGCTTTCATACATCATTAAAATGACCTAAGTGACTGACATTCCCTTCAAATAAACTTGAAAGTGAATAAACGAGCTTTCACATAATGACAATTTTGTCAATAATAAAAAAAGAATATTTATGAAAGCTAATGTTTCGAACCACTTTTCAGCTCTTCATCAGCCCTGAGACTAGATAAACGAGATACAGAAAAGAAAAATATTGGGTTGTCAGTAAAATAATGCTGGATTTTGTTTTCTTTAGAATACGTTTCCAAATAATAAGCTTTGTGGTAGGTATACGAAACATGTTAGGAAATGCACCAAGGAAATTGTTGGAGAATAGTAATGTAATTTTATTTTCTTTATAAGGGTTTCAGGAATTCATTTTTCTCATCTCTTTCCAATGGATCTGTTTATTTCCCACTTTACTTAGCGCCAGGCCACTTCTAAAGCCAGTTATCTCTGTAGGTTATTAATATAATAAGACACTTATTAGGAACAATCTAGTTTATTTCTTTTAGTCGAATGTTAGTGCTTCATTCCTGGAAGGGAGTATTTTAATTTATTCCATGGAAACTAAGGTTAGAACTTTATATACTCTGGAAAAATGTTTACAATATTTCCACTAGTCATTTTTATTACCTAGTTCATATTTATATGTATATGTTAAATAATATTATATTGATCTTATATATATATATATGAGGAAGAAAATGGTCCAGACGGAGGTAAAAAAAATTCTCATATATAGGGCAAACTAATTATAACCAACATTTGGACCCACATTGCAGGTCTTCTTCAGAGCTAGTCTGATGGGGGTTGACTCTAAACTGTTTTGTAGTGTCAATCCCGATCAGACTAGCCCAGAAGAAGGTTTCCAATATGGGTCGAAACATCGCCTTTCCAATAAACAGTTCTCTCAATATAAGAGAATTTTTTTCAACTCCACCCGGTCATTTTCTTCCTCATTTATATGGATAGTTTTTATTTATTCTGACAACTAATTTATTCATTTTCTATACTAGTTAATTTGACTGTTTATTAGCTTTTAATTAATTATTTTAAAAATAACTTCTGTTCCTTTTTTTATAATAGTGTTTCTCATTCTAAATAAATTTGATTTTCCTCTAAATAATTCATGTATCATTTTAGTTTTTTTGTACCATTAAAAAGAATAACTATATTTTGAAATATTCCACTGTTTATTACTTAGCCAATAACCAGCTCCTGTTACACAGAAAACAATCTCACAGTTTGTACCACAGCAGTTCATTGTGCATCTTGCACCAAGGTACAATTAATTTTTGGTTTTAAATAAAAAGATAATTTTATCCATTTTTAATATAATAAGTAAGGACCCAATTTTAACAAAAAATAATTTTTTTTTTGGTTAGAATTTCTATGTTTGACCAATAAAGGGTCAATATTTTTGAACTCATTTTGACTTTAACTAATAGCATGTCATTCATTGTATGAGGTGTTTTGATCAAAAGCGGAAAACCCCAAATTTCAAAACTTAACTTTTTCACATATTTTGCTGGTTTAGTCAAGCCATGCTTTATGCTCCCAAAACTTCAGGTTCAGAACCAGATTAATCAATCAACCAACACTGGCTCTACAACCCAGTAGGGGTATTGGCCGCATCAAGGCATTGCCTCCACTCTTCTCTGTCCTGTGCCAAGGTCCTCCAAGCTCCAACAATGCAACCTGTATTCTTCTCGACCTCGTCTGCCCATCTTAATCGTGGCCGTCCATGTTTCCTTTTTCCGTCAACGTATCCAAATAGCACTCTCTTATGAGTAGCGTTGTCCTCCATTTTGGCCACATGTCCAGCCCATCTAAGCGTAGCTATTCTTATATACTGAACCACATCTGGCTCCTGATATCTCTGCATTCTGCCTGAGGCTAAATTGATCGCCAACTCTAACTGCTCCATATATCCTTCTTAATATTTTTCTTTCGAAGAGCAGTAAACTATTGGCATCTGCCCTGGACAGAGGCCAGGTTTCCGATCCGTAAGATAAACCAGCCCTTATCATTGTCTTTTTAAGTATCACCTTGGCTCTTCTTGATACCAGATGACTTCTTAAAATTTTTGCCATCCCAAAATAACATTTATTAGCGGTCAAAATTCTTCTTTGAACTTCTGCCCCAGATGAGTTATCCGCTTTGACCAAAGAGCCAAGGTAGACAAAACTGTCGACACTTTCAAACGTGTAGGTGCCAAACGTGATAGAGGGTAAGTACTCTTTCAAGTTTCCACGGCCACTATTTGTACAAAAAACTTCAGTTGTTTCTTCTGGTTTAGACCGTGTCGGTGAATTTTCTGCCAACATTTCGCCAGACATGCTGCTGACTTCCTCAAGGCTTAATTGAGACTCACGTGATAGAGGGTGTTGGTTGCCTTGAAGGGCTAGCAAGCAAATATTAGCTCTTTGCCTTATTCACTTGAAGACCCATTCGCCGTCCAGTGAACCGGATTAAAACCATTATAAATAAGGTGGCAAAGTGTCATGTTAGACAAAATTGCTTGACTAAACTAGCAAAAAAGTCAAGCTTTAAAATTTTAGATTTATCTGCTTTTGATCCTGAATGTCTCATTTATCGTAAAATTATTTCTTATTTAATTTTGCAATGTTTTATCATCTTCACAGGATTTATTTCCCTCTTCTTTTTTTTTAATTTCTCAACATTTTTTTTTTTAACCTTTTGTTCTTTGTATTTCATTGCTATCTGTCTATAAAATTTCTGCACTGTTTATATCCTGTTTTTGTTTTATTCTCAGCCCTGATAATGGCCTAGAAAGTAGGCCAGAACGTTGACACAAAATGAAATAAGTTTTTCCTATTTGTATGAAATCATTGATTACACTTCTACAACATACATGGCACGAGACATGAACATTCATGTCATATTAAAGTTGATATGTATATGTTACCTGTGGGTCTTCTCTTAGACTTTGTGGACAACTGAATAGGACTGGGTGGGGACAAGGTATAGTCGAGGACACAAATGGAAAGTTGGTAAAGAAATCAACCCAAAACTTCCTAATATCTAAAATAAAATAAAATTACAACCAACAAATAATAATAATAATAATAATTACAATTTAAAACAAGATCCACCATCCATAACCATAATCCTTTAGGCACTAGTAATAATTCCAAGATCTCCCATCTGTTGATGGGATTGAAACGTTACAAAAAAGAGAAGAAAACTAAAATAATATTTAATAGTCACACTCGGTTGGCACTGTCAACAACTGAACTACCATCTGGCTACACCCCAAATCTAGCCAGACTACAGAATCATAGAGACTCCTACCTTGACAGCTCATCTTCCTTCAGGTCGGGCCACGACCCTCCTCGTAGTTCTCCAGTACCAGTTCTCAACTCTGACTTATGGGAGAAAACAAACGCTCTTAAAAAGGCTCATTCGTGCTAGCATAAACTTTTTTAATCCCGTTCATGTGATGTGCTGCCCCCTAGCGGACAGTGTTGGCTAATTTCTTTCTCTCTTGTGAGAAGAATTGAGAAATCCATTACTAATTTCCAGTGATGTTAACAGAACTGGGCATGGGAAATGATTTGTAAGCACGTCTTGGCCACAGATGGGAGCCATTACAATTTCATTTATCTTTCTTTTTTAGTTTATTGCATAGATATATTTTTTTCTTTCATAAAAATGTTTTAATATTCAACTTATATAAATTTAAAAAGTAGTGAGCGTGTTAAGAAACAGGAATTACTACTATTTGTATTGTCATTGTATTTTTTATTTTATATTTGTGCAGTTAGAGTTAGTTGCAATTTGTTTTATTAGTACTTTTTGGAAAAAAAATGGAATAAACGAATAAATATTGTGTTTTCTATATTTTTCCCAGGGATTAAAGCTGCTCTCGCTCTTTCCTCTAGTGTTTAAAATCTTTGTTAATAAACAGGAGAGTGTTGATTATCCGAACTAATGTCGGGTTTGATTCGGCTAATCAAAAGATCGGACAATTTCATTTATAAAAAAAAAAGGAAATGCCACACAATCAGTATAGTCCATGGGATCCATGGTCCATTTTTGCACTTGATTACTATCAAGCTGAATCTTTGTGAATAGCTTCGTTTCGATGAGATGCCCAACAATTTCCTGTGCGGAAATTCTCGATTGTGGTAGCTAACAGAGGTAGCAAGGATAAAATATGCCCTCTCCTTCCAACATGTATAGATACCGAGGCCATCAAAAATTATTACTAATCAGCTGATTTTTTTTTCCCATTTATATTGGAAGGAGAGGGCTCTTTGATCAAACCATACATTTTGTAGGACAAATATTTTTTCAAATAATTTAGATAATTATCTTGAGATTTAAAAAAAAAATAAACAGTTAGTAATACATTTTTTAAATTAATCAAGTCGACATATTTTATCTTTGCTACCTCTGTTTGCTACCACAATCGAGAATTTTCGCACAGGAAATTGTTGGGCGTCTCATCGAAACGAAGCTATTCACGAAGATTCAGCTTGATACTAATCAAGTGAAAAAATGGACTATGCATCCTGGACTAGTATATTTATATTTAAAAAAAAAGTATTGTGTAATATTTATGTCAAATAATCAGCCATATAAACGTTTTTCTTAACAAACTGTTTGTTCTAACTGTTTTTGTCAAAAATCTAACATGCTTCATACTGCATAAAGGTAAAAGCATTATATTTAAGAAACAGCAAGAACTGGAGCTTCATTATAATAGTTTAAAAAAATCTAATTTCGAAGAAAATATTCTATTTTCTAGGAATGGCATTGTCGAACCCGCCTTGTATCTTTTCATCTTACCCACTTTTTATAATCGTTGCTCTATTGTGTATGGTAAATAAAAATACAAACTTTTACAACTTATTTTTTTATATATTCAAGATATTTTTGGTATAAAACAAAATATATTTCATTTTAACTGGGTTATGATAGTCGAATGGGCCATTATAAAAAAAAATTGTCCCTTTCACAGTCCCCAACCTTGTCAAATTTATTTCTCAGGTAATAGTCCTTATATCTAAACAACTAATCTTGCTGAATAAACTACTTATCTGAGGCATAAATATCATCTGTTCAGATTTCTCTCAGCTGATTTCATTATTTTGTCCCTTTAGTTACTATCCCTCAACTACTTCCAATTTTTCAAAATGGCCATCATTTCTACTTTGAAATGTATAGGCTTTGTAGTATTTGATGGTAGCAACCCTACTTCAAGTTTATATAATTATATGACTTATAATTATATATATGAGGAGAAATGATATGATTCCTAAGAAAATCATTTGTCCACCCAATTATTTTAGTTATAGATAGTGGGAAAAGTGCGAGTCTACACCAAGTTAGTGTGACATCCCACCTCCATTATTATATTGAGGTGAACATATGGCTACAGTTGTGTCCTAAGATAATCTTTTGATGGTATGTTTTTAATATTTGTCACATTGTTACCATAAGAATTTTAATTATCATTGAGGGTAACCAAGTTGTCATTTCCCTAGCTGTAAGGATATACAATGTTGTTGAATGTACTTGTTTGGCTCCTTAACTACCATCCTTAAGAAAATTGAGGATGGGCAGGAAGCTATTTTGAAGTATAAAAGTCACATTAGTTACTTTTCTGATAATTTTTGGTTTACTAATGTTACACTCTCAGTAACTAATGTGACTCGAATTTTTCTCCTGTTTTCCTGGGTTTACTTATGTTCAGTTAAGATACTTATTTTTCTCTCTTTTGAATCCAGGCTCTAACACCTGCTGAAAAGCAGAGAAGATACAGGGAAAAACTCAAAGCCAACCCGGTCAAGTATGCTCAATATCTTGAAAAACAGAAGGCACTTGTCGCAGCTAAAAGTAAGAAAGTGGTTGCAATGACACCAGGGGAGCATATACAAAAGAAGAACGAATGGAGAAAAAGAAAGCAAGCTCAACGTCGCAGGGCCCAAATGTCTTCGTATAGACCACTACCTCTTCCATGATCACATATCACTAAGATGTCCTGGAGATTCCTCGACTAGGACCACCTCAGCCTCCACGAGATTGGCGCCTCTGCTACCATATTTACAGCCTACGCTGGCACCTTTGTATCCTGTGCTGCCTTGCCACCTGCTCAAGTTCACCTCTTCTGATTCTAGGAACTTCAGGATTCGAGGTAATAAAATTAAAAAATAAAAGGCTACCTGTGTTAGAGCAAATTAAAAATTGAAGCAAGATATTGCTCTAGGTGAGGACAAAGTTGAACAATTAATAAGTCAACTTGACATGCGTAGAAAGAGGGCTGCACGTACCTGACGCTGTGCGAGTTTCAAGATGCCAAGATACCTGGACCTGACCCTCAACTGTAAGACAGATCAACAGCCGGCGGTCATAGAGGAGCTTGTAACGCCTTTTTTGATTTGAGCTGATTTGTAAATGTTTTAAATAAATTTATCATCTCAATACAAATATTCCTCGATTTATCCATTCACTACACCTACAACCGGTTAAATCACTTTTTGTGGTAACTAATGTGACTTTTTTTAAAATTGGATTCTTCTTTAATTAGAAAAAAAAGTTAAACTTTAAAAAACTCACAATCGGGACCTAGATCATCTACGTCAAGTGCTTCTCTGCGAAAACAAACATCCATTCATTTTTTTTTTTAAACAAAACTGGGTATTTAGGAAGTGGAAAATGAAATTTTTCCACCCCCCCCCCCTCCTGACACATTTCCCACCCCCTAGCTTTTTTGGCATGTTTAGTTATTCTGAACAAACTTAACAGGAAGCATTCTCTTGTACCAGTAATAAATGAATATAATGACATTAACAATTGATAATCATGTGGAACCAAACCAGGTTCCAACTCAAACCACATTCACTTCAGAAACTTTTCATATGACACCTAAATTGTTTTAAAACATAATTTCATTTTATGGCCTTTACATCACTTCTTCTGAGGCAATATCGGTTTTCTTGGAAGAATGTAACCGCTTCAATCTCTATTTTTGGAAGATACAAAAATTTGAATCATGTTCAATAAATTTTTTAAATGAAAAATAAGAAAAAAGGGTAAACAAACCATAACAAAGGTTACAGGATTGCTATCTCCTCTCCCCCTTATCAGTGATGGCGCCCGTATAAGAGGAAAGTATAATATCCATTTTCTTAATACTGAGGAAAGTTGAGTTGAGCCATCTAAGTAGGTGACTTTGCTCATTAATGCAGAAGTTATCCTGGATATAATGCAACAAAATTAAATCTGAGGGTTATTTATTGTCTAATTGGCTAAATCAAATAAAAACTTTAGAAAATTCTTATATTCAAAGATTAACTTTTTAAATAGTGATTAGAAACATGATATTGTCGGCAGTGGCATGAAACAGTACAGTCTATGCCATTTACTGAACCCCAGTCCAGTTCATGGGAAAAATAAACAATTTTTTTATTTTATGTTTTCTTTTATAAAACTTTTTAATGAAAATTTTTCTGGGGCACCATTCCTCCTCTACTGTTGAGTGAGAAGCTTAAATTTTGTCTTTACTGGGTGATTCTCAAACTATGGGCAACTTCTTGTCACTGACTATTCAGTGACAAACCCGGGATTGGTGCCTCTTTTTTTAAATATAAAAGTTTTTGTGGTCTGAACTCTGACTAATGAAATAAAAATTATATCATATTTTTGAGATTTTGTGATCGAATCTGATTGATTGTTACCTTATTCATCATTGTCGTGGCTTGTCACAAATGACAATTTTCTTTCTAACTAGATGTTTTGGTTTATACTATTTATTTATTTGACAATTTTTTTTCCTTTATTGTAAAATTGAAGAACAAGAAAGAAAATAACACTCTGTTTAATCCTTTTGGTTATATAATATATTACTAAAACATTCTTTTAAATTGTCACACGGAAACGACTTCATTAGCGAGGGCGAATTAATATTCGAATCGTTCATCCACCTAGTGGGAATTGAGTGATCCAAAGAGGGAATTTCAATAATGGCAACACTGTCAAGCCAAGTGTTACCCCCCCCCCCCCCCGTTACTTCCTTCATTCAGTAATTCATTCCACGGTGACGTATTCTTTCATCGTGAATGTAAGTTTATGTTTATTAGCATCATTGTCATGGTCTCAGTTTTAACGCTTTTCTGTGTGAATTTAAAACTTTAAAACGTTTTCTACTTTTTCCCCTTGTTTGCCTGTTAAAAATGATGACATTCGTTCTGTGGTTAATGAAATATTTTTTAATAGGGAAAGATGTGAATGCCATTTTGGCATTGCTGTGGATGTTTCCCGCTATCATTGTCATGGCCAATTATTTGCCCACGACAATGATTGGTTTCCACGCTGATGACGAATTTTTTTATGATAATTTGTGTGTTTGTATCTTTTCCAGTGCCGTTTAATCAAAATGCCAACGCATAAAATGTCTGATGAAGAGAGGCGCCGAAGAAAACGTGAATCGGAAAGGAAACGGAGAGCAAAAAGAAGGGACAACTTGGAGATGAGATTAGAAGATAAAAACAAAAGGAAAACAAGGTATGAAAGAGGTAAAAAAAATAAATCAATAAAAATGATAGGAGACATGTCGACAAGAGAAAAAAGAATCAAAAGAAAGAAGTGGAAGGTAAACAGTAAAAATTACAGACAGAGAAAAAAATCCTAGATCACATAATTAATGACCCCCCCCCCCCTCAAACTCCTCCTTGTTTGGAGTAGTTCAAAGAAATGCTAACTCTGGCAGAAGGAGGGTCAGAAGGGACAGAGCCAAAGCGTACGCCAGATTGCCTCAACAAAGGATATAAAAACCAAAATTGCAATTCGCGCGGCGAATAGGTATAGGCAGAAATATCGCTTATTAAAACAACAATACAAAGCCCCTAGTCCAAAAAAAGAGGTAAGCAAATTAATGAAAGACATCCGTTCAAAGAAGGAATAGGAAAAGTATGTAGGAAACTCGTTTTCTCTTTCGCCCTAAACCATCAAATCAAAAATCACCTTAAGAAAATGACTTCTCAAAAACAAATTTATAGTACAGCTAAAAAAGAGGACATGCTAAAACGATATAAAGTTTTGATGGCTGCAGGGGAAATATTCCCTTACAAAATATACAGAAGTAATTTAAGACAAAACATTAAAAATTATATTTACGAACGTTAATTAAAAAGATCTCTTAATATCCAGAAAAATTTCAAACAGTTCTTTAAAGATCAACAACATTCCCGCACCAGACCAGGTAAAAAAGATTAAATCGATGCCTTAGTTCGCAAATGTATCAAGTGCAAATTGTTCAAACATGGGTTTTGTTATATAAATAATATTGTAAAGTTGTGATCACAAAGTCATAGATCATAATTTAAAAAAAAAGTTTATTTATTGATATTTACAACTGTATTACAATAATACATCAAGTAAATAGGCTAAGCGATACGTAATGACATGTGAAAATGACAAGTAGAGAAACTACCCACTGGTAGTACTCAAATCACAAGTTCAACTAAGAAGTCATGGGGCCATTTTCTTTTCAGACACCTTGAGGATTATCGTGAATTGTAGAAGAAGCTAGGTTTGAAGCTAGAGGGTTTGAGTGGGAATAAAGCTTGTTATGAAAGGATAAATACTGGGTTCGGGCCAAATCAGCAACAAATGGGACATTAATGGATGACTTTATTCTTAACAAAATAAGGAGCGTTGAGGATTTTACGAAGGATTTTGGATTGTAGGGATTGGATACGAGAGGAATTCGATGGCTTAGTGGAGCCCCAAAGCTCTACTCCGTAAGTCCAAATAGGTCGTATGATGGTCATGTAGATGAGTCTTTTGTAGTTAATTAGGAGGTTAGAGCGTCTGTCTAGTAAGTGTTGAAGTAGCCTGAAACGTCGAGGGGTTTCTTGTCTTTTCAGTCTAGTATGAGGATTTCAGGTTAATCGTTTGTCGAGGTGCAACCCTAAGTATCGGATCTGTTCTACAGGCACCAGTGGGATATTATTAAATGATACTGAAGGGCAGGAAGTCATTGGTTTACGACGTAAGGGAAAAGTGATTTGATGGGATTTTTGAGAATTTATTTTAATTCTCCAGTTTTGACACCATTCTTCAAGATCAGTGATATGGGATTGGAGGCTTTGGGAAGCAATAAATGGATTGGTGTTGACGGATAATACAGATGTATCATCAGCATACATGGTAAGGATAGTGTTAGGATGAGTTGGGATGTCAGCTGTATAAACTATTGGTCCAAGGAGATCTACTACCTTGAGGAAGATCATAAGTTGATATAAAATTAATAGAGAATCTGTGAAGGTTACAAAAATATATTGTGTGCTTAAACTTGAACTGAATTTCTTGTGTTAAATTATTATCAAAGTTTATTCATGTAAAATCTTGTTTTCGGCAATTAAGACATATGTGAACTAAGGCATTGATACTATAATCAAAAAAATTAAACATCAGAAAATATTTTTAACAATTAAACAATGATAAATCATTATTAAAAATTGTCTCTTCAACTAAAACAAAACTAAGCTATTCTAGTTTTTGCCGATTTAAACCTGTTTATATAGTTAGAGCTGATTTTAAAAAAAGGGCACCTGTTTGGGTATTAAACATGAATCTATTAATAAAAATTTTGCCTGGAAAGGTCAGAGAACAACTTCTATTGGCCAGCTAAAGCAGACAGGAAATCAATCCAGAAGAAAGAAATACTTTACAAATTAAAAAAACCAACCTGATTCAACTTCAGCTAACGAGATGACTGTTAATGACTTTAAATATATTGACTTTTTATTTAAAAATATTTCTAATTTTGAAACTAATTTTTAAATTCTTTGACCCCATTTTACATCTAGGGGTCTAGGATCTTCTAGTCTCATTTCCAAGTTTACCAGAACCAATATTTTGTACATGTTACATTGAATGTACTAAGACTGAGCTTTAATTAACATTATTAGGATTATTATTAAGACTGTATTTTATTATTCAATAATGACAGATAATATTTTAGGTAAAAAACCAACATGCTGTGATTCAATGTGCCTACTAAGTATAAGTTTAGAAAATATCATTTAATGCTTGTGGGTTACCATTATTTTATTCCTTTTAAACATTTAATATTTTAATGTTTTGTTCCTTTTATAATTTAAGCTGATATTACTTAGGTCTTAATATTATATAGTGGTAACAAGAATTATTTATTTAAAATAAATAAAAATAATTTATTTAAAAACAAAGTAGTCAATCGGATTTCGGTGGAAAATACAGTTTAACATGGAATATGGAATTAAATAAATAGAAATAATGATATAATTAAATATATAAATATGTAATAAACTATATAATATATAAAATGTATAATAATAATAGAAATAATGGAAAATATCATCAACAATTAAAAACCAGCAAACAAAGAACAAGGAATCTGTTAGAAATATATTCGTTATAAAATATAACTGCTTGCGCAAGCGAACAAGATTGCTCTTTACGCAACTACTTGTGCGGTGGCGTTAGTACTTAAGTAGCGATTTTTCAATAGGTTATGTATAAATTAATATTTACCACCAAACTGAAGACCGTAAATTTAAGAACCTGAGACTTCATTGGATTCCTGAATCCAACTGTTACCAAAATATTGTCATAAATATAACAAAGCTCTTAGTTCATCAACATAGCATAAATCCATAAGTTCAAATCAAAATGGTGGCTTGGTCAAGTGGAAAATGTAGTACTCTTTTATTTGTTTATTAAAAATGCGAAAATAGAGGCAAGGCTTGATGATTTACCAAACTTAATCGATAAACTAAGGCGCTAATGGCTAATAGATACAAGATCTAGGAGCAATTACACCCACCCGGATATAGTCCAGAATAATGTAGAAATGATTAATACATTTTTTTTCCGTGAAGACACCATCAGGAAAAGCCGAAGGAACACATAGTGTCTTCTCATTAGAACCGTATGAAATATAAAGATCATACGTATGAATTCCCAATGGAAAAAGTAACACTTTGAATCTTCTGGAAGATGAAAGTGAAATAAGGAACGTCAGACATGAACATATTATAGACAAGATTTTCGAAAAAATAGTTACAATAATAAAAGAAAATGACGAAGTAATAAAAAAAAGCGACGAACAACTAAAAGATAAAATAAAAACTATAAACGAAAATCCAATTTATTCAAGAAATCACAGATTTCCTGAACAGTTTAAATATCAGATACACACAAAGGTAAAACAACTATTAAATATGCAATTATTCATACTAGCAATAGTCCATATATTTCTCCACTATGGATAGTGCCGAAAAATATGGATGGTAGTGGTAAAAAAAAAAATTCAAATGGTCATAGGACTATCAAAAACTTTACTAAAACAACAGCAAAGATAAATTCCACTTTTATTGACCTCTGTTCTACTGGTTAGCATAACAACAACCTACCATGCCCAAGATCGCGGGTTCGTAGCCCGCCAGGTGGCCCTAGAATTTTTTAAAAGAATAAAAAAATTCTTAGTTACGCTTTCCTTCGGAAGAGATGTTAAACGGGGGCCCCGAGCCTGAGCAATGCCAGGTACTCGTTAAAAATGCCTATCCTAATAAAACCTGGATAGACAAAATTTAGAGCTGCCACTGTAGCATCGTCCGATTAGCCATAGCAGGATAAAGTGACGTTAAATGAACAAACAACAACTACGTTACATTGAGGATGTCTTAAATAGATTAAAAGGAGAAAAGTATTTTAGCACAATCTGTAATTGAATCGGGTACAATAATTAACTAAATATTGGCTTCTGGGCCTGAGTTCAAATTATCATTTTATTTCTCACAGATTCACAAACTTCAATAACATACAATTCACTCTGCTCTACCTTTCTTAACTGTTATCCCCTCTCAATACTACCAACATAACATTGCTAAGTTTACCTGCACAAATCATCTCACCAAATTTTAATGTATGAAAAATGAATCCATAAAACTTCTTCCTAAACGAAAAATGGCCACCATGAATTTTTACAAATGTCATTTTTGTTTAACGTTCCCACAACCTTTCAGAGAATGATGGCTATGATAAGCCTTTTAATCTCGTCAATTCAAATCTTATGGATGTTGCAAACATTTAAAGGAAAGTGGGCAAACTCAACTGAGCAAAATTTCAATGGAATTTTATAGAATCGGTTGTATACGTTCCTATCTATTGAAAGGTGTTATTTCAACTATCCCAGCAAACGTAACTCTTATTTCAGAAGATTTTGAAATATTGTGGATGAATTCAAAAATCCATTGTTCTGAATTTCAACGTTATATATCTATTCATAAATTTACCTGTTATAGATAAAAAATGTATATTAAGATAAAAAATATTTCATTATGGAAATTAAGGATAAGCTAATTTTAGATTATAAGTAGATATTTTATGAAGAACAATGTAACTATATAAAAGAATTTTTGGTACTTGTGTGTTAACGCTACCGCAGTTATTTTTCCATACTTGTTCGCATAGGCGAGCGGTTACATTTTGTAACCGTTATATTTCTAAAACATTTATCTTGCATGTTTTTAAATCTATTTATTGGGGTTAGAATTTTAAATTTTTTAAATAATCATCAATAATTACAAATCAAAATAATTTATTTAAAAATGGAATATATCATGAACAATTAAAATAATATATAATATAGAAATAAATAATGGAATATATCACGAACAATCAAAATAATTTATAAAAAAAAAATTGGTTAATCGGATTTCGGTGGAAAGTTGGTAAAATGTTTCGCTCCTGGAAAAATACAATTGCTTCTTCTGTTTTGTCAAATCCTAAAGACTCATTTTCGTAGCATAAAAATTAGGGAAATAATAACAACAAATCTAATAATAATTAAATAAATAAATAAAATAATAACAACAATGAGTCTAGAACAAATCAGCAAACAAACAATGAACCAGCAACAAACAAAACTCAGCAAACAAGAACGAACATAAAAGAAATCAGGTGTTAGAAATATAACGGTTACAAAATATAACCGCTCGCGCATGCGAACAAGTGGGGGAAAATAACTGCGGTGGCGTTAACACACAAGTACCGAATTTTTTTATTAATATAACAATTCTGGATAATCAATGTATCAAAGATATTATTATTACAAGAAATGGAAATTAGTTAGTAATTTACAAAATATTTATTATGTATATTTCACATTTAACAATATATTGTACTCCCGAGTAAATGATATAAAAATAAACACCACCAACAAAGATTCATATAAAAAACTCATAAATCACCTGACAAGCAAAAATTACGATTTCCACTGCTACCAACTGAAACAAGACAAATCATATAGGGTAGTTCTAAGATGGCTTCACTCGACCACGCCTACGGCAGCAATCAAGAGAGATCTAGAAGAGATAGGCCATAACATCAGGAACATCTCGTCAGTGTTGCACCCAACTGAAAAATATCCCCTTCCTCTGTTTTTTGTCGAACTGGAACCAGCCAAAAATAATGTTGAAATATTTCAAGTCACTAGGCTTGTTTATTCAACTGTTAAATTCGAGGAGCCAAGGCACAAAAACACCATAGTACAGTGTACTAGGTGTCAAAACTTAGGTCACACGAAGACCTATTGCCACCACCAAGCCAGATGCGTCAAGTGTGCTGGCTCACATCTAACAGAAGTATGTCAGAAGTCCAGAAATGAGCCAGCAAAATGTGCTCTTTGTGGTGGGGACCACCCGGCGAATTATAAAGGCTGCCTGGTATACAAAAACTTCCAGCTACA
This sequence comes from Troilus luridus, assembly GCA_964056705.1. Taxonomy (NCBI): domain Eukaryota; kingdom Metazoa; phylum Arthropoda; class Insecta; order Hemiptera; family Pentatomidae; genus Troilus; species Troilus luridus. The sequence continues at coordinate 198,208,505 of OZ057412.1, forward strand.
GAGAACACATAAAATGCAAGGGAAAAGCATAGAGAATAATGTTCCTCATCCACCTGAATTCAACAACTCAACTATATTTCCGGAATTACCAAAAACCATTACAGATCAGCACATCACCAGAGTTCAACCTCCGGAAAACATAATCCCGACCTCAACGAACCAGCAGCAGCCTCAACGTCAGGCACCTCTCCCCTCCCAAGATAAACCACAGCCTTCCTATAACAAGCCACAAACCTCCCAACCCAAACCCCGAGATCCTAGATCCAAGCCTCAGAAATTCAATACTAAAGTCCAACCCCCACGTCAGCATATACCTCTCCATCCTGAAACCTTAATAGTCAAACTACCGCCACAGCAACCATATCCTACCACTTCCAATCACAACAATCAAATGAATCCTTCAGTTCATCAAACAATGAATGTAAATCCAGCACCTCGGGTACAACCCCCAGCCAACCTTCCTTTACCCGTTAATTATCAATATCAAACTCCAGACCCATATCCAGTCCAAATCCAAAACTCCATCGACATAAATTCAGTCCTCTCATCCTTCCTGAAAGATCTCCAAGAGACTATCAAGCCTCTCATCATTCTACTCACGAGAATCCTTACCGAAGTTCCACTTAATTACCCACGATGAGCATAAAGCCCCTAGCTATCGTCCTATGGAATGCTAATGGACTGCATAATCACCGTGACGAACTTGATATATTTTTACAAGACAACCAAATAGATATTGCTTTACTTACTGAAACACACTTCACTCACCGCACACATTTCTACATACGGGACTACATCACATATAGATCAGATCATCCTGACGATACAGCACATGCCGGTTCTTGTATTCTTATCCATAAATCTATACCACATTCTCTTATTCCTTCTACTCCAACTGACGCCATTCAATCAACATCAGTAACCTTAACGACTAGTCCTTTCCATATCACATTTTCAGCTGTATACTGTCCTCCTGGCAATTCTCTTTCTTATAACCTCCTCGAATCCTTATTCCAATCCTTCGGACCGCGCTTCATTGCCGGAGGAGATTACAACGCCAAACATCAACGATGGGGTTGTCGAACATCCAATTCCCGTGGTAGCATCTTATCCCAAATTTCAACCTCTAATAGTTTCTCTATCCTCGCACCCATAAACCCTACTTATTGGCCTACATCCCTCAAAAAACGTCCAGATATTCTAGATATATTTGTTTCCTCACAGATTTCCAGCAATCAAACTGCTATAAAATCCCTGGATGACCTTTCCTCTGATCACAGTCCAGTTCTGCTTCAAGTGCATTCGATTCCCATTCCTAAGCCCTCTCTTCCCCGACTGATTACAGGACGTGTAGACTGGGATAAATTCCGATCAAATCTAGAAAATAATTTAGACCTCAAAATTCCGCTTAAAACAAAAGGAAACATTAATTCTGCAATAGACAAACTAACAGAAGCAATACAAGTCAATATAAAATATAACACTTTACCAAGTAAAAATCATTATCAACAGAATAACTGGCCACTTCATATTCGCGAGTTATTAAAAGAAAAACGACGGGCAAGAGCAAAGTGGCACCGCACGAGATATCCATCGGACAAGAGTCATTATACCAAACTGACCAACAAATTAAAATCAGAGATCAGAACATTCAAAATTCAAAATTTGTATTACCGTACAGAAAATCTCAGTACTACTGACAAATCCTTATGGAATACCACTAGAAAACTCCTAAACTATAAAAAATTCAACCATCCACTTTTAACCGAATCCCAAACCTGGTCAAGATCTGATGAAGAAAAATCACAAATTTTCGGCCAGCACCTATTCAAAACATTTAACCCTCATCCAGATATCCTTAATCAAACCCACTCTGAATGCATTGGAGCAGAATTAAGTATTCCTCTTCAGTTGTCCCCTCCTCCTAAAGCATTCCATCCTTCCGAAATATCAAACATTATTCATAGATTACCCGCCAACAATGCCCCTGGACACGACCTAATCACATCCCAGATTCTAAAACGCCTTCCTCGGAAAGCGATCCTACTCCTTACATATATATACAATGCCGTACTCCGCACCACATATTTTCCTGATTCCTGGAAATTATCCATAATTAAGATGATACCAAAACCTAAAAAACCACCAGAACTCCCATCCTCTCATCGTCCTATATCTCTCTTGCCCATAATGGGGAAAATACTTGAAAAACTCATTCTGAAACGTCTTCATCCTATCATAGAATCCAATCAAATAATCCCAGATCACCAATTTGGTTTCCGAACATCACACTCCACCATCCAGCAATGCCATCGTGTGGTGGACGTTGTCTCATCTGCATTAGAGCGCGGAATGTACTGCACGGGAGCTTTTCTCGATGTAGAGCAGGCCTTTGATCGAGTCTGGCATCCAGGACTGCTGTACAAACTCCGTAAATTCTTACCTTCAACTTACTTCCTTATTATCAGTTCCTACCTCAGTAATAGAACCTTTAAAGTAAACCATAATTGTTCCTACTCTTCCCTCTTCACCCAGTCTGCCGGTGTTCCTCAAGGCAGTATCCTGGGGCCCATCCTATACACGATATATACAGCTGACATCCCAACCCATCCAAGCACTGTCCTCACTACTTACGCTGATGACACATGTGTGTTATCAGTTAATAAGGATCCATTTGTTGCATCCCAATCTCTTCAATCCCATATCTCACACCTACAAGAATGGTGTCAAAATTGGAGGATTAAAATAAATCCTAACAAATCCCATCAAATTACCTTCACTCTTCGTCGTAAACCTACGAATTCCTGTCCTACTATATCGTTTAATAATACACCACTGAACCCTGTCGAACAGATACGTTACCTAGGACTCCATCTGGATAAACGTCTCACTTGGAATCCTCATACAAGACTGAAAAGACAAGAAACTGCTCGACGTTTTCCCCTACTTCAACACTTACTGGACAAACGCTCTAAGCTACCAATTAATTACAAAAGACTTATTTACATGACAGTCATCAGACCTATTTGGGCATACGGAGTTGAGCTTTGGGGCTCTACTAAACCATCCAATTCATCTCGTATCCAATCCTTGCAATCCAAAATCCTTCGTAAAATCCTCAATGCTCCTTATTATGTCACAAACAAACTCATCCATCATGATCTTAATATCCCATATGTTACTGATTTGGCCCAAACTAGATACCTATCCTTCCATAACAAGCTCCATACGCACTTGAATCCGCTAGTCTCTCAGCTTGCTTCCCATACTATTCCTGATAACCCTCCGAGGCGCCTGAAAAGAAGATGGCCTCGAGATCATCTACTATAGAACTTTATTGGAGTGCTATCGATGGGTAGTTTCTCCACAAGTGTTTTCATGTCATATTCTACATTTTTGCACATTTACTTGATATAATACCATTATAGTTGTAAATATCATTGAATTAAATAAAAAAACAAAAAAAAAAACAAAAAAACAATATATTGTATATAATAAAACTATAATCATTAAATTCCTAATGAATAATACCACAATCACTGTAAGAAGAAATGAACCACTAATAATCACTTATATATCTTTGATGAGCGGTCATGAGGGCTTAAGTCAAAATTTTGAATTTTTCAGGAGAGCAAGAGCAAAGTTCAAAACATGTAAAATCTAATTATTGATATTATTTGTAATTTTATTTTTATAAAACAGTATAGTAGTAATTCTATTTGAAGCATACATTTGTTTCTTGTCTGATCATTCCTGATTCTGTATTATGGACTTATTTTGACTTAAGTCCTTATGACCACCTATCAAAGATATATTATCATTTGTAAATTTATTCTTATACCCATTATTGTATTATAAAGGAAGGCAAATCAAAGGTGCCATACTACAGAACCTATTGTAACATATTTCCCTACAGCTCCCATAGAAAGTACCAAAACTTTGTTATCAAATATTCGCGCTCCAAGAGTGACGGTTAATCTTGCCCAGAAAGGAATTACAGGATAACCGCAGACGCTTCTCTAAGATGCTGACTAAGGTATATTCATACGATATATCTATCTAGAGAAGAATACTATTATACTATAATATAATAGTATAATACAATTATACTAATTAGAATTATTATCGTTATTATCTCAGTTTAAGTCCCTTATCTGTAATTGTAAATTTCTTAATAAAAGTTCTGTACTGTGTAAAAAAGACTCCCTGACTTCGTCAACATTTGTCTATAGAATGCGTAAAGTTGTAATCCATATCTATCACCTTAATTTTTTAAATTTAATTTATTGATATTTACAACTATAATGCTATTATAACAAGTAAATGTGCTAATATGAACAATATGACATGAAAACACTTGTGGAACCCCATCGGTAGCACTCCAATAAAGTTCTATAGTAGATGGTCTCGAGGCCATCTTCTTTTGAGACGCCTCGGAGGGTTATCAGGAATAGTATGGGAAGCAAGTTGAGAGACTAGCGGATTCAAGTGTGTATGGAGCTTGTCATGGAAGGATAGGTATCTAGTTCGGGCCGAATCAGTAACATGGGATATTAAGATCATGATGGATGAGTTTGTTTGTGACATAATAAGGAGCATTGAGGATTTTACGAAGGATTTTGGATTGTAAGGACTGGATACGAGATGAATTGGATGGTTAAGTAGAGCCCCAAAGCTCAAAACTCCGTATGTCCAATTAGATCTGATAACTGTCATGTAAATGAGTCTTTTGTAATTAATTGGGAGCTTAGAGCGTTTGTCAAGTAAATGTTGAAGTAGCCTGAAACGTCGAGCGGTTTCTTGTCTTTTCAGTCTTGTATGAGGATTCCAAGTGAGACGTTTGTCCAGATGGAGGCCTAGGTAACGTATCTGTTCGACAGGGTTCAATGGAATATTATTAAAGGATACAGTAGGACAGGAATTCGTAGGTTTACGGTGAAGGTGATTTGATGGGATTTGTTAGGATTTATTTTAATTCTCCAATTTTGACACCATTCTTGAAGGTTTGAGATATGGGATTGAAGAGATTGGGATGCAACAAATGGATCCTTTTTTACTGATAACACGCATGTGTCATCAGGGTACGTTGTGAGGACAGTGCTTGGATGGGTTGGGATGTCAGCTGTTCAACTACCTTCATTTATCTTAGATTTAATTCAAATATATTTTCACAATTTTTTTCAACCTTTCATTCAGAAATATTAACGCATTTGTCTAAAAGATAAACAACATGATCGATAATAGAAAGTTTTTTTATTAAAGATTTACCAAATCAAAACAAATGCCATTCGCTCAAAATTAATAAAACTGACAAATACACTTTTTTTAGAAAGGTCCAGTACAGTTCAAGGGTATAATAAAGCTCGAAGAAATGCCGAGGCAAATTATGAACTGCTCGCTTCGGTTTGTCTGCGACGCCCACCTCTACGATTAGTTAAAGTGGCTCTTCCCTTATATCCTTAGACTCTATTTCCTAGGTTCATTCTTATACCAAACCATCAACTCAAAACATCCATCTTATATCTGTAGTCTCATACAGTTCAAATATTCTATCCAATCCCAGGGCGCCAGTTCTCGCCTTTCCGAGCTTTATACCCGTTCCCACAGAACAAAAACTTTTTAGCGTTCCTTTCTCGCCCGTTCTACCTCTCTTTGGAACTCACTCCCACCCGATATCCGCCATGCGTCTTCTTTATCCACATTCAAATCCAAACTTTTCCTACATCTCCCAAATTCCCAAACAGATGTTCTCTAATCAATCAAATTTAATAGCGATTGAGACCGTGGAAAAATTCCGGCGAAAAGCCCTTAAGTCTCCATAAACTAAAAACAGAAATTGAAAATATCCGTCCAATATTTCGCCTATTCAGGTATCCTCAGGGTAGAAAGAGAATAACAGCAAAGCAAAACATGAATAATGCACCCAAGAAACCCCACCACCTCCAAAGGCTCAAATGCAACTACTGAATCATAAGGAAGGTTACTAGACCCCAACTGGATAAGGTTAGATAAAAAACAGCTGATCAATACTTCTGAAATTGAAAATTCAATACACACTCCCCAAACTTCAAAAAGCACAACAGGAAAATAAAATACATAATAGTAATAAACAACACAAAAAAACATAAGACAAAAATGACAGTAAAAGTGCAAGAAAAAAGAACATTATCAAGAAACCAGTGGACTTATGTCTATTCCACAAAATATATTAATATTGAAAAGGGAAAGGTAAAAAGAGACCTTACATAAATGTTAAGAAAATTTAATAGCTTTACTCAACATAATTGATTGATGAATTATTGTAGATATTTCTCACTCATAATGATATTATTATTTACTTATTTATTTTTCTATTAGCCTATATCGTATAATTGTAAATGTGTATGCTAATTTTTTTTTTAATTACTAAATTCTTGCTATTTTTTTGTACTGGCGGAAATGCTTGTTATTATTCGGTCTCAAAATTACTAAGCTCGCGTCTTTTGTCCCGAAATCTTAAAATCAGAATTTATAAAACCATCATCCTTCCAACTCTTATTAAGATGGGCTGGTAAAGTGTCTGGGCTTGTTAAGGAACGAATTTCGAAGATGTTAATAATCACGACTGGGAAGCGTCTGGTGGATGGACAGGCGCGCATGTGCGAGGATTGCGTTAAGAGTGATCTGGCGGATTTGGGTATGGTTGGTGGTCCAGAAACGTTTGGTCCGTGGACGGAAGTTTGTGAGCAGAGATTTGTGGTATCGGCATCGAACCTTCGGGTTCGCTAAGAATTATTATTATTCAAACAATTAAAGTGTTACTACTTTTTAATAAATCAATTGTTGAATATCGATATTCTATGTAGTGATATGTGTTAATTTTTTTTAAGTGCATGAAGGATTTTTCCTCGTTTTGAAACTTTCAAGCTATGGTAATGACTTTTACCCGTTTGTCCCAGGCTGAATTTTCTTTATTTTCTTTATTTCTTTATTCTTTAGTAGCTGCATCTCTCCCATTAATAATAAGACGCATTATAGCTTGCATACTCGAGTACATTTTTTTTTTTTTTTTTGTAGAGTACTTATTTTTAAGAAGGTTTTTTTTTATGAATTGTAGAAACACCCAAAATTATTTCTACAGTTCCTTTCAAGCAAGTTTAATTTTGAAAACGTTATAGGGGCCTCTGAAAGGGAAATTAAAATGAGTTTAACTAACTATTCCCCTAAATTTTCTGATAAATGTTAAAAAATTCAAAGCAGCGTTGTTGGCAAATAATGAAAATTGGTGAGATAAGCACATCAGATTCGAAGTTCAATGAAATGTGCTGTGTACTTAAATTTTTAAGGCTCCTGTTGTACAGGAAGGCCACGAGAAAATTTTAGCGAGGCATCATTTAAAACAAAAAACTTATAGTCGAGGAACTTCTTCAATCACGCAGTAGTGGAAAGTGGGGGAAATGCGACTTTAGCTAATTATGAAGCATTCGGCAACTTATGCGACTCGGCTACGTCATTGTGTATGTGATAAACCGATCATAGGTGAAATATTTGAGTAAAGTGCGTTTTTATTTCGATTAATATGATAGGCCAATAATTTAACAGTCAAATATATTATTGAATTGTAATAAATATATTAAATAATTTCCCAAACTCGCATGATGCTAGAGTTGTCGGCATATACTTTGAGGTGACAATCTTATGTACACTGTTGACAAGAGGCAGTTGATGACAATTACTTTAGTTTTTTTTTTTTAGTTTGTTACTATGGGGCACTTGCCTCCATATATCCTCCTCAGTACTTACTGAGGAGGATATATGGACCCATCAAAATAGGCGAGACATGGAGGAGACGAAAAAACCTGGAATTGTACGAACTCTTTGAAGATAACGAGATATCCAAAATCATAAGATGAGAGAGGTAGAATGAATGATGGCGAGATTCCGAAGAAAGTGGCCACAGAAGAGATCTTCGTAACAAGGAGAGTGGGACTAACGAGCGTGAGATGGATGGATGGTGTGACTGAGGACGCTAGGACTCTTCTCGGCGTGCGGGACTGGAGGACTGCTCCACAGGATAGAGCCAACTGGCGGAGGCTACTTGAGGCGAGTTGTTGTGACGGTTATTGTATTGTACTATGGGGCAAGTACGTCACTGACAAAGAAAAAGCCATAAAACATATGATATTAAATCTGTATTTTCTGATAATAAAACGACAATCAAAGCCAAAAAAAAGTGACAGAAGTACCTACAGTGAAAATTTCGGAGGAAAAGGGATTGTATTGTAATGAACTATTCGCGGATTCTTGTCAAGAGGAGTGGATATGTGTGTTCAGAGTAGACAGTGGGCGCATGAAGATTGCACGGACAATAAAAAAGGGTAAAATGAATTTGTTTGCGACATTTGCCGTTAAATTTGTTGTCATGACGCACTTACCCCGCTACATGGGGCAAGTGCTTCATTTGACAATCCTACTAATATTATAAATGCGAAAGTTTGTAAGGATGTGTGTTTGTTACTCTTTCACGGAAAAAATACTCAACGGATTTGGATGAAATTTTGTACAGAGATAGTCTAGAGCCTGAGAAAGGACATAGGCTACTTTTTAATGCGAAAAATGGTTGTAAGGGGTTAAAATAGGGGATGATTTAATTTGAAATAAATAATAAACATATGTTTTAATGCTTTTACACCATGTGCGTGGGACAACGTCTTTCAAAGATCTCAAAAAGCTCAATAATCAAGATTTTCCAACATTTCGAGAGGCATGTGAGGAAAAAGGGTTATTAGAGAATGATAATCATTGGGATACAACTCTGGAAGAGGCTGTACGATGCAAATCTGCGCCAAAGGTGAGAGAGCTGTTCGCTATATTAATACCGACATGTGGGCTTTCAAACCCGCAAGAATTGTGGGGGAAGTAAAAGTGGGTACACGTAAAAAAGTTTTGTCTCACTACAAATACGCGAATAAAACTTCACAATTATTCTCTAGCAGATCAATTTGCAGCTGCTCTTCTAAAAATCGGAGAAGATTGTATGCCAACAGGCAGTAACGACATGATTACACTGAGACGTGAGTTCTGTCAAATTGTCGATAACACAGATGATCTAAAAAATAATGTCTATTCTGATCTTCAAATAAATATCGGCAATCGAGAATAGCTGTGTGAAAGGGAAATTTTGGCACCGCCTAATGAGATAGCTAACCAAATAAACGAACAAATCATGTCAGACGTGGAGGGGGATGTTGTCGAATACCTCTCAGTAGACGATGTTATGGACACTGAACAAGTCATATCATACCCTATATAGTTTCTCAACTCTTTATCAGGAGTGCCTTCCCATAAGTTGAAGCTGAAAGTTGGTGTTTCACTCCTAATAATGAGAAATCTTGATGCACCAAGGCTATGCAATGGTACAACTGGTACAAATTGCACATCTGGGACACAACAATATAAAATCTAAAATCATGACTGGAATGGCAAAAGGAGAAAATGTTTTGATTCCCCGTATTCTGATAATTCCAACGGATTTGCCTTTTTATTTTAAAAGAGCACAGTTTCCCCTGAAAACAGCATTTGCAATAACAATAAACAAAGCTTATGGACAGACCCTTAAAGTTACAGCTGTTCATTTAGAAAAAAAAAAATTTCCCCTGGGCATCTCTATGTGGCATCCCTACGTGTATCAAACCCGCAAATTCTCTATGTTTTGGGAAAATATGGGAAACAAAAAACGTTTTTTATAAAAGTGTACTTAAATAAGCTATTTGCTGTAAAACACTTATTTTAATGTATGTATTTTATTTGAAAATTAATTAGCCTAAAAAATTAAAAATGCTGCCCAATGTTTTAAAAATTTATGTTTGTATACAACTGTTTTTATTTACACATTCTTATCTGCGACCTCTAAAAGGTCAAAGCTTTAACGTGACGCACTTGCCCCTATTACTGAGTTGGTGGCAGCTTCAGAAGTAGCACCCTCTGTAAAAATTTATTTTTATTACAACAATAATTTCTTGTAACTGATTTAAAAATTCATTATTCTATACAGTCTTACGTGTAAAAAAATAAACATTTAAAGTTAACATTTCACATACCTGCTACTAAACTGTTTTCATTTAACTAAATAACAAGACACAAATGAGAATAACCTCCCCGGTTCTTCTCTCACAGCTGTTACCATGGTAACCGTATCTGTCGCATTCAAATGAAAGACGTCTTTTACATATATATATGTGTATATATTTCTGAGGAGTATTATTATGTAACGTTATGTATTATCACAAGAGGAAGACGATTTTCAATATCGGTGAGAATTATATAACACAATGATGATGGAAAGGCAGCCAATACTATATCGGAAGCTGCAAGAAGAGTGGGGCATATTTCATATATAACGATTCCCTCTTATCATGACTCCAGTCAGGTACACTATGAGAGCGGTAAGTTTATATGTAACTATAATATTTTAAACGGTATTTAGTACATAGAACATTATATATATATATTGTTATGTTCGGTAAAAAAAGTATTATAATAAAAAAAATGATGAATTTATCTATTTGCATCAAATAACAATTAAATAGGTTCACGCGTGATCGATAATTTGTTCCAGAAATAAATGAAGAATTAAAAAAACAAAAAAACAAATGCCTCCAACAGCGTAAACTGTAATTTGACCATTCTGAGTAAAAAAAAAAAACCCGACTTATTTGTCCCGAGAATGAGTTAATAAAAAAACCCAATAAAAAACCCAACTTTATTTTAATTTTCCATATACAAGCAGCATGATTGTGAATGCATGTTCCGGACTACCTTTACATGTTTAAAGAACAGTGATTTTAATTAATTACAGTTACCTTTTATAAATAAGTTTTACAATAGCAGGAAAAATGTATAAAAAACCCGCTTTAAAAAAAAATCATAATAATATAATAAATAAATAAAAATGATAATAATAAAGTAAATAAATATAATAATAATAATTAAATAGAAAATAAATAAACAATTAAAAATAGCTATAAAATAAATACAGATAACTAGATTACAATACCTGCAAGTAGTGATTTATTTAGATAGAAGTAAACGCTCTTTTGTTCTTGTTTCTGTTTCTTTTGTTTTGTTCTTTTGTGCGTGTAGCGTCGTAGCGAATGTTTATCATAGTTTCTCGGATTAATGGGTTTTCGGAAGCTGGAGTTTTTTTCGAAGTATGTTTTTGTTTGGGCTGAAACATATTGTTTTTAGTGGGAAGTTCAAGATCTCTAAGCATAGTCGATATTTTCGTGTAGCGGGGATAATTATTGATAATCCTCATTTATAGGTTTTGTACCCTTTCAATCTTTCTATAATTTGTGGCGCAGGTTGAACTCCAGACAGGTGAGGCATAGGTTATCTATGGGCGGATTACTGTTTTGTAAAGGATTAGTTTGTTTTTAGGGCTAAGCCTGGATTTTTTATTAAAATAGGGAAACATTTTATAGATGTTTGTTTCCGCTTTTTCGGGTGAGTTAATAATTTTGTCACGCTCAATCGACGGAATAAGAAAATTTTTAAATAATGAGTACTCAATATTATTTGAAATTATGACAATAGCGATGGGAAGAACATGAAGTAACACTGTTTTTTTATTATTCTAATTGTACGTATTATGTTACAGACTTATTTTTACATTATATGTTAATTTTTTTAATTCACAATATTCAAATTTTATTACAGCTTTACTCCACATCATTTGTATTTTATGTCATCATATCAACACAGTTGACGTCGAGCGTATTGATTTATAAGCAGGAAAGCCACGATAGTGTAAGGTGATTGTTTCATTTTATTTATTTATTAATAAATGATTACTAAAAAAATATATCAGGTCAGTACAAAAGTTCGGGCGCATATTGACGAAATTTTTAAATGGTGTTAATAAAACACAAATATTAATCTATGATATATTTTCCTCCGCTATCTACAATATCTCGCCATCTTTCTGGTAGCTCTTTTAATCCATTGGTGTGAAAAGATTCTGATTTTGAAGGAAAAAAAACTTCAGAGTTATTTTTGTAAATCCTGTTTAGAATTGAACTTGGCAAACATTTTTTATGGCTCGAAATAACTGAAAATCACTTGGGGCAATTTCCAGGGAGTATGCAGGATGCGGCAAAAGTATTATTTTCGTAGTAAGTGAGGGGCAGAGTCAGGCATTGGCTTAAAAAATGAGTTATTGTTTATATTACAACTCAAAAACTACGAGAATGACACGATTCCGCTTCTCTCTACACAGCTAACTCCTCTGGACGAAATTCGACTTATCCGCTCATTCATTGGGGTTGCAAAAATAGTATAACAGTCTAAATTATCTTACACCGTAGGGTTAGTTAGTGAAATGCACTATATCAAAAACAGTATCTGATGAGTAGTGTGATTACGAAATATTGAAAAAAAGGTATGACTTTTTCCGCCTAGCACTTTCCCGCCATTTTACTGAATCAGTGTTACCTCAGGATCAATAACTAATTTGATGTAACTAATTGGACAAATGTTTTTCTTAAGAATTATATCCTAATCCTTAATGAAGGTTTGCCCCCTTAAAATACTACGTAGCTCTCTATATTCCAAAAGAGGAATGGTGGCTGTGAAAATTTAAAAGAATGTCATTCAGTACTAAACCACTGTTTAAAACATTGTGCAGTAACTAACGGGAAAAATTATGATATCAGCTTGAAGATCTACAGTAGAACCTCGATTATCCGCCAGGGTATGGGACCAAGATGATGACGGATTTGGGAAATAGACGGATATGGGAGTGAGACATATGTTATATATATTTATAACACATATGTTGAACAATATATTTCAAACATTCGACATTATATATGTAATCGTAACTTATTTACGTACTAATAAGGTATACATATGTAGTATAAATATTTTTTTTAAATAATAATAATTACGTACAACAATTGCACAAATATTTTATGTACATTTTTTTCCCTCTTGAGAAATTAATATCAATTTAAAGGTGGAGCTTAGCTCTTTCCTCGTGCACAAACGTTGTGTGCCCCTCGTAGCTTTGAATGTTGTGTCGCCGCGTAAAATTTGATTAAAAGGAAAGGCCTTTTCTTTGATTATTGGACCTGTTAGTGGAAGTCCCTGACTTCGTTACTGAACGAACCACTGAAACAATCCTTCATCTAACTTACTGTTTGTGCCAACTTTCATAGTCTTCTTTTTAGTCACATCTCCATCACACACTTCCATTTCCACATCAAAATTTTCTATTTTCTCCCCGTCACGTTTTGTATCATTAACTGTCGTCCGAGGAATATCATAGATTTTTGCTAAGATTGAAGCAGTTTCACCTTTTTGTAAACGTTTTACAATTTCAAACTTAGTAGCGAGATCTAAACTCTTCCTTTGTCTTGTTTCCGACATAATTTTACGTATTTTTAAGAAAACCACAAGTACCCGTAAGACAAGAATGAAGACTGAAGGTAGTTCAACTGCGGAAACTACATTAGGTAGAGATGAGGAGATAAGTAATTTCTGAGAAATGTGTGCGAAGAATTCTGTTGTTTGCTCTAGGTTTTGAGTAAACAACAGATGCTTGGAATCGAAGTTGTCACAACGACACAACGATTGATTCTTAGGCAACACCTACATTGGATCCGATTCGGATCGACGTGATTCTATCACATACGATGCTGGGGTGTATACATTATACATATTTTACTATACACTATAGTAAAATATAAATGTATTAAAAATAATTAATAAATAATCTTAATTTTATAAATTTAAAGAACCAAATCTTATAACTCTCGATATATTTCAGTCATTAGGTTTGCTAGCGACGTCTCATCGTATCACACCGGATCCAATGTAGGTGTAGCCTTAGTCGGCGTCTATGACAATTAGCAACCAAACAATATATACACATTTTTTTCCCCTCAAAAGTGTGGTGACGGATAATAGAGGTTTTACTCTATTCTCTCTTATCAGCGAGCAATTTGAGCACTTGATATTTGTGGCTCTGATCTGTAGTTTATTCAACAAGTTTAGTTGTTTGTTAACAAGCACAACTAATTGAATTGAAAATGACCCGGTTACGATTTTATAAACGGTCATTTCTGTTATGATAGACACATAACATACGATCGTAATGTTTAGGTTAGAAATAGTTAATGCAACGACATCAATCAATCTTTATTTTCATTATCAAACCTTATAAATATATGTAATATATAATAAGTTTTATATATATGTACATCTTCTTTTTTAAATTGCCTCATTTCCCTAATGAGTCCAATAGACAGTTCTTGAGGTCCCACCTACTAGTTTGTTTTTTCCTCTTGAAAGGGGGCACAAGTGTAACATCTGCTTCTACACCTATCTAAAGAAGAAATTCCCATGAAGGAGAGGTTCGTATAGTGTCCATTGGGACACAGTTTTCTTTGAGGATTCTCTATATTAAAATTATTAAATAGCGTATAGAAATTCTAATTTTACATTAAATTTTTAATCGTATTAAAATACAGAACATTTACAGATAGTTAATAACAATATATATTTACAATTAATCATTGAATAAATAATAGTTTAAGAATCACGTTTTAATTGGTAACTAAAATAAAATTTAGAAAATAATTTTCAATTAATTTAAAATAAGAATAGAGTGATGGAAAAAAATAAAAATTAATTCATTTAGTCGTAAAAAAGAGTGAACTTATTCTTCTTTTTTACTTTTTTCTATTAAAGCGTGTTTTTTAGTTTTTAATCTATTATTTATTTTGTACTAATTAATTAGGCTGTCTATAAACGCGTGTTGCTATAAACATTGCCTACGCAGACGACATCGACTTTATATGAAGATCTAAGCAGGCGGTTGAAGAAGCGTTTCTCTGCCTTGCAGAGGCAGCGAGGAAAATTGGTCCGGTGGTTAACCAAGACAAGACCAAATGCATGGTAGTAGAAGAGTACCCAAGTCACTCCGGAGACAAAGTGGAATTCGGAACCTACCTCTTTGAATGTGTCTTGGAATTCACTTATCTTGGATCCCGAATCTCGTGTACTAACACCATTGGAGTAGAAACCAAGAGAAGAATACTGTCCGGAAACCGTTGCTGCTTCAACCTGAGACTGTACTGTTTCAAGGACAACGGATGTGCGGGGAGGTGATTTGTGCTATATCACGCTCAACCCCTCCAGATTTCCCCCATATATTTGGGTACCCACTTTCAAGAGGCTGGGTTAGCCCCGATGAGGGTCCTAGATCCTATATGATCCATCTCCCGCTACAAACGGACTAATAAAAGTCTTCCCTGCAGGGGGATTTGAACCAGGATTTTCGGCATGTTAACTCAGTGCTCTACCTCTGAGCCACTCCGCCCCCCTCAGAATTTGCTAAGCCTTTTATTATTAGTTAATTATCAAATTCTTTCTCTGTTAAATATACATTGTATTGATGATACCATATGCGTAGTTAATATTTTCAAATAAATATTTTCCTTATCTCGTACTTTCTTACCCTTGGGAACTCTCAGGTAGGTTTTGCTCTGAGGTATATTGTCGTATCGAATGTCCCATGTTTAAATCCGGCTGTGACAATTTGTTCAATCTGCATTTATTAACTGCCATGGACTGTATGAGATCTCGAGACCCTCTAGGTCCTCACCCAGCCTTGATAAAGTGGGTACCCCTAACTGGGGGTTCTTGCGAATTGAGCCATATATACACACATATATCTGTTGTTATGCTTTTGATATGCTGGCAAAATTTTTGGTAGTTGTAGCTCTTATCAGTAGCTTTTACTGATTACTTTATCATTTGTTGTGATAGAACAACTTCTTCTGGGTTATTATACAATGTGTTTTAATCATATTGTAAACCAAATTAAAACATTTGCAAATTTTCTAACATCAGCCAACAAATTTACAACTGTTGTACAATTCAGCCTGATCCCTCGAGATAAATGTCCCCTTACTAAAAATCTAGCATAGCTCCAGATTAGGCTCTATTAATTTAAAAAGCGGAATTGATTAACTGTTTTTATTGATACTTAGGACTACAATTTGACAAACGTTTTATCTTGGGATCCTCAAACTAGAGACAAAAGACAAGAAACTTCTTTTTTTTAGGCAACTTCCTGTTACAAACTTAATAACTTATTATATATTACTTACCATACAAACGCTCTAAGCTTCCAATTAATTACAAAATACTCATATAAATGACCTATTTGTACTTACGGAGTGGAGCTTTGGGGCTCCACTAAGTAGGGTTGGGCGATAGTCGATAGTTACTATCGATAGGTCATGCCTATCTATTGTTACTATCGATAGTGTCAACCTATCGATTGTTACTATGGATAGTGTCGACCTTTTTTTTATCTTTTTACCCTCAAATTTTGAAACTCTCGGAATTATGCTGATCTGTCTCTGTCCAGCGTCGAGTTCTTTTGAAATTGGGCTCGGAATTCCTAGAGCTCAAGGGTTCTCTTCTATATAACTTTGATGCCGCACCGGACGTGTCATTATTTAATTCTCCGAAATTACTAATTACATTATGTTGGGTAGTACACGTAGTCTCACACTTGTCCAAACAAACCAAATTTGCGGTTTGGGCATTGGTTTTTATAATCTTAACTTCTTCTTTAATTAGGGATCTTTTTCTACAATTCTTAACTGTTCAGCTAGAAATGCAGTTTTTCTTTCTGGAAATATCTGGCTCAAGGAGCACACTTGACTCTTGAAATTAACTATTTCGTTATTTTTCTTTTCTGAAGATTTGATTTGTTCATTGTTATTGTAACTTTGTAAATTGTAAATAATGTTTTTAAATTTAAATAAATTAGTTGTTTTTTTTTCTCATCTTTATGATATTATATTATAATTTATAATCCTGCAACTTTCAAATAGTAGGTAGGTTTTTGAATTCAATTAAATTAGTTTAATAAATTCTTTATTGAATAGGTTTGGGAAAAAAAGAAGCACCTATCGAAAAACTATAGTATTCGATAGTTTTTAGCCCAGTAGTATCGGCCTATCGATAGTGCTAACTATCGACTATCGCCCAACCCTACCACAAAGCCACCGAATTCCTCTTGTTTCTGATCCTTACAATCCAAAGCCCTACGTAAAATCCATGATGCTGCTTACTTTGTAACGAACAAAGTAATTCATAATGACCTTCATGTCCCATTGTTTGCTGATCTGGCCCGAATTCGATATCAATCCTTTCATCAAAAACTTTATTCCCACCCTAAACCACTAGTTTCTAACCTATCTACTGGTTCAAGTCTCGATAATCCTCCAAGACGACTGAAAAGAAGATCGCCTTGTGACATAATACCAATGGGTAGTTTCTCTATTTGCCTTTATCTCATGCTATTATGTAATCATTCATTCTATTTACTTGATGTATTATCATAATATAGTTGTAAATTTCAATGAATAAATTGATAATAATCAAGGAAGTAATTCATCGATTTGATAATAGATCAGTAGTTTTTCGAAGTTGTTCACGTCTAATTTATATTCGAAATTTATGTCAAGGATGGACATTTTTAATTAAACTTTATATAATCCTTGGTATAGCTAATCCTTTGAATTACTAATAATATTAAAGTTTTATTTAGTTAAAAGGCCGTTAATTAGGTTTTTGAGGGCTGACTTAATTTTTTGATTTTCGAATTTCCTTATTCGGTATATTAGGTTTCCAACGGCGATATATTTGATATTAATGTTAGATGTTTATGTGATTTCAAAGTTTTTACGTGAACTATTAATTATAATAAATGGATTATAAGTTTGATAATGGAGTGATAAAGAAAAGAGGACTTTTCTTTTATGTGGGAGATAAATCAATTATTACGTTAACTTTCCTGAATCAATTCTGCTGTATCTGAACACCTCCCTGGGATTAACCAATCATGTAGAAATTAGATATTTTTAATTAGGGGAAAACCTGTCGGTTGAGCGTTATCTCGACCAAATCCTTGCCTACCGTTACCTAGGAAACAGTAAAACCCCTTCCATCTACTGTTCCCTAAAAGTAACCTGTACCTTATAGATTTTTAAATACGTATGATTATAAACATCTGTATCTCATCTTCAATGCTTCCGGTACATATAGAAAATTATTAATATTAAGCTCATATAAAAGAAATAATAATTATATAATCAACTAACTATTATTTTACAATTTTTAGGAGATGTGACGACGGTGAACAATGGCGTCCATTGGATATTAAAAACGCCACAAACTCCAAAGAGCAAGAAGAATCCTCGGACCTCGTCATCGGAAGCGATTCTCACGAAGACTACACTTTGCAGGTCGAAGACAACACTGATAACCGCTATCAACACAACGCCGAAACTGCTGATTACGATAATCCTCAATTTAAAGAGAATGTACAACTGGTTTCGATTGATAAAATAGTACAAGTTCCATCTAACCAAAAAGTATTGAGCCCTATACCGGTTCCAGTACCTTTCGAAGTGAAGGAACCGTTCCAGCTGAACATACCTGTTCCTCTGAAGGTCGAGAATGAACGGTTAGTTCCTGTGGAAAGGATCGTTTACCATCCAGTTGTGAGGCCCGTCCCGATGGAGGTAGTGAAAGAGGTCCGGGTTCCTATCCCGCAGCCATATCCAGTATATTATCCCGTCTATAAGCTCAAGTTAGTCATACACCCGCCAGATGCCGCACCACCAAGAACCAACTACCATGATTATTAAATAGGAAATGGAAAAGGTAAGCTATATATCGACTTGGTATACGATCGATCCATCTTATAGCAATGTTTCCTGAAGTCTCTATTGTTATTATATTATTACATTGGCTCTTCAATTCGGGCCTCCTCCACTACAGCCAACTAATTTCCACGGCCCTGCGCTATTCTCCTCCATTCTTGTACAGCCAGCAGCTTTAAGTCCTTGCATCGTCCAGCCATCTGCTTCGAAGAGGTACTCTACTTCGTTTGCTGTCTCGTTTCCCGTAGAGCATCTTCATTGGTATCCTGTGGTCCGATCTTCTTTCCTCATGCCCCATCCATCTAATCCTTGCTCTCTTTATCAATGCCACCATGTAAAGCTCTCCAAATTACTCCATTAGTTCCTCATTCCTTCTGCTTCCCCTTGCCTATATTAGGCTAATCTGCCTCATATTCTTCTACTTTTGTTTTCTTACCTAGGAGTTTACCTTGAAATTCGGATTTGGTCAGGGGGCATGTTTCCCACCCAAACATGACGCTGGTCTTAAAATGGTTTTATGTATTTGTAGTTGCATTCTTTTAGAGATCGATTAAAACAGGAATAATCTCTGCAGCGAGGAATAACACCTATTTCCTGCTTTTATCCTGGCTTGTATCTCGCTCTCTACTTTGTTGTCAACAGTAACCATATTTTCCAGGTACTTAAATAATGATACAGCTCTACAATCTCTGGAAACTCACTTTTCCATTCAACACCTTTTCCAACTTTGACTTTTTTAATTACGCAGTATTTTCTTCATTCACCTTAAGACCAAGTTGAATGGCTTCCTTCTCAAATTCTTGGAATGCTCCTGATTGTGCTGACTGGGTTCTATCAGTAATGTCGACTTATTCATATGCCTGATGTTGAGGTGATTTTTTAGTATCTTTGTGAGAACCTCTTTGTTTACAGAAACAGCCTTATGTATCTGGACTAATTGCATCTCATGTTAAAGTAAAATTAAACCAAGGATGCAAATGGTTGGTCTGTCACCTAATAATATAATTTTCATTTATATTTTATATTGAACATATTTTACTTTATTTTTTGTTGTTATTAATCTCTTTGCTAAACAAAGAAAATACACAAATATTTTGATTGTTATATCTATCTGTTATTAAAATATATCCAAAATTATTTATTTATTTATTATTATTTTTGCCCAAGGATCTTCAGTATTATTAAAATTATTAGAACGAAAGACAGTGGCTAGAAATTTAGCTCAGAGGGAACAAATAATTTCACAATCCTAATAATATAATAAGTAAGCTTTTTCTCAGTAGCTTTTCACGATACGAAAATACTCGACGAAATGCTGACCTGAAACGTCCATATTTCATAATTGGAACCATCCATACCTTTTTAAACATTATGACATCCCTGAAATAAAATTAGCGTACAAAACTAGAAACCCAATTAAAAATATAATAAATAGTCAAAAAGATAAGTTACCTCTTTTGAACATCAAAAATTTAATATATGACCTTAGCTGTAATAACTTTAATAAACATTATATTGGACATGCAAGCACACATTTAAAAAACAGATTTTACCACCATAAAAATAATTTGAAACATAAATCAAAAACTAGCCCTGCATTATCAACACACTGTAAAAATCAATTCCATACCTTCAATTTTGACAAACCAAAAATATTACATAGAGAAAATAACACAATTAAAAGAAAATATTTAGAGGCACTATACATAAATGGTAAAAAGGAAGCAGGAGAAATAAGTAAACTATATTCATCTATTATTCTAAAATTAAAAAAACAATAATATATTGAAGTGGTTCAACTTTAAAAACAAAGCTGCTAAAAATATAACCTGACCCAATAGTTTTCTGATATCTTGACTTTTTTTCCATATATTTTTTTTGCAAAATATTATATTTTGATTAAACTGATTAAATTAAAAAATTTAAACGTTGTGTTTTGTGTTGTTTTATATGTTTTAGAATATTTTTAATGCATAAAGTTTTTAAATAACAATTAAATATAAAATACATAATTATATACTACTCATCTTTTACTGCACAGATCAAAGTTTAAAATCATTTTAATATTAACATTTGACCATGGAGGATAGCTGATCCCCAAGAAAAAATATACATTATACCTATGTTAAAAAAAATTAAGACATTAAAAATACATTTTAAGAGTTATCTATGCTTGAATTTGCTGATTTTTGGGACATATAATTTTTAAATGGTTGCAGGAAAAATGTAATATTTAACACGTGAGAAAAGCGCTTATAATACCCTCGTGTAAAAAACTGGCACTTTCCTCACTTGTCAAATAAATAACTATTTTTTCTCATCTTTATGATATAATCTTATAATTTATAATCCTGCAACTTTCAAATAGTATGTAGGTAATTAAATTTAATTAATTAGTTGAAATTCTTTATTGAATAGGTTTGGGAAAAAAAGAAGCAACTATCGAAAAACTATCGTTAGTATTCGATAGTTTTCAGCTGATAATATCGGCCTATCGATAGTGCTATCGTCTATCGCCCAACTTGTGGAAGCGACCCCACCTCGATCTTCACCAGCCACCGTTTGGATCAACTAGTTTTTCACATTCGAGCTTCCTTATTCCGCCGTTTTAATTCGGCTTTATAATGCTTTGATCACAACATCGTGTTCGCCATAAAATAATCTATTAGAAACAATTTGGAGAAATGGGATGGAGGGGCACGCATGTTTTAAGCCATGAGATTACTAAGTTACCTTTCTGCCTTCAAATATTATAAGATTGCAAAAAATAACATCAATTTTTTTTTTGTTTATGTAATCCTTTTTTTACACGATTCACCAATTTCATCGTTTCCGCTATCAAGTTTGTCCTCTTTTTTATGGATTTAGATTATTATACGAGGGTGATCCGGAAACTGGTACCCGTTTGTGCAATAAAGACACAGGAGTAAATATTAACAAATATAAAAATTTTTATTGGAAAGAGCATACTTTACACTACTTCTCCACAGAATCTCCAAGCGAATTTAGGCATTCGTCACAATGTATGACGAGTTTTTGTATCCCAGCTCCATAGTCCTCCGCCGTCAGCGTATTGAGATACGTAGTCACGCCTCGTTTAAGTTCTTCATCGCTGTGAAATCTTTTTCCCGCCAGATAGGCCGGGCTATACGGTGGACGGTCGAACTTTCCCACTTGAATTGCTGGAAAAGTTGTTGTGTTATCGCAGGTGCATGAGGCCTGGCATTGTCATGAACGAGAATGACGCCTGTAGACAATAGACCTCGCCCTCAATTTTATATTGCTCGCCGTAATTTCGAACGTTTCGTGCATTAAGAAATTTAATCACGGCCCTCACTTCACAACTAGCAGCGTTCTCAGTTTGTTTAAACATTATAAACGATCACAGACACAACACAGGCAATGCTAGCGTCACACAACCTCAAACAGAGCAGGCAGACAAGGCACTAACGCAGTCTGACACTGGTAGGTTTTTCCTACTGTTACCTGTAGGAGGTATTTCCTACAGGCATACAGGGACAAGGGAGGTATTTCCTTGTTACTGGCTCTATAAAAATTTATAAATAAATGCAATTATAAGTATATTTTTGCATATGCTCCTCACGCTCTCCTTTATGATCAATAGAGAAACATATGATATCGAGAAGAAATATCGATTGTGCCAATGTGCTTAATGTCAATATTTTGACAAGATAAAAGTGAATGGTAGGTTGATTATTTATTTAACGTCACTTTATGCTGCTATAGCTAATCGCAAGATTATATCTACAAGCTATAGCTACAATGCGCGCCCTAAATGTTGCCTATTCAGATATAGTTAGGATAAGCAGCTTTAACGAGCATCTGGCACCACATGGGCTTCGGACCAATATTTTACGTCCCCTCTTAAGGACGGCACAACCAAGGATTGTTTACTGCCTTTAAAAATGTCTAAGGCCACTTGGCGGTCTGCAAACCCAGGATCTTGGGCATACTATGTTGGTATGCTAACCAATACGCCACGTTTGGACCCTGGAAGTGAATGTCTCCTCCCTAATTTATTAATTTCTGTTTATAAATGACTAAACACTATTTATAAAACATTTCCTAACTTAAAATCTGTTACAGAAACAATACAACATTCATTTGAATAACTAAAATTTAATGAATTCACAAAATTATTTTCTAATAAAATTATTTTATTATTTAAAAAAAGAAGTTTTAAAATAGGGATGTTAGGGTTTACCACTCTCCTTCCTGTGGCGCCCGATCATAGAAAAATTAAGTAAATGACTTGCACATATGAGAATGATTAATAGTTTTAGAAGTAGGTAACAATCACCCAAGGTCCCAAGATCCGCTACTGACGTCAAACGATTATTTTATGCTCAACTAATACGTATATAATAATCAAACAATTAAAAGGTATTATACAATCCTCTTTGTCGAATATAAAAATAAATTTGAGATCAAATAAAGCTCAACGATATAATTTCGAATCGTCTTAAAAGAAAATTTGAGCATTACCATCCGAAATAAGTGGACAATAATTACTGCCTACTACATTTTAAAACTGATAACCATCTCCATACACAGCATTTGCCTGCGGGGGGAGTATTAATATTTTTTTTTTAAGGGGAGAGAGGTTTTAGCAAGAAAAATGTAAGTGATCAATCGTCTATAATTTTTAAATTATAAAGCCCAAGTTTTAAGAATAAACAAGATAATTGGTATTACAAATACAAAGATTGTGAATTTAACCATAAAGATATATCTCTCGCGATTCTTTTGTTAAGTTATTGTCATTACTGTCGCATTCTGCTCCAGAAATATCCATTCCCCGATATCAGGGTCTAATTACAATTTAAATTATTGCAGCTGTAGGTAGTGTATAAATTACCACGAAGAATTTCCGGTCCCGTTAATATTAGAGGCAAAGGAGAACAATCGAAGAAATTTATAACCTACTCAACGATAAGATATTACTACACTAATAAAATTGAATACCTGTATGTGGGAAGGTCATTCGAGGCGAATAAATAAATGAATGCCACTCCAACAATGCCGAGATTAAATGAACATCGAAGAGCCAGTATCCCACGACCAAGATGGACGGATTTTGTATCAAATAATGCCAAGAAACAATGGTTAGCGACAGAAAATCAAGGCCGTTATTGTTGGAGGAGGCCAGGACTCGCTTGCGGGTTGTAGTGCCAATACAATAATAATAATAAATAGTAGGAAAGAATAAGAAAGACCTGGTAGAAAAATTGGATATCAAAGAAAGAAACATTGTTTGCCCAATGAAAGACCAAGGTGAATGTAGACGACGGCTTAACACTGAGCTGTACACTCTTTTCCAAAAATATCAGATGCTATGAAAAAAATAGAGAGAATTGCATTTTATGACCACTTGTAAAGAAAAAACCCATTAGACAAACGAACCGGATATTTACGTATTTTATAGAAAAGAAGACCAAACCTGCTTGGTTCGAAGAGGTAGAAATAGATTTACAAGAGATGGAGATTACCTACGAGGTTGTTCTGGAAAGACGGTTGCTCAATATGATACTGGATACTCACGTGGATTTTCAATTAAAAACCAAAACTGAAGACCGGAAAGAAGGGAGCAGCACAGGCGACGGATGAGGGTGTATTGGGCGAATATCAAGAATAAATTTAAAAAAGACAGTTGGAATGACGTGGTCCTAACTAGGCCAATACGAAAAAAAGAGTAGAAAGTATTTCTAGAGCTATGGAAGTTTGATTTTAAATATCAAATAAAAACTGTGATGATTGCAATGAGTAGGAATTTTACAGTCGAATACAAAATCCTGCTATATTGCACTAATGCGGGACTCTCCTAAAATTGTAATGTGTTCAGCTTCTCTAAACTGATATAACCGCCTTGAGTATTGGGGGTTACAATCAGCTGTTGAATGAAAAAAATATTTATAACAACATTATATCTCCTGTATCTTTTATCTGTTACAGATTTTTGGAAAGAACTTCTTTTTTTATTGAAAATTTACCTCTATGGGCTGTTTCTCTATAGACGATCCTTAAATCTGTGAATGATTCTATTAAGGAGTTTTAACTAACTATTTAAGAAAAAGATGTGTTATTGAAGGATACTAATGAATACATCTTTTCATATTTTATACATATTTAATAAAAAAATAAAAACAACTAATTTATCTATCTCAACTTAGTATTGAGCCGGTCGATATAGATGGCAGCACTGTTTGACATTGATGTCAAGCTGTGGAGTAACCTCCCACCACAGTCCGGGACTCGCAGCAAGGATAGGTTCAGTTAATCACAGATTGTCAGGAACGTCAGTGTTTAAAAATATGCCGTGATTTTAGCGTGTGTCGTAACTATAAAATGCTTTAAAATTCAATCTATTTAAATCTCGCACGATTCGTTTTTACAAATTATCAGTATTAACAGCTAAGTTTCTTAATCGTAGTTTAGTTAAAATTGGTTGTCAACCATTTTTATATGTTTTCCAAAAATATTTTACTATTCAGCGTACTGTTTTAAATACTCACGCTCTCCGAAAAAGTTGAGTTATATATAATGACAAAGAAAATCGAAGATAATAGCCCTGTTATAGTTACCAATAACAATTATGATTGTGTCAGAAATACAGCGAGTGACAACTTGGTCTTTTTCAAAAATGACCAGACTGAAACGGGGCAGAAAATGTCTGAGTACTTAAGTACAATATTGGATAGTGTGGAATATCTTGTGCCTTTGATGAAGGATGTTGAAGAAAAGTCCCACTTCTATGACTTCAGCGAAGAAGTTAAAGGTAATGGATATACATCTTGGTTAAAAAATGCAGACAAAGTTATAGATCGTACTTTGAAAGCACTAGAAGAATTGACTTCCAGGAGGAACACATATTTTTTTCGTAGATATCATTATTTGAAGTGAGTGCTACATTATTTTAATCACCTGAATTTAAAATTGTGGTACATTTCAATACAGTTAAATTTAATTTTCTAGGGAAATCAAGGCTTATTCCGAAGCGATGGAATCAATGTGTGTGATTATGAATTACCTGTTGATCCTCATGTCTTGGTCTGAATCTAAACACGATCTGCTAATAACTGATCACAAACCTGAGTTTTTCGATGTGATATCTAAGGATAGTAAATTTGTTAATCTTTATTGTTTTTATGGTCGTCTAAGTTGTTTTCAGGTAGGTAATTCCAAAGCATTTGTGGGCCTATTTAGTGATCTTTTTGACATTTATCTAATTGTATTTATCTTTTTAGTTCTGTGATTCGATGGCCACGGTTCTTAAAGCTTTGAATATTCTAATGGCTACATTTAGTGAAGTATATTACAATGATGGATACATTATCGATCCTTTATTAAGAGGTATTTATTTATGTAAATATTAAATTAATTTAATGATTATTATAGCTATGTTTAGTTTATTACATGTTATTAATTTATAACAAATCAGGTAGTAAATATTGGGTTGACCCTGAAGTAAGAGCGAAACGCATTGTAAATATTGCGAAATATGCATCTGTGGATTTTTGCAAAAACTATTGGTTCCTCGGAGAAGTAGGTAAGATTATTTTCTGTTGCTCATACTTTTTTATATATTAACTTTAGTAATTATTCATAATGAACTATTATTTTTTTAAAGAAATAATGCAGAGGATCCCGAGTATAATACTTCCCAGTTTACAAGTCAACAAGTTGATAATGTTAGACCCAACACCTCTTGTAATAGAAAATATATACGGCAAGAATGTTGATATTCCAATGCCGACAGCGCACATCGGTCATGCAGCGATACCTCTTCGACTTATGTCTTCATCACTAAGATTGGGAATGGTAAGTCACATTTTTTAAAATATATAATAGGATAAACATATGAACAGAAATTCTTGTCAAACTTTTAGGTTCGGTAATATTGCTTAACTAAAAAGGCCGTTACAAAAAGATTTTAGTTTTTAGAGTAGAAAGTGCCACAACACTGACTGCTGTTTAATTTCAGTAGTAAAATTTTTTTTCATTGTAAATATTAAAGTAGTTACTTTTTAATGTTGTTATTTAAAATTATTATTTGAGTGGAAAATAGTTGACTGGATAATTCTAATGATGGATTGAATTGGTATGGAGGTGCAGTCAAAGATAACACAAAATAAGCAGAACTTATTTTTTAATTGTGCCAACGTTTCGGCCTCCGGTGTAGGCCATCTTCAGGCCAAATAGTGGTTGCTTGGGATGTGATGACTTGTCAAACTAACACCTGTCAACTCAGGTTATATGTTGGTGTTGACAGGCACCCCCTATTCGCCCTGAAGAGGGGATACACTGTAGGCCGAAACGATGGCTCAATTAAAAAATAAGTTCTGCTTATTTTGTCTTTGACTGCAACCCCCAGACCAATGCAGTCCATCATTAAAATTATTGAATGATTATTAGTTGACCCTATTAATATAGAAAAGAATATTTTCCGAGTGGAGGTAAAAAAATAATTTATTAAATAGTGAAAAAAAAACCTGTATCACTACAACCCGTTAACGGGTCTGGAGTTCAGTACATGGTAGAGACTGTACTGTTTCATGGACAACGGTTCTACGAAGAGGTGACGTATCCAGATTTTCCCCCTTATTTTGGGTACCCTATTTTTATAATATTTTATAGAGTCCTAGACCCTAGATGGTCCATATCCGGCAGCAAATAGACTAAATAAAAGTCTTGCCAGCAATGGGATTTGAACAAAGATTTTTGGCATGGCAACTCACTGTTCTACCACTGAGCCATTCCGCTCCCTCATATATACAAGTCAACTTATATTATTCAACATACTGTAATATATACTTTCCTCCGCCCTAGTTTCGCTATAGTGTTAAGATCTTCAACCCCTCCTGTAGGTCAAGTTTTAATTTTAACTGATATTTTATCATCTTCTTGTGATAAAAATAACGTGATCGTCATTTTGGTGTGGATCTTGAGTACAAGATTGTAATAATGATTTGGACTGTCATGAATTGTAACGTTTATAGCTTTGGGATCCTTCACTTATGCCTAATTTTTTTCTTGTTTTATTGTTAGGTACTCATTTTCTTTGCCAAGGTCCCTTGTTTGTAAATATATTTTTTACATAGTTTTAATTTACCAGTCTTTTTATTTAACTTGTTATTCGACTTTAATACTAGTTTATAAATGAATAATTATTTAATGCTATAACTGATATTTTGAGTGTTAGCAACATATGCAGTTGAATAGACCTTTTTTAGCTTGCAATTTCTAACATACGTTTACAATTCAAGTTATATAAGGTCATATTTTATTTATAAACTTTAAATAAAAGATGAGTCCGCTGGATAATTTATGTGGGATTTTGGAGTATGCACTCCGTTAATATAATTGAAGCAAAGGTTATTCATTGCAATTCATTATATAATGATATAAATTATTAACAACAATGGTGTTTTTTTCTCGCATTTGCAGGTTCAAAACAGAGATGGGGGACAAGTCCAACTGCAGTTATTATTTTTTGCATTTATATTTCCTTTAAAAAGAAGTCCCAGCCTCTCAATTCTCTCCACCGTGGATTTAGGATCCAATCCATTCGTGGAATTTATAATAGGTGTTACCACCACGCTTTCCATTCGGTAGAGCTCTTTTATTTCAGCAGCTAGTTCCTGATATTTGGGAAGTTTCTCTCCCACAGAAGAACTGACATTATTGTCATTAGGGATTGCAATGTCAATAATAGTTGCTTTTCTATCTCTCTTATTTATAAGGAGGATGTCTGGTTTATTATGACACACAGTATGGTCTGTAATAATGGATTCATCCCAATATAGCTTAAGGGGACCTTTTTGTAGAAGTCTATTCGGATGATACTTATAATATTGCGTTTTATTATCGAATAGGTTATATTTTACCGCTAGGGCTAGATGCAAAATTGTTGCCACATTTTTATGCCTTTGGACTCATTTTTATGACTCCAGCATTGCCGAGAATAGTCAACATTTATCCAGGGCTGATACGTTGTTTAGAACATGCCTTCTATATGATCTGGTGGCGATAACTTGGTCTTGAATGGCGATCACAAACCCCTCTGTCTCGAAGAATATCTTGCCAGCCTTTAAACAATCAACTGACATCTCCATGTCAATTGAGCTCTCATTTAATTTGTGATAGAACATCCCATGCAAAGATTTTGTTTTCCATTCTGTCAACCGTTCGTTTTCTGAAATAATTGATAACTCAGCACCTTTGCTCAGGTTTAGTGCATTTAGACCAGAATCCATCCTTGAAATAGTGAGATAAATTCCTACTGTTTTTGCGAGGAAATATTGGCGTAGGGCCAATTCCTGTTTTTTGGCAAGATTCTTCGATGCTTATCAACCTACGTCCTCCATCTTTCCTGGATAAGTACAGGCGAGCCTTGGATGATATTGGGTGGTGTGCCCGTTCTTGTGTGAGAGTTATTCCTACAAGATGATCCATTATTATTATTATTATTACTATATTTTTTTTTTCTCACATTTGCGGGGTTCAAAACTGAGATGATGTCCAACCATCTGTAGTTGCTGGCATCTTCAAACATTTACAAATGTTTACACTGTTCTAGCTCTTTCCAAGAGAACTGAACTGAACTTCAAACAGAAGTTCCAGACTCTCAGTGCTCTCCACTCTGGATTTAGAGATCAGTCCATTTGTGGATTTCCTAATTGGTGTTACCACCAAGTTTTCCTCACCGTAGAGTTTTTTCAGTTCAGCCGCTAGTTCCTGATGTATTTGTAGTTTCTCTCTAATTGTTGTTCCTATATTATTATCGTCAGGGATTACAGTATCAATAATATATGCTTTCCTCTATCTCAGCTTTATCGGGAGGATATCAGGTCTATTATGGCATGATAATAGGTTCATCCCAGTACAGTTTGAGAGAACATTTTTGAAGTAGCCTTTTAGAATTGCGCTTTTCGTCTAATTGGTTGTATTTGCTCGCCTGGTGATAAATTATGTCTACATTATTATGCCTATGTATATACTCCTTAGAAACCAGCACGATTATTTTTTTATTATTTATCCTTTTTTTTTTTGTTCGTGCCACTTTGGACTATTGTTTTCTTTTCTTTGATATCTCTTTCCTTCTCCCCCCGTGTTTTGGTTTTCTGTCTTACTTCCGTTTTTTTCTTTGGTCTTCCTTGAAAATCCGGAGGATTCTGAACTTCCATCCTTAGTGTAGCGTTCTACACATGCTTCAGTACTATTGGGTTGTCACACATGAAATGGCCGTTTTTAGAACCAGGAAGAAAATAAAAATTTGAGATCAAATCTAACATATTTTTTATTCAAAGTATTTAGCATCATTTTCGATACACTTCTGCCAACGGCATACCCCTTGAAGTTTTCTATCCCAGACTTGAAAAACGTTGAGTCACGTGATGAAAGGAATTCAGAAAATGCATTTTTAATGTCTAAATCATCGGTAAACAATTTTCCTCGTTGTCCAGTTGTCCAAACTCCGAAAAAAGTGGTAGTCTGTAGGGGATAGATCAGGGGAATATGTGGGGGGGGGGTGGTAAGACTTCATAGCCCAACTCCTTTAATTTATTCACTGTCTGTATTGAAACATGAGCTCGGGCGTTATCATGAAACAGCTCGTGTGGGACCCAGGAATCGAGCTTTTTTGTCTTTCCGATCAATTTTAAATGCTTGGAAACTGTCGAAGGACTTGTGCTTTCTCTGACTGTTTCACGAGGGTCTTCTTTCACAGCATTCTTAAGATCTTCGTCCTCTATTGATGTTTCAGGCCGTCCACGGGGCAGATTTTCTAATGTCGTATCTCCTGAGGAAAATTTTGTAAACCAACGACGGATGGTTCTTTCATTAGCACTTCCTTCACCAAACGCATGATTAATATTTCATGCTGCCTGGGCAGCGGAATGACCGAGTTTGTTCTCATAAAAAAAAAAAAATCGTTGGGAAATCGCGTGTTTTAATAGCCAAGGTTAAAATTATACTAAAATCTGTATGCCTACTTGGGAAAAAAAAAAACACAGTTTGCAAATAGAGGATTAACAAGTGCTTACTATAGATAGTAAAAATTTTGCTAGGAATCAACAGGCAACGCTTTAAACCTCTATAAAGATTAAGATTTAAATAATCGGACATTTCATGTGTCACAACGCAATATAATATTATGAACAAACACAAACAACTCTGCATTGCTTAAAATTTCATAATATGGCTATTCATTTAGTAAAAATTCATGTTTTAAAAGTTTCTTAACCTTATTCAACCTTCTGATAAAACCATCACTTTCTTTTTTTATAACATCAGTTTTCCTGAATTCTCTGCATTAAGCCATTTCAATACCACATTACTGATCCATCATATCGCACATACGGTGCTATAACGTCACTTATGCAATTTTCGTCAAAACTGAACTGAGTATGTTTATATTTTTTTAATAGTAATTAGTGAGATGTATGATTTTACTTCAAAATGAAGTCTAAAGCTGTAGTTTAAATATTATCATTTTATTTGTTTAGTCGAGAAGAAATATACGTTGTAATGGGATGTTGAATTTTCAAATGCTTCTCCTGAAAAATTACATCATTCATTTGTTCATTTAACGTCACATTATGGTGCCATAGCAGCTGTAACTAATCGGTCGATGGTACACTGGGAGCTCTAAATTTTGCCTGTTCAGGTTTAATTAGGATAGGGATTTTTAACGAGTACCTGACATCGTACAGGCTCGGGACCCTCCGTTTAACGTCCCTTCCGAAGGACGGCATAACTTTTTACTCCCTTTAAAAAATCCTAGGGCAACCTGCCGGGCTAGGAACCCGCGATCTTGGGCTTAGTAGTTCGTTACGCTAACCACTAGACCACAGGTCGCCCCACATCATTTGCATAAGTGACGTTATAACACCGTATGTGCGATATAGGTTCGATATAATTCAGTAAATAGTATCGTATTCAGTTTTAATAAAGGCCGACTGTTCGACTTCGATTATCTGCTTTCAATCACTTGTTTAAAAAAAGTATTATTTTTTTTAATATGAAAATAACTCAAAACTGAATCGGGAAAAAAAAGTTATTTATTTCAACGGCTCTACTCGATTTAACTATCCCGTGTTCTCCATCGTTGTTTGTGTTGATTTGGTTTTAGCGAGGGAGATGCCAACCTGATCGATAAAAAAACAAAGAAAAACACTGAACAATAGGAATGACAGTATTGACTTAATTTACATTGTTCTTTTTTTATTTAAAATAAATTTATGCTGCAATGGTCTAATTGGATGGTAATTCAGTGGTAAAAAGTAATTTCGAGTGCCTGACGCCACACAGGATCTGGACCGCCTTTTTACGCCCCCTCCGAAGGACAACAAACACATGGTTTAACCCCTTTAAAAATTCAAAAAGCCACCTGCTGGGCTGCGAAACCGCGATTTTGCGCATAGTAGGTTGTCATTGTTACCACTAGGACACAGGGGACCCCTGATTTACTTGGTGGAAACGAGTTTAATACTTCAATACCATAACATGATATATTTCATCATAAAAAGCTACGAAAGGACAAGATTATTATTTTTAAATATAATTTTTATAGGGGCCATAAATATAACCTTAACAGTATGTGTAGTTTGGTTCTTTAACCTGTATGCAGTCAATTGTAGTTACCACGTACAGTCAGTAATATAATTATTTTTATTTTCCCGAGTATTAAAAAGAAAACGAATTGAAAGTTAAAACCTTCAAATTTATTTCGAAAGTAAATATCCCATTCCGACCATAGTCGACATTGCATTCCTCAATCTTTTATCACTGCTAGTTAACCTCTATATCGGATGTTATCATAATTGATAATAAATTAATTGTATAAATATCTAATTGACTTGGCAACATTGATACTGATTACGTTTGAGGTTACTCATCTTCCGGCCAGACTTTAATTTAGGAGGCCTTGGCAAATGGTATAAGTATTTATAAACATATGATACATAAATATTTCTTTAGATGCTTTTCTCGCCCGCGCTTACTTTTTTGTTTCCAATAGAGCAGTGAGATAATCGATTTATAGCATTAATTGCGAAAATCCACTAAAATTACTATTATATGTAAACAATATATTTTTAATTGATATACATTACTTAAATTGCAACCTGGCTTCGCAGGGTTAGTAGTGTAAATTTTGTTTATTTTAGGATCGCATCAGTTGGATGCGTCCAATATGTGGATTAGATTTAAATTTAGTATAATGTCTATGTCTGTCCCGCACTCTATTAATTTGACGATCGTCCTCAGAAACAGATTTTTTTAATATTGTTTATGACTGCCAGATGAAATCGAGTGTAAGTTGTATGTTTGGAAGTGAAAGTTATCTCATTTTTTCCCAAAAAAACGTCGACTGCTATAACCGTCATTTGCTCATCATGTCATTTTTTCTCTTCCCTGAGCAAATGACGTCTATAACCGTCGTGACGACTATACGGCATTTGCTTTACTAATTCAAAATGATTCCTATGAATAAAAGAGAGTAAATAGGTGTGAACTTAAAACAAGAAAATCAGATTGAAACAAAATTATCATTTGTAATTTATTTTGCTTATAAAATAGTAAACATGAAATAAAAATTAATCCAGGAAACAAATTACCTTTTTTTTCCGACGTATTATTCAATAATTAACAAGTGTATGCGTCAGTACATTTCGTACTACACTTCGCAGTTCTTTTTTTTCTTGATTAAAATGTGCACGACTGCTACAGCCGTCATTTGCGGAAACGTGTTAATGTATTTTATTATGTAGATATTATAAACATAAAAACAAAATAAAGTATTTCTGAATTTATTTTCACGCGCGTTAATTTTTTGCGATAACCCCTAAGTCAGTCATTTAAATTATATGGTGTAATATATTCTAATAATGTGCATGAAAAGCTTAAAGTAACTGGAGTATTCAAGTTGATTAGGATTAATACTTTACTCGTCTAAATAGCTTTCCAAACACCGCATTGTACGTTATCAATTTTTTAGAAGATAAAATGGGTATAGTAAGCTTTCCTGTAGAGTAATCTATAAAATATAGATATATGCTATCCTGGACTTTTTTGTAGATTAATAAAAGAGGAATATTCCACAATGCATTGTTTTGTTATATTTCAAAGGGATTAGGCAGCATCTTCGACGAAAGCTCCCAGGCGGCTATACTATTTCCAACACTTCCATCAATTATCGTAATATTGAAGTCAATTTACATAAAACCTTGACAAATTATTTACCTAACCCTTCCTCGTGCGGACTCTATTGGTGGAAACCGCATGAAAATCCTTGCTGAGTTTATCGCAAACAGACAGAGGCAGCGCAGGATTTAGTATTATAAAATGTACAGATACTCTATTATAGGCGTCCCCAAAAGGAATACCAATACACGCCTCGTTTTAAGTGAGTTACACAGTAAGTTAATGGGGAAAATTTTATTGAAGTAAACTTACTTGATTTTCCAAAGTGAAAAGGTACGCATAAAATTGAAAATTAAGAATTCTGTTTATTAAAGAAGCTTGTTAACGTATATAACATAGAAGAATATTATGTCATCATATAGAAAAACGTGGGACTTGAAACATTGAAAAATTCACGAAAGAACATTTAATTAAAAAATATGGAATACATCAGTGTTCAGAAAATTTCACCCCGAATCACTGACTTCTAGTAAGAATTAAGACAAAAGAATTTTCTTGAAATCTTCATATCTATTCAAATCAGATTTTTTCCCCATGTTTATCTTTTCAAAAATACACGCCGAGATTGAGTTACAGGAGCATTGAGTTAGTCCAAAAATTATTTAAAACGAAATACAGTTGTTCAGAATATTTATCTTTTAAAAAAATTGATTTATTGAAATTTACAACTGTATATTGAATGCATCAAGTAATCAAAGATAAATCATGTCCCGGAATAAACACAAGTAGAGACTCTACCCAGTGGTAGTACTCGAATGAAAGTCCAACTTAGGTCACGAGGCCATCTTCTTTTCAGACGCCTCAGAGGATTATCAGGAATTTAAGAGGTTGGGAGGTTTGAAACTAGTGGGTTTGAGTGGAAATGAAGTTTGTCATGAAAAGATTGATATAGGATTCGGGCCAAATCAGCAACAAATGGGACATTATGGATTACTTTCTTCGTAACAAAGTAAGGAGCATTGAGCATTTTGGATTGGAGGGATTGGATACGAGAGGAATTCGATGGCTTAGTGGAGCCCCAAAGCTCTATTCCGTTACTCCAGATGGGTCTAATGATTGTCATGTATATGAGTCTTTTGCAATTAATTGGGAGCTCAGAGCGTTTGTCTAGTAAATGTTGAAGTAGCCTGAAACGGCGAACTTTTTTATCTTAAATTGAAAGTAAAATTAATGTTTTGTTTTTAACGCAATATTTGTTGTTGTTTTTTTGTTCATATAACCCATACAAATTTTATGCAAGGGGGGCGTAGGAGGCTTTCATTTGAACAAGGGATCATGGTGCGAATAAGGTTGGGAACCACTTGTCTAGGGTTCAAACTTTGTCTAGAAAAGATATCAGAAGCACAATCGTAATAAGATAATGGAAACTTTATAGTTTATATACTAAAAATATATCTAATATATTGAGAGTTAGCTTTGAGTATTAAAACCATGACTTCAAATCATATGAAATTACTTAAATAATTACTTTATCCTTGACTTTTTTCACTTTGAAAAAATAGCACCAAGTAGCATAAAGACGTCAATCTCTTTAGAAGTTGCATCGGCATCTGGTGGCACACTTGCGAACTATAACGTAACCTTGGTAACTGCATCTGAGAAATCCAAAACAAACATCGCAATTGCAAATCCGAACTTTTATATTTTTTTCTACCCCACAAAAAAAAATAATAATATATAAGTTCAATTTTATTTTGAAAGTAAATATCGCATCCCATAATAATGGACATTGTATTCCTCCATATTTTATCACTGTTAGATAATATCTTTATCATTTTGATAATGATAATAATAATTGATAGTAAATTAAATCTTTTATTAATTTTTAAACCTTTTTTTTGGCATCTGTTCTGCAAATCGTTGCTTCGAGTTGAGTTACAAGTTTTAACTGTTTGTTTGTTTCATTGTTAATATTTTCCAAAAATACAAGTTATCATGAGATTTAGTATGAAAAAGAGAATGTAATTATGGGTAATGAGTATATTTTGGTTATCATTTCATCAAGATTTAAAAGTTTTAACTTACATTTTGAAGTATGGATGATATAAATAAAAGAAAATGGTCAATTTCTTTCACTGATATATTCAAGGTCAACTATTATCATTCAAGAAAAATATAGATGACTAGGCTTTGCTCGCGTGGAATTTGGTCTGCTACATAAAGTTTCGTGACAGAACTTTTTAAATAAATAATTTAATCTTTTTTAACTAACAGGTTTTTTTTCTTTCTGTACCACTACAACCCATGAAGGGTCTGGGGTTCAGTACATGGTAGGGACTGTACTGTTTCATGGACAACGGTTCTGCAAGAAGGTGTCCTAGGTCACGCTCAACCGCCAGATTTTCCCCCATATTTTGGGTACCCTATTTTTATAATATTTTATAGATGCTGGGTGGGCCCCAGGAGGGTCCTAGATCCTATATGATCTATCACCCGCTGCAAACAGACTAAATAAAAGTCATGGCCTGCAGTGGGATTTGAACCAGGATTTCCGGCATGGCAACTCAGTGATCTACCACTGAGCCACTCCGCTCACTCTTCTATAATCTTCTAATCTACGTATTATATATATATATATATATGCGAAAATCCAATTAAGAAATATACCAAAATTTGGAAGATCATGAAACAGTCATCAGGAGCAGAAGACTGAGGTTCTACGGCCACATTGTCAGAACGAACGATAGAAGGCTGAACAAAAAAATCTTTGATAAAGTATTGAGCTATAAGGGTATAGGTGGATATGTGAAACAAATAAAAGAGGAGCTGGATAGGCTAAAAATCAAGGATAAGGACTGCTTGGACAGAGAGCTTTTCGGGAAAAAACTAAAAGAGGTTGGGATTCTTGCAGGAAGAGACGAGGGAGGAAATGGACTAAAGAAGAGCGAGAGGAATAGTCCAGGAGGATGAGAGAGTATTGGAGTGGACGGAAGGCGGTGAGTGTGAAGAAGATTTGAGTGATTTTCGCGTGGTCCTTGCTGGCCGATTCGTGGGCGAAAACAAAATATAAATAACAAAAACAATAGAATTATTTACTAACATATTTACAAGTCTTAAATAATTTCCAACAATACATTCACTCGCCTGAAAAAAAACAACAAAAAGAAACAAAATTTAAAGCCTTTAGTTCGTGCTTCTTTATTTCTTTCAGGGAATTAGTTCTACTTTACTCAACACACCATAATATTTAAACAATTTATAAGTGTCAATTAAAACTGTAGCCTCTCATTTCTTTTATTTATAACATCTGTTATATCAAGTAGGCTGTGTCGCTATCAGGATAAGTACAAAATTAAGAAAAGCTTTCGTATATTAACAACGCAGCTTCTTTATATACATTTAAAGGAACAAAATAATATGGGAATGTTTAATAATTGTAGAGGAAAAAAAACTGGCAAGTAATGGAGGCTGCTTTATAATAATTTTAGAAGGAACAGAAACAGTTTTTTATATCCAGTTTTTGCTTATAATTAATTCAAAATCCGACCCATGAATGGTTATACAAATCTCACGTTCTTCTTCTTTAAATGCCGTATCCTCCAAGAACATTGGTTAATCTTCAGTTTGTACACAGCATACCTAATCTGTGTCTTGGTGTTTACTCCGTAGCACTAGCGAAAGTTCATGAGCCAAGATGTCCTTCGACAACCATTCGTCGCTTTCCCTGGATAACTAAAAA
This sequence comes from Troilus luridus, assembly GCA_964056705.1. Taxonomy (NCBI): domain Eukaryota; kingdom Metazoa; phylum Arthropoda; class Insecta; order Hemiptera; family Pentatomidae; genus Troilus; species Troilus luridus. The sequence goes on from OZ057412.1 coordinate 198,246,131, forward strand.
AACTGTAGCACTACAACTCGTAAACGGGTCTGAGGTTCAGTATATGTTAGAGACTGTACTGTTTCATGGACAACGGTCCAAGGATGTGATTTGTCCTAGATAACGCTCAACTGCCAGATTTTCGCCCCTTATTTTTGGTATCCACTGTATAGAGGCTGGGTGGGCCCCAGGAGGGTCCCAGATCCCATATGATCCATCTCCGGCCGCTAACAGATTAAATAGAATTCTTGCCAGCAGCGGGATTTGAACCATGGCATTCGACATACCAACTCAGTGCTCTACCGCTGAGCCACTCCGCTCCCCGAATAACTCTTCGAAGCAGTTAATATTTCTCAATACTTGAAGAGAATGCTCTAACTTACTTATTTTTATTGTCATTATAATACCTCCCCTCTTTTTCTTGCTTATTCGCTGTAAAACCGTCTCTTTCTTTCAGTTTTTACTTCTCTTGTAACTTACAAAATTTTGAAATTATTTTTATCAATAAACATAAAAACAAAACAAAATATTTCTTTATGTACAAAGTTATTTTCACCCACGTTAGTTGTTTGCGACAACCCCTAAGATACTCATCTAAATTATAAGGTGTAAAATATTCTAATAATGTGCATGAAATGCTTAACGTAACTAAAGTATTTAAATTGATAAGAATTAATACTGTATCCGTCTAAATAACTTTCCAAATACCTCATAGTAAATAAACAATTTTGTAGAAGATTTAATAGGCTTTTTTGTATATCTATAAAAGAGGAATATTGCACCATGGATTGTTCAGGAATGGACAATATGGATACTTGCTTTAAGCCTTAAAATTTTCGGCAATACTTCCTTTACTAATAATAAAAAATTAATAATGATGATAAAATAATTAGAAAAACAAATAAAATAGGTTATAAAAAAGAAATTAGTATAAGTTAATGTACTTCTTAGAAAGAAGAATTATATTAGATACGATCTTGATATGAATGCAGACGGTACATTACGAAAGAGCTGAATCATGTTTCTACTCAGACGCGTATGATTAGATAGAAGATAATTTATTGGCTATTGATAAGGTCAAGGAGGTTACATCACGGTTTCTCGGTCAAGGTTACCCTTTTATTTGTTTATTCCTATTAGTGCTGTTAGTATATCAAGTATTTAATATTTAATAATTATTAAGTATAAATTATTTTTTTATTCTGCCTTATATTTCTTTAGAATAATCATACTAATATTATAAATGCGAAAGTTTGTGAGGATGGATGTATGTATGTTTGTTACTCTTTCACGCAAAAACTACTGAACGGATTTGGTGTACGAACAGTAAACGAAAGTAACTTCTGTCCGTCACGTTTGTTAATCAGTGTCAACGTGAGTTTCTCGGTTGTGCTGATCCGTCTGTGATGAAATTTGAAATGGATAATATCAACCCTGGGGAAGGACATAGGCCTCTTTTTATCAACACACCACACAGGTGAAGTTTATATAAAACTGTAACCTGATTGACTAACACACCCAGCGGTTTACGCAGAGCAGAAACCACTGAACTTAGCATTTTGAAATTCGCAGATAGGTTCTTTGTATAGCTTAAATGAGCAATAAGAAAGGAATTTGGATATTCCACCCCCTTGGGTCTGGAGATATTATTTTATTTAATTCACTTACAGTCTTCATATATATATATATAAAGGTGAAGTACACTCACAGAACCGGAATAGTACAGCACCGTCAATAGAAAAAGTTAAGATTACGTACTCATTGAAGGATAACAATGCGGCAGTGGAAGACGGTGGTAGTTGAGATTTGGAAACGTAACCAAAATGACATACTTGCTGTAGGAAATCCGGGGAAAAGATGAAATTCTGGAAGAGAGAATAACGGTATTAATGCACCAACTTCACAGAAAAGGGTCTAAAACGGATCGTTACCGGTATGTAAAATTTTATAGAAAGCACAGTTAAATATATTACAGCTACAAACTTATAATAAGATAGGAGAATATGGTATGGTCCTTAGTTGTTGTTTCTTCATTTAGTCACATTATGCTGCTGTGGGTAATCGGACGATGCTACAGCGGGGCCCTAAATTTTGCCTATCCATGTTTAATTAGGATAGGGATTTTTAACGAGTACCTGTCATCGTACAGGCTCGGGACCCCCGTTTAACGTCCCTTCCGAAGGACGGCTTAACCAAGGATTTTTTTATTCTCTTTATAAAATTGAAGGTACTTGTGTATATAATGCACGCCCGAAATGGGCCAATGTTCTACGCATGCCCAAGCAGTTACATTTTCTAACAGTTACCTTGGATAACCTTACATTTTTGACAGACATTGTTTGTTTACTAGTATGTTCGAGTGTTGTTGTAACTTCATTTTTGTTTCTTGCTCATTTGTTGTTTGTTTGGTGATTTATTGTACATTTTTGGTTGTTTGGTGATTTATAATTGTACGAGAATGCTTATCGTATGTTTCTAAATAATTATTCTAATTTTAAATTAGATATATATTACATTATTTATTTATGTTATTATTTTCCACCGAAATGCGACTGAAAAGTATGTTTTTAAATAATTATTTTAATTTTAAATTGTTTATATACTTCATTATTTATTTATGGCATTATATTTATTTACATTATATACTTCATTATTTTATTATATGTTATATATCCAATTAAATTATTATTACTTGGATTTATTTATTTCCATTATTATTACATTCCATGTTATGTTTTGGGCAACAAGAATCTAAGGTTGGCCGAAATCGGCTCCCTTCGGATAATTTGAAGAGAAAACATTTGCCCCGGGCAAATCTTTTCTCTTTCAAATATCCGAAGGGAGCTGATCTCGGCCAAACTTAGATCCCAATACAAATATTTGAAAAGGTTATCCAAGGTAACTGTTAGAAATGTAACTGTTATAAAATGTAACTGCTTGGGCATGCGTAGAACATTGGCCTATTTCGGGCGTGCATTATATACACAAGTACCATATTTCTTGATATTTAAGAGAAATTTATTGACCTCTACCCGGACCATTTTCATCCGCATATTACATCAAGGTCAACTATCTTCATTCTAAATAAAAAAATTGTTTAAATTTTATTTGTACATTTAATAAAAAATCCTATTTCCAATCTGGTGTTGCGTGCAAACTAAATACATACACTATAATTTCATTAAATGAGCTTAGTATTTAAGCCGTCAAAGGATACATAACAGAAAGACAGACACACTTTCCCATTTACAATATTAATACGAATTTTAACTTTTGCGTATAAGCATACAACGAACTGAGTCTCTGTCAACTGTTCTTCACATATGGGAACTGGTCGTCGGCGAACGGAATTGAAGCGTGTTTGTGACTACTGTGATTCAGGTGAAAACAGTGGACTGTTGTTAGGGGGCCACAAGGGTAATAGGGATTGCACCCTTGGAAAACCTGATAGTCTCCTGCCTTAATTTGACTCAATTAATTTTATTGTAGAAAATTAAGTGCACAGTTATACATTTAAATTATATTTGCATGTTTAAATAACAAGTCAGAATTTATTTACAGCTTGTTTATTGTAAAGTATAAATATTTACTTGTAAATTTCCTACAAGGTAATGTAGGTAGTACTAGTAGGTTCCGGTATGTAGGGGGGAAGGGCGGATTTAAGGGGGCCCGTGCCCCCCCAGACGTTGTTTTTTTTGTACTGTGGAGAATCCTTTACAGTACATAGCTTATAGGCTAATCAGAAGATCATAGTTGTTAAAATATATGAGTAAAATAACAGAAAGAACATGAGTGAAACTATTGTTTTGATATATTTTAATAAACCTTTGAAACCATTCTATAAATACTACAAGTTTATTTTTAAGTTATTGTTGATTTTTTTGCCCGTCTGCCCGCTGTGACCCCCCCAGAATGGAATCCTGGATCCGCCCTTCGGGGAAGGAGAGCCACCCAGACTCCCGGAGGTTTTCCGGCCACCAACAGTTTTCCGGTGATTTCCATAGTTTTTTTAAAATAAAAAATGAACAATATAAATTTTAAAAAGTTCGCTCTTGGGAACCGTGTTCGAAAAAAAAATCGTTGTCTTAAATGTGTTAAACCATAAAATCAAAATTTACCATAAACAGGATATTGAAAATAATTCCATCTGTATGTATATTGATAGGATTATAGTGAATTATACAAGAGTCAAAGTAATTATTATCCTTATAATGCGTATTCTGTGATCGTTATATTTAATTAAGTACGCCGACGCAATCACTGTTGGTAGCATTTTGACAGAATCACGAATCACAGTTAGTAGCAGTTAAGAAATCACAGTAACGGTTGGAGCTGTTACTAAAAGTAGCAGTTAAACCCATCGGGTCTCAGTCTGAGACCCGAATGATCGAATCATTTTGACCCGATCGCCAATAGGAATGGGTGATGATCGATTCGATCACCACGAATGATCGATCTACCCAGGTTTACTGTAGAGTAGGGTTTGGCAATAGTTACTATCGATATATGGATGGGTCTTGCCTATCGATAGTTGTGATCTTTTTTACTGTCCAGCGTCGAGTTCTTTTGAAATTGAACTCAGAATTCCTAGAGCTCAAGGGTTCTCTTCTATATAACTTTGATGCCGCACCAAACGTGTCATAATTTAATTCTATGAAATTATTATTTACATTATGATGGGTAGTACACGTTGTCTCACACTTGTGCAGACAAACGAAATTTGCGGTATTGACCATTGGCTCTTCTAGGTTTTGTAAAACCTTAACTTCTTTAATTAGGGATATTTTTCTACAATTCTTAAATGTTCAAGTAGAAATGCAATTTTTCTTTCGGGAAATATGCGGTTCAAGGAGCACACTTGACTCTCGAAATTAACTATTTCGTTATGTTTCTTTTCTGATTTGTTCATTGTTATTGTACACATGCAAATTGTAAATACTTTTTTAAAATTCAAATAAATTAGTTTTTTTTTCTCATCTTTATGATATAATATTATGATTTATAATCCTGCAACTTTCAAATAGTAGGTAGGTAATTGAATTTAATTAAATTAGTTTAAATTCTTTATTGAATAGGTTTGGAAAAAAAAGAAGTAGCTATCGAAAAAATTTCGATAGTTTTCGGCCGATAGTATCGGCCTATCGATAGTGCTAACTATCGATTATCGCCTAACCCTACTGTAGAGTCATGCAAGAAGAAGAAGAAGATAAAGTTTAGGATTTCCGCTGAAGCATCGTCCGATTAGCCTTAGCAGCATAAAATAGCGTTAAATGGATGAACAAACAAACTTACATTATAATATGTGTATGCATAGAAGCAGTTACATAAACATGTATTCCATTACGCTATAACTTAGGCTTTCTAATACGATCATAATAGGTTTCAAGGTTATGCATAATTGATGATTCATTGAAGACAGTGAATTTGCATAGGATTGTGCGCGTTACATTCGTTTGTTTTTTGTTTCATGTTCGTCAAGACATTTCGATAACTATTTGGTTCCTGCCTTTACAAGGTTAATGGGTATCAGTTCCGCAGGTTGTCTCTTCGAGTCAAGTCTCGACATATTTTAACTTTTCATTCCTTTCCTTTTTAATATTCTCTAGAAAAAAAAATGTGTCAGCTCCGACCCAGGACTAAAATTTACTCCTTAAGAACTATTATTGTGTAGATTATTTAAAAAGAGGGTAAATTTTAAAAAAAAACCCCAACCCGTGAACGGGTCTGGGGTTCAGTACATGGTAGGGACTGTACTGTTTCATGGACAACGGCTCTGACTTGTCCTAGGTCACGCTCAACCGCCACATTCCCCCCCCCTTATTTTGGTTACCCTATTTTTATAACATTTTATTGAGGCCGGGTGAGCCCCAGGAGGGTCCTAGATCCTATATGATCCATCTCCCGCCGCAAACAGACTAAATAAAAGTAACTGCATGCAGCGGGATTTGAACCAGGATTTCCGGCATGGCACTCAGTGCTCTACCACTGAGCCACTCCGCTCCCGGGTAAATGAAAGCATCTTAAAAATAATCAAAGCATATATAAATATTTATTCATAATATTTACATCATTCCAATCATTCTTGGGAAGATTCGTTTGTTCTACCACGAGAACATTTAACATGATTTTGAACAGTATTTAGTCCGTGAATAGTATTATCATCATTATTATATACTGTGACAATAGGTTTTTGGTAACAATACGTGTACAATACACAAATACACAACGTGTACCTCAGACAAACACACTTCACATTCACACTCAGACACACACACACTTCAACTAATTTGAGGTTTTAAATAATTATCGCATTTCAACACTTGGAGAATAAAGCAATAGAATACACTGTTAGCATAGATACCACACGTATCTCTTCTCGATTAGTCCCGAAATTTAACTTTTAATTTCTATCTATTATGTAAATAAATACAATACGTGTTGCTCAGAAGTTACATGGGTTAAGAATCCATTGCATCAATAGTTGTACCATATCTAGTTGTCCCGAGTAATCTGCCAAAAATAAAGACTAAATTAAGTTCATTTTTCAAGAATTGTACTAAGTGTAAACTTTCATCTTTACTTAGTGAAAATTAAATTTACTTTTCTCTATTCAAATTTTACTTAGTGACGTTAAGTGAATAAACAAATATCCACTGTGTCTTTATCTTTGAAAGAAACAACGATAAATGATTTCATTCTAAATCTGGTTTCGCTGTAAGTAAGTATTTTTCAATTTTACAACACAAATTGACGGTTAGGTCGGTGTTATGAGGTCACATACATAACCTCGAAGTGAGAGGTGCGCAAAGAAACGTAACGCCTCTCAATATATTTATATTTTACTGTAAAGTTTAATGATTAAACCTCTTCCCTGACCATTTAAAACATTTGAAAAAAATCTATTCTGTAATAAAAATGTGTTATTGCTGTCTGTGTATAGATTAAAAAACCGACTTACACAAACTGATTAGGTTTTAAAGGGGTTATTCCATGTTATATCTCCCAGGTCATGTCACCCACTATTATAGACCTGTGAAATTGATCGCCTCCTAATATATGATTTTTCACGAGCAACTTTCGCAAAAAAAAAAACTCGACTTATGTCCGGACGAATATGGTTTCATTAATGGATATATCTATACCATAAAGTAAAGGCAATTGACTTAAATAATTGAAATCGGGTGCAAAAAAAAAATTGTTCGGCGCAATTGATTAATTTTTTCTCCATTTTTTTACTTTCAACAGTAACAAATTTTACATCATTTGAAAGAAGAAAATTAGTTTCACAAAATTAAAAAACAGCACCGGAATATGACGAGTATTATAACAGCTATAGCGTTTTAAAGAGTTTGGGTGTGCGGCGGCGGAAAGACAAATTGTGTATTACAATCTAGAATCCAAATTCTACGTGTCTTGGAACGTGAATAGCAAAAGTTTGAGGTAAGGTTAACAACTTTTTTTTTTGTTCAATTCCATAGCTTTCAAAAAATAATTAACCAATAAAAACATTATTTTAATCATTTGATGTCTTGTGCAGGTTACTATTTTGGTGAATAACTCTTTCCTTTAAAAATGATAACAAAAACTGATGCTCCAAGAAAGGCTTCTGTGTAGCTTATTAGAAGACTAAGAGTCGGGATATCAGTATTCAACTACAAAAATATCAAGTAAAAGTATCAGATACAGAAAAATATCAGTATCACTTGTATTCAGATACAGGAAAATCCAGTATCTACCCATGACTACATAATACAATATATGGTTTGAACAGATGGTTGCCATGGAAATACAAATCAATTGTCCAATAGTCTTAAGGGGCCTATACACGGTCAATATTACGGACAGTACTGAAATGACGAAAATACTGAGGAGTCCCCCTTCAGTATTTTTACACGATACACGATCAATATTACTGTCAGTATTTAACTCAGTTCACAGTTAGCTCGCGATAAGAACAGTCATCTTTTTCTCATGCAGATTTGCTCCTATTTCTTTAATGGATAGAACGTGTTTAGCAACTGTGATCGCCATGGCATAGGAAAAAAAGGGGGGGGAGACGCTTGTGAGTGAAGGATTGGTTATCGGACAGGGATAAGCTCACCCATTTAAACTTAATCAACGAGATTTCAGTAGAGGAACAATCAGATTACTATAATTATTTTCGGACAATTCTTTAAAGTAACATTTCCCATTCAAGCATTTCTTGATCGATTAGATTTTATTTATTATTCCTTTGTTCCTCTGACTAATTATCGATGCAGTGAATCCCTTGAATCGATTCAATTGAGTTTTAATTCAGTAATCGCGACCTTGAAATACAACTGACGTCATGTCTAGTCATTTGTTTAAATAAAACCTTGCGTTAAAAAAAAAATTAGTTTTAAAATTACAAAATGTAAATAGCAGAGATAAAGGAAAATGTTTAGAATAGCTAACATCGCGGTTTTAGAGATAAGATTTTTTTTTTCCTGGTTCTCCTCTATTATAGATTTTGTTTCACTGATTCTATTATAAAGAAGAAATGGTAATGTCTGTTGTAAACTTTCTACAAAAACATAATTTTTTAAATTATTTTATTGTATTGTACAACTGTAATATATACATCTAGTACAAGGGCTGACTAACTAGATACATGAAAGGACATGTAGAGGCACTACCCATTGGCAGCACTCTAATAACATTTCTATAATAGAAGGTCCCGAGGCCATCTTCTCTTCACACGCCTAGGAGGATAGTCCGGGATGGAATTGGATGCAAGGATGGAAACTAGTGGGTTTGGATGGGCCTGGAGTTTATTATGGAATGATAGGTATCTGGAATGGGCTAAATCGGTAACATATGGAACGTTAAGGTCATTATGGATGGTTTTATTTGTGACAAAATAAGGAGCGTTTAGGATTTTGGGTTGCAAGGATTGAATACGAGAGGAATTTGATGGTTTGGTGGAGCCCCATAGTTCAATTCCGTAATTCCATATAGGTCTTATAACAGTCACATAAATAAGTCTTTTGTAATTGATCTGAAGCTTTGAGCGTTTGTCTAGTATGTGTTGAAGTAGTCGGAAGCGTCTAGCTGTTTCTTGTCTTTTCAGTCTTGTGTGAGGGTTCAAAGTAAGACGTTTGTCTAAGTTGAGTCCTAGGTAGCGAATCTGTTCAACAGGGATAAGTGGAGTACTATTAAAGGATACAGTAGGAAAGGAAGGCATGGGTTTTCGGCGAAAGATAAAGGTAATTTTATGGGACTTGTTGGAATTGATTTTAATTCTCCAATTCTGACACCATTCTTCGAGGCTAAACAAATTTTCGAAGTATGTATTGCTAGATTTTTTAAATTTTTCCAGTTTTAGCCTTATCTCTCATCATATGGCGAACGGTAGGTTAAAAAAACTGTTAAGTGCCAAGTGAAGTATATAATTTTTTTTTAACCTTCCATTTGTCGCGGCGATCTGACAGATCACTTTCAGGAAAATTAGTATTTTTGTTGAAATTTGAGCTTGTATATTAAAAATAAGTACTTAAGGGGTTTGGGAGAAAGAGAGTAATGACGGAATAGCATTTGCATCAAGTTTGTTTAGGATTCAAGCGAAAAAATTACAGGAACCATAAATTTGATTTTTTCTTGATAACCTCTAATATTTTTCATTTATCAACATTTATTCTTATAATGAACTCAATAATAACATAACAAAGACTAGAAAGGTTTAATCATGAAAACAGACATGGATCGCAGTCATATAAAAGCTTTCAGTTCTACTATATCTCTGATCTTCTTATCCCTTGGCCTAGAGAATGTTTTGATTTTTTAAAATATATTTACTGGTATATTCCACAGTCATAGCCAACATATTAGTCCAGGATCCATGGTCCATTCTTGCACTTGATTACTATCAAGCTGAATCTTCGTGAATAGCTTCGTTTCGATGAGACGCCCAACGATTTCCTGTGGGAAAATTCTCGATTGTGGTAGCTAACAGAGGTAGCAAGGATAAAATATGTCGATTTGATGATTCTCAAAAATTTATTACTAACTGGATTTTATTTTGTTAAATCTCAAGATAATTATCTAAATTATTTGAAAAAATATTTGTCCTACAAAATGTATGGTTTGATCAAAGAGTCCCCTCCTTCCAATATGTATCGATAACGAAGTCAAAAAAGAAGAAGTAAAACAAAAACAGCTGGTTAGTAATAATTTTTGATGACTTCGTTATCGATACACGTTGGAAGGAGGGGACTCTTTGATCAAACCATACATTTTGTAGGACAAATAATTTAGATAATTATCTTGAGATTTAACAACAAAAAAAACCAGTTAGTAATAAATTTTTGAGAATCATCAAATCGACATATTTTATCCTTGCTACCTCTGTTAGCTACCACAATCGAGAATTTTCGCACATTCAATAGAAAAGCAACTTTCTTTAGAATAACAAATATGAACAGAAAAATAAACATAATATATATCTGACCATAAGGCTAAATGTTGCGAATCAAAAAGAATGAAAAAAGTGACAGAAAACAATTTAAAAATAAACATTTAAACAAATAATAATAATAAGTAAATAAACAGTAGGAATCCTGACAAGATATTAAGCAATTAAAGAGAATAGATAAATCCGTAACTTCTGTTAAATGCATGAGCTAACATGTAATAATTTCTTTACATGATGTACATCTTCTTAAAAAACAAAATTAACACAATGTATTATTCTATACATATCATCTCCCTAAGCAAATGACTAACCTGCTTAGGGAGCAACTTTTTGGAAAGCAAGGATTTAAATTACGATAGTGAGGGACAATGACGTATGTTAAGAGTGATTGAGTTCCACACTGTGGTGGAGCGGGCGAGAAAGGAATGTTCGAATGCTTTGGTTCTGTGAGAATGTATGTAGACATCGGAAAGGCAGGTCTTGTTTAACGTTGTTGAACTGGGTATTTGAGTTGGAGAAGACTGTATATATATGAAGGGTGTTGAGAGTAAATGGATTGGTATAAAAATAAACAGAGGAAATATTGTCTTCGGTGGGAGGGAAGAGGCACTTTAACTCATCATAGAGGTGGGAGACGCGCGATCGCTTCGGAGTACCAAGCACAAATCTTAGAGAGCAGCTCATTATTCTCTTTAGTCTGTCTTCAAGCATTTTAGAGATGCCTCCATATACCAATAGTCAAAGTGGGGGAAGATGAGAGAAGATATTAGAAGATTGTATTAGGAGATGTCGAGAACAATGGAATAACTTCAGGGAACTAATTGACCGTCCGGATATCTGGACGATGTAGGATTTCCAGGAAAGGTTTTGTTCGATAGTAAGGCCTAGGTTTTTCACATAGGAGGTGAATGTGATTGGGTGATCGTTTAGGATTAATGTTGGGATGGTGTGGATGGATGTAAGGAGGGAATTGGAACCTAAAACAATGGCCTGAGTTTTCATTGCGTTCAATTGCAGTTTGTTCAGCTTTGCCCAGGCACTTATCCTATCTAGGTCTTCCTGAATACTGGTGATATATATATATAAAGGATAAGTAAGGAATACTGATTAAGAAAGAACAAAGAACTCTATGAACACTTTCAGAACTTAGAAATGTCGATAAGAAAATGGAGACTAAAATTCTTCGGACATATAAAGAGAATGAACTAGGAGAGATGAACGAACTAATACTTGTCTAAGTGATGAAACTAAAGAACTTAAAGGGTTTTCCAGAACAGATTAAGGAGGGAGTGGAGAGAATAGGTATCAGAGAGGAGGACTGTCAGGATAGAGGGTTCCGAAATATGGTGAGAAACATAATGGTCCTTGCAGTTGGGAGAAATAGGAGGCATGAGAGCAAGAAGTGGACGGAGGAATGGAGGAAGAGTATAGAACAGAGGATGAAGAAGATATCGGCAGAACAGAAAAGAGTCTACAAATGATGGTGATCCTTAGTTGGCCTGTGATATATATATATATATATATATATATATATATATATATATATATATATATATATATATATATATATATATATATATATATATATATATATATATATATATATATATCTTGACAGTCCTTCTCTGATACCTATTCTCTCCACTCCCTCCTTAATCTGTTCTGGAAAACCCTTTACGTTCTTTAGTTTCATCACTTAGTCAAGTATTAGTTTCGTTCATCTGTCCTAGTTCATTCTCCTTATATGTCCGAAGAATTTTAGTCTCCATTTTCTTATCGACATTTCTAAGTTCTGAAAGTGTTCATAGAGTTCTCTGTTCTTTCTTAATCAGTATTCCTTACTTATCCTTTATCGGTCCATATATCTTTTTTAATATCTTACTTTCAATTCAGCTGATCAATGTTGGTAAATCCCATAGTCTCCGTCACACACAATATCACCGATTTCTGAATGTCTAATTTTGGCCATCCTGAAGAGAGATTCTTTTTGTTCACGTAGGCTTCCACGGTCTGTGGTATTGTGAATATGTTATTTTTCCGGGATGGACCGTGTGATGTTGGTGTTGTTTGCCAAGCTTTCGCACATCGTGTTGTGAGCTTCTTCAGGGCTAGTCAGTAAATGAAGAGCGGATGGTGGAGTCAGGGTGTATATACCATAGGGGCGTGGTCTCGGTCGAAGTATGCCTTCCCATTGGCTCGCTTGTGCCGAGTCCGTAGGTTGTGTTGTGCTTGGGTGGGTTCGTGTGTGTTTGGTATTGTCGTATGTGTGGGGATGGTAGGGTAATGTGTGAGTCTTGTTATATGGCAGGATACCAGTTTTTACCAAGTTTGTAACCCTCTTCCTTATTGAAATTATCGGTTTCTTTGATAATTTCGATGGCCTCTCTTATGGTGCGGAGATGATAATTATTTTATTTAACCAGTATAGTTGTGAAAGGTATGTAATGGTTGGTGTTGTAGAAGTGTTCTGCTACAGCCGATTTTTCTGTCTTGAAGTTTTTGACACTAGATATATGTTATACTTCTTTCGATCGTCCTTCCGGTTTGTCCTATGTAGACCTTGCCACAGGAACAGGGTATTTTATAGATGCCTGGTGTACGCAGTCCTAACTTGTCTTTGGGCTTCGGTAGGATGTGAGCTATTGTTCTGTCAGTGGAGAATGTGGTCTTGATGTCGTGGTTCTTTAGAGATTATTTTTGTTTTATAAATTCCTAAGAGCCTCAAGTTATCCAACTTCACTTCCCAACTTCATGTCACTTGTATATCTTCCCCATTGTAGTTCATGAGATTCCTTATTTATTTAAACTGTCTTACTGACTTGGTATTCCCGTACTTAGTCTAGATTTCTCCCTTTATATCCCTATCGTTAGTCTGTATTTCGGTTTTTCCAAACAATATTTTTAACCTGGCTTTCTCTGGCATTTCCTTTAGTCCATTAATCTGCTCACTTATGCTAGATGCTAAATGCTAGATCATCTACAAAAACTAAGCGTTTGACTTTTATTCCCTCTTATATGCAATAATTGCTTATTAGGGATCTTTATTGAGGACCTGGCATCGTACAGGCTCGGCAACCCCATTTTACCTTTTTTATTTTTATTAAACAAACAAAAAACTAGCCATAGTCAAGACTCCTTTATTCCTCTTAATAATTTTAGAAAAATATTTGACATTATCACATAGATGCCAAAAATATTAAAATTGTAAATTGTAAATATTTTTCTCGCTTTTGCTGATGACATTGACAGAATTGGACGCTCTCGACAGGCAGTTACTGAATCCTTCTTGAAACTGGAGGCTGCAGCAAGAAATCTGGGTTTGATTGTCAATGAGGAAAAAACAAAATACATGGTAACGTAACCCAAGAGATCCCTCGGCAGAATTGTGATAGAGTAGATTTTGGCCCCTACAAGTTTGAGCAGGTTCGAGAATTTTCTTACCGACAGATAACCAGCGATAACCGGATGGTGGTAGACGTGAGGAAAAGGATTTTTATGGCTAACCGTTTTTGCTACGGGTTGAAAAAGTCACTTAGTAACCGAGCGTACCCAAGTTCATTCTGTATAAGACTCTCATCCGACCGGTTCTGACTTATGGATCTGAGACATGGACAACAACCAAGGCTGTTGAACATGACCTTCTAATACTGGAACACAAGATACTAAGAGGAATTTGTGGTCCAGTAGTAGTAGACGGAGAATGGAAACAGGAAAGAATCAAGATATCTACAAGTAGTTTGATGCCCCTGATGTCGTTAAATTTATGAAAGCAGCCCGACTCAGATGGGCAGGCTATGTTGCCAGAATGGGAGATGATATGATCCCAAAGAAACTTCTGACTGAGATTCTTCATGGTGGACGATGTGTCGGAAGACCCAAGTTGCGATGGAGGTACTGTGTGGACACCGATGCAAAGTATATCCTTTACTATTTGTTAAATAAAGGATATATTTAAGAAATAGTAAAGTGTTGAGTTACTATGCTGAAGATACTGGGTTCAAATCCGGCTGTGGCAGATAAATTATTTAATCTGCTAAAATCCACAGATGGACCCTAGCGCCTAATGAACCTCCTGGGATTCACCCGGCCTTATATATTGGCCACCCTTAATTAAGTTAAAAAACGTTTTTGAATAATATTACTGAACCCTGTGTATATATGAGGAAAAAAATGATCCAGGTAGAGGTCAAGAAAATCCTCTTACATAGGAAGAACTTTTTATTGGTAAGGCAATGTTTCGACCCACATTGCAGGTCTTCTTCAGGGCTAGTTTGATGGATGAGGGTTGACATAATTTTCTTCCTTAAATTTAAAAACCTGGAGGGTACCATTTTCACATGAGTACTTCGGTTTAGTTTGTTTTATTTATGCTTTTTAAATAAGATATATTTTAACTTTTATTAAATAATATTTTCTTATAAATTTGTGAATATTCTACAGGAGACAGAGTCCAGTTCCAAAAGTGGTTTCAAGTACCCCTCGGATTCGCTGCTCTTCCACTGCCACGGTGGAGGGTTCGTTTCCCAGAGCAGTCGCTCCCACGAGAACTACCTGAGGCAGTGGGCGATCGACCTAGACATCCCCGTGCTCTCCGTGGATTACTCCCTCGCTCCGGAGGCTCCCTACCCCAGGGCTCTGGAAGAGATCTTCTATGCCTATTGCTGGGCCTTGGCCAACCCGTCTCTTCTGGGAACAACTGCTGAGAAGATAGTTTTTGCAGGTAAGCGAGAATTCTATACTTATATCAAATAGGAAATTATAGACTATACTCTCTAACATTGATATATTTTAGAACATCTCAGTGAAATACATAAAATAGGTTATAATGAAGCGTTAAATAATATTCAGAAGCATAGTTATGATATTTATTTTTATAATAAAACATAGAAGACATCCTCACGCTCTATAGTGGTAGAGAAAAAAACCTATAACACTACAACCAATTCAGTACACGGTAGATACTACTGTTTCTTTGACAGCAGTTGTTTGGGGAGCTGATTTGTCCTAGATCACGCTCAACTGCCAGATTTTCCCCCCTTATTTTGGTTTCCCACTTATTAGAGGCTGGGTGAGCCCAAGGAGGGTCCTAGATCCTACAGAATCCATCTCAGGCTGCAAACAGACTAAATAAAAGTCATGGCCTGAAGCGGGATTTGAACCCAGGACCTTCGGCTAGCAACTCAGTGCTCTATCACTGAGCCACTCCACTCCCTCTATATAGTGGTAGAAGAGGAAAAATGTAACAACGATTATCTGAACATCAATTATCAATTGCTTGGTCGATCTATGCTTGTTCATTGCATACAGATGTCCTAGAAATTTCGTCCTCCTTTTCCGCATAGTATAGAAGATTCTTTCCAATTTTTGAAAGATTTCTCTGTTATTTCACAATTTCCATCCGTCTTCGGTCTAAAATCTAGACATGATTTTTTTTTAGAATTCATCTTTCCTAGACATACAGTTTTTTGAGACCACAGTTCATCGAAAGGCAATCACTGGCGAAGAGGCATTCCGATTTTAAGACAGTGTTATAATGTCTTATTATGGCATTCCAGAATATACTTTTCTTGCTATAGATATTCTTTGTTAATCCATTAGCACTTCCCATTTTTAGAAACCGATCTCTAACAGCTTTTTATTTATTATAATGAAATTTTTTTTTAATTTGAAATGTGATTAAATATTTACTGGAAATATTTAAATTTAGGAGACTCTGCAGGTGCCAACCTCAACATCGCCCTGACGATGATGTGTCTCGAATATGGAGTGAGGAAGCCCCAGGGCCTGTTCCTGGCATATGTTCCGATCATCATGACATTAGACCCCTCACCATCACGCCTCTTCTCTCTCATCGATCCTCTATTACCGTTGGGATTTATAAACAATCTCATCAAAGGTATAGTTTTTAATTTATTCATTCTTTTAATTTTGATCTTTAATTAATTAATATCAAACAATTTTTAACAATTATTCTTTAATTTTAAATAATCTATACATATAAAATGCTTTGTCCTGAATGACTGACTGACGGATCAACGCACAGCCTAAACCACTGATAGTAGAGACCTGAAACTTAGAGGGTGTGTTCTTTGTATGACGTAGGCATCCGATAAGAAAGGATTTTCAGAAAATTCTACCCCTAAGTGCTAAGGGGGTGAAAAAGGGAGGCAAATTTTGTATGCTTGCTCACATTTTTCTTACTCGCAAAATCTACATATTTTCGCTGAATAAAACAAATCAAGTAACATAGTTCACTTCTCACTGCTGCCGTACGACAAGTGAAACCGTTATACTAACTAACCCTTTTCAATAAATTCAATAACATTACATATTAATCCTTTACTGACAGGACCAACAGTAAACTTCTGTCCGTCCTATTTGGTAATCAGTGTCAATCTATGTTTCACGGCTGTGCTGATCTGTCTGTGATGAAATTTGATATGGATAATCTCAAGCCTGGGGAAGGACATAGGCTACTTTTTATCAACACACCACAAAGGCGAAGTTTATATGAAACTGTAACCTGATTGACTAACACTCCTACCGGTCAACTCATAGCAGAAACCACTGAACTTAGCATCTTGGAATTCGCAGATAGGTTCTTTGTATACCTTAAATGAGCACTAGGAAAGGAATTTGGACAATTTCACTCCCATGGGTTTCCCTCTTAATATAATAGGGGTTCAAAGATTGTATGGAATCCGTCAGTTTTGAAGTTAGACATCTGAAATTTCGGATGTACGAGTAACTTATAGTTTAAAAAAATTAAATTATTTATTTAAAATGATCTGTCACGAAACTTTATGTTGCAGACCAAATTCCGCACGAGCGAAGCCGTGAGCAAAAGCTAGTATAACTACATATATTATAAGGAAGAAAATAGTTGGGGGTGCAGTCAAATAAGACACTAAATAAGTGGTTACTTATTTTAATTACGTGCCGACGTTTCGACCCACTTTGTGGGTCATCTTCAGGGCTAGGAAAGAAAAACAGACAAAATAACAGAACTATAAAATACATTGCAGACTAAGTATAAATGAGAAAAATATATATGTAGAGAGGTAGAAATTTAGAAAAAAAATAGTGAGGGATATATATGAATAAAAAATTACAGAGAAAATGTACAAAACGGTGGTGATGCCAAAAATATTTTTTTACAAAGATAAAGGAAGGAAGTAAACAGAAAGTATTTAAAAAGAAAAAATATAAACATCAGATAATAGACTCCTGGGGAGTTTACATAAGTAAAATGAAAGAAGGTATAGCCAAAATGATATTAAAGAGTAAATAAAGGAAAAATAACAGTAAATAATGATCTCGTCAACGAACTTGGGTAGAATGGAGTCAAGAAGGTCGTTTAGAACAATATTGGAGAGGTCAGGAGCGAGGGGATTACCCATGGCAAGTCCAGAAATTTGGTTAAAGAACTGTCCATGGAAGGTAAGGTAGCCGGATTCACAACAGAGTTTTAAGGATTGGAGGTATGAGAGTATTGGAGGTATCGCCAAAAATATCATCCACCGTGCCTTATCCCTCGCTGACCCCTGCTTCCATAACACTAACACCCACCGAATCAAAAAAATCCTTTTAAAAAACAATTTTCCTCCGTACGTGATCAATAAACTCATCCATGCCTATAACAACCCACCCACCCCCACCCTATCTCCACATCCGCCATCTATCTCTATATACAGATCCATGCCTTATATACCCACCCTCTCACATAACATTCAAAAATCCTTACGTTCATCTATCCCCAATTTACGCATCGCCTTTAAATCCCACAACAAACTCTCCAATATTTATACCAAAGTAAAAGATCCCATTCCCCTTAAACAACGCTCCCATGTCGTCTACCGCATCCCCTGCTCTACTCCTAATTGCAACTCCTCCTACATCGGCGAAACTAAGAACTTCCTTAAAGACCGTATTTACCAACACAAATACTCCATTTCCTCCCAAAACCTTACCGCATCAAAACTCTCCGAACACGCCTTATCCCTTAAACACAATTTTGACTTTGATAATACATCCATCCTAGCTTCTGTTCCCAACCACGATAAACGCATACTCTCTGAAACTATCCACATAAATTTAGATTCCTCCACTGTTAACCTCAAGATCGATTCAAACAACTTATCCTCTTTCTACTCACAAATTTTCAATTTACTAAATAAACCTTGAATTAGTTTACCTTGTTATTCCTTCCCATTGTCATTCTGTTA
Source organism: Troilus luridus (assembly GCA_964056705.1). Classification (NCBI taxonomy): domain Eukaryota; kingdom Metazoa; phylum Arthropoda; class Insecta; order Hemiptera; family Pentatomidae; genus Troilus; species Troilus luridus. The sequence continues at coordinate 198,264,767 of OZ057412.1, forward strand.
CTACTATAGTCTCTTTCCTATTATACTTATTTTGACCTCTTGACATCAAATCCTATTGTTTTATCACCCTACCTTTTCCCATTAATTTAGTCATTATTTTTCGTGGCCCTCTATAAAATAGTCATGATACACATTTAGATATAATAAAATAGTCAATATTTCTTTCAAATAGTCAATAAAAATTAGTATTAATATACCATTAAAAAATAAAACTAAAAATTAGTCATATTTTTGGCCGTCAGATATCGCTGGCAACACCCCCGTAACGTACTTTTTGTCCGTTAGACCGATTGTCATTCTAGCGTTAGCCTCCCGCCTGTCAGGTATGTCCATTTTTATTACTCATATCTTCTCCTCACCCTTTTCCTTCTCCAATTTACACACCTTTTCTCATATTAGCTTTTTGGCATCCATCATATGTTATTATTATTTGAGATTTCATTAGCATTTAACATCACTTTTTCTTCATATGTCAGTCTATTTCCTTGCTCATACCATATTGTCACTTATATTTCTACACGTTCCTTGTATATTTATGTCATACTTTTATACCACTCCATACTATATGTATGCATTTCAAAACTGTTATACTTTATACTGTTATATCTATATCTTGACTTGCTACTGTTATTTTTCCTTTATTTACTCTTTAATATCATTTTGGCTATACCTTCTTTCATTTTACTTATGTAAACTCCCCAGGAGTCTATTATCTGATGTTTATATTTTTTCTTTTTAAATACTTTCTGTTTACTTCCTTCCTTTATCTTTGTAAAAAAATATTTTTGGCATCACCACCGTTTTGTACATTTTCTCTGTAATTTTTTATTCATATATATCCCTCACTATTTTTTTTCTAAATTTCTACCTCTCTACATATATATTTTTCTCATTTATACTTAGTCTGCAATGTATTTTATAGTTCTGTTATTTTGTCTGTTTTTCTTTCCTAGCCCTGAAGATGACCCACAAAGTGGGTCGAAACGTCGGCACGTAATTAAAATAAGTAACCACTTATTTAGTGTCTTATTTGACTGCACCCCCAACTATTTTCTTCCTTACATCGATCATCCAGTCAACCATCCCTCGCTTCTCATACATATATTATACATAACAATCAGTTCAGATTGTTTTGTTTTTTTTCAATTTTTCATTACCATTATGAATTTATGGATTAAATAATGAATAATTTTCAATAAGTTTAAAGTAAGAACAGAGCGATGAACAAAAACTCATTTTATAAAAAAAAAAACTTGGGGTGCTTTTTAAGATATTCTCATAATTATTCTACTTTCATCAATATATATGGATAAAATATCTACAATAACTAACATCAAAAACACTCCACGCTTTTTTACCATAGAATGAATTTTTTTGTTCATAACTTATTCTTATTTTAAACTTATTGAAAATTATTTTCTACTTTTTAGTTGTTTTTACACTTGTACACTTGTTACTTTCTGGGCTCTTCTCTTTGGTATCCTATGGACATCTAAAAAGAGCTGGGAGAGGTCAGGGTATAATCGAGGACACATGGGGAAACTGGGTGAAGAAATAAACCCCAACATTCATCTATCAAAAATAAACGCTATTATCTTAAAATAAAAATTACATTTAACTACTATTAATAGGCATTAATAAAATAACAATTACAAATTCATTCATTACTAAGGCATTAATTAACTAAGTAATAACATACGAACAAAAATCATATCCCAGATTCTCCATCAATAATCATAATCCCTAAAACTAAAAATAATAATAAAACAATTTCCATAATCTATAACAATAATCGTATGCACTAATAATAATTAAAAATTTAAAAATTCTCCATCAGTAATCATTACCTCATAACCACTAATTAATAATTTCTAAATCAAACCCGATCCATTATCTAATAATAATGACAACTTAAACATTCCGTTTCTGATTTTTGTGGCCGAAACCCGACGAAAGATAAAGAAAATATTTAATCGTCAGAATTGAATGACTCTACCTACAACTGAACTACAAGCGGGCTTCACCCAGAATAAAAGCCTGACTACAGTCTACAGAATAGAACAAGTTCCTACCTTCCATCTCCTGTCTTGCTCAGGTCCCTCTACTTCTCACTGGTCCCAGTCTTCAACTTCGACTTTTGAGGGATAACGGTCTCGTACTTGAAAGCTTATTCGAGCTAGCGTCAACATTCTTATCCCGAGGTCCGTGAGGTGGTGCAACCTGGTGGTCATGATCATCACAAGAATCTCTTGAATTGAATTTAACTTTTTAAATATTCGATTAGAGTCGACTTGTAGTCGACGGAAATGCTGATTAATTTCTGTATTGGACTGATAACTCAGCGTCGCCACAAACAGACAAGAGCCTTCTAACATTAATTAACATTTAATAAAATATTTCTAACTTAAATTATCTGAATCCGTTACACATTATTATTTATTTTTTACGTTTTAGTTTGGTTTCCTATCGAAGCGCGTTTTTAGACTATAATTTATTTTTTACTTTTAATTCTGCTGGCTTCGAATGTGTCATCTTTAATTTTTTTTAAACTGGTATTCATTTTCTACTTCTCTTAGCTCGGCTAGCTACAAAAGCGTGTTTTTTTAGTTTTTCAAACTATAATTTATTTATTTTTATTTTCTTTGGAAAATATACGAAATTCCTAAGTTGATCCTAGCAGTACTCATTCGCTTGTCTCAAAAATTAAGCTATTTATGCTTATAATGAGACAAACTTAGTAAATTATTGTATTGTCATCAGTCCTTGAGAAGTGTGCAAAGTTTCTATTTTATTTGAGTAGTAGTAGTTGTTCATTTAAAGTCACTTTATGCTGCTATGGCTAATCGGACGATGCTACAGTGGGAGCTCTAAAGTTTGCCTATCCAGGTTTAATTAGGATAGGGATTTTTAACGAGTACCTGACATCGTACAGGCTCGGGACCCCCGTTTAACGTCCCTTCCGAAGGACGACATAACTAAGGATTTTTTACTCCTTAAAAAAATCCTAGGGCCACCTGCCGGGCTACGAACCTGCGATCTTGGGCTTAGTTTGTTACGCTAACCACTAGAGCATTTTATTTGATATTTTGAAAATTTGAAACAGAAATTCAAGTTCAGAGATTAATACTCACATACATACTTAAATACAGGCATAATTAATTAAAGTGTATTAAAATATTTGCTTTAATAAAACTAAACTTTATTTTAATTTTTTATGAGGAATATTTATTTTACAACTTTATGAGGAAATTTTATTTTCATCTTGACCAACTAAAAATATATAAATTTGTGTGTTACCGTAGCTTAAAAACTTTGTAATTTTATTTTTGTGAACTTATATCGTGACTTAATTAAAAATAAAAAAAAATTGATGTTAGCTATCACACGTAACAGTTTATTTATCTTCAAATATTTTATTGAACATGAAATCTTAATCTCTGTGGGTTCAATGACAATTATATTTAATTTGGGATAAATTAAACAAATTTAACGATAAACACAACTTTTATAGCACAAGGATTCAAATAAACACTTACATGTATATCATCAAACCTCTGTCCTCAACTTCCTTCTTCATAAAAAAAGCTTCTGAGTCAATATATAATCTAATTCCTCTTCCATTCGTAGAGTCGATAACTTGGAGATCCTTTCACACAGGCTGCCACTCGTAAAGTAGTAATAACTTGGGAGGTCCTTTCTCTCTTGGAGGCCCAAGCCTAGAGTGTGACTTGGGAGATGCTTTCACACAGGCTCCCACTGGTAGAGCAGAATAGCTTGGAGGTCCTCTCTCCAGCACGCCCATTCGCAGAGGAGAGTGAAATATGGCGGAAGTCGCCAGTAGTGAGCGGCAATGCCATTTGTATTACATTCAAATCAATTATGCATACAAAAATTGTGTTTTATTTGAATAAACCCGAATATGAAATTAATAAATAAGTTTTAAAATTATTTTTATTTACTTAAATAAATTCCTCAAAAATTTATGTTAACCCTAAAGTCGTTGGTCCGCTTCGACAATTATTCCAACCCATTTTGAACCTCAACAATATATTACAACTTAAAATACCATTGTGTTTAAAATTGTTTTTTTTTTTTAAATGGATAATTATTAAATAATGGAAAGTTAAAGTTATGTGAAATCTTACAGTAATATATATACTTTTTTTATAGCCTACACAGGAACACCAGAAGTATACACACAACCAACGGTCCATGAAAGAAAGTTACGTCGAAACCTGGCCAAGTCAAAAGGTCTTAAGGCAGACTCTCCTTCTGAAAACAGTCCAACAAATGGCGAACAAGGATCCAAAACTCGTAAGTTCATTTTTTATCTTTTGAAGAATACAAATATTTCTATTTTTAGTGCTCTCTAATTTAATATCATTCTGGAAGAGTACAATTGTTTTTTCTTCTGGTAAATTTGTCTCCTGGCAAAAGTATTTTTATAGTTTATATGTTTCATATCACTGCAGTCCCTGAAAAACCTCCTCTAACAGCATTCTCCATCCCACCCAATCCATGGCTCTCCTCTTCCACCTCCGCACTCCCGTCCTACGGAGGCCCTCTTCCTAGGGTTCTTCTGATACCCAAAAATATCGATATCAGCCCTTTGCGATATATCGGAATCAAGTATCGATATTTCGATAATATCGAAAGAAAGTATCTGTATCACGTGATATTGGAAAATTTTATAGATGTTTATAGGCAAGGTTGGTAGAATTGCTACGAACTTTATAATGGCGGGAAAAAGTCACAAATAAGGGAAATTTAAAATTCACATTCTTTCGATATTATCAAAATATTCATAATTGATTCCGGTATATCACAAAGGACTGATATCTATATTTTTGGGTATCGGAAGAACCCTATCTGTACTCAAACCATTGGAGTATTATTCAACAAATTTAGTCTATTAAATTATTTTTCATTAAACTTTGAAATCTATTTGAACAAAAAAAACAACTATTTAAGCATGTAATTAAAGGAAAAAAATATTATATATATATATATTATTAGTATGTATATAAGATTATTTTAGCCAATTGATATATAATAATTAGTCTTTAAAAACTTTGCGGTTTATTTTATGAACATAAATATGAAATATTAAAATAATAAACATTTAAAACAAGAAAAGTATTCTTGAATATCAATTATTTAAAAAAACTTTCAAAAGAAGAGATGTATAATAGATAAGCTAAACGGTAATATTCAACTAAAGTTGTTTAAAAATTCAATTATTACTTTTCATTATTGATTAAAACTAAAATAATAAAATATTTACTCTCAATAAAATGATTTTCAATTAAGACCGCCTCCTCCCTTCTTGCTTCTCCACCACTTTTTCACCCTCCCCCCTCTTCCATTTTCTGTCGATCTTTTGTATTTTCAAGTGTTCGACTGATTGGATATTCACAAGTCTCTACCGATATCGATTATATATAGAAACAAAAATATCGGTATTGAAAGAAAAAATATCGATTCCATTACCATATCGGTAATATCGGAAGAACCCTACCTCTTCCACATCTTCTATCCAACTCAATTGTGGTCTCCCATTTATTCTCTTTCCTTCTGAATTCTCAGACATCATTTTTCGAGGTAATTTTAGGCTCCATGCGTTCAATATGATTTGACCTAACCAACCGAGCCTTCTCTGTCTTATAAAAAGATCGGCATCAGTTCTTAGTCTAAATTTCTCACCTTTCTCAATAGGATTATGTGTTGTTTTTAATATTCTTCGTTCTTAATATATTTCTTCATCTTCACTATTGCCTATTTGAATTCTCCATCTCTATTAGATTTATTTGTATTATCTTCTTTATTTTCGTTACTTTTTTTTTTTATTATCTTATGATTTATTTTTATTAATTTCTTTATTATATATCTGTATTACCTTCTTTATCACTTAGTTATTAATACTCTACATTTATTCCCCTTTTATATATCTATATATATCCTCCACCTGGACCGTGTTATTTCCCTTGTGATAGTTGTTAATAAAAGTTATAAATATATTAATATTCAAATATTGTAATTATTTTCTAATTATTATTGTAAATAGCCACAGAGGATGAAGAAGGTTCAAATCCTGTACTGATGGATGGAGCGTGTAGTTCTGGTGTCATCTCTCGATGGATAACCTCACTCTCGACAAAGCTAGCTTCCCTCTCGCCGTCTCCATCGTTTAATGATGATGAGGAGTAAGTTGATTAGTAAATATAAAACTTATTTTAGAAACTAAATAAAATATTTTTGAACCTAAGTATATTAATATCAAATAGGTGTTGAAATTAAAATAATAAAATATTATCAAATACACATATAATTCTATATTAGACAAATAAGAAAGAATCTCTGCTTAAACCTTCCAATGTGTGAAGATTTATTTAACCCTTAGTAATAACTAACATATGAGGGTGGTTTGAAAAGTTCTCGGAATCACCGCTAGATGTCAGTGCTAAAGCAACGAGGTTCCAGCGCAATCATCATACATCCTTTGTGAGTGAACACGTGGCGTGAGTGGTAGTGGCAAATCTTTGTTGTTGTTTTTTGCGTAGTGATTTGTGACAATGGAAAAAATTGAGATTTGAGCAGTGATTAAGTACTTTGTAAAGAAAGGTATAAAAGCAAAGGAAATTCATGCCAACTTTCAGAACACACTAGGGGACTCTGCTCCTTCATATTCAACTGTTGCCAAGTGGACCAGCGAGTTTAAATTTGGTCACAAGAGCTTAGATGATGATCCGTGTAGTGAACGGCCAAAAAGTGCTACGATCCCAGAATTTATCGCAAACGGTCATGGAGGATCGTCGACTGAAAGTGCAAGAGATTGCTGAAGCTGTAGGGATGTCATCTGAATGGGGTATATCACATGTTAACCGAAGAATTGGGAAGAAAAAATTATCTGCAAGCTGGGTGCCGCAACTCTTGACCTTGGACCATTAACGCACCGGATTGGAAATGTCCGAACAAAATCTGGTCTGTTTTCTATTTTATTTTATTTATTTTTTATTTCATTTTATTTATTTGTTTATTTTTTAATTAGTCTACAGGGAGACTATGTTGAAAAATAGAAGCAGTTCCACTGAGGTAAGACACTTCTTTCTAGTTCATTCCGAGAACTTTTCAAACCACCCTCGTAAATTAATATTTAAATGCAAATGGTCTTTTTACTTTGTTATGAACATAGTAATCAATAATGTCCCATTTGTTGTTGATTTGGCCCAAACCCGATATCAATCTTTTCATGACAAACTTTATTCCCACTCGGTTCAAACCTAGGAACCTTTTCAATTCCTGACAATCCTCTGAGGCGTCTGAAAAGAAGATGGCCTTGTGACCTTCTTAGCTGAATTTTATATTTGAGTACTACCAATTGGTAGTTTCTCTACTTGCCTTTTACCCATGCCGCTATTCCTCCCATTTACTTGTTTTATTCATATAATATAGTTGTAAATTTCAATGAATAAAGTAATTAAAAAAAAAAAATACAAATGAAGAAAAAACACCTAAATAAACTGAATTTAAGATTCTTCATTACATTCTTCAATCCTTTTTTGTAAAGGTGTTGGTGTTTATTGAGGGGAGTTGTTATTTAAAATTAATTTATAAATTAATATTAGTAAGGTTATAATAGAATATAATTTATTGTAAAGGAACAAACTTTACTCTAACCAGCATTTCAGGATGTCTTGAGCATGCAAATAGAAATTACTATACGAAGAAAGTCGCTGAGGAAGTGCCTCTATTCATGGTCTTCTTCAACTCTCCTCTTCTGACTCATATCGTCCTTTTCCCTTTCAACCCAATGTGGAGTGGTGTGTTGCTATGCCGAAGGTCTCGGGTTCAAATCCAGCTGTGGGTGATAAATTATTTAATCTGTTGACAGCCTTATGTTAACCCTGTGGATCTACAGACCCTCCTAGGGCTCACTCAGCCTATATTAAGTCAGTACTCTTAATTGAAGGGAAAAACTTGCGGTTGAGAGTTATCTTGGAATATTCAGCTCCCTACACAACCTTGATCTTAGAAAAAGCACTGTCTGTACCATATACTTGAACTCAAGACCCTTAATAGATTATAATACCACAGGTTATGTTTATAATTTTATGATTTCAAGTACTTCTTCCCACCCATTGAAGGACCAACAATTTTTTCTTTGTTTTTTTTTGTATGTTTTACCTTATAATAATGAAACTTTTTCCAAAAGAATTTGGGAGACAATTTGATTGGAGAAAATATTTGTATTATGTTTCAGACTGGAGAAGGAGATGGAACTAGAGAAGAATTTTTATCTTCCTCTCGACTCTTTGAAATTTGATTACCAAAAGGATCCGTATCACTCTCCATATTATGCTTCTGATTCTGTTTTGATGAACTTTCCACCAATCAAATTGTTGGTAAGATTTATCATCAAATATTAACCTTATTTATTATTTTATTCATCTAGTTAATACAATTTATTTGTATATGAATAGTAATATTAATATTGGTTAAGAAATACTGGACCTGTTACTTTTTAAGGAACCTGTTATGTTATAACAGACCTGTTATCTTATAATAGACCTGTTATCTTATAACATACCTGTTATCTTATAACAGACTTGTTATCTTATAACAGACTTGTTATCTTATAACAGACTTGTTATCTTATAACATACCTGTTATCTTATAACATACCTGTTATCTTATAACATACCTGTTATCTTATAACATACCTGTTATCTTATAACATACCTGTTATCTTATAACAGACTTGTTATCTTATAACAGACTTGTTATCTTATAATAGACCTGTTATAGACTTTTTATCTTATAACAGACCTGTTATCTTATAACAGACCTGTTATCTTATAAAATACCTGTTATTTTGTAACAGGTTTATTCTAGCTGAACTTCATACTTGTTAATGATAATTAAAAGTAACAGATAAGCATTCCATGGTAATACTTATTACCATCATGTGGGTGGTAAATCACAGTCAATTATCAAAACAAATATTTTAATCATTTCTTACATTTAAAAAAAAATGGGTGTTTATATTTTTATAATTGTTTACATATTTATAATGAATACTACATTCCCAGAAATCTTTAAATAATCGATTATTTTAATCCATTTTCCATGATCTTAATAAAATAACATTTATCTAGTAAATGCTGTTGATAAAATTCACTGATTGCTCATTTTTTATTAATAATTCCATAAGTATTGTTTTATGGCAGAACAAACAAACATTGTCTTTAATTACTTCTAGGTACAAGGGTTGGCTGATAAGTATAAGTCCTGGAGCGACCTGTGGTCTTGTGGCTAACATAACAACCTACTAAACCCGATATTGTGGGTTCGTGGCCCTAGGATTTTTTAAAGGGAGTAAATAAAAAATCTTTAGTTATGCCGTCCTTCGGAAGGGATATTAAGCGGGGTCCTGAGCATGTACGAAATCAGGTACTCGTTAAAAATCCTTATCCTAATTAAACCTGGGTATGCAAAATTTAGAGCTCCTACCATAGCATCCTCCGATTTGCCATAGGAGCATAAAGTGATTTTAAATAAATAAGCAAACGGTATAAGTCCCCAGCCTCTCAATGAAAACAACATTAAAAAAAAAAAGTTCTAATTTATTTCTCAACGTAATCTCCAGAAAGGCTAACACATTTGTCATATCGGTGTTCTAGTTTAATTAAACCGATTTATCAAGGTCTTCAAAATAGCTGTTTACAGCATCAACTGCTGTATAATGTTTGTCGTCCATGAAATGTTTAGGGGTTGAGGAACAGTTGGTAGTCACTGGATACTAGATCTAGCGAATTGGATGGATGTTCTAGCAATTCGAACTTTAATTCACAAATTTTTCCCATTGCAATGACTTAACTTTGGCCCGGAGCATTGTCGTGAAAACTCTAAAGTTGTCTTATTAAAAATTCTGTTGTTCAAAAACTTACCAAGCTACTCACCTGTAACTATAGATGCAATATAGTCGAAGGTAAAACTATGTATAGCATCTAACTAGCCTTGTGGCGCCATTAGACGCCATTATTAAAAACCGCTTTAAAAAATGAATTATTTTGTAGTAAATAAGAATAAAGATCAATAAAAAAAAACTTGTACCACTAAAACCTATAAAGGGTCTTTGGTTGAGTACATGGTAGAGGCCATACTGTTTCAAAGATAACGGTTGTTCCGTGAGTTGGATATCAACTTCATTAAGAAAAACATAAATTTTTTATTAAAATGTATTTATTGTTCTGTAAATATTTAGATTTTTATTTTTTGTAGTTTGTTTGTTCCCCCAGTTTTTACAGCATTTTTTTATTTACTATTTCTAAAAACTAATATGTTTTTATTTATTTTTAAGACCACTGATATGGATCTATTCCTGGATGAGTGCATAGTGTTTGGAAAGAGACTGAAATCGCTTGGAGTTCCTGTTACATTAGATATTCTTCCTGGTCTAAATCATGGGTTCCTCAATTTTTCCATGGTAATTTATTTTTTATTTTATTTTTTAACACTAATCATACCAAGACTTAATATATACCTATTTCTACCATAGCGGGTCAAATGACCCGACTTTATGTTTCATGCTTGAATGTATGAAATATGGATGTTAGGAAGGAAATAAAAATATAAATTAAATTTATTATAATTAAACAAAATAGTATGTTGAGCATTTCTATTACAAAAGCAAAAAATAAAAACTTTTAATTCATAGTTCATCGCATTTTTTACATATAAGTGTTTCCATTGTACATTTTCCGCAAACATATTTTTTACATTTAGAGCAAATTTTGTTGGTTTTATTTTCTTTACAGTATCCTATTCGACATCTCATACGTTTATAAGCATCTGTAGTAGACTTAGGCAACGATCCTTTCGTATTTGTTTCTTGTTTTGGTTGTTCACGGGCTTCTCGAAAATCGGCGCCAAGTTCTTCTGCTAGCTTGAGTAAAAAATCTTGTCTCGAGATATTTTCTCCTGTCGTTTGCTTGTACAAAATCCAGGCATTTATGCCAGCTAAATCAAGGATATTGAAAAAAACTTGGAGAGGCCATCTGCAAGACTTACTTAGATTTTGTAGTAAATTTCCTCGCCATTTGATCAATCATGTCTACACCAAATTTGGTTTTGAGAGTAATCTTATTCTTTTTCGGCCACTACATACATTCACAATATTTTCCTCTTCGTCGTCAATATCTGTAGAATCAAACTCATTTTTATTTGCAACCAATATATCTTCATTTTCAGAAAATTCATCTTCACTAATTTCTGAAAACTCTTCGCCAATATTATTTATATCTTCTAAGAACTTGTACTGTCTTGTTTGCTTCGACATTTTTCTGGGTAAAAAATGATCTGTATTACTATAGCTATCAAAATAAAATATAAGCTAGGTACTTACCAAGACTTCCAATTTTTGCCACTTTTTCTTACACTAAAAAGCTATTTTCAACCTAAAATTTGATATTTTCTTGAAATTATTCTGAGCTATTTTCGTTGAACTACTTTACGCAACAGTCTTTGGAAGAATGTGCAACTTACTGACTACAAATATGACTAGATAATCTCATAAAACAAAAAAAATTCTCTCCGGGTCAAATGACCTGTTGTGGTAGATATCGGTATACAACAAGGATTACTCAGAATAAACAAAACAAAACAAAACAAAAATATTTTTATAACTGTACATTAATTACTTAGAAAAAGTCATGAAGTCAAATGTGCAAACGCAATAAAATTATACGTGCATTTTCAATGGAAAAGTTCAAAATGGGTCATTTGACCCGTTATGGTATGTTTAGTGTTAACCCTTTGCACTCGAAGTTTTTTTTCATTCCGTATTACCAGCAACTCGAAACAATCACAGTTCATGTACGCATTAAAAGAAAAGTCATCGTTGTATGTTATTATTTTTTTATTGTTTATGAATACAAATGTTATGATATATAAAAAAAAAAAAAAACTATTACATTTTGTAATCATCCAAAGTGTGATACCTCTCGAAGCAATTGCCAATATATAAGTTTGGCTTTTCTAGACAGGTATCACAAAAATAATGGGTCTGCCGTTTTTCCCCCGGAATTTTTCTTTTAGAACACCCTACACAATCTTTCTTGGTTTCAGAACTTGTAATGCGTAGGTGGTTGTTGAGCCTGCCCTCCGTATTTGGTGTCTAAGTATATTCTCGAGATGTGCTATTTTGTCGAAAATTCCCAATCAATTGGTCCACCAACAATTTTACAAACTTCAAATATGACATTGGTTTTATGAATTTACTGTACACATTTCCATCCCCCAGAAAAATAGTTTTCTCCACCAATTCAGGGACTTTCTCAAAAAACAATATGTTGCAGCATATTGCTCGGCCCGATCTACTACATGGATATTTTTTGTGTAATCAATAACAATTTTAGGTTTTTGTATTCTAACTAATTCACCACCACCTACTCTTCTATCAACCGATATCAAACCAGCTTCATTACAAGTACTTAACAAAGTTACAATTCTTTTGTCCTTTTCTGCGAGCCACTGTTTTCTTGCCTCTTACAAATTTTGTTTTTTTATTATCATTTTCTCCTGTATCACTTTCAGATCCCTCAATATCACTTTCAATTCTCGGTATGTATCGTTGTATAGTAAGAAATATATCACTATCATTAGAATCGGATTCATAACTTAGTTCAATATTGTCTGCGTTATCACGGATAAGAGCGTCTATATTATTTATCTTATGTTCACCATAAACTTCAAATTCTAATTTGTCATTACTACTTTCAATATTACTATAATTTTCACAAATTTTTCTTTTATTTGCCAAATCGGGGATATAAATATGAATTAAAAATATAAAAACAACAGATAAACTCAAATCTGATTCACTCTACTGCTGAATAACAGGACTTAACTCATTTGCATCCAAGTGCGGAATACGGAATGTTGCTCAAACTGCGATTGTATCCTGTAATCGAGAGAATAAGAATCCACGAGCCGCGACCGTCATTTGTCACCAAAAGCGAAATATCTGATAAATCGTTTTTACGATTTGTTTTTGTTAAAACAAACTGAAAATTATTTGCATTGTCTCTGTAGCGGAGCCCTTGAGTTTGTAGACAAATTTTAAATGGCTCCGCTCAGGAGCCCTCGTGTGCAAAGGATTAAAGGATAATCTGACCTGTTGATATTGTAAAAATAAAAATATTAGCATTCTGTTTTTCATTAGTCATGATTACCATATATTATATCTACTGCTGCAGTGAGTAAGTCGGATTTTGTCCAGAGAGAGTTAACTGCTTTTAGATAACCGGAATCGTATCACTCTAGTAGTTTTTGGCTTTAAATGGAGTTGTAATGTAAACAATAACTCCTTTTCAAGCCAATGCCTTACTTAGTCCCTTATTCACTACAAAAATAATTCGATTCCGCTCACTTTAGTCATTTTGGAGAAAATTAGACTTCACCACTTATTCACCGGGGCTGTAGATATATTATTTATGTAATTCTATATATACTATAACTTATTCTAGCAAATAAGAAGTAATCTAAGTTTAAACATCCCTAAATCTGAAAATGTATTAAACAGAACAAAAATTTAGTAACAAATAACAAAAGTTAATACAAAAATATAGGACGCTCGCTGTAGCACCTATTGCTACAGCGAGCGTCCTATAGCCCTTGAAGATGACCCACAAAGTGGGTCGAAACGTCGGCACTTAATTAAATAAGTACCCACTTATTTAGTGTTTTTATTTGACTGCACCCCCAACTATTTTCTTCCTTACTCTATCTTCCAGTCAACCATCCCCTCGCTTCTTTTTACCTTTTAGTTTGGTTTTCTATTAAAGCATTTTCTTTAAACTATTATTAATTTTTTAAATGAGTGTGATTTTACACAAAATAAGCTTAACTTATTTTTATTTTGTTATTAATTTATTATGTTGTATCTTCTTTTAGGTGAGCAATGAGGCATATGAAGGGGCCAAAGTATGCTGTGAAAAGATCGCTGAGCTGTTCGGCACCAGCGATTCGTCAGCGGCAATACCAGCTGAAGAAGTCCTCTGATACTGATCGGACACCATTCATTTATTATTATCATTATACAATTCATCTGTGATTATAGATCTGTTCCCTTCATGTTTATTATTCTTCCGCTTTATTATATATTTCACTGTGCGTTGTTTTGTCGTTTAAGCACTGTGTCATCTGTTGTGTTATTGTAACTTAGATATAGATTTTGTTTCTATTATAATACAACTTATGTGTTAATCGTTTGTATAGATTATGATATATTTAATAAAATCTATTTATTCATCATTTGATACTTATATAAGGATATATTAACACTTGTTAATATGTCATTGATTTTTTTTTTTTAAATAACTTATTAAAACTGTGAACTTTTATTAATAGAATCATTTTTCTCATGTCATATTTTCGATGTGTAAGGGTAATGTCCCATTTTCAGGAATATATTTCTTATAATCCAACATTAAAAAAACATTTATTTGATAAGTGTCTATACTATATTTCTTTGATAAGTGTACGGATTTTATTCTTGGCTTGTGTTCTTGCGTTCATCAGATGACGTTCTTGCGGGTAAAGCCACATCAACGCTAGTGTTGCTTCCTTACATTGTATTCATAATAACTGTTTTTTAAACACTAGCATTTGTATAGGTTAGTTTGGTAAGCTTCAATAAAACCTTTACATGTTTGCTATTGGTTTTAACAAGAGATTTTCAATAGTTTGTCATAGGTGTGAAAGTACCGTTAAAAGCGACCCTAACTTATGGATTAAGCCCGTTCTGTTAAATTATTTGTCTAAATTCAGTTCTTCCATCTTTTTATATAAATTTTTTTTAGCGATTGATAAATTGATGACAAAGTAAAACTTTATTCATTTTGTAAAACACATATTGCCATGTGGTCCTCCCGCCAACATCGATACAAAAAATCCAAAGAGGTATATTATCACATGTATAACAATGTTTTTTTTTTTTAAATAATCTCAAGTAGATTTGATTAATTAAAATGCATACTTCCAGCCAAAAAAGATAAATATTGTTAGAAATAAGGTATCAATACCAATGGAAACATATATAGACAAATTTTAATCTGTATTTATTTATGTATAGTTAACAAAAAAATTTAAATAGGACATATTAATGATGAAAATATTAGCTGATCAATGTATTGTTATATATTCTTGAAGATGGGACATAACCACAAAATGGAAAATATATTGTTTTAATAAATAAAATAATGAAAATTCTGAACAAAGGCTCACAGTTTTATTAAAAGTTATTCATAAAAAGGCTTTCAATATATTTTTGTAATTGATTTTGTTTTTCTTAACAATTGATGGTAAAATAGTAGAACCATCTTTGGTATCTGTTCCGCAGGTTGTCGATTTGAGTTACAAGTTTTAGCTGTTTATTCGTTATATTTTCAAAAAATACAGGTTATAACGAGCTTTGGTATGGAAAAGAGAACGTTATTGTGGATAATAAGTAGGTTTTGGTAATTATTTCATCAAGAAATAAAAGTTTCAACTATTTTTTCGAATTATAGATGATATATGAGAAGCGAGGGATCGTTGACTGGATGATGTAAGGAAGAAAATAGTAGGGGGTGCAGTCAATTAAAACACTAAATAAGTGGATACTTATTTTAATTAAGTGCCGACGTTTACAGACCGCGTCCCCTCGTGCTACTGCAAGCGTCCGCACGAAATAGCCCTGAAGATGACCCACAAAGTGGGTCGAAACGTCGGCACTTAATTAAAATAAGTATCCACTTATTTAGTGTTTTAATTGACTGCACCCCCAACTATTTTCTTCCTTATAGATGATATATGTTAGTTGAAACATTAATTTCTAGATGTAATGATTACTGGAGTATGCCCATTTCTCATAATTACATTCTCTTTTCCATACTAGAGCACATGATAACTTGTATTTTTGGAAAATATTAAATGGGAAATGAATGAAAAGTTAAAACTTGTTGTGACTCAACTCGAAGCGGCAACCTGCGGAATAATAACCCTGTCTTTTCTCATTGATTGCTCTAATATCGAAAGTAAAATTATAGGCCTAAAGAAATGCCTTTCGTAAAAGCTATTAAGTTTTTTTTTTAAATCATCACATTTTTTTCTTCATCAAATGATTTAAATTTAATTTTTATTAGTCCCTTCTTAATGAAATAAAAATTACTTGAAATTTAATTTTATTATATTTTTTTAAAATGTATAGTATTTTGTATTTCCTAAAAATATAAAACATTGAAGGAGTATTAGAATGCAAGTCCTATTTAAAGGAGGAGTTTTTTTTTTTAAATTGATGATGAATTATAATCTCAGCAATCGTCTAAAAATGTTTTAAATTATAAACCATGATTTTATGCAGCTAATATAAATTTTCCAATTACGAAATTAATAGTTCCACATTAAGCTAAGGAAGGAACACTTCAAAATAAAATAAGAATCTCGATGAAGTGATAGAACTGTTTATTTATAGTTCGAACTACTTTTAAATAAATGTATTTTAAAAAAATAATAAAAATTGTAACTACTTTTTGAGGATTTGTACTTATCTCAATTGTAAAAACTTTTCAATTGTTTTATCACTGTTCTTATTAAAATGGCTTCTAGTCCTTAATTTAAAGCTATTTTAATTTTTACTAGTTTAAGAATACAAAATATTTTTGTACTTTAAAGACTAAAATATTCATGTTTAGTTTTTTGTTAGCATACCAAAACTTTTTTAAACTAACCTATATAGTATTTTGATTTATTTATTATGTATAAATAAATTGTTTTATTTGATGTGTAGTTTGTCGATTTTCACCTGAAACAACTTTAATGTATTAAGAGTTTGGATTCGAGACTTATCTCCAGAATTTAGATTTGGACATAATACATTTTTCTCTTTTATTAGATGTAAATCATTTCATTCAGAGTTGTTAAAAAAACACAAGGAGTTAATGAGAAAAGAGTTTTTTATTACCAAATTACTATAATTATGTTGACACTACAACCTGCAAGCAAATACTAGCCTCCAACAAAAATGTCCACTCCCGCTTTCTTGACATCATTTTCTACGGAATCCATCCATTTAGTCTTGGCCTACCGACAACCCCATATCTGTTTTGACATCAGTGTCCTTAGAGTGATATTTATTTTCATTCTTACAACATGGTCAGTCCAAATAAAACAATTTCATTTTAACGCTATTGTAACTATGAATAAACTCATAAATTTCTTCATTTGTTCTCCGTCAGGACTCTCCTCAAGGCCATTATTAACACGGCCGAAGATATGCCGGGAAACTTAAGTAGGGAAACCTACTTGAATAATACTAGATGACCTGGTTCATTTGAAAGCGAACGTTTCGACCCATATTGCTTGTATGTATAGCTCTTAATTCTTAAGAGCTAAACATACAAGATCCAGACAAATTAAAATGATATATAGTAAATAATAATATAAAATACATAAAGGCATCAAGGGATATGAGTGAAGAAAATAAAGATGGGGAACCCTTTAGATAAATTACTGTGAATTACTTTGCCCGTAACAAAGTAAGGAGCATTGAGGATTTTGGATTGTAAGGATATATTCCGGGAGGAATTCGATAGCTTAGTGGAGTCCCAAAGCTCTACTCCACTTGTCGAGATGGGTCTAATAACTATCATGTATATGAGTACTGTTGTAATTAAATTGGGAGCTTTGAGCGTTCGTCTAGTGAATGTGGAAGTATCCAAAAAAAGCGAGCTCATGTCATTTCAGTCTAGTAAGAGGATTCCAAGATCAACATTTGTCAAAGTGTAGTCCTAAATATCGGAATTGTTCTATAGGAATCAGTGGGATGTTATTAAATAATACAGAAAGACAGGAAGTCATTGGTTTACGAAGGAGGTAATGGTGATTTGATGGGATATGAGGGAAGTATTTTAAGTGGTATCCTCCAGTTTTGACTGAAGACTATTAAACTATAAATCGATGGTTCCAAAAAATGATCCGAAATCAAATTAAAATTAAAAGATTTGGATTTACCACTGCCAAGTATACTTGGATTAGCACTTCTTACTTAAGAAAAAATAAGAAAAGGTGATTTACATTACGATTACTATACTTACATGGCAAAAGGTAAAAGTTTTAAGTGAAGTGTCACATATGGTTTATAAAAAAAAAATTAAATAAAATAAATTTTAAAAAAACCTGAACTACAACCCATGAAGGAATTTATTACATGGTAGAGACTACTTTTTTAAGGAGAATCATTGTGAGGGAAGTGATTTGTCCAAGATCGTGTTAAACTGCGAGGTTTTCCACCTATTAAGACCACCCACCTTGCAGAGGCTGGATGAGCCCTCAGAAGATCTGTAAATCACACAGGATCTATCTGTGGCTGTCAATGGATTAAATAAAATATCTGCCATAGCCAGAATTGAACCCAGAGCCTTCAGCATAGCAACCTTTAGATAAAATGTTTATTCCCGCCTTTTGAAATATAAAAACCCTAACAAGAGATTTTTAATTACAGCAAAATTAACAAAACCTGAACAACTCATTGGAGTGGCTCAGTGGTAGAGCACAGAGCTGCCATGCCGAAAATCCCGCTGCAGGCAAGACTTTTATTTAGTCTGTTGGCAGCTGGAGATAGAGCATATAGGATTAGGACCCTCTTAGGGCTCACCCAACCTCTATAAAATGTTATATAAATTGGGTACCCAAAATAAGGGGAAACAAATCACCTCCCTGCAAAACTGTTGTCTATGAAACAGTAAAGTCTCTACCATGTTCTAAACCCCAGACCCGTTCACAGGTTGTAGTGGTACAGGTTTTTTTTTTTCTTTTCGAACAACTCATTAGCTTAAATACTCTTTCAAGTTTCCACGGCCACTATTTTTACAAAAGGCTTCAGTGGTTTCTTGTGGTTTAGCCCGTGTAGCCGAATTTCTGCCAATGTTTCGCCAGACATGCTGTTGGTTTCCAAAGCCTTGAGGAAGCCAGCAGCATGTCTGGGGAAACGTTGACGGAAAATTCAGCTACACAGTTTAAACCAGAAAAAAACACTGAAGCCTTTTGTAAAAACTCATTACCTTACTCACACTAACCAGTTGTAAATGTTCATAAAAAAGTGATGAAAAAATATAAAACCACAATCAGGAATTTCCAACTAAATTTATTTTAATCAGCTTATTACAAAGTAAATTTGTTCATCAATTCAAATAATTTAGTATAACAGTATCCTAAAAAGTAAAAAAAAAAAATTTGAACTTTGATGATATTATTAATATAAGCTAAAACTATATAACAATACACGTATAAGATATTTACAAGGATTTTGCTTTTATGAGATGTAGCAAAAATATCTTTTAAAAATAAAACAACATTTTTAAATAGAAATACTGAAAATAAATAATGTTTAACAATATCAACAGTATTCAAAAATATGAAATTTGTATGTATTGTATCTTTAAAGGTATGTTGAGAACGATGAAAGTTTGTACTAGAGGAAAGCCTGTGCTACATCTTCTAGTTCTCGCTTGCGTGCTTCTTGGTGGGCCCATCTTGCTTCGGCCATCTTGTCAGAGATCCTCCACTTATCATGGTAAATACGCTCTCCGCATTCGGGGCATTTCTTACCTCCTAAAAATTGTTAAAGAATAATAACCAATATGAAGAAAGAAATAAAATCAAAAGAAAAGGTATGAAAATCCTCAATTTCAGCTTCTTCTTTTAAAGATGTGTTATTCTGTTCATTTTAAATAGGCAATAAATAAAAAGGAATAAGGCAAAAAACACAAAATTAAATTTAATAAACAATACAGAAATTTAAATAGGCAATAATCAAAAACACTAAAAAAAAAGAATTTAATAACACAGATACTTATAACTCTGAGATGAGTGATAGGAAGTTAAAGGAGACAAGGAGGTAGGTTTCATGCAGCCCGGCTACAACACAAGTGCCAAATTTTATTATGAAGATGAAAATGGATACAGGTGGATCAAATATTTATTAGAAAACAAAATTTTGTCCCACGTTGTATGTCTTCATCAGTGCTGAATAAACAAGATAAAAAAAATTAAAATAAAATAATCACAATAAACAAAAAAATAATATAAAATTGAAATTATATTGTTTTTATCATAAATGTAACTAATAAACATCATATTATATTAATAAATATTTTTAATTATATTTCTTTTTGTATTTTATTCATTACTATTATTTAATTTTTATATTTTATTTTCCCTCCGTCGGAAACCAACGACTTCCTGTCCTCCTGTATCATTTAATAACATCCCACTGATTCCTGTAGAACAGGTCCGGTACTTAGGACACACCTTTACAAACCCTTAACTTGGAATCATCATACTCGACTGAAACACCTCACTGTTTCAGGCTTGTTGAGGCCAAACTTGAATGCTATTGTTAATTTTAATATGTAATTATGAACTAGATATTAAGAAAGCGCAGTATGTTTCTTTGTGTACTAGCTGGCTATTCAATAATGAAACGAATTACGTATATATAACGGCAACACACACCGGCTGACAGGATTATCGGGATTGCAGAGTTCCCAGCCTACAATTAAAGTTCGTTGTGTGCACACAATGACTCAATTTCGGGACCGTGCCCTCATGTCATTAAACAACAAGAAGCATCTTTCCACGTTGGAACAGTCGATGTGATTCTGTTTGTTTTTTGACTCACAACAGTGATAAGTTTTTTTCTTTGTATTTTTTTTTTATCTATAATTATTTTCCCTTCCTTATTCCTTATTTTCCTTCAAATTAGAATTTACTTAGACTTTACTTCATTTGCATTTTTAAATGAAATATTATTTCTTTTAGGTTTTAAGTAAAATTATTTGTATCACGCTACAATTTATTTTAACTAATATTTGTTCTCGTATGAAATACCATCATTGTTTTATTTTTTGTTCTTTAAAGAAATTTTTACTTTTCATACATAATAAATATATAATGTTATTTTTCTTATAAAGTCTGATTGTTTATATTTTGTTTTTATTTAATTTAAAAATAGCCCTTTTGCACTATCCAGCCATCACATATTTTGCGTTGGACAAAAGTAAAGGCCCTTTTTGAGCCCCTGAACCACGCAACAAGGCTACTTCAACATTTCCTAGACAAACGCTCTAAGCTCCCAATTAATTACGAAAGACTCAGATACATGACAATCATTAGACCAATCTGAACTTATGGAGTAGAGCTTTGGGGCTCCACTAAGCCATCAAATTACTCATATATTCAATCCTTACAATCCAAAATCCTTCGTAAACTCCTTACTTTGATATGAACGAACTAATCACTAATGACCTTAATCTCGCATTTGTTGCTGATTTGGCTCGAATCCGATATCAATCTTTTCATGACAAACTTAACTTCTACTCGAACCCACTAGTTTCAAATCTAGCAACTTCTTCAATTCCTGATAATCCTCCAAGGAGTCTGAAAAGAAGATGGCCTCGTGACTTTCTAATTTGAACTTTTTACTTGAGTACTACTACTGGGTAGTTCCTCAACTTGTCATTTCATGTCAATCTATGCATTAATTATATTTACTTGATGTATCATTATAACAATTACACCATTAGTTGTAAATTTCATTGAAAAAAATAATCATAAAAAATATTTTATATTGCTGTTTATTCCAACTATTTTAGTCTTACATATTTTTATATCTTGCTTATTAAGGCCTGAAGAAGACCAATGGTCAAAATGTTGCTCATTATTTCTTTAGTTACTGTTTGACACATCTCTCAGGTATGTTCTATTTTCTTATCATATTTTTCCCCTTCCTTCATTCTCTATATCTCTATCTTTTTTTACCTGCATACAATTATAACAATCAATATTTAATAATTTAATAGATAGATAGATATAAATTATCTTTTATTAATAAATTATTTACAGCGGTTTTCTTTTTAATTTTATTAACAGCTTTAGCAATCACAGCATGGTACTTTATACCGTCTGCCGGGAGTTTTATTGAACTAATAAATAATAACAAAGCTAAAAATAAATTAAATTTCCTTTTGACTTTAATAATTGAAAATTTTCTATATCGACCTGCATTTCTTACAAAATTATATAAACCTATTAAATTCTCCCCATTCAGAATATCTATTAGTTTTTGATTTGAGATCAGCTCATGTTTTAAGTATATTTTTCTATACAAATTTAAGACGGTACATACTGCCAGGAAGTAAAAACTATTTTCAATTTCGTTCAAATTACACAGTGTGCATAGCTGTATATTTTGCGAATCAAATAGTTTATAATTTAGATTCAGAAGTTCCTCTCTACATTTCATAACTAAGATAATTTTTTTTGCTACTTTCAAATGGCTAAGGTAATCTATTGTTTTATCTAAAGAGCTATAGAGGCCATGGTGTGTGCCCTCTGATGCTTTTGTGTGGCAAACTTGGATGAATTAATCATTGTACAGTTCTAACATTTTGGACATTTCTCCCTCCCAAGTAGCCATGGAATTTAATCCTCCTAATACCGGGTGGGGTCCCCCAACGACCCCAAGCTCATATTTTTAACAAAATTATGCTCACGAGGGTCTAGGATATTTATCCTTAGACTATATGTAACACGAAGAGTAGAAGATAACGAATTTCGTGCTCAAAAGAAATCACTGTGGATTATTTTTTTCCCAAAAACCGAGCATGGGGTCCCGGAACGACCCCACCTGGTAGTTAATGTTAGCCTTATTTCAGATCGTCAAAGTCACAGACTGTCCCTTTTCAGGCTCTTTATATAATATCCTAGAAGAATATTTGCATTTAAAGTGTCAGTTTGCCGGTGTGGGACTCAATTACCGCAGTAAATATATATTATTATAGTTAAGTAATTATAATTTCTGGATATCATTCAAGCTTTGGTATTCTTTCGTTGGAATTCTCTCTCTTTTGCATCTTTTATTCAGAAGCTATGAATTCTTTGATGTGTGTCAGTTCCTTGATATTTCTCAGATCAATTAGGTACCTACTAAACGAAAGAGAGAAAGGGTGGGGGAGGGATAGATTTTTCAGAGCTCTACTTGCAGAATTTCTGTCATTTGCTTATTATCACAGCGGAAACATCCTCAAAAATGATATTGAGAAAAAGCCTGACATCATTGCCCATAACAATGACACGAAATGAGGAGTGTTTAATTGGAGATGCTGCCTAATCCCATCTAACATCCATGAAAATAAATTCGTATATAAAGAAATATTTTGTTTTGTTTTTATAATTTCTATATAATAAAGTACTTATTACCCGAGGAAAGCAGGGGTGGGTTGCTAGTTTAATATACGTAGTAAGGTCCATAAGTTTCCGGCCGGTCCTGCTTCCTCTCCTTCAAATGTGCTGGGACCTGCACGCCTATGCAGGTTCATGCCTGCTCACTCCATACCCATCGCCCGCACTTCCTCAGTCCTGTCTGTCAGTGTCCAGCCTTGAAGGAAACTCCCCATTTTTAAAATGTTCAAATTCTTTCGTTATTAAATTCTTTTGTAAAGAGGGTCTTACTCCTGCGCAAATTAAAGAGCGCTTGGATTGTGCATATGGGCAGTCTTCCCCCTCGTATTCCACAGTGAAAGAATGGGCAAAATTATTTAAGTTAGGGAGAGAAAGTCTTGAAGATGACCGGCGTCCCGGTCGCTTATTGGAAGCTGTCACTTCTGAAACAATCCAACTAGTGGAATCTGAATTACTGTCTGACCGGCGACTGAAAACCAATTTTGTGTAAAATTATTTAATGCACTGACCCTGTTTTCAACATTTTAAAAGTTATATGCAGTCAACTATTTCTAAAACAATTTAATTTATTCAATTAATAAGCATATTTTTTTGCCCAAACTTTATTAACCCATAATAATGATGTGTCAATATTATTTTGAAAAATAGCAATACATTTACAAGTTAGAATATCAGGTACTAGTCTGTTAGAGGGGCCCAACTACTGGTAACACTGCAGGTATAGCAATCTTGTAACCTTTTATCGTTTATTATTGTTTGTGTATGAGTGTGTTTATCACATTTTTTGTTTTTATTTCTGGTGTAAAGAAATGATATCAGTTATATTTTGCTTACTTATACATTATATTGATCGTTATACGGTTAACCAATCCTACAATTATATCAACCCTCAAATCGGAGTTCACACGCAAACTATTGAAAGAATGTGGGGAAGTGGAGAGTGGTGAAAAAAAAATAAAGAGGAACGAAAAGAGACTATTTGGAATCATATCTGATTGAATTCATCTTCCGAGAAAGGAAAAAACACAAGGATCAATGAAATATTATGTCCATCAATTGGCCTGTAGAAATCTAAATACTTGTCATTATCATTAATGATATGTTCCTTTTATTTTTATTACTGTTGAATTATTATAATTGTATATAACGTTGTATTGTTCGTTCTTTTCATTCTTGTTACTAATATATATTGTGTTATTATTTATTCCAAAGATATGAAATAATTTTCACATGTCATTATTATTAATAAAATGCTCTTATTATTTAAATATAAATGTTATATTTATAAAAATACTTATAAGTTTAAGCTAGCATCAGAATGTAAGGTTCAGCAAACTTATCAGTGGAGCCGCCTTAGCAGACAAGTACCGAATAGCTGATTGAATCCACTGTAAGAGAGTGGATTGCACAAACGAACCCGACAGCAATCCAATTAAAGTAGACCAATCGAGTGTTATGGGAAGATAAAAAGAGAACTTTTTAAATAGATAAATGAGAAAAAGAGAAATGAACTTTCTTCCCTGTGTATGCATCGCCAAAATTGCGAGAACACAAGGATATCGGTGAAGAGAACGGATGTGTCTGACTTGGATACGACCCCTGGTAGCTCAGTGGTTTAGAGTACTGCTATGGAGAAGCAGACGACCTGGTTCGAATCCCGGCCAGGGCAAATCTTTTCTCTTCAAAACAAAAATATCTAAAAATAATTACCATAAAAATAACAATTAATAAAAATGAATTATAAAAGTAATTATTAATATTCAGCACTTGCTCACCTTCAAAAGGCGGTGTCTTCATGAAAGTGATGAGGCAGTCCAGATGAAACAGATGATTACAATATAACCGTTCCACATGGTCGCCGGCAGACTCACTTTTCTGAGCGTCCTGTAAAAGGAATATTTTAATCTTTTTAATTATCACTAATTAAATTACAATTTCCTGCTTACAACTTAATCTTATAGTTTAGTCAATACCTTCTGTATTTCCATTTCAATAAAACTAATTTCAAGCGATATTTTGAGACATATACATCAGAAACTAATAGGAATACATTTGAATTTACGTATTCACAAAGTCAATTTCAACTCTCTATAATTATATAATAAAATAAAACAGAAAAAATAATTTTAATATCGGTCTCACTCCAGGCTGTTTCCGATGGATTTCTAAAACTAGCAGAAACAGCAAGAAACATAGGCCTGAAAGTAAATGCAGCAAATATCAAGTATATGGTCACAGAGGAAATCCCCAGGCCAGGTGAGGAAATTACAATAAGAGAATACTCTATTGAGAAAGTCTCTGAACTTGTATATCTCGGATCCCTCATAACCCATGACAACATAATAGACACTGAAATAAAACGAAGCGTCTTAGGCGCCAACCGCTGTTATTATGGCCTCAGTTCATACTTAACGAACCGTGCTTTGTCTAAGGACACCAAAATTCTTTTATACAAAACAATTATCCGGTCAATTCTCCGTGGATTGTTTCTAAAGCTGGTGAACTGAGTTTGAAAATTTTTGAGGAAGATTCTGCGTAAAACCTTTTGAGCTGTGAAGGGGATCAGGTATGGAGACGCCGAACAAAGGAGGACTTCAAAGAATTATTTAAAGAATCAGATGTGGTCCAGTTTATGAAACTCGGTAGGTTCAGATGGACCGGGCACGTTGCTCGGATGGCTGAGAATAACCTGCCAAAGACAATAATGACAGAGGCGATACATGGAACAAGATGCAGAGGAAGACCTCGGCTTTGATGGAGTGATGGTGTGACTGGATGCTAGGTTCATGTTGGGTGTGAGGAATTGGATGGCGGGTGCACAGGATCGAGACAATTGGTGCAAGCTGTTACAGAAGGCCAAGACTCGAAATCGAGTTGTAGCGCCGAATGAATAGAATAGAATTCTCAGGCTAGGTCTATTTAGAATAACAAATGTGTTCAGAACAAAAACAAAATATCCATTTGGAAAAAAAAGCAACATAATAAGAATCAGATGGGTAAGTAAAAAAGTCCTTTTATTTTTAAATTTAACTGTAATGTAGGAAAGCTATACACTCACCTCATAATCCTTTCTCTACTACTAGCAATTGTTGTAATAATTAATTTTAAATCATAACCATCATAACCTTCGTATTATTGTTTGTTTGATCATTTAACGTCACACGTCACTTTATGCTGCTGTGGCTAATCGGCCGATGCTACATTGGGGTCTCTAAATTTTGCCTATCCAGGTTTTATTAGGATAGGAATTTTTAACGGGTACCTGACGTCGTAAAGGCTCAGGACCCCTGTTTAATGTTCATTCCAAAGTACAACATAACAAAGAATTTTTAACTCCCTTTAAAAAATCCTAGGGCACATGGAGGGTTACAAACCCCCGATCTTGGGCTTAGTAGTTTGTTATGCTAACCACTAGACCGCAGGTCGCCCCAAAAGTTAAAACTATGGAAAAAGTTAAAACATACTTAAATACTTAATAAACATAAAAAATAACCATTTTCAAAACAGGCTAATGAATAATGAAATTCAACAACTGTGACTAGATTTCTTCTCCAATTAGTTACCTCAGGTTGAATAGGAAGACCTGTCTTCTTACAGAGCTGGCAGCGCTGCCGAGGAAGGACTCTCACTGCACTGATAAAGAAGTGAGCACACGGCAGGAGAGAAGGAAGTGGGCAGAATGTTTTACCAGGAGGCAGGCGCAGTGGTGGCTCGACGCATTTCCTTGCCGACTCTTTCGCCTGTCCAACGAGAAACCTCTCCATGTTTGGCGGGAAGTTGGAACTCGCCTCAATTCTGGAATATACATATATTGATTTGAAAACTGGTTACATCCATTTTCAAAAATTAGTCAGTACAGATCAAAAAAGATTTAATTTTAAAAAATAATCTTGTTAACAAATTTTTAAAATAATTTTTCGTTATTTTGCTAACAATTCACTTAAAATAATAATTACTGACACTTTTTTATTATCTCTTTTATTAAATCACATTTAATATAAAAAAAGTATGTTGCATATAACTTGATCAGAAAATATCGATATCTGGTTAGTTTATGGTTGATAAAAATAAATAAAATAGACTTTTCAAAAACAAATAACTTTAATCAATATATATTGAAAAAGGGAACGGTCAACAGAGACATCAAATAAATGATAAGACATTAGTGGAAAATCGGAGGTGGTGGGATGTGTGTTTTTTGGGTGCATTATTCATCTTTTGGTTTGCTATTATTCTCTTTCTGCCCTGAGGATGCCTGAATAGGCGAAACATTGGACAGGTATTTTTAATTTCCTGTTTTAGTTTAGAGACTTAAGGTTTTTAGTTGGAATTTTTCCACTAATTTATCATCATTTTAATCAATATAATTAAACAATATATATATATATATATATATATATATATATATATATATATATATATATATATATATACATAGTTTTAATTTTTCAAACATCAAAAAGTTTCATTTAATGTAATGGTTTAAAGTTTAATTAATATAACCACTTTTGATAGGAAATGGAATCTTTCGGTATTGATTTTTGAATGATCTACACAGTTTTAAAGCAAATACATCTAATAGATCACTTCTGGCATTATAAACTTATAAAAAATAAAAAAATTGGAAAAAATGGATGTACCTGATTTTGAAACCAAACACCTCATATATATACACGATAAGCATACGTTTTCAAGTAATATTCAACTTTCTTCATTAACTAGCTTTTCAGATTTAAATAATAATTTTTCTATGGCTTTTCCAAAAAGACAATCAAATTTTTAATTTTTTATAAAACAACATAAAAACAAAAAAATATTTAAAACATTTTTTGGTATTTATTCGATAGGTTGCCAACTTGATGGTAGGGGTAATTAAAGTTCTATTAAGTGAGATCATGTTACATAATTTATATATAGCAATCTTAACTGTATCAGCTGTGTCCCTCACCATTTCTTCTCAATAAACAACTAAAAAATAACAACCTAGGATATTTAACCTAGCCAATATAAGTTTATTTTAGTATTATAATCTGCCATAATTTCCTAGTCTTTTACATATAATGAAGGTTATATAAGCCTTCACATGTAACAGGAAAGATCTTTATGGAAATAAACCCTGACAAAACAAAGGTTATGAGAATTGGCTGGATTCCTCGGCAATAAATGGGAGTGATAAGAATCAAGAACAAGCCCATCGAACAGGTGAGAAGCTTTAAATATCGGGACACACCTTGATGAGAATGGAGTCATGGACAATGAAATCCGGGAGAGGGTTAACTCAGCTGGTAAATTGTTCCTTGCACTAAATAAAACGCACCTGAATAAAAGAGAAGTATCCAAGGACACAAAGTTGAGGGTATACAAATCTACTTTTCTCCCCATATTAACATACTCCTCGGAATCTTGGGGATTAACCACCAAACATAAAAGTAGGATCCAGGCTTCAGAAATGAGATTCCTAATGAAGATAAAGGGGAAAACAAGAAGAGAGTGAATTCACAACTCGATCATTAGATCAAGCCTCGGAGTGGAGCCTGCGGAAAAAGTCATTGAAGAAAACAGTCTAAGATGGTTTGGAAATGTTTTAAGGATAGAAAACAACAGACTGGCCAAGATGACATACGAGGCTAAGGTTGAAGGAAGAATGTCCAGAGGAAGACACGGACATACCTGGGAAGATGGTGTTTCCTTTAGGAAAGCTTCGCAAAGAGAATCCTGCAATGGAACAGAAGAAGAGAAACGGTAGAGGACCGTACGGTGTCTATATATTCCGTATAGACCGGGCTGTACAGAAGAAAACCTCACACTGGGTGAGGGGTAGAGAGGATGGACTATGATGATGATGACTTATAACAGGAAATTATGGCAGTTAAAGTTACTCATCTTGAATTACCCATTACGGGCTATGTTAATCCGTCAATGGGCTCAAATAAGCTATTGCTTTTTTTTAAATCAGGTATATTTTCGAGCAAATTTTTTGTCTAACCATTCCAATTTTATAAATTACAAAACGTATAAGTATGGCATAACTTGGGAGGACTTAAACTACCGCTACTATCAAGTAGCCAACCAGCGGAATAAGTACCCATGTTTTATTTATAATAAAAAAAGAGCTAATTCATCATTTTCAAAACTGTCCAAGTCAAAACAAAATTGGATTTGTGTCAAAAATAAATTGGAGTATTTCAGCTACTTACCCAACCGATTGTGATGGGTATTCATCTGGAATTAATAGTTTGACTTTTATATAATAATTTCCTTCTACTAATTTTAAGTGAATCGTAGATGATTTCTGCTTCAATTTGATTTCATCTCTTTCACAGATCTGTTTCTTTATCTCTGCTATTTCATCATAACAAGCGCAAAGAGGATTTTCAGAAATAAAATTATTTACACACTGGACAACCTTCAGTATCTAAAAAATAATTTTAAAAGTTAGTTATATTAAATATGTAATAGAGTGTAATTCTGTATAGAAGGGTGCTCAGTAACTGATCTGAAGTTCCTGAATTTGTGATAAGCTGTAGTATCTGGAGACTATCCTAGGGCTAACTAGAGGGAAAAACCAAGCATTTGGCTTTGAAACTCTACAGTTTCTACTATGTACTGAACCAAATACCTTGCATGAGTTGCAGCAGTAATTTTATTATTATTAACTTTATAAATATATATAACAGCCTTGGAATCTGTAGTACTTGTTTTTAAAACAAATGTTGTGAAGGAAGATTTCATATAGGATTTATCAGTGATTGCCCCAGGTTGATTACTGTTGGTCGAAGTTGAATGTTCATTCGTTCCCCTTTTAATATTTTCCAAAAATATAAGTTATCATGAGTTTTAGTATGTAAAATAGAATGTAATTATGGAAAATGTGTATACTTTGGTAATAATTTCATCTAAAAATGAACGTTTGAACTAACATACATCATCTATACTTCAAATTGTTAGTTGAAACTCTTAAATCTTGATGAAATGATTATCCATTATTACATTCTCTTTTCCATACTAAAGCTCATGATAACTTGTATTTTTGGAAAATATTAAAAGGGGAACGAATGAACATTAAAACTCAACTTTTGTTGATATCTATATTTGTTTACTAAATTACTAACTATCGTGGCTTTTAGATTATAAATAGAAATTGCCCAAGATTTATAATCCAAATATAATAAATACAAGTAATTTAAATTAATCTTTAATCAACACTAATGTTGTTTTCTGGTTTACCTGTGGTTTTCCTAATTGCTTTTTTAAATCTTGTTCACATGCCTCGGTCAGCTTAGTGAGAAGCTTATCCGAAAGAGTTTTGCTTTTTAATTCAATCAAAATAGTTGAAGATGGATAATCCTCTGGGAACTGAAGACATATTACAATGCATTTAGTGGCAGTTTTCCTACAATATCAATGTATAAAGGCATGAAAATAGGAGTAACATTAAACTACATATGAAAATAAATAATCTTACATAAGAATAATTACTTTATTTCAACTCTGACCATAGATCTGACACAAGTAACAAGCCTACATCCCTGTACAAGATGTTCACATAATTTCTTAACTTCTTCGAGTTCATCTTCAATCAATCCCATGGACTATTGAAACTTTTGAAATATTTTATTGTCACCAATCAGAGATGGGAAACCTAATTATTAATATAATATAAAATTTTAATGTTTAATAGGGGTGGCTTAACCTCTTGTTATGAAAACAGTACAGAAACTTCTGACTACAAAATTTATAAACGAAACATCTACAATTTCCATACGAACCCTCAATGAATAATTAGGCATCATATTAGTAGTTTAATAAGGTATCGCTTAGTTATACAGAAAAAATAAATTACAGATCAATGATATTTCAAATCGTTTAATTTGAAGTAAGCTTTATGCCAACGAGGTTGTTCACATTCGATTAAAATTTCAACGGACATCTTCCACTATTTCCTTTTGGTATATGTTCAGAAGATTTACCTTTCTTTTATTCCACTATGGAAACAGAATCCTTCTTGATTTGATATAAGATCAAGTTTTCAATATAAATAATAACAATATCAAGGCCCACATTTCGTCCACATTAAAATATTGCGAAACACTAAAAAATATCCTATTTTATTTAAGTAAAAATCTCCTCAACTAAATCACATGATGTTAAAAACGATTGCAATTTTCTGTGTCTTCAAAATATTTATTACTAGCAACACTACGGGGAGGACCTACAGCGAACTGTTGACTCGGCAACCACTAGGAATAGGAGTATCGTCCTCACGGGAGACCTAAATGCTAGAACGGGGCAGGATCACAATCGTTCGCATGGCGTGATGGGTAGATTTCTTCGAAGCTCAAAGCCAAGAAGGTTCAAGCATCATCGACTGCATTATCTATAGTAGAGACCTCAAGCAGTACTTTACGGATATAAAAGTCATTAGATGAGCTGAGTTCTCCTCTATCTCCTTGGTTGCTGACACAAGGATTATGGAGCCAAGAAAAGTTTAGAGGAAGGCATATGATAGGATGGCAGTAGAAACTGTGCGACAGGAAAATAAAAGGCAGGAGTATATGGAAGCTCTGGAAAGGGAGTTGGAGGATGTCAATTATGACATGGCACTAGATTCCTTATGGATTCCTCAATCAGAGATCGCATCCGTATAGCTGGTTTAAAGGTCTGTGGAATGAAGAAGATCAGGCCAAGCACCAGGATGACAAAATAGTGGAATGATGAAGTTGCCAGAGTAGTGAAAGAGAAGAAAGTGGCTTGGGCCGCCTAGAAGAGGTCTAAATCACGTCAGGACTGGGAAGGATACGTGAGAAGCAACCGTGAAGCAAGCTCGGAGTAAAGCCTGGGAGGATTTTGGTAAGGAGATAGAAGAAAATTACCAGGAGAACATCCCGAAGTTCTGGACTACTGTAAAATGCATGAGAGGAAGAAAGAAAAACAGATCCGGAACATTAAGAATAATCAAGGCCAGCTCATAACGGCAGAGAAGGAGATTCTGGAGGTATGGCGGAAGTACTATGAGGGAAAATTTTCATTGGAGGAGTACAGAAGTGACCGGATAGTGGATAGAAAACACCGACCGAGGACAGTGTACATACAGCCTAAGGATATGGATGACACAATCCAAGAGGAGGAGGTTGAGGATGCAGTGGCACATATAAAGCTTGGAAAAGCTGCGGGAACGGATGGTATAGCACCAGAACTGGCAAAGTTTGGGGGACCAACGCTACAGAACCTGTTCCAGAGGATGTGGAACTCAGGGATCATACCTGGGGAATGGGGGGAATTATACCTATTATTATACCTATATACAAGAAGGGAGACCAGACCTTATGTGAGAACTACAGGCCCATATGCCTCTCTATGGTGGTGTATAAACTGTATACAAGGATCCTGGAGCAGCGACTGAGAGCATTTGTTGAACCCCACATGGAAGAACAAGCTGCTTTCCGGCCTTCAAGACAAACCCAGGATCATATCTTCTCTCTCAGGATGGTTACGAAGAAAGTGTTGGACCGAGGACGAAATATTTGCCTTGCCTTTGACACGGTCCCCAGACAGGAGATTTGGACTGCTTTACAAGATATGTTGCCCATCCAGGCCCAGTGTTTCGTTTATGCAGACGAAATTGTGGTGATACCAAACAATGTGGATTCTTTGCATGTTGCAGTGGAAGAGTGGTCCAAGGAGCTAAAAAGAAGAGGACTCGCCATCAATCCGGATAAAATCAAGGTTATGCAGGTAGGACGGGAGGAGATGGAGCTCAGGATTGTGAGTAAAGGACACCAACTGGAGCACGTTGATATTTATGAATATCTGGGAACGATCTTCAGTCGGGATGGGAATATAGACCAGGAGGTTATGCATCGAGTGCGTAAAGCAAACCAGGTTTTCTTCCAGATTTCCAGAACTCTGGTGTGCAAGCAGGAGGTGAGCAAGGAGGCAAAGCTTCGCATCTTTAGATATGTCTTCCTCCCGGTCTTGTTATATGGAGCCGAGAGCTGGGTACTCCTGGACAAGAATGCCTCACGAGTGACGTCAGTAGAAATGAGGTATCCCAGAAGAGCTGCGGGAAAGAGTTGTGTGGACGCTAGACGAGACTAATCCGGCTGCTCTTAGGCCGTTGCTTAGACGGACTAAGGTTTGTCTGGTCTATTGCCTTGCAAATGTCTCATAGTGTGGACGTAGCTTCAGACCACTGCTTAGACGGACTAAGGTTTGTCTCGTCTATAGGCAGGGAAATCTCTCATAGTGTGGAAGTAGCTTTAGTCCGTCGCTTAAGCTACGTCCACACTACTAGACGGTTAAAAAAATTGTCTTCTATTTTTATCACACGTGGCTTCATGAACACGCTTTCACACAGTGAAAGTGGGGACCGCTTTGAAGGTGTTTTTTCCCAATATGATACATCTCACATGCCAGACTTGAATTGTTTGATGTTGACCTTTAAATATCAGATGCTACATTTTTTTTTTTAAAGCCCCAAGCCGAGTCGAAAATTTCAAGGAGTTTTTTCCAGACTTACCTTTGCTTCCTCAGCCAGTAATTACAAGGTTGGGCACTTGGTTAGAGCCAGCCGAATAATAATGCAAAAACTTCTAAAAAATTAAAGACGTTCTGTCCAAACTAGATTTGAACTCGTCTGCAGCAATAGATAAAGCTAAATCCATTTTGAAAAACAACTTGGGTTGCATAGCCTCAAATGCGTGTTATTTAATTCACTTGATAACAAAGCTCGAAACCCAAATCATGCCACTCTGCACCACGAGAGCGTTGCTACTGTTGAAACGGTATGCATAAGATACAAGAAGCATCTGGAGAAGTTGGGACCACAATGAAGAATAAATTGCAAGATGTGGTGAGAAAAACCCCAGGCTGGAAAGACAATCCACAGGGGACTGGTTATGCTAAATCATGCAGAAGAATTTTCATTATCTCATACAGCGAGCTTCAAGGGGGGGCAAGTGCTCCCCCCTTAAAACCGCCCTTGCTTTTCCTTACATATTATTCAAAATATATGAACATATTTCACAATTTATATTACATATAAATCCGGGCCCTACTTATAACCTATCTCTTTACATTTAATAGGTAAAAATATCCATTTTAAAGTTTTCTGTCGAGTTTAGAACCAAACTTAGAATGGTTAAAGTTGAACGTTTTTGTCTATGCACACGAAATATACTTCACACGATATGATTTTTTTGCGATGATAAATTCCGCATAGTGCGCGGGAAACCTTTAGTTTTTAAACGTTTGCATACCATGTAAAGTTAGTCATCCAGTTGTTGTTATAAAAAAATAAACAAGATGGAGGTTGTAATGAGGTTATACCCATCTATCCAGAAAAGCAATGGACCGTACATGAATACAGAGATGGTCAGATGCTTTCTATGAATGCGCAGATCAGTGAGTTTAAAAACATACATATGAAATTTCATGAAATCAAAACATAATGTTTAAAAATAACTAGACAAACGCTCTAAGCTCTCAATGAATTGAAAATTACGCAAATACATGACAATCGTTTCCAGAGCTTTGGGGCTCCACAACGCCATCAAATTCCTCTCGTATTCAATCCTTACAATCTAAAATCCTTCGAAAAACCCTCAATGCTCCTTACTTTGTTATTAACAATGTAATCCATAATGACCTTAATGTCCAATTTGTTGCTGATTTGGCCCGACTCCGATATCAATCTTGTCATGACAAACTTCATTCCCACTCAAACCCACCAACCTCTTCAACTCCTTATAATCCTCCGAGGGGTCTGAAAAGAAGATGGCTTCGTGACCTTCTAAGTTGAACTTGTTATTTGAGAGCTACCACTGGGTAGTTTCTCTACCTGTCTTAATTCGGGCCAATATGTACCATTCATACTATTTACTTGTCGTATTAATATAACACAGTAGTAAATTTCATTGAATAAATTATTTTTAAAAAATATTTACCCTCCTTTTCTTACGTGCTATCAAATTTTCAATCCCGGAATCTGAAATATTCAGGGTTTTGTGATGAAATCTAGTCTGAAAATGTGTTTTTGTCTTAAGAATCATTTTGAAAATTGAGGTCTGTCGTGAAACATGGGGATTGGCATTGCACAGTACGAGTAAAGGCAGCGCCGGCTCTAGCCCATGTCGCCCCGTGTGCAATAGTCACCTAGGCACCCTCTAGTAGGCACGGGATTAAAATTGAACACTTACAGTTATACAAGGTGTTACGAAAAACGGCAAAACCCCTAAGGAAGTGAATGTCTCAAGTTTTGCAATGGGGTCAAGATGAAATGAATTTTTTTCAGACCCTGGGACGCCTCGCTTTTACTTCACTCGCACTGAACTTTCAAGTGGCAGCTGAAAAATGGGATAAATGAAACATCATATTGGCCACCATTTTGAAACAAAATGATTTGCGGTTAAAAATTCAAAGGGTCGTCTTGAGATGACCTGCGAGAGCTTGGTACCTAATCTAAAAAAATAAACAAGATCCAGTAGACAGTAGCCTTTGAGTAGGCCAATCAGTAGACATTAAAAAGGTCCTGAGCTAGTGCGAGCTTGCAAGTACTTTTACAGAAAGACGGGACAAAAAAGGATACATATTATAATAACAATTCACAAGAAAGGATGTCAGGCAGAATGCTTTAATTACCGACTCATATGTCTCTCAACTGTTGTATACAATCCATACACATCCATCTTAGAGGATCGCTAAAGACCACAAGTTTAGCAGCTGCTTAGGTAATAAGAGAAGAACAAGTTGGTTTCCGACATGGGCGTCAAACCCATGAACAGATTTTCTCAATAAGAAATACCTTACAGAAATCCAGGAATCTCGAAAGAACATGCATTTGGCTTTCCTTGACCTCAAATCTGCCTTTGACCAGGTTCCACGAGATGAAATATGGGAAGCTCTCAGAGGGAAGAGCATACTAAGAAACCTGACGGAAGCGATTAAATCTATTTACCAAGAGCCCAAAGGAATAGTCAGGCTGAACGGGCTAAAATCAAATTGTTTCAATATTGCAAAGGGGGTCAAACAAGGAGACAGCCTAAGCCCTTTGTTCTTGCTGTTCATGGATAGTGGCATCGATTTGTAAGAGAACTTCCTGGGATGTAGGAATCTTAATCCTGTAGTGATACAGGCCCATTGAAACAGCTTCTAGAAACTCGCCAGTTGAAGTGGTTTGGCCGTGTTATAAGGATGGAGGACCACAGAGATCCTCTAAAGACCATGGAATATATCTCAGATGGCAGAAGACCTAAGGCCCGCCCTAGGATGTCTCAACTACATTGATCGACTCTGTAGGGCAAGGGGAATGGACCTCTGACAAGCCTGGAACCTAGCTAGAAATAGGGAAGAATGGAATTCCTAGCTGGATGCTCCTCTATGCTGAGAAGGTGCTAAAGAAGAAGAGCTGACACAGATATTTTGCTATTCATTACTACCATTATTGCTTAATCTATTTATACTACAGCGAAACATGAAAAATAGATTTACGTAACTTTAAAATAAAGTAGTGTCGATTATCTTACCTGATGCTGCAGGGGGCAGTTCGAATAATCAAAGTTCACTTGAAAGAAGATACCATCACCATGTTTGGATAAAACGAACAAACAAGCGTTGGGTAGTACATATGTTAAGCAAAAGAAGATGGCCGAGGAGTTCCCAATGCATGGAACGAATGAAAACTAAGCGAAAAAATAAGGGAAAGAGTGAGAAACAAAGGAATAGACGTACAAGAAACGCAATTGCGCATCCTCTACGGGAGGCGAGGCAGGGCAGGGTTTACCAAAGGCTGGGTGATAGAGCTGGATCCCCAGATCAGGTACGCCCTGCATAGCGAGGAGGTGATAGTCGGGGGATGGTGGACACTGACCTTCCTGGACACCCTCGACGCCCCAAGATGCCTGCAGTGCCAGGGCTACGGACACTCCAAGGCGACCTGTAAACAGGGGTTGGTCACATGCAGGTGGTGCGCAGGCCTGGGGCATTTAGCAAAGGAATGTCCCAATAGGACCGCAAGCGAGAAACCCACCTGCAGTAATTGTAAAAAAGAAAATTACAGGAACATAATACGCCAGGCTGGAAGTCGGGACTGTCCCGTACATTGTAAAGAGTCCGAAAACCTTGCGAAGAGGACGAGATTTGACTGATGTGAATTCACGAGACGAGGACCAGCACCAGGGACACCGCCGGATGGAACAAATGGACGACGGATCGATTGGAAGATGAACTAAGACGAGAAGGATAAGGTGCAGTTCAAAGGTGCACAACCGTCCACCGGGCTGCACCATAGTTGCAGTTAAATAAAGTTTGTTTAAAGAATAAAATTGGTAAGTCACCTTGAGTGGTGAACCCCCACTCAAGGTAACAAACCTGTATGCCATATTGGCAGGAAGTTGATAAAAAAATAAAATAAAAAGATGTTAAGCAAATAAATCAATAAAAAGTTGGAATATTAGTTTGCTTCTATCTTGACTTCATCTTAAGGGGGCCATACACGATCAGTATTACTGACAGTATGGTCAGATACTGATCGTGTAAGAACAATACTGAGGTACTAAAGTGGGGTATTGAGGAGTGAGGTTTACTCCATCATTCCTCAGTCCGACCCGGCGCAGGTGAGGGGATACTGACAGTATTACTGATCCTGTATGCCCGTTTCTTTCATTCCTCAGTATTTTGTAGCTGTTGAGTACGACGAATCGACTGATTTCCGATGCAATAATGAAAATATAGCCACATTTTTCAAAAGTTATAAATGATTTATGAATTTTTTTTCTTATAACAACAGGATGGAACTTAATTTTATACGTAAGATTGTGTATTGTGTATGGAAAATTTTTTATTTTTCCTAGTGTCTAAATGAGAGCTTCACAGGTTTCTATCACAATCCGGCTGATGGAGAAATTAGCGTTGAAAACTTTTAAGTCCTCAAAATTTCGGTCCGTTGCTAAATATCGTAGCGTAACTGCCAACAGCTGTTTTGGGCATATACTTTCCCTCATATTTGTATCTTGTTTTTTAATATGAGGAGAAACCATATTTAATAAATTATTAAATACGTTTTCATTCATCCGAAAATAATTATAGTAATCTGATTGTCCCTTTACTGAAATCACGTTGATTTAAATGGGTTTAAATGGGTGAAGTTATCCCTGTACAATAGCCAATCCTTCACCCACAAGCGTCTTTTCCTCTTTTTTTCCAATGCCATGGCGATCACAATTCCTAAACACGCTTAGGAACACAATCCATTAAAAAAGTAGGTAAAAATCTGCGTGAGAAAAAGATGACTGTACTTATCGCGAGCTAACTTTGAACTGAGTTTTTTATATTCATTTATTTCTGATTTTTACATAAATAAAATACAGAGAGATTGGTTAGAAGTTTTACAAAAATAATAGTTCATAAAAATAACATAATAATAAACATAGATAAAAAGAAAGTATTTAATTATATTACTGTTTTATCACCCAATCTGTCTCACGTTATCGACTTGGAAAGGGAAGATTAATAAAAAAATTAAAATGAAAATAAATTTTATTTTAAGTCAGCCTGATAAGCTGGATTGCGCTGGTTGACAATCTTAGCTATTACATTGCGCCTATTGAACTAAATGCATAATTAAAAATGTACAATTGTATTTCAAATACTTTTATATTGTTGAAAAATATCTTTTGAATTGTAAAATTCATTAGTGCTCGTCTGAGCGATAGAAAAGGTAGCGAGCCGGCCGGCTGTTAGAACAGAACTCCACAGTGCGAGAGTTGTAACAAGACGGTTCACATCATAGTTGTTGAAAAGTAAACATGGACTCCAATCCTCGGAACGTAAACAGAACACGTCGATAATTCTTCATTCTTCCTTACTGTTATTAGTTATTATGTATTATGTTGTTAGTTGTTATTACCTTATTAATTAAAATTAAAAAACCTTTCACAAAATAAAGATAAATGTAACCTTAAAAAAAATCTCAATGTGGCCCAATTAAAATAATGCGATTCGTCCCCGAACAAATACTAAACATTGTAATTAAGATTAAATCAAAAATATATAGCCTTGAGTCGACACTACATCAAAATATGGAAAATGATTTAAATACTGACAGTAATATTGATCGTATATGGTGTAAAAATACTGAAGGGTGATTCCTCAGTATTTTCGTCATTCCAATACTGTCAGTAATATTGACTATGTATGGGGTCACCTTAGTCTCTAATTCTTTCAAGTATAGCAATAATTATTAAATATTAGTAGGAAATTAAATTATATGTAGGAGGTGATAGGGATAAGGGGGACTGGGGTGTTACAAGGAGTGAGGGAGACTCCCGCTCCAGCCACCTCCCCCCCGTTGCCCTACCCTTTACCCCCCTTCATATATGGTCAACACGACTAACAAAGCCATCAGATGCCTGTGGGCCTGCAAAAGGGGCGTGGGGAGGTCTTGAGGCTTGAGACCGGGAATGGTCTGTTGGCTTTATGGGATGGCCATCAGACCCATTGTGACTTATGCAGCCCTTGTGTGGTGGCAAGGCGCAGGTAAAAGTGGATCCAGGCTTAAGCTAGAGAAGCTACAGAGATTGGCCTGTCTAATGATGACGGGCGCCATGAGGACGACTCCTACTGCTACAATGGAGATGGTGCTGGGGCTTAGGCCACTGACATTGGAACTTGAGTACCAGGGCATGGTCTCTACGTACAGGCTATCAAAACAGAACATAATCTCCTTGGATACGGGTAGTGAGAGCTCGAGGGAACTTTCTCTAAAATTGAGGTGGACTGCATCTTAGCAATGCGAACTGATCTTCGGATTCGGGACTCAATGTCACCAAACTACAGTGTTAAAATTAACACAACGAAAAGGCACAGGCCCTGCAATGGCATCAATTGTTATACTGATGGATCCCTTATGGCTTCTGGTGCGGGTGCAGGGTTCTGGAGGATGGACAAACCTAGGGAAGGAATTTGTATCTCCCTGGGAAGGCACTCCTCAGTATTTCAATCTGAAGTAGTTGCCATCAATCACTGTGCACAGACACTGCTGGATGAGCGAATGTCGCTTAGAAGGATTACCTTCTTTAGTGACAGTCAGGCTACCATAGGGGCACTTGGTGGACACTGCACTAACTCACGGATTGTGTGGGACTGCTATGAAGCTCTTAACAAACTGGCTGAGAACAGGGTTAGCGTTGAGTGGGTTCCTGGTCACCATGGCAATGAAGAAGCTGATAGACTGGCCAGGCTGGGGTCGGACAAAATTCCGTGGCATCAGTCTCAGCTATGCTAAGTGTAGAATAAAATAAATTTACCTTAGAAAAAGGAATCAACTTTGGTGCATGAAAAGTGTTTTAAAACACTCTAAATTATTCATAGAAGGCTTCAATGAGAAGATGAGCAAAGCCCTTCTGGAGCTGGACAGAGCAGATTTGAAAACAATTATGGTGGCAATTATGGACCATTGCAGTCTCAATGCACACATGTTCAGGTTGGGACTGGTGGAGGTTCCCATGTGTCGTTTTTGTCATACAGCGGACGAAAAACCCTATCATATTATCTGCCTATGTGATGGGTTTGCAACCTTTGGCATGGACAGAGTCACTAACCGGAGGCAGTTATCAATCCATCAAGCTTACTCAAATTTGCGGGTTCGGTTGAATTAAGATTATAATAATCGCATAAATCAGTGGGGTGCACAATACATCAATAAATGGTCCTAGTGCACATTTTTTTTTTTATGCCCACCTTAAAAAAAAAATTATATGTATCCTTGTATATATTTTTTTATTTTTTTTTGCAAGATACAAGGTTAGTTTTATAAGGATATTTTTTTATATAAACAAGAAAAGTGCTGATTTATATACATTTCTATAAAGATAATTTCAAATTAATTATTTTTGCATAACACAATTTACATATATACTACAAACTTGGATACTTAGTAACTAGGATTTGAAGGTTATAATTTATCACTATTTAATATATCTACAGCACTGTTGGCTATGATAATATAATCAGAGCACATTTAACCTAATATAAATGCCAATCATTATACAGACTTTTTTACATTATTATGATTAAAATAAGGAGATTTAAGATACATTAATATACAGAGTGTATGTAAATATTTATTTCCAAAAAAATATAATTTACAAACTGTTTCACAAAATAAAGAAATTTCACAATGAACAGAGAAATGCTATGTTTACAATTTAAAGCATAAGTAAAAGAGAGGTATTTCTAATAATGAAGCAAATATACACAATAAAATTAACAAAATCAATTTTAGTTTTACCCAAAAATAATAAAAATGAGACATTATAAATAAAATATTAGTTATGTATTACTGAAATTATTCATTGGGTTACATTTTAATGATAACATGATAATATAATTATCTACTAATTAGTAAATTTCTTTAATAAAAGGATAAAAATGTTTTGTTTTGGACATAATGAACATGATGATACAACAAGTTTGATCTTACAGTGGCAGTCAGAAGAATTTGCACAAATTTAGATTTATATGATATAATGCATAAAATATATACTGTTTTTACTTATCGATATTTTGTGTGCAATCCATTATCATCTATAACAACTTAAAGAGACATCTTGGCATAGAATAAAGATTTCTTAAAAACTCAGGCTCAATTTTTTCCCACTCTTCCAGCAAAACTTTTATCAGGCGTTTTTGGAGGCACTGATGTATTTTCGAATCCTTTGTTCTAAAATGTGCTCTTAGCTTTCTATGACATTAAGATCCGGACTTTGGGGAGGGGTTAGAAGCCTTCTGCGTACATCATACAAGAGCCACTCCTTGGTCTTATTAGCAGTATGCTCAGAATCATTATCCTGTTGAAATATGTAAGAATTTTCAATCCCCAATTTTTTAGTACTGATATATAGATTGTTGCGCAAAATGTTGACGAATCCATCTCCATTTAAGATGTGTTCAATCGGAACAAGTTTACCAACTCCATGAGTTGAAGTATACCCCCAAAACCATAACGGCCTCCATGTTCCCACAGTTGATCGAACATTTAGTCTTTTTAATTCTTTGCTAGGTTTTTGCCAAATATATTAAATTCGTTCTCGTCACTAAATAGAACATTTTGCTAAAACTCTACAGGTTCGTTTATGTACTCTTTTGCAAACTCATTTGAAGGAGCCTTTTTTTGTGTTGTATTTTTTTTTTTTATAGAATCAGTTTTATTTAATTATTTATTTATCACTTTAAAACTTGAGTAAGAAAAAGCTTTTCAATTGAAAAAGTTGTGTAATTTTATTTCATTCCAATATAACTTTAGGGCCAATATTTGGCTTGTGCAATTACTTTTGACTGCCACTGTAAAATATGACAAATGGGTATGAATATGAAACTGTGATTTTACTTTTAAAATAATAAATGTGGAAAGTAGTGAAATATAATAAAAGAAAATTGTTTAATAGTAAAAAGTACAGAAATGAAATTCAGTAAATACAATTATTATTTAGTCATGTAAACAGTGGACATAATCAAGAAATAAATTAA
Organism: Troilus luridus; assembly: GCA_964056705.1. Classification (NCBI taxonomy): domain Eukaryota; kingdom Metazoa; phylum Arthropoda; class Insecta; order Hemiptera; family Pentatomidae; genus Troilus; species Troilus luridus. Next base: position 198,307,571 of record OZ057412.1, read on the forward strand.
TGTAGATGCAACATAATTGTATATTACAATATTAAATGAGACAGATAAAAAAAATTCTTTAATAATTCTTTGATTTCCTAAATATTATAAAGATCATTGAGGTTATTGAGATTTTATTATTCTTCCATCAAAAAGTATATTCTCTGAAATGTATATATTTAATGAACTGTCTGTATATACGGGAGCCAAAAATAATGATACTAAATTAATGTTGGTATTATTTTTAATTTTCAATATGCATTAGGCTCATTGCCAAAACAATAATAACATAAAATAGATTAAAATAAGTAAAGTGGAACAAGTACAGTGGAACGTCGATTATCCAAACTAATTGGGTTGGGATAATCTAAATTCAAAAAATAAATACCTACCAAATGAATAAAAAGGTATTCAGAGAAACAAATGAAATAACCCAATTAGGTTTGCAGTTTTAAGTAAACAAATATGTATTGAAGTCTAAGTTAATTTTTTTGCAGTTTCCGAGAAATGATTAGGGCTCCCTTATTGATGTTAATGGAAAAAATTATTTTATTTTAAAAAACAATAATTTTTACAAAACAAATAAGTAACTGGATGATCTGATCAAATTAATTGAAATTACATTTGAAAAAAACAGTTCCGTTAGTCGAACGTTCACGTTAAGATAATCGACACTCCATTGTACATTGTTCAAGTAAATTGAACCGACACTTAAAAAACGAAACATCAACATATATCATATTACAGAATAGATTATAAGAACCAATAGCTGGTAATTTAATTTTAAAAGGAAATCTGTCTTTATAATCTATAATTAAATGTAGAAAATCAATAATCCATAAAATATAATAGGCATAAAGAGTTAAATTATGAATCTAATAACATAGTCAATAAAACAGTTACACCGAAATATTTAAAATAGATTTATCTGAAAAATTATTATTGATTTTTTGTACTTCACTTATAATACTTTATTAGGAATGGAATATGCTAAACAATATGTGCAAATGTATAAGAAAAAACAATCACTGACGCAAATATAGTAGAAAATGAAGCAATGTACTTCGATAACCAATTTTCAAGTTACATTTGTATACATAAAAGATATATAATGTCTGAAAAGAATATATGACAACTTATATACTAAATTAGGATGGATACATATCCTAAGCTATATTAGGAATATGTCATAAAAAGACATATTGCCAACAAAATAGAAAGGTATATTATCACAAGTAATTGTTATATATTATTATTATACATAGCAATAACCAATAACTGGACAATAGCCTCCGCACCCTTTATAGGAATAAGGGAGGGTTGAGAAACTCAAAACACACTGAGGTAAAGATCAATGCTTTTAAATTTGGCGCTGATATATCAATCATTGTAGAAGTTTTTAAAAAGATCTCAACAGGTTGCCTCCGCCATCATTACTTTTGCAAAAAAACTTAATTGTAAACAAAAGATCCATTACACAAAATGAACGACCACGACCAACTCAAAGCAATTTGCATAGATGTTTGGAAAAACGAAAACTACTTTAAAATTGTGGGTCTCTACAACCCACCAAACATGAATCAAATAGTGAACATAAGCCAACACCGCAACAGATTAATTTTAGGGGATTTAATTGGCCACTCACCTCGATGGGAATATACATCTAAAAATGGAGCTGGCAGAGCAGTCGAGGATCTGCTAGACCACTCTGCTCTTATCAGAATTCCCTTAAAATCAAAATTTTATCTTATGGAGGACATACAAGTACCCATGACCTCGCGTTGGTCCAGGCAAGCCTTTTACCAAGTCATTGTTGCAAAGGTGCTGCTTCATGGTTACCATCAACATTAAAGACAATATTAAATCACCGTTCGAGATAAAAGACTCTAGCCTCAATCACCATGTGGCCCTATCACCCAGTGTTAGTGTTTCGTTCATATGACTCTTCATTTCTAGTTAATAATTAATATTTAATAGTTCCTTTTCATAATATTATTCATGATTATTTTCTTCTGTAAAGACATTATTATAATATCTCATATCCACCCTATAACACTCAGCTGGTTTATTTATTTAATACATTATTATGTCGATTATTTCTTGGAATAGCAATGGTGTCTTGACCCAATTTGAAGAATATAAAACTATTAGTCACTGATAAAAACCCAGCTGTAGTTTGCCTGCAGGAGTTTCCCCTAAAACCCTGTAAAAGCTTTTCCCTGCAAAAATTATTCGACTCATTAATTCTTTACAGTCGCCTTATGTAACAATAGGTGATTTCAATGGCTCCCACCAAACCTGGTCACCTTCACCACCCAATACCAGCGGCAATATTATTAAAATTATTGACAACATGTGACTCAGTACTCTTTAACTCTGGTAAAACAACCTACCTCAGCCCTCTGCAATAGATCTTGCTATAGGCAGTGACCACTATTCAACTATCCTACAGCCCACCCTAACTCTACCGCCAATAAGGAAAAATTACTAAAAAAGCTGACTGGGAACCCTTCACTAGTAAACTTAAACTTTAAATTCATAACTTGCCGATTGATAACCCTAATTTTATTGTGCATTTAATCACCATGTAAAAGTAGTTGCCAAACAGACCATTCCCAAAACAAGGGGAAAATAATAGGAAATCGCAAAAATAATGTAAAGTTACCCAAACTGCATTTTTTTTATTTCCGAGAAGATAAACGGTTTATTAAAAAGTAGCTACCTGCCTGTCCTCAGTGAGAGTCGGAATCCAGCCGTTGAATTAACTACACGTCTCCGTTCTCGGCAATCTCTTTCGTGTTACTCAGTTTATAAGTCAAACCGTACATTAGTGGTAAACAACTGAAGTAAAACGACTTGAACAAGGAAATGGAAGGTTAGTACTACATATTAAAGCGGGTTTCATTTATTTTACTCCGTATTATCATCTTTTATGGTCATTAGTAGAAGACACTTTTTACGACACAATTTTTTTAATAAAGTTTAAGATATATTAGTGTTTTTGTTAATGTGTCGCGCATGGTCCTGTCAGAGTTTTGATATGTGCTTTTAATTTTGAGTCTCAGTAAGTGGATCCAAGAAAAAAATCGACCCCGACTCACCCCATAATATTTTACTGTGCCAATTCTGTCACATTATCCCGCCGCTAGGCGGCGCTGGTACTTGGCAGTCCCAGTAGCTGCCTGTTTATACGTGCTCTATGCAAGCTTCCAACTTAGTGTGACTTTGACTTTCAGTACAGGAAGTTGTTCATGTTTTGTGCAGATAAGCACATTGCGCCCGAACTCGTCACATTTTTGAAGGTATGTATTTTCGATATACTTGCATAAAAATAATTTATTAATTACACTTTAAGGTTAAATAATGTAAGGGTTTTCGATAACTTTGTGAAAATACCTTGATTTATCAGTCGGGCGTATCCGGCACATTGCGCCCGAACATGCACTAATTTTTTTTGAGTCTTTCGTTTGTTCAGATTTCTCTCAAATATGTCCCCCCGGTTCTACAACTTGGACAACCCGGCAGATGTAGAAGAGATAATGGGTTTGTTAGATGACGATGAGCCGACCTTGAATGAAGATTGTGGGGAGGAAAGCGACATTGCGTCAGAGGATGAGGTAGTGGGACAATAGAGACAATAGAGATTCCTAAACAGAACAGGAGAGTGGGATCGATGAAGGCGATGCTGCTGCTGCAGATACAATTTTTTTGGGGGGAAAAGATAAGGTTAGCAAGTGGAATCAGAATCCACCTCCGAGCAGTGAACGTAGGGGATCTCACAACTTGATTACTCGCTTACCGGGAGTCACAGGAAACGCGAGGGCTGGTAAGACTGCTACTGATTGCTGGAATTGTCTATTTACTGCAGAAATCTTAGATATAACAGTAAGGTACACCGACCAGTACATACAAACCATCAAGGCTAAATTTTCTCGAGAGAGAGATATCAAACTCACGGACGTAATCGAAATAAGAGCTTTTATTGGATTGCTGTATTTAGCAGGAGCATACAGAGGAAATCGGCAAAGTCTCGAGGAGCTTTGGGGAAAAGACGGTGATGGCTTTGAGAAATTTGGTCTTGTGATGAATCTCAAACGGTTTAAGACACTGATTCGTTGTCTTCGGTTTTATACATACAATATGGAAATTTATGCTGGGAAGCAACCAGAAGGGCATTTCTGCATCAGTAACAAGCCAAGTGAAGTGGTGAAAAGGATGGCTGAGCCCTTATTTGGATCTGGACGCAACATAACGGCGGATAACTGGTTTACTGATATGGATCTCGTTGACTACCTGAAACAGAAGAATTTATCCTATGTTGGGACTGTCAGAAAAAATAAGAGACACCTTCCACCTGAATTCTTAGCTACAAAAACAAGAGCACAATTTACTAGTTTGTTTGGGTTCAATGATGGAAAGACTTTGGTGTCATATATTCCAAAACTAAAAAAGAACGTAATTCTCGTGTCAACGCTTCACAATGACAACACCATCGATCCTAACTCCAAAGAAAAAAAGAAACCTGCTGTTATCATGTTCTATAATTCAACGAAAGGAGGGGTGGATACTGTAGACAAAATGTGTGTTACATTCAATGTGTCCCGAAATATCAAACGTTCGCCACTGGTAATATTTTTCATGATGTTGAACGTGGCTGGTATTAACTCTCAAGTTATTTACCACGGTAACAACTTAGAACCACTGCGCAGACGACTTTCTGAAAAGTTTGGCTCATGAGTTGACTATTGGAATGCCGACAGACCTTCAAAACAGGCTGAAAAGATTTCGTCCCTCTTCTTAGGAAGAAGAAAATAGCCAGCCCCCACCCCCTAAAAGAAAACGATGCTCAACATGCACCAGAGAAACCGGTTTGAGAAGGCTGACAAATCACAAATGCAAGAAATGCAGGACTCCTATCCGCTTATCCCATGCAAATATGGTGTGTTATCTGTGCTTTAGTGGAGAAAATATAGACCCCCTCCACGAAGATGACTGAATAGATATTAATACTGTGTACTTTTTTAATTATTTCCTAACTTTCCTTTTTTTACTGTATGATTTTCTAACTTAACTTTCTAACGGTATTTGATAGTAGGTCATAAATTTCATTAAAATTTATTCGACAGGATTTATATTAGATATATGGTTTTTGCATAAGCTTTTGTGTTTTTTTCTTCTTTAAGTGGCTCCAATAATGATGTTCATCACTTTGCATTTGTATGAACTAACTTAATTTAGGAGTTAATTATGTTTTTTGAACGTGTGCTCATCAAGCACATTGCGCCCGAAGTCAGTGGTCAACAGATTGCACCTGACGGAAGGTTAATTGTTCTTTGAAATATTTCAAGTCAAGTTTCAAAGAAAAATGGACGGCCGCACCTTACACTGATGAAAGATTTGTAAAAAATAACAAAGAATGGCTGGAAACATTAATTGAACTACCTTCGTGGTAACACAGGGTACCAGCGACACAATTCGGAGAATTATGTTATCGAAGTAAGGGTTGTAGAACAAAAGATTTATGTGAGCAAATACCTGTTAACGAATTAACATATTTTATTGTTTATTTTTTTATAATATATACATAAATTTTGATAAATTATTGTATTTTATGAAAAAGAAGGAATATAATGCAATAAATAATTTTGTCCGGGTTTTTACTCGGAATACTCCTTTGTGCGTTGGAGAAAGTTTTCTTAGATATCATTTACAGACATAAAAATTATTGTTTTTTATTTTGAATTTTTAATTTAAATCTAATAGTTATTTTATTTCATTTGTCAATGTTCAATTTTATTTCATTAAATGACATGCCCGCCAATCATTTTTTTTTTTGTTATTTGTATTTTTCCTATTTATGAATCATTTTTATTTAACATTGTAATTTTTTGTAATTCTCTTGTTTCATTTCAAATACAATTTTTATTTTTATTTATTTTATTGGTGCTCAAATGGCTAGCAATTAAAAAAGGTTTGGAGACTTACACCCATTGGTTTTTTTCCTTTATGGTGCCGCTAGCCCCAACACTAGTACTAGTAGTTTTGAGTTATTAACTTTTTTCAAGTTCAGCTGTGTTTCAACTGTTCAGAAGTGCTTTCAGAGCGTAGCTAATAGAACAAATGAAATATAGGAGTTTTATTTGATTGAGTGAGTATTTTGACTTATGATTTCTTTTTTTGTGTTCAAGTAGTTTTGAGAATAGTTTAGTTATCAATCCAAATTTGATAATGTGAATTTATGAGACCGAAATAGGGGTGGTACATGGGTAAGGAAACAGGAGGGATGGAATGGGAGTCTCCCTCATTATCTGCGGATTGAGCAAGCGACAGTGCTCGACCCACTGCTTCTGAAATCCCAGTTCTTATCCCTATCAATACCAACTGTCACCTCCAAGCGGTAACCCCTGGGGAGTAGTCGTGGGGTCAAAATAACGTTGCAGTCTTAAATAGCGTATTATTGGAAAATAACGCACACCATGATAACGTGTGATATCATGAATACCAGAATTAAGGTAGCGGTGCTAGTAGATGGCCATGCATCAGTAGTTGGCCACTTTCCCTAAAAATGCTTATAACAAGAGTTTTATTTAAGATTTTTACGCATTGTTAGCTTATAGGCTAGTGTGATCATCTGGGAACACAACAAAATAGACGCCGTCGTGTTGGTAGCCGTGGTATTCAAGATGGCGAATTTTGACTTTTGAATCGGTGGTCGTCAGATAAAACAAGGTAATTTCTTATGTAATTTATTAAGCAAAAAGGTCAATCATTCGAAAGATTTTGATGGCAAATCATGTTATTTTGTTCGGATAATTTGGTTTTAGGATTTATAGTGGGTTTGAGTCAACATTTGTTTTAAAAATTAAAAATGCATTTTTGTTTACATTATGGTTTGTGGGGGTGGCCCATTACTAGCATCTGTTAGTCAAAATAATTTAATAGTTGCCCGTCTGGGCAACTACTAGGTATTTTCTATTTCAAGTTTATTTTGCTTCATTATTTTTTATCTAACCTAAAAAATTAATAAAATTAAAATGCATTAACATTTTTTGGGTTTTATTTTTAATTTTCAGTAATGAGCCGGGTGGGCAACTACTGACTATTATTTCGGCCAATTACTAATTCTGTCCATGTATTCCATTTTAGGGTAAGTACTAACTTTATTTTTTAGATGCCAGGAAAAAAAGGAGCGTTTTTAAGTTATAGTGAAGAGGCCATGACCCAAGCCGTTAACGACGTAAGACTCCATGACACACCGATACGTGCTACCACCATGAAATTTGGAGTCCCTCGGCAGACTCTTGCAAATAAAGTGACCGGGAAATCTCCTCTTGCAAGGAAGATGGTACCAGCCACTATGCTGACAAAAAAAGAAGAGGGGAGAATATGCCAATGGGTGTACGACTCTGCAGCGGCTGGATTCCCCATTACTCACGAGCAGCTGCTCTTCAGTATTCAGAAATACTTGAATGATTTAAAACGAAACTGCAAATTTTTTAAGGCGAATAATAAGCCAGGAAAAACATTTTAAAAACTTTTTATGAAGAGGAATAAAGGAATAGCCTCAAGAACCTCGCAAAACTTGACGTCTTCTAGAGCAGCCGTCACCGAAGGAGCAATAAGGGAATGGTTTGGAAAAGTTGGAGACAAATTAAAAGAAAAAGGTTGGGCCGACATTCTCCTTGACCCCAACAGAGTCTTTAACTGTGACGAGACGGCTTTCATGTTAGCACCTAAAACACCCAAGGTCCTCGCAAAAAAAGGAGACAAAAACGTCTAACAACATGTTAATGCTGACGACAAAGAGTGTTTGACTGTACTTGTTGCAGGAAACGCTGCCGGCACCTTTGCTCCTACGACAATTATATACCCTTACAAGCGAATTCCAGCTGAAATTTCCGACAATTATCCATCAGGGTGGGGACTGGGAAAAACCGACTCGGGTTGGATGACTTGCGAAGCTTTTTTTGAGTTCATAGCTGACATATTCTTCCCTTGGCTATCCTCTCAAACCCTCATGTTACCTATCATACTCTTCGTAGATGGACACAAATAGCATTTGTCTTACCAATGCAGCCAGTTCTGTGATGAGAAAGGCATCGTACTTATACCACTCTTTCCAAATGCTACTCATTTGCTGCAACCACTTGACGTGGCCGTTTTTAAACCTTTAAAGGTGGCTTGTAGGAAGCGAGTGCACATGTGACGGATTGAAAAAATTCAAAGCGAGGAGGGGCACGCTTAAAAGAAGAAAGACTTCGCCAAATTACTTAAGGAGGTGATGGAAGAAAGCTTAACCCCTTCCATCATTCATTTTCTAAATGAATCAATACCTGCTGACACCTTGATTGCATTTCAATCTACAATTGGTGATTGGTCCGGTGACACCACTGATAAGTCATTGTTCAACTTATGGCACAGTACCAAAACTGAAGTAGAAGCCCTCCAAAAGGAAGATAGTGATCTAACGCACTAGGATCGGACAGCATCTCCACTTACAGCTGACTTCAACTTTCCAGCACCGATTTCCGACTTAGCCACTGCGGACATGGAACTTGAACATGAACTACCAGGACCATCATCTAGGACGGCTGACTTCAACTTTCCAGCACCGATTTCCGACTTAGCCACTGCGGACATGGAACTTGTACATGAACTACCAGGTCCATCATCTACCACGGCTGACTTCAACTTTCCAGCACCTATTTCTGACTTAGCAACTGCGGACATGGAACTTGTACATGAACTACCAGGACCCTGATCTGCTAGCACTGTGCCTAGTCCCTTTAAAAAGCACTTTTTTTATGTACCGACGGAATTGAGCAAGGATACAAAAAGGAAGCCAAAGGAAAAATTGCCCACCGTAGCTTTTGGAGAAGATTATGTGATCTACTTGAAACGGAAAATGGAAAAGAAGGAGAATCTCGCATAGCAGAAGTTAGAGCGAGCCAACGAAAGGAAACGGAAGAAGGCGGAAAAAGATGCACTGATGGAACAGAAGAAATTGGAAAGAGAAGATCGAAAGCGCCGCAAGTCTCAAGACACCCAAGCCAAAAAAAACAGAAGAAAGCTGTGTTATTCTTCTGACTCAAGTGTTTAAGTCTCATCGGCAGAAAGCGACATTGACAATGAAGAAACGGATGAGGATGATAGTGACAGCAAACTTATCCCTCCGAAAAAAGTGAACGGCGAATTCGTCATCGTTCGTTATGACGGCAGGTTCTATTCCGGCAAAGTTCTTGCGGCGCTTCCATTGGTCGCTTCAATTTCTGCCATGACGAGAGTGGGGAGGCTATGGAAATGGCCAGTTCGGCCCGACGTTTGTGAATACGAGTGGAAAAACGTCATCACTACCATAAAGGAGCCTCAGAAAACAAGCAAACCGCGAGACCTCTTTAATGTGCCTGAAATGAAACACTTTCAAGACTAGACTTATTTAAAATAATTAAATGAATTTCTTATGAAGCATTCTATAAGGCTTATTTTTATTTTACAGAATATAGCATTGAAACTGGGTGGGCAACTACTAGTGAGAAAGTGGCCATCTACTAATTTTTCACTTATCTCAAGTGGCCATCTACTAGATTTGTATTTTTTTTTCTTCTTGAATTTTTTAAACTGTAGTAATCTGTTGATTGATCTTAATAAATTCGAGTTTAAGTTATCGCAAAACGCCTTCACCGAGTGCATAGACCGATTAACAACACAGACAGTGTTTAAAAACAAAAACTACTGCATTAAATGGCCATCTACTGGGACCGCTACCTTAGCCCACTTTCGGCACTAATGAAAATTTATACTTCAACTTTCTCTGTGAGCATAGAGCTATTTCTAATTTCATGAATTGCCCTAAGTGTACACCACAGTGCATTGAATATTTACATTAATTTATTTTTCAGATTGCAAAATCGATGATGGATCAAAACAATAAACTCGATGACGAATTAAAAAGATAGAGGAAATTAGCCAATGCATGCTTAACAAAACATCGTAAAAAGAAAGCGTGAAGAAGCTCAGCAGCAGAAATTACTCTCCCAAAATGAGTCCTAATAGGATAATGAACAAATACAGCAAAATACGTAAGAACAACGAAGAGAATTATTAAAGAATGCTCTAAAACAGGGGTTCCCAACCTTTTCTTGGTCAGGGACCATTTTTATGTTAGTCCAGATAACTTTACCTTAAGTATAGATACACTAAAAATGATTTTTGATTTGAATATAAAATCAATTAAAGCTGAATGTAAATTAACATACCTTAAAATATACATGAAAAACCAAATTGTACCTAATCATCTACTATCCCATATCATCAATCTGGAAAAATGTTTTAATAAAAATTTCCTGAACAACACAGCAGAATAATTTTCTTAATTTTATAGGACAAAAACAAGCTAACTAAGAAAACAATTTCAGAAAAAATTTATATAATTTAATTAAAAATACACTTAAACTGGAATAATAAAATCATGGAAATTAAATTAAAAAACGTTAAAAATTAAGCAAATAAACCCAATAAAATGGCCTTCAAAAACCCATATAATAATAATAACGAAATCTCAACTAAAAACAAAACTACAATCTACTCCAATAATATCCGAAGAAATAATCATTCTATCAGAGGTTCCAGTATTCCGAGATTTGGAATATCTGAAGATCTTATGGCAGGGTACCTATCTGAATACTGCTGGAAGAAGAGGTACAATGCAAGTGACTGTGCACACTATTTTTGGTTGGAAATGCCACGGCAATACAAAACAAATAATAATTCATAACAGGTATTATATATGATTTTGAACGAATAACGCTCGCGTACGGTGGACATACTCTAATACACCACTCCGAGTGCAGCGAGTGACAAGTCTTTACAATGTTTATCTACTTCTCCATTCAAAATATCGGAAATGAAGTCATTTATAAAACCTCATTTTTATATATATTGTAGATATACCAACGGTTTGGCCTATTGAACGTCAGCGAATAAGAAAAACTATAGAAGAGTTGAGTAAATTAGAGGATGTACGGACATAAGGAATCCTTGGCGAGCCAGGGTAATCTTGATTGCCCTGATTCAATTTTCGAGCTCCTGGAGGGCTGCTCGGCTATTAGGCGGCAGGTTGTGGATCACCTGTTGACCCACAGCCGCCTGTCAAAGTACGATATGGGGGATCATGGCCCTCATGGACAAATTCCCTAGTCTATGCTTGACAATGATTTTGTCGATTATTGAATTACAAAGGAAAAACGCAAAGATCGAAACTGCTCACCATTCAGCCGTCAAGTAGGTAAGACCTATTTTTACTAGCTCCCGGTTTTAGTGCGCTGGAGTGTAAGTGCGAGTGTGGTTGAGGCCCGAGGGACACAAGTGCGAGTCGGGACTCCCACGGACAGGTGGCTGTTAGTTTTTAAAAAAAATTTTTGGAAACAAAATTTTTTTCAAAAAACAAAATTTTTGGGAAAATTTTTTAGAAGTTTTAAGGTTCATTACTTGTCATTTTTCGTGGGACGGAAAATGGACAAAAAAAAAAAACAGGTAAAAGTCTTAAAGGAAGGGACCGAAAACATCGCGGAGTGCAATCACTCGGGAGATTTTAACGCCGGTGTAGAAGATGAGATGTCCCTCCAAGGAAGCCAGGAGACCTCAACGGTGGGGCATGAGAGAGAAAACAACAGACGATACCTGGAGGTGTACCTACTATCTCCAGCTTTTTAGAAAAGCATACAGATCCAGGTAGGCCAGGTTTAAGAGTTAAACTCCCCCCGTCTAGTGAGAGCGATCTAAATGACGCAAAGGAGTCAGGGGGGGGGGCCCTGGAGTGCAGCTCCGAATCAAAAAAAAGGAGACGAGGAAGGAGAAGGAGTTCTCCCTCCCATGCCGAATGTGAGGCTATCCAGAGGAGTACCCTCGAATACATGGAGAGGTACAGAAATCACATATCCAAGGAGAAAAGGGACTTTATCAACGGGAAGGTAAACAAGCTCCGTGATATAATCCTGAGGCTTGAAGGAGAGAGGAGGTTAATCCCGGAAACCGTCAACCACGTGGTCAAGGAGTTCCTCTGTACGGAGGAGCTGCATAAAATGGTTCCGGAGAAGGTAGCGGCCATAGTGGGTCCTATAGTGGCAAGCGGGCTGCCAAAGCAGCAAAGAGAGAAGAGGACCCGCAGGCAACAAGATCCGGGTCCGTCAACGAACCCCCAGGTCCAGGAACCGGCCTCAAAGCTGATGGAGCCGCAGCCATCGACCGGCACCTATAGGGGCACGCCTCCGGCAGAGATGCCCCAAAGGCACAGCTCCAATGAAACAGTACAGGGTAGGACAGTCCCGGTAGAGGAGGAAGAGGTCCCCTACACCCTAGTGGAGAAGAAGAAGAAAGGAAAGGGGCCGAAGGCAAACCCTAACCCGGCCCGGAAGGAGAAACAAAATAAGCCAACAACGATGGCGGATATAGTTAAAAATCTCCCCTCGAAGCCTAGCGAAGTAAAGGCGCCGTACTTCGTTACAATTAGGGCTGATGGGAGAACCCCCACCTAAGTACTCGACCAGCTCCCGTCACCGACGGAACTGGGAGTGGGGGTGAAATTGATACGTGCCACGAGAGACGACGGGGTCCTAATAAGAGTCCAGGACCGGCAGGCCAGGGAGAGGTTAGTGGCCTGGCAAAGGCCTAAGGACCAGGACCTGCAGGCCAGAGAGGTAATACGAAGATGGCCAAAAATGGAGGTGAGGGGTGTACTTAATGCATAGACACAACCTAAACTATACGAGGAAATAAAGGCCTACCTCACGAGGAAAGAAGTTCCGGTGTGTGGGACTGGGACAAGTAGCCAAGGACTGCCCCAAGAAGAGTACTGGGAGACCCACCTGCACAAACTGTGTGAAGGAGAAGCTCCCTAATGCCAGCCACCAGGCAGGGAGCCGGGAGTGTCCACTACACGTCAGGGAGCCCCAAAGGCTAGCACGAAGGACCCGATATGACTGAAGAATTACGAGTCCTCCGAAGGAACGTGGTCACGGGCTTTGGTCTCACGTCGAGGGTGACAGCTCTGAGCAGTGCAGAGAGGAGGCCCAGGGCTGCGGTAGTCATTACCAACCAGACCCTCGACGTGATAGAGCTGCAGCAGCTCACCACTGCGGACATGGCCTCATGCTTGATACAGTAGAGAGGTATGACCTTCACGTTAACCTATCCGACAGGATCAATATACAGGAAGATATTGGGGTCATGCAAGGAGTGGCTGCTGCATACAGGAATGTCATCATCTGCTCCGACACCAACGCCTGGAACACGGTCTGGGGGTCCACTAGAACAGATCGGCTAGGAGAGAGCCTTGGCGGGTTCATCAGTGGTCACCAACTGGTAGTCCTCACGAGCCCTCTGATACACCAACCTCCAGGGGGTCCAGCTGGATTGATGTGACGCTTACGTCGCCCGTCATGGCAAGATAACGTCAGGGGGTGGACCCTCAGATCAGAGAAGAGTTCCAATCATGCAGCCATAGCCTTCGGCCTCACTAGGGATGAGGCCGACGAACCATCTCTCCATGGTATGGAAAAAGGCTATGTGACGAAAAGAGCTTAAGATGTGCGTTCCGTAAAGAGTTGAAGAAAGTAAAACAGCAAAAGTCGGGCTCATCGGGAGATGACGCGTATACCCCGTCACTGTGGTATTTCGACTTGCTATTGTTTACAGCCGACCATGAAGAAACTAGAGCGACGATTGGGAGTGAGGAATCACAACTCGTAAGTTACTATTTTTATTCTATTCTAATTTATTCTTTAATTCATATCAAATACATACAACAGTACAAACAAATTTTCACAGTATAATGTTTCACCCTCTCACCCTAATTGGTGACCTATTAGTAATCTATTTCTGTAATAAATTAAGTATATTAAATGTTAATTATCAGATTTAGGTGTTTTTATTCAGCTTTTAAAGTTTCTATTCAATTTATGTTCCAGGAGAGTCAGGATGAAACCTCAAACACGTCATCACAACTGGTATCGCCCCCTTCCCCAGTTGCTAGCCTCAGTTGGTCTGACAGTATTTCATCAGGCCCATCAACTTCATCCGGAAATACAAAAAAATCGGGCAATCAGAAAAAAAAAAAGATGCTATCGACGCAGCTTTGAAGGAGGACGATGAGTTCGATGGCATTGGGCTCAACGTCGCATGCAAATTACGCCGTATGGATGGAGATCAAAAACTGTATGCTGAAATGTTAATCAACAAAGTGTTGATGCATGGTGTGAAGGGAAGGCTTCAAGAGGAAACTGATTTCCTGGGTCTCAAGTTCGTACAGCCGCAAGCACCAGTTCGTCGAGTAGAAAAACAGATTCCCTGCTCCTTTGGTCAAGATGAAAACCTCTTCCAGACTACTAACAACTTCAATCCGAGAACTGGAGGGGGAAGTACCACAAACGAATACTTGGTATCTGCTGATGCTGACTCTGATAACCAGTTGTCTGAATTTTTATTGAAGTGTGTTTGAAGTAGTTTGGAGTTTTTATTTGAAGTTGAAGTAGTTGGTTGAAAATTGAGCAAAATAAAACATAATAAGATGAATGAAGTTTTTTTTAATTTAATCTGACCTTCAAATAAGAATCCATTAGCACCCGGTAAAGTTGTTTGCAGGTCTCGGGTATGATTTTCCCAAGTGCTTGAGGTGAAATTCGCGTGGGAAACTTCAGATCTTCGAAACTTTGACCCGTTGCCAAAAATCTCAGAGTTGCAGTCAACCTTTCTTCGGCAGTGATAGCCTGGCGCAAATGAGTGTCCACTTTTCTGATTTTCAATGCAAACAAATTTATAAGTTTTTGGAAATTTTCTTCACTCATCCTCAGATAATTCACCAGATCCTCGTGGTGAGACAGCCTCAGTTCACGGAGCAACGACGTGTGAGAGCTAGCCTCTCTATCTCGCAGCCAACTTTTTGCCCAGACCCTTTTTTCTTGGGGTTCCCCAAGAACTGACAAAACAAACATCGCGCAACGTTTCCGACGGAGCATGGTGATAAACTGGGGATCTCCTGCAGTCCTGTTCTTGGCCGCGACAGTCCGCCTGCAGTCCTGATTCATTGACCGACAGTCGGCCTGCAGGTACCGGACTGTAGTGTGTGCTATCTTCAGGCTATCATCTGCAGTTCAGTACGGCCGCCTGCAGACGGTTGACTGCTATGGCCTGCAGGGAATCGCATAGTGTATGCCCCCCTTTAGAAAGATGAATCAACTTTGGTGCATGAAAAGTGGTTTAAAACACTCTAAATTATCCATAGAAGGCTTCAATGAGATGAGCAAAGCCCTTCTAGAGCTGGACAGAGCAGATTTGAAAACAATTATAGCGGCAATAACGGGCCATTGCAGTCTCAATGCACACATGTTCAGATTGGGACTGGTGGAGGTTCCAATGTGTCGCTTTTGTCATACAGCGGACGAAACACACTATCATATTATCTGTCTAGGTGATGGGTTGGCCAGCTTAAGGTAGAAAAGACATGGAGATCAGTGCGTTCCAGTATTCCGAGATTTGGAATACCTGAAGATCATAAAGCAGGGTACCTTGCTAAATACTGCTGGAAGAACAGGTACAATGTAAGTGACCGTGCACACTATTTTTGTTTGGAAGAGGCACGGCAATACAAACCAAATAATAATTCATAACAGGTATTATACAATGATTTTGAACGAATAACGCTCGCGTACGATAGACATACTCTAATACACCACTCCGAGTGCAGCGAGTGACACAAGTTTTTATACAATATTTATCTACTTCTCCATTCAAAATATCGGAAATGAAATCATTTATAAAACCTCATTGTAATGAAGACAAATCTGACAATGATATATCATTATACATTCAATCAATGTCAAAAACTTCTGATACAAGTAGTTTTAACGAAGCAGACTTAAAAGAAGAAGCTAATATAAAATGTATGGTAGAACATACTGTAGACAAAATTTAAATAAAGACCACAGTTCTTTATTGGTGTACTAGATTGGTAATTTTAATTTAAATGGTTATTTTAAAATTAAAATTCTACATGAGCATACTGGTATTCCTGAACGTGAAATACTGTTCTGTTTAAAGAAAATTCGTTTGGACAGCAAGTTTTCTTAACTATCTGATGAGTTTGAAATAAGTTCATCATATTCACGTAAAATATTTACAAAAGATTAGGGTGTCCCTTAAATTTCAATGTCAATATATTTTTACGCATACCTTCTAAAAACTTTTGTATTGGCCTAATATAATACAGAAATAAATATTAGCCCGATTTATAAACGATCAGCCTGACTTGAGTTTTTAACTTGTCCATACAAGTTACTGCGAGTTTCAATTGTCATTTCATACGTGATTTCTAACATTATTAGTGCGTTGCTGTTTATTGTGTGAAGGTGTCAGTGGAATTACGAAGTGATAAACAAAATATTTACCTTATCGGACTGCCAAGCCACCAGATAAATGGTGCAAAATTACCATCTAATCGACAAGTTCTCACCGTTTTATTTTACAATATACGTGAAGTCAAGCTGACTGTTAGTGAAATTGCGAATCTTGTTATAAGAGAGTGCATTATATTTTGGGGAAAAGCCAGAATTCCTACGAAGGCATTTCCTAACTCCGTGAAGAAACTTGTTGATTTATATCATGTTTGGAGGGAGCTGCAAAAAAAAATAAGAAAACTCAGGTGACGTTCAAGAACCGTGAAAATAATTTTGTAAAAGACCTTGATAACTTATTTGATATTGCACATGCTGATGCCTTCGACAGATTGAAGATAGAGGAAGACAAAGATTTTTTAAGGAAACAGAGAGAGGCAGGCCGACCGGGATGCTTAGGTGGAATTGACAAAAAATTGGCGGAGAAAGAAGAACGAGTTAGGCAAAGATGATTGGAAGAAGAGGAAAGAAAGGTAAAACGAAGAGAGTTATTGGCTGTTGCATCTACTTCTTCGATAGATTGCTTGGAATGTCTGAAGAATTCGGATGAGGAACAGATTTCGAACTCTGAACTTAGTACTCAGATTCCTTGCCCTGAAAAAAGTTCTAAAAGAGGCACGAAAAGTTTCATAGCTACTAAACTGGTAGCAGCTTTAGATTGATGCCAATTAAGCATAAGAGACTCAGTTTACATTCTCCATGCGGTTGTAGAAGCGCTTGGTCTGAACAGCGATGATTTTCCTATTAACAAATCTTCGATTCAGCGAATTCGTACTCAGGCGAGAGAATCCAGGGCAGAAGCAATAAAAACTGACTTCCAGAATAATTTGCCTGACGTAGTCACAGTCCATTGGGATGGAAAACTATTACCTGAATTGGATGTACGAAGTTCAAAAGAAGAACGCTTGCCAATTCTTGCTTCATTTGACGATAGAGAACAGCTTCTTGCAGTGCCAGAATTAGAGAGTTCTTCTGGAAACCATCAAGCTAAAGCCATTCATTTCAACTGCACTCTTTGACTGGAACCTCCATGATAAAGTACAGATAATGTGCTGCGATACAACAGCTTCAAACACTGGCCATTTCAGTGGAGCTTGTGCTATTTTGGAGCAGACTTTAGAAAGGGAATTACTGCTTTTTGCTTGTCGTCATCATATTTATGAGTTGGTCCTTAAAGCTGTTTTTGAAACCAAGGTAAAGCAAATTACAAGTAGCCCAGATATTCCAATATTCAAAAAGTTAAGAGATAATTGGAAAAATATTAACACCGATAATATTGAGCCACCTCTGAATTTCGTTAAAGCACATATTGCTGAAACAAAAATTACATCTTTGTTAACTTTTTATAAGACTGAACTGGAAAAACCTTTTATTAGAGACGATAACCGCGAATTGGTGGAACTATGCGTTGTGTTCTTAGGAGGAGATACAGAGAATAAACTAAAACTCAGGCCCCCTGGAGCTTTGCATCAAGCGCGATGGATGGCGAGAGCGATTTATTCTATAAAAATATGTTTGCTTCAATCGCAACTTAAAATTACTGCAAAGGACAAAAATGCTGTACAAGATGTTTGCTTATTTATCGTCACCTTGTATACTAAACCTTGGCTCGAATGCACAGTGGCAATTAAAGCACCTAACCAAGACTTATGCTTTTTGAAAGCTCTAAAAGAATATGAAAAAGTAGATGCGACAAGTTCCAAGGCATCCATAAGCAAGTTTGTTCATCATTTATGGTATTTGTGTGAAGAAACAGTCATGTTATCACTCTTTGATGAAGAAGTTGATTTCAAAACACAGACAAAAATGATTAATAATTTAAAACAGAGATGAAAGTTCTGATTCCGCCAAACGCTATATCCCATCGAAGGAAGAAATTATGCAAAATTTCTTTAGTAAGCTTAATATTTTCTTGTTTCTAAGTTTCGTGGCTTAGTTTTTGCTTTTTTAAACTGTTTTTTCTTTCTTTCAGATATGACGCTGGATGAATTTGTGACTCAAAGAAGCAAACAATTTCTATCTCGACTGCAGATCGACGACAGTTTTCTTCGGGAGGATGTATCTTCTTGGGGTGACAATCCTACTTTTTTGGAAGCTAGAAGACGAATAAGTCGTTTGAAGGTCGTAAATGACACTGCTGAAAGAGCTGTTAAATTAATGCAAGATTTTAATGGACTTATCACGGCTGAAGAAGAGCAAAAACAGTTTTTGTTGCGTTGTGTTCAGGAACATAGAAATCTGTATCCAGACTGTAAAAAAACTACACTAAAGAGAAGTTACCCTAATTAATTATTATTATAATTTGTAAATAAAAAAAAGTTTGTGTTGATCTTATTTTATTCTTACTCATATTTACTTTATTTGTTGCATTTTAATTAAGTTTTGGATCAAACCAAAATGTCAGGCCAAAACACCATTTTTTATTAAACTTTAGAGCTCGGTCGGCACGGGTTGCAATCATGCTACAAATATGAAATTTCATATTTAAGTACATTTTAGCATTTATAAAAAAAGTAGAGGGTATGCGTTTTGAAATTCTAAAAAATTTTTTTTTGCCATATAAGGAACACCCTACAAATGATATATCAATGGAACACTAGCCTATCAGAAATGCGTATTTTTTCTACTATCGTAATGGCTATGAGTATTACATACAAAATAAATGAAAGAATGTATAGGTCGCGGAAAAGTTGCATATCTACTCTGTTCAGAAGCGCAACATAATGTAGTGAAATTCAAATTTAAATTCCCGGCTTAGTCACAGCTGCTGTCATCAGCAAAAATTAAACTCTAGTAGGCGTTGAAAGAGGGGAGGGGAGGATTCCCTCACCTGTTGACCCACAGCCGCCTGTCAGAGTCAAATATGGGGGATCATGGCATACATGGACCAATTCCCTAGTCTATGCTTGACAATGATGACGTCGATTATTGAATTACAAAGGAAAAACGCAAAAATAGAAACTGCTCTTATGAGCGTGAACGTGGTGGAACTCTAGATAATAGGGGCAGAATTATTCCAGGAACATGGATTATAGGAGGATTTGAAAGAGGAAATGTTTTTTTTTTCGACCCAGTACTAAAACTGTTCAGCCGACCTTCTAAGCTTTGATGATATTCATGACCTCAGTCCAACAGACTAGGGAAACAGGAAGGAAAGATGCTCTACCCAGGGACAATGTGTTTGTGGAATGTGCCCAAGAAATGGTGGATGCGAGTGCCCGCGATGAGGAAGAAAAGGAGGTATTCGACTCAGGGTGGAGTAGAGTATCCTACCCCAAGAACGAAGCGGGACGGTATAGAATAAGACAGGAAATGGGGAAAAGGAGAGATGGAGAATTCAATAGAAAGGAAAAGATCCCGAGAGAAAGAAGGTGTCACAGATAGGAGGAATGGGAGAAGAGAGGAGAGGAAGTGTCATGAGTGTGGCAAGACGGGACATCCGGTAGCAAATTGCCCACGCACCAGATGTTACGAGTGCGGGATGGAAGGGCACATATCCAGACAATGCCAATACATCTACCGCAGGAAAGATGCATACCGAGGTGAACCGGTGGTAGTAAACGTGCAGGAGGTGCGCAAGGAGGAACTGGAGAACAGCAGTGGCGAGGGCGGTGGGGACCGGCAAAGGAAAGCAGCTCAAGACCGAGGACAGCGCCAGGGACTAACAGTGAGACGAAAGCAGACAAGGGTATGAGGAGGGTGCTTGCAGAGTGGCGACTGAGCTTGCACCATCAACAACATAACACATAAGCTCAAAAATTGGTTGCCTATTAACAAGACGAAAAGCGGAGTGAAGAGCCTTGTGGACACAGGGAGCTCAAGCACCCTGGTGTCAAAATTAGTGACAAAAAATCTATGTGATAGGAGGAAGGCACTTCAGATCAAGAAATGTGATTGCAGGTTGCTTACTTTGGGTGGGCCGTGTAAAGTGGTGGGCGATATGGACATTAGTCTGAGTGAGTGGGGGAAAACGGGGGCGAGTTTGCGGGTGCATATGGTAGAGAGCATGCCTAGGGAGTATCAGGCCATAGTCAGGTGTGATCTATTAAAGAGAGTAGATCTAAATCCTTTTGAACGTTTTGATGCAGAGAGAGAAAAATTTACAAATTAATTGGAGAGATTTCAAAACTATTGCTCTCTGAAAAATGTTACGACTGAGAAAAAAGCACAACTCCTGTGCGCATCCATTGGGTCAGAACATTATAATAATCTGGCAGCACTATTGGGCCCACATAAGCCGATCAACAAACTGCCATACACTGATTTGGTCTCGTCTCTTAAACAAATGTTGTTACCAAAAAAGAGCACGGTAGTATCACAACATTATTTCCTTAACATATATCAAAATGATAATGAGAATATTCCACAGTATGTTGCATCTCTAAAACGTGACATTATCGACTGTGAATTCAATGTTACCTGTCCTTGTGAGAAATCTCTCTCCATTGCTGATATTTTCCTTCGTGCACAATTTATTAGAGGGCTTAAAGATAATTGGATCCGAGAACAACTACTACAATCAAATGAAACATCATTCAACAAAATTGTGGAAAAAGCAACATCTCTTGAAGCTTCCCGGATTGAATGTAAGGAATTAGCAGCAGCGTCAACCAGCAGCACAACTTCTAGGCCTCAGTTCGAAACCCTGGATATTCACAAAACGTCCAGCCGCCCTACCTACCGCAACAGCCCAAGGTCACGTGAGTCTTATAAATTGTACAATAAGTCTAACTCAGGAGCTAGAAACTCACATTATGTCAATTTTAAATCTTTAGGTTTAGATAATTGTTGCTTACGTTGTGGAAGAAATTACCACATATCACCTGATTGTCGTCTTGATAGACTTAAATTAAAATGTAATTTTTGCAAAAAAACTGGTCATATTTCTAAAGTTTGTATTCAAACTAAGATAAATAAAAATTCAAATTCAATTCAAAATGAAAATCAAAATTCAAACGTTCAACACGAACCTTCTACTTCTTCATTTACGTATGGTATTGACAAAATTGATTTAGTACATATTCAAAATTGTGAAATTATTGACCTGTATGAAATTAATACCGACAGTGATAAATACACGATTACTGTTCTCTTGAATGCGTCACAAAAAACATTTGAGGTGGATTCAGGTGCCAAGTATTCACTTCTTTCTGAGAATGAATTTAATATGCTCAACCTAAACATTCCTATTCAACCATCATCCTTAGCTTTCAGATCATACACTGGGAACATTGTCAAACCACTTGGGAAAGTTACTCTGAATATTCAATATGAAGGTAAACAAATAACAGGTGACTTACATATCGTACCTGACGGTCATGATGCACTACTTGGTAGACAATGGATACTTGGACTTGGAATTGAACTTCAAAGCATCGATAAGAAAACTGCGAGTAACCCTACTCGTTCTTATTCTACACATCAAATTCATTCTATTCAAGATATTTTTGAAAAATTTCCAAAAGTTTTTGAGGAAAAAATTGGTTGTGTTCCGGATTTCCAAATACAAGTGCAATTGCGCACTAACGTGAAACCAGTATTTACTAAAGAACGAACTATTCCTTATGCTCTTCAGGAAAAAGTAGATAAAGAGCTTGATTCATTGGAAGCTCAAGGTATAATTACACTTGTACCTACCAGTGACTGGGGATCACCCCTTGTTTGTATTCCAAAACCTGATGGCCAAAACCTTCGCCTATGCGTTGATTACAAATGTGGGGTTAATGAAAGATTAGTTCAAGCTAACCACCCTATACGTAAGATAGATGATGTCATTCATAGTTTACGAGGTTCTAAATATTTTTGTAAACTTGACCTTTACAAGGCCTACCTGCACCTTAAAGTAGACGATGAAAGTGCTCAAGTACAGACCATATCTACTCACAGAGGTACCTACCTAATGAACCGTTTAAGTTTTGGTATTAAAACTGCACCCTCTGAATTCAATAGAATCCTCAGTCAGATACTCAATGGCTTACGAAAAGTTGAGGCTTATTTTGATGACATTGTAATTCATGGAACGACAATTGAAGAATGTACTACTAACTTATTAGCTTGCTTACAGAGATTATCTGATTACGATTTACATGTTAATAAATCAAAATGTTCATTCTTTGTTAAAAAAATTGATTATCTTGGTTATGTTATTGAACACAATAAAATTACAAAATCACCTAAAAAAGTACGTGCTATTCAGGACATGCCTAGACCCACAAATACTGACGAAGTAAGAAAGTTGGAATGGTGTGGTCTTACGACAACGTGAGGTTGTTAATCGATTTATATCGCGAGCGCCCTGTGCTGTGGGATGCCAAGTCAAGTGATTACAGGGACAAGGCAAAGAGACAGGATGCCATCATGGAGATAGCTAACAGTTTCGGCTTAGAGAAAGAGGAAATCGAAAGGAAAATAAAAAATCTAATCTGCCATTTTTCACGTGAGGTTAAGAAGGAAAGAGATAGTGTAAGATCTGGTGTGAAGTGCAAAGATCGTTACAAAAGCAAATGGTTCTGTTTTGACAGTATGATGTTCTTGAAAGATAGAAAGCGGTCTAAAGAAATCATAATAAAACAGGTAGCTGATGAAAAAGCCTCACGAGATGATTCAGATGAAAATTATGAAGCATCTGCTACACCTTATTCCAGCCGAGAGAGTACTGCCTGTACTCCTCAAAATGAAGAGGAACTCCCCAGGAAATTGTTTTGCTCCTCCAAGAGACGTATAAAAACCATTAGCGATCCAGTTCAAAATGAGTGTACGAAGTTTGGGGAATTGATAGCCATCAAACTTCAAAAGTTTGGCAATGAAGAAAGGAGTATCTTGATGCATCGGATAAATAATTTTGTTTATGAAGCAGAGGCTGAGATGTACGGCCATCAACATTACAGCTACAACAGTGCTTCAAGCGCTCCATCTTCTCCTACAGCATTTGAGTACAATCGCATTCTTTAGCACCTGAACCACCAGTTAATTCTTCACGTATTGAACAAGAATTCTTGGAGCTTTCACTGAGTAATTGTAACTCATCAGAGTAGTTTTTTAAAAACATGTCCAAAGGAAATATGCAAAAAAAAAGTTTACAGATATTAGTGTTATCATCTATGTAACTGCATATTATAAACTGTAGTTTTATTTTATAAATTTTCACTAATCAACACATCACCAAGATCCTCTTGTTCTCACTCACCTTGCTGTTACCTGAACTTCCTATGAGAAGATTGAAAAGACAATGACCTAGAGACCTGCTCAGAAACTATTAATCAGTTATTAAAAATTTCATATGCCTGCTAATTGAAGATAAAAAAACACACTATATTTATAACCTCCCGCCTGTTTCCATCAATCCTCCTGCTCATATGATATATGACTCTTTGATAACAAATATCTACTATTATTTATATAACATCTTCCCTTTTTTTTTTTTTTTTCAATTTAATTTAAATAACAATGTTTTCTATTTAAATAAAACTTGTACAAAAAACAATTTATAAAATATTATGATTATTATTTATAATATCATTTATTTATTACAGCTAAGTTGATCTCAATGGTTTTTTTGCGTGGTCGACTTACACGAATGAAGACATTTGTTGATTCTGAGAAACTGAGTGCAGCTGAACTTTCAGATTTACAACTTCGCAGTGATAATGTAAGTGAAATATTTACAGCTTTTAACAATTTGGCTATAAAATCAGAGATTGATGATGCTTACATGAGTTCTTTTGAAGATGATTATTTTTATATAAGAGCTAGCTTACAGAAAATAATTGATGAACGTAAAGGTAGTAAACAGACTTCACGGAGCTCTCATGTCGATATCAAATGTCAAGTAGCCCCAATAAAAATTCCTGTATTTCAGGGCGATATTTGTTCATGGAATTCGTTTTATGAGTTATACATACAAATCAAACGTTGGATGATGTACGAAAATTTCAAATTTTAAAATCGTCTTTAGAAGGGGAACCATCAAACTTAATAGCAGGTTTGGATATCACATCATGTAACTATAATATTGCACTACAGAAATTAATTAATCAATACAATAGAGGAAAACTAGTAGTCTACACCCACATCAGACGTTTTATGGAGCATTCAGTTGCTCATACGAGTGATGAACTGAAAACATTAGTAAATACTTCCAGGTCAGTATTGAACGCTTTAAAGAGTTGTGGCATTGACACCTCTACGTGGACACCCATACTTTTATATATTTTACTGACCAAGATTGACAAGGATGCGAGGCAGTTGTGGGAATTACAGGATGATACTACTACTTTCACCGAAATTGACATTTTTTTTACATTTTTGGACAAACTAGTTGTAATTCGTAAAGACGATTTTTTACAGGGGACCATGCCTCAAGAAATTCAAAGGGTTATTCAAGGCAGAGCTTCCAGTAGGCAGGGGATGGTTACTCAGCACTGTCTGAAGTGTGGCTTACGTCACCGGATCAGATCATGCCCAGCGTGGGGAAAGACATGCTACCGTTGTGGGAATATTAATCATTTTGCGGCGTGTTGTAAAGAAGAAAATATAGATCGGACAATGCCTCCTCCCAATAAAGAAATTGGAGCCATCGAACAATTCTCAGTGGACCAAATTGTGATAAATTCCATTGAAACTCGCTGGATGCAACCTGTAAGTGTTGGTAATAGGGTTATAAACTTTAAAATTGATACGGGAGCAGATCTAAATGTTCTTCCCCGAAAGCTTGCCGTTGTTTTGCAAGCGGACATTGAGAAATGTAAGTGTAAAGCAGTTACATACACAGGTCAGGACATTCCCATTGTTGGTAATACTCGTTTGAATTGTAAAATTGGAGATAGAATTCATGAAATTGAATTTAGTGTTGTGAACTTAGACAAGCCGCCGCTATTAGGGTTGCGTGAATGTATCAAGCTAGGTCTCATCAAGAGATTGGAAATTTTTAATATATGCTCTAGTCCCGTTCTCGCAGAAAACAAAGATATTTTTGAAGGCCTTGGGAGGTTCCCGTTTGTACATTCCATTAGGTTGTCTCCAGATTTTCAACCTTTTGTTGAGCATGTGCGGAGAGTTCCCTTTGCATTGCATGATCGGTTGAAAGAGAAATTGAATGCAATGGAGAGTGAAGGGATAATTCAACGAGTTCAGTATCCTACAGCTGTAGTAAATCCAGTTGTAGTTGTTGAAAAGAAAAATGGGGATTTACGAATATGTTTAGACATGAGGCGCCTAAATAAATCAGTAATGAGAGAGCATTACGTGATTCCAACTGTGGATGACATAACACGGACTTTAGAAGGCAAAGTGGTTTTTACAGTTCTTGATTTGAAGGATGGATATTATCATGTTGAGTTGGACGAACGATCTTCTGATCTTTGCACGTTTGGCACAATTTTTGGGCGATATAAATTCAAACGACTCCCATTTGGCATTAAATCAGCCCCAGAGATTTTTCAGAGGCATGTGGCAAGATTATTTGGCGATATTCCGGGGGTTTGCGTTTATTTTGATGATTTACTTATCGCAGGAACTAGTGAAGAAGAGCATGATTCAATTTTGCAGCAGGTATTTGATCGAGCGAGGAAGTTTAATGTTCGTTTTAACAGCTCTAAGATGCAGTTTAAACAGAAGTCCGTAAAATATCTTGGACAAATTTTTTCAAAGGAAGGAATTTCTATCGATAAACATTACGTTGAGGCGATTCAAGAGCTTCCTGAACCAACATGCAAGGCTGAGGTTTTGCGCGTTCTAGGAATTGTTAAGTATGTTTCGAAGTTCGTGCCTAATTTGTCGGAATTGTCTACTCCCCTGAGAGAATTGACTAGGAACGATAGTGTTTGGAAATGGACAGGTGTTGAGAGACAAAGCTTCAATAATATCAAAGAAATGATTGTTAGGGCTCCAATCTTAGCTTTTTATGATCATAAAAAGGACATTGAACTTCACGTTGACGCTTCAAATCATGGATTGGGAGCCTGTTTAATTCAGGAAAAAAGACCAGTTGCGTTTGCTTCTCGTACATTATCGTCAGCAGAAAAGAAATATGCGATAATTGAAAAGGAATTACTGGCTATATACTTTGGAATACAGAAATTCCACCAATTTCTTTATTCTCCTAAGAACTCTCCTTTCAAATCTCAGAAGTGAGAGTTAGTGTGCTTGGGTCAGAGTCCAGTTTTCAGAGGCATATGTCAGAACTGGTCGGATGAGAGTTTTATACAATCTGGTCTTAGAAGATTTAGACAGGAGACTACCACACAGCTGCTTCTTCTTCCTATGGCTCTACAGCCCTTGCAGGGCCCTGGCCTCCGCAATAACGCCTCTCCAGTCCTCCCTGTCAGCAGCTCGACCTCTCCTCTGTCCGATCCCCATCCTCTGCAGATCGTTCTCTTCATCATCCAGCCACACAGCTGCTTCTGCAGACCAAAATTGGAGCGATTAGTGGCTATAATCCAGTTTTCGACTTCTGCCCCAATATCATTTTCTTGATTCACCTGGGATCCAAGGTACACTAATTCCACGACTCTATCGATACTCTCCCCGTCAACTTGGATATGGGTTTCAAGGTTTATTTGTTGAGGCTTTATGGACATGTACTTCGTTTTACTGTAGTTGACGATCAGTCCCATCCTTGCTGCAGCATTTCTCATTGCGATAAGTGCTTCCTTGACTGCTGCTAACGACCTGCCGGCAATGTCGTCTGCAAATCCAAGGAGTTGCACGCAGGAATTAATGAGTTTACCAGTTATTTGAATCTCAGAGTCTCTAACCGCCTTTTCCAGAGCAAGGTTGAAGATCAGGCCAATCCATCTCCCTGTCAAACCCCTGTCGCCGTGGAAAAGCCTATTGAGAGTTTAATTAATAAATTGATTTTTTAAGTTTTTAGTATAATAAATGGTACTTGTATACTAGCCGGTCTGCAGGGACTGTTATCCTAATAATGATAACATAAAAGGCTGATTCACAAACCCCTCTAGCCACATCCTTGTTCTTGTATAAACGTTTTCCCTACACCTTTGACGAAAACATCTCAATTTTCATCCTTATCTTAATCAATTTGATGACCTTTTTTCCTTTTTCACATGATTTCATCTTTGGAATTATTCTAAACTCCTGGAATAATTTCACAACTTCTTTTAAAAGTTATCCTGTTCATTTTAAATATACAATAACAAAAGGAATAAGAAAAAAACACAAGATGAAAAATCAATTAACAATACAGAAGAAATTTAATAAACAAAATTAACAAGACAAAAACAGTTTAATAACACACAAATAACTCAAGTGAAACATGTGGTTACATGAGATAAGAAGGTAGATTTCATGCAGACCGGCTAATACACAAGTACCTAATAAATTGTTAATAATTGATATTCATAAAATATTTACCTAAATTCTGAATTAGTTGAGATAGTGTAGTTAGCTAATAATTTCCCAAAATAATCGTGATCAAATATGTTGACTCCCGCAACACAATGTTCATTGGAATTAGAATCTTTATAAACCCTGCTATGATTAACTTGATCTGTGTCACATCCTTTACTCCTTCAGGACAGCATCATTATCGACAAAACCAAGCATATTAACCATGGCTTCCCTATCAATTAATCTCTTATTAAGAACTGCATTCATTTATCTGTAAAATTAAATTAAATATCAGAATTTTTTATAAGTTTAATTAAGTTTTAACTTTACCTATTAATAATTATGCTATTGTTTAATGTTTGATCTAAGCATTAACATTAATGCATTAAAACATTAATGCTATTGTTTAATGTTTCATCTAAGCATTAACTCATAAACTCTTAAGAACAATTATTTTACCTTTTCTAATCAAAATTAACACTTTGAAAGGACCTCTCATTCGTTGGGACATTCCATAACTTTTTTTCTTTGTACATTTAAAGAAAATGTAACAAATTTTTTTACTAAATTACTTAAAAATAAATAACAAAACTATATGTGGTAATTAATCCGCTGGTTACCGCTTATGTGTTGAGTCACAAGTTTTAACTGTTATTTGTTTTCATTTTTAATATTTCACAAAAACACAACTTATCCATGAGCTTTAGTACGGAAAAGATGATGTAATTATGGGGGAAAAGTGGCTCACTAGTAGAGCACTGAGTCACCATGCCGGAAATTCTGGTTCACATCCTGCTGCAGGAAAGACTTATATTTAGCCTGTTTGCAGCTGGAGATGGGTCCTATGGGATCTAGAACCCTCCTGGGGCTCATCTATCCTTTATAAAATGTTATAAAAATAAGGGGGGGAAATCTGGTGGTTGAGTGTGTGATCCAGGACAAGTCACCTCCTTGCAGAACCGTTGTCCCTGAAACAGTACAGTCTCAACCATGTAGTGCGCCCCAGACCTGTTCACGAGTTGTAGTGGTACAGGTTAATTATGAGAAATGTGTATGCTTCGTTAATCATGTTATCTAGAAATGAACGTTTTCCCAAACAGTTACTATATATACATCGAAAGGTTAGATATAACTTTTATTTCTTGATGAAATGATCACCAGATTAAATTCATTACCCATAATTACATTCTCTTTTCCATACTAAATCTCTTTTAGGGAAATACTAAAATAAACGAATTAACAGATAAAACTTGTAACTCGACTTGAAACGACAACGTGCTTAACAGATATCTTATATGTTATTGTATAAAAGATTAATGTTTGAAAAACTTTTCAAAACCAAAACAATTCGTTTAGTTATAAACTATGAACTAACGTAGTATTATAGACCAAAAACAGTAATGAGTCAATCAATTTATCTCAAAATTTTATGCACAACTAATTTTTAATCTCTTCCTTTTATCTTATTGGCATTTTTAAATTATCAAGTATCTGTTCTACAGGCTGTTGCTTCCAGTTCTGTTACGTATACAACTGTCTTTGACAGTTTATTCGTTTTATTTTTAATATTTTCCAAAAATATAAGTTATCGTGAGCTTTCGTATGGAAAAGAGAATGAAATAATGAGTAATGAGTAATGAGCAAATGATTTATGATTGTTGAAACATTCATTTCTATTTAAAATTAATAATGAAGCATACACTTTTCCCATAATTACCTTCTCTTTTCCCAACTAAAGCTCACTACAGTAGAATCCCGATAATTCGTATGGTCAAGGGACTGAAGATTTGGTACGAATTATCGGGAATACCAATTATCGGGAGTACAAAATAAAAAAAAATAAAAAACGTATTAATGCATTTTTTTTAATCTATCCAACCATCCATCACTTGCACGAAAGTCTTGAGTTCCCATTTTTCTGTGAAAACTCGGGCGTTTTCCCTTCAAATATTACTTCCAACTGGTACATTTGAATTCCTTGCTTGTACGAACCACTTTTTTAAGTTCTCTACAAGTCTGGGAAGTGATTTTGTCCTTGTTCTTCAAAATTTATATGATCGTGGAACCAGGGACGATGAAATGCTTGGATACGCCAATTAGTTTACAGCCACTGGTCACGGCGTTTATGATTTGTTGTTTCTCTTCAATAGAGAGGCTAACGTATTTTGGAGGCATGATTACGTGTCACAACGGTAACAAAAACGAGACTGAATTGTAAATAAAAGTGTGATTGTAAGAAAAGCTTAATAAAATTCCTAGACAGTGGCGGATTATCCGTAAGGCAAACTAGGCACGTGCCTAGGGGCGCGTAGTTACAAGGGGCGCGCGAGCTCAGAATTTTTAAATAAATAAAAAAAATAACATATCGCGCATTAGCGTAAGTACAAGGGCCCTGATCTACTAGTCTAGGATGTGACGATACAACGTCACCATAATTACAAAAACAATCAGTTAAAATTAAGATGGCCATTTATGGCCGGTACAGGGGTGCCGATAAAGTTATTGCCTAGGGCGCTCTGGACCTTTAATCCGCCACTGTTCCTAGACCTCCACCTCTCTACTTCCCTCATTTCCTTTGAGTGAAAACAGTACGAATTACTTATGAGATTTCTTAGAAAACTTGTCTCTCTCACTCGCTCTCCCGTAAAAAACAGTAGGATCTACTGTGCCTCTAAACAGTACAAACATACTTGTTTATAAAAACAATACAAATTGAGTGATTTCCTAGAAAGCATTTATTCTCATTCTGCTCCCTGGCATATCTGCTTCACTGTTCTCTCCCTCCCTTTCGAAAACAGTACTAAGTAACGAGATTTTAAAGCTGGAAATACGAATTATATGAAGTTGTAAGTAACCTCGAGCATAAAAATAATACTAATTATCGAGGGGTCTGAAATGCAGTGATTTTATACCATTTATCAGGATTTTCTTTGGGGACCGGGAAATTTGTACGAATTAGCCGGAAATACGAAATATCGGGATTCCACTGTATTATTTTTTTTCTTTTAGAAAATATTAAAACGGAAACAAATAGAAAGTAGAAACTTAGGACTCAATTAGCAACGACAACCCGCGGAATAATTACTAACTGTAAATTTAATAATTTCTTGGATATCTAGAGAACAAAAATTCCTACTAATAAAGAGTGGTTTTAGTATGATTTGATTAGTCCATGATTAAACCAAAATCTGTCTCGGTTAGTTATTGATGAATAGTAATAGTTTATCTGAGAGTTGTTACACAAAGAAGAGTAAGAGCTCCTACCAGATCAAAAATAACTTTTTCCTGCAACCATTGAGTAATGCTATCCATTACTTAACTAAAACAGGTGTGGAAAGTCCCACTTCCCCCACTAGTGAGGGAAAGGAACAGCCATCTAGATTGAATTTGACAATCAGCACTCAGTTATTTTAAATGTTAAATGGCGGCATTATAATATTATTTATTTTATATTCCTAAAATGATAAAAAAATAATTTTAGAACTATTTTATATTTAATTAAAGATAGATTTTATTTATTTTGAAGCAGTTTTATAGAAATATTTACCCTTAAATGTATAACCTTAAATGTATTAGAACCTTCACTCATCAGAAATTTGAAGATCTAGCATTAGAATTACCCACTAGCGCTAGTGTAGTTTTAACAAATCTAAATTCTAAAGTGTCACCTTAAATGGTTCCAGAAAAAATGTAATATTTAACACGTGAGAAAAGTCCTTAAAACAGCCTTGTTTAATTACCACACGAGCCTTCGGCTTTTGTGGCAATTCGGCTCCACTATATTCACTCATGTGTAATAAAGTGGCACTTTCCTCACTAGTCTAATAAACAACTATTCCCTGATTCTGTAATAGACAAAACCTTAGGGAAATATCTCTTTGAGGAGCATATTCACCAAATACATCATCTATCTCAAACCCTTTAAGACAGATTCGTTGAATTGTTATTGTTAAATTTAGGACCTCAAGTTTTTCGAAGTTTTACCTCATTGAAAAATGAGCTTATCAGGTTTTCTTACTGATGAAGAAATGGTATTTACTGTATTTACTTGAGGAATAATGAAAATAATCCGGGCATGGAGTCAATAAATTTTATGTAAATAAGTATAACTTATTTCGTTTCAGCCTAATATTTAGGCTATCATCAGGGCTAAGAATAAAAAAATAGCTATATCAACAGAAAATTCCCCCAAAAATAAATCAGTTTTATCCTCAGGAATGAAATACAATTAACAAGATGTTAAATTATAATATAATGAATGAGAAATTTAAAAATAACAAGAGTGGAATAAAATATAAGATAATAATAAAACCTGTACCACTACAACCCGTGAACAGGTCTGGGGTTCAGTACATGGTAGAGACTGTACTGTTTCATGGACAACGGTAAAACCGGGATTTTCGGCATGGCAACTAAGTGCTATACCAGTGAGCCACTTCGCTCCCTTAATAAAGCAGTAAAATTAAATTTTACTATTGTCATATAATAGATAAAACATTCAATAGTTCAATGAATATAAATATGGGACTTACTTATTACTAAAATATGTAAAAGTCTCGAAGAAACCATATTTTCTAAAATTGGTTTCTGAGCCCTGATGATATTGGTCAGTTTTAAAAACCATTCTGGAATCAGAATTGCCTAAAAAAAAAAAATTCTCATTAAACCAATAACTGTAAAAAAAAAATTCTTAGGCACTTAACTATTAATATATAATTCAAAATAGAATAACACTGTTCTGCAAAAAAAAAAATGTCCTTCTCACAATAAAAACCTTTCTCCATTCATTTATGATTATAATTTTATTACATAAAATGTTTTGACAATTACATGTCATTTTCAATCATCTAAACAACTTTCTGCATCTTAGAGATTAAACAAAAAGACCATGGAGGATAATGGACCTCCAAGTAAAACTTTTAAAAAATGACAATAAATAATAAAAAGATATTTGTGACTTGTAACTCTTTTCAAGTTGATGATAAAGAGGAAATGATGCAGAAAGTTGTTTGGATGATTGAAAATGACATGTAATTGTCGAAACGTTTTATATAATAAAATAATATATCATAAATGACTGGAGAAAGGTTTTTATTGTGAGAAGGAATTATTAGATAAATTCAGTCCAGTTTACATCCTTTTAAAAAAAAAAGTTTTGCTCCCTCGAGAAGTTGTTCCTGATTTTTATATTTTCATGTGTGCTGAATTCGAATCTGAAGTCAAAAAATTCTACCGAGCACCATTTTTTAGAGATCGGAGGTTGTTTTTGAAAAAAAAAAATAACACTTTTTTCATTAATTTAATAAACTTTTTTTTTGTGAAAATCAATAATATATAAAATAAAATTATTTAATTCTATCCTCAATTAATGTGTATATTTTTTCCTTTTGTACTCTTCATCGCCTGACTCCGATTGTAGTGTCCAACAGAAGTCCGCAAGCATCTGCTCATGCTTTTACCGCTGTGCCGTTTTTCCATCTGGGGCTATATCGATAGTGGCGGGTAGTGGCAATGTCTTTGAAAAATGAGGGGGAAAGAGAAGAGGGGTGTTTTGAGGAGCATTGTAAGTGGTTGGTAATTAAATTGACAGTCACAACAACACTTACGACGTAACTAATTAATTTCATCTTAAGCAACAATTACTTTCATTTAGCATTCCTGACCATTTCATCCTAGCCTCTCTTGACGCCACTAGTTTATTCACCAATTTCCCTATCGACATAGCCCTCAGTATGGTAGAGAAAAACTGGAACATCATCCAACCCCTTACTCCTCTTAGTCTCACCTCCTACTTAGAATCCCTTACACTATGTTGTAAATCTGGATACCTCAGTTTCCAAGGTAAATATTATAATCAAATCACAGGTCTTGATATGGGAAATTGCCTTGCTCCAGACATTTCCAACATAGTTCTCAATGACCTTCTCGACTCCATCACCCCTTTTTTCCCCCATGACATCATCCTCATTAAGAAATACGTTGACGATCTCCTCTTAGTTCTGAATCCCGAAAAAATCCCCGAAATACTTGCCTCTTTTAACTCTTACCATCCCCGTCTCAAATTTATCATTGAAACCGAATCCAACCACACCCTTCCCTTTCTCGACCTCCTCATTATTAGAAATAACGACGGTTCCTTGTCCTTTGATTGGTACACCAAACCCACATATTCCGGCAGACTTCTCAACTTTTTCTCACAGCATCCTTACCACCAGAAGATCAACGTAGCCAAAAACCTCATCCACCGATGTCTTTCCTTATCAGACACCCAAAACCTACCAACCAACATCCAACGAATCAAAAACATTTTACTCTCCAACAACTTCCCATCCCACATCACCACTAAATTCTTATACCCCCTTCAAAACCATGTTAATGTTCTTTACCCCTCCCCTAATCCAACAGTACCGACCCCCAACTCTTACCTGTACAGCTCTTTTCCTTATATCCCCGGTCTATCTGATAATATCAAAAAAATTCTATGTCTTACTTTTCCCAATCTTCGCCTTGGCTTTAAGCCATACCATAAATTATCCCACCTGTTCACTAATTTAAAAGACCCTATCCCTACTAAAAACCTCTCCAACATAGTCTACCGTATCCCTTGCTCTGCCCCTAACTGTACCTCCTCCTACATTGGTGAAACAAAAAACCATTTTTACAGAAGAATATCACAACACAAGACTTCTATATCTACCCGAAACATATCTGCGTCCAAATTATCTGAACATGCTTTGACTCTATACCACACCTTTAACTTCGACGAATCCTCTGTTCTCGCCACTGTTCCCAATTATAACAAAAGACTCGTTGCAGAATCAATCTACATAGACCTCAAAAACAATCCATTAAACATCAAGACCGACAAGAATAACCTCTCAATAGTTTACAGACACATAATAGACCTCATTAAAAAGAACTACCCCCCCCTTTTAAATATTTTACTTTTTTTACACTTATTAATACCCACCTGTTCAATCCTTATTTTTTACATGACCTATACTTTTATTTTATTATATTATCGTATTTTGGTAACAGTTTTTTTTTCTCTCTCTTTCTTCCTGTATTTTCTTACGTAGCTTTTGTAACAATCGGTTTTTTTCTGTTGGTTTTTTTAATCGTAGGGGTGGGAGTTATACCACCCCCCACCCCTCTTTGTACGTTAGAGAGTGATTACAGCTTGGACGGACCTATCGGGCTCTCCCCCCGCTACAGGTAATTGATTATATATTCTTCACTAATTTACCCATCCCCCCCCCTCTCTTCTCCATTTCATTTCAATTCCCTAATAGCCATATATTCTTACTATTTCCTTGCTTACTGTTTCTGTAAGAAGTTTATTCATTTCCCACCTTTTATTATCATTTTAACGAGTTTCATCCGGGTTTATCTTAACTCACTTTTTTATTTTAAGTATCTTTTCTGAACCACATTTGTTTGTCTTTTTACATTCAATTTATACGATTGTACATGTTAATTTAATATCTATTATTTTCTCCTTTCTCACCATGTCTTAGCAATTATTATATATTGTACTACATCTATCCTTTATACTATTTCATGTACATTATGTATACATCATCTTCCCCATTGGTAGTAATATATATGTCTCACTTCTATTACTTATCATCATCATTTCTTATCAACATTTTCTTATTTATTACTATATCGATATAATTCTCACGTGCTCTCCCCTGCCCCATCTTTATTGTTCACCACTCAGATAACTGATACTATTGTATGTTCACTTTAATATTTATCCCATTTGAATTTATATTACCTTATTCTTTAATTTTTAGCACTTTCTGTTTTTTCTTATTGTATTCTATAGTATTTTTTTTTTTCCTACCTTTGTATTTTAACATTTGTTTTTACCATGCTTAACCTATTTTTAAATATTTTGTGATTTTAAATTGTCTGTATTTTGTATATTCAGCCCTGAAGAAGACCTACAGAGTGGGTCGAAACGTTGGCTACTGAATAAATATTCTTGATATTCAGAAAAACTTATTGACCTCTTCCCGGACCATTTTCTTCCACAAAAATTGATTTTGTTTATCAAGCTTGCTTTTGTTGAACTGCTGATACTTGAACAGACATGTACCTTTCATGTCCTTACATGAACAAGTGATGGCTGTGTTCCATTGTTGTGCTACTCGTTTCAGTCTGTTGTTGCTTTCAGAGAGTGAACAAGTGTTAAAAAAGTTTAAACTGTTCCAAATTAGTAAGATAGAATTGTGTTTTTAAGTTTGATGAACTGATTTTAAGGTAACTCTTTTTACAATTACACATCAAAAACTGCAGAATATTTTAAATGATAGTATGGTGTTAGTAATTTTGTTTAAGCTGTAAATATGGAAGAAGTAGGTCCATCAAAACTTAACGTATATTGCTGTAATCCATTAACACAAACAGGACCACAAAAAAAATTTAAGAATTGTGAATGAAAATATTTTATAACATCAGGAAGGAATAGCTGCATATGTGACAGTTGTCGCAAAGCAGTTTTGCAGTTGCCATTACAGAAACCAGAAACTGAACCAGAGGAAAGTAATTTGAGAGAAGAATTATAAGTATCCACTCCTGAAAAATAACATGCAATTGAAAGTTTGAATGAAAGAGCCTGGGTTTGATTGATGAAACACCAGTAAAAAAGAAGACTGAGTGAAAAGAGGTATCCTGAAAATAAATTTTAAAAAGTTACAGAGGCATTCAGAACTAAAATAAACTAAACGCTTAGCTCAGAAACTGCAGATATAGTCCACAAATTTTATGAGTGTGATGAAGTGAGTCGACAGATGCCAGGTAAAAAGAACTTTGTTTCTGTTAAAATGGATGGCGAACAAATTCACATACAAATTTTTTTAATTTTTAATACATTACGTGAATGTTTGGCACTTTTCAAAGAACAATATTTTCTAAATTCTACTTACTTGGACCAAAGCACTGTGCTCTTCCAGGGTCTGCAGGTACACATTCAGTATGTGTATGTACTGTGCATCAAAATGCAAAGTTGATGATGGCACAATGTAAACTTCCAGAATTAGTAAATCGAGAAACGCCAATTAAAACTTATAAAGACTCAACTAATGGTATTGTTTGTGAAAATCCTACAGAAAATGTTATTTCAGGCAATGTATACTGTGTCCAGATATTAACAATCTAAAGTTTTTGTTTAAGGATGCTTTTGAGCAAAACAGTATTGAACATGTAACATACAAAAAGTGGGTATAGGTGGGCAATAAGTGTGCTCTTGAAACCATAACCAAATCCACAGGAGGTTTTCTAAACTCTTTGTTTAATAGTCTGCCTAAACTTCTTAAAGATTCTTTTATTGCTACTAAACAGTCAGCTTATCTGAGAGACTTAAAGAAAATATTCCATCAAATGAATGCATTATTGTATGTAGCTGAGAATTATTCATTTGTGCTCCAAGATGCTGCTCAAGGCTTTCATTGGAACAAAGCACAAGCAACAATACATCCTTTTGTCATTTATTTCAAGGAAGAAGAAACTTTGCAACATCTAAGTTTAGTAATCATATCTGACTGCATGGCTCATGAAACAGTAGCTGTGCATTTGTTCTAGCTACTTTTGATAAATTACCTTAAGGAAAAACTACCTCATGAAACTGAGGATTCACTATTTTTTGGATGGGGCAGGATCACAATATAAGAATAAAACTAACTTTCTTAACCTCTGTCACTACACAACAGATTTTTCTTTTAAAGCAGAATGGAACTTTTTTGCATTGTCATATAGAAAGAACGCTTGTGATGGAGTAGGAGGTGCTGTAAAACATCTAGCAGCACAACCAAGCTTCCGAATGGTGTATAATGAAATAATTATGACTCCTCGCCAACTCTATGACTGGGCTAAAGAAAATGTAACTAATATTAGTTTTATTTATTCAACTAAAGAAGATTATGAACATGAGAAAACAAGATTGGAAGAAGCCAAAAGAGTGAAAGGAAGACAACAGTTTCACGACTACAAACCAAAAAATGCAACCTGAGTTTTAGTAAAAACTTACTCCTTTTCAAACTACACCAAAGAAGAAGTGGTTTCAGAAAATGATGTTGACAGTGAATTAGAGTTGGATGAAATTGTTGGTTTTGTCACATGTTTGTACGACAAGGAATGGTGAATAGGGTGTGTTATCGATACAGAAAACGAAGACATTAAAATAAGTTTTCTAGAACCCCATGGTCCATCGCCTTCATTTAAATATCCTATGGTGCCAGACATTTTATCAGTAAATAAGACAGATGTCTTAACCAAAGTAGATCCCACAACCCAAACTGGAAGAGTGCACCATCTTACAGAGTGGGAAAGCACTCAGGCAACGAAGAAACTCCAATCAAAAATGTAAGGAATAAAAATAAACTAATGATGTAAAAAATAAAGAAAAATCTTTTTATTTAATTTCTAAAGTTATGTTTCCTAGAGTCTATGTATCAGAACCAGGCTATTAGCACTGAAAATTTTGTGATACTTCAGTGATGTATTTTTAACAGATCTCCTGATCCCATTATGGTCCCACTCTGAAATTTGTATGGTGCTCTCACAAAATTATACATAAAACATATATAAATTTGAAAAAAATTTAAAAACACTAACTCGAAAATTTTTCAAAAACAATTTTTTGAGTTTTACTAAAAAAATATTTTTTGTTATAAATGAGGTATCTCTCAGCTCTCTAGCACTAAGTTATAACCAAAGTTATTGCAGATTTTAAATTTTATGAAAGTTAAAAAACGCAGCATTTTGTGATTTTTTAAATTTTATAACTAAAAAACTATCAGGGATACAATTTTTTGACAGTTATATTTGAGTTCCGGATGTCAAAGAGTATAAATAAACCAAGTTTCAGCCAAATCTGAAATGGTCAAGTTGAGTGCCTTGTTGGTTTGACATGGAATGACCCTTTAAACATTTCATTGGTATCCTTCATAATATTCTCCAAAAATACAAAGATTTGTCAACTTCAGTACAAAAAAAAATAATAATAATGAATAAAAAAAAGAGTATAATTATGGAAAATTTCTCTATTTTAGTTAACATTTCATCAAACAATCAACGTTTCAACAAACATGTAATATCTTTAAATATTTTTATTTGAAAAGAAAAGATGGTACTTGTGTACATAACGCACGGCACTAGCAGGCCAATGTTCTGCGCATGCCCCAGCGGTTAGATTTTATAACAGTTACATTTCTACCAGTTACCTTGGATAACCTTTTAAAATATTTTGATTTGAATCTGAGATCGCCTCCCTTCGGATATTTTGCAGAGAAAAGATTTGCCGCCCGGCGGGAAAAACAAATCTTTTCTCTTCAAAATATCCGAAGGGAGGCGATCTCAGATTCAAATCAAAATAGGAATGTAATAATATTGGAAATAAATAAATCGAAGTAATAACAATATAATTTAATATAAAACATATTATAAAATAATGTATATAATGTAAATAAATATAATAACGAGATATTTCCACAATCAAATTTGGTCCACCTATCTTCTTGTTTTCTTTACTCTCCATGTCCAATACACATAATTTCCGCATATAATTATTCCAATCTATAATAGTTTTATTGGATATTTTAAGCTGCTTTGCACAAAATTTAATCGAGGTCAACTCCTGGCACCAACAATATATAAATCTTATAGCTGTACATAGTGAAATTTTGCTTCCCTCGAACCAATTGTCTTTCCTAAGTCCCACTTGCTCATTACACTGTTTGATATCACATCTCCAAAACTTACGATTTCCAAGGTATAGCTTCATTTTATGGGAGTTGCTACATTTCATATTTTTCTGCAAAATGTTTTTCTCCTGGTAAAAATGAATTGCATCTTCCTCGGTTCTTGCCAAATCCCAAATAAGCTTTGTCGTATAACTAAGAAACACCAAAAAACAAAATATCGACATTATCTTGTATTATTAACAAAGAACAACTGAGCAACAAACACAACAACACTCGAACAGACTAGTAAACAAACAATGATGTCTGTCCAAAATGTAAGGTTATCCAAGGTAACTGGTAGAAATGTAACTGTTATAAAATGTAACCGCTGGGGCATGCGCAGAACATTGGCCTGCTAGTGCCGTGCGTTATGTACACAAGTACCGATTTTTCCTTTCTATAAATTTATTACTCTTAAAATTGTTTTGGTTCTTCTACACTTCTTCTACTCACACTGGCCGAACTATTTGAAGATGGTTGGTAAAATATAGAAAAAAATAACAAATGGGAGGTGATAAATACATTCTTTATAGAAATAAATAATGTGAGAATAAGAAAATAAATGGAAAAAGAAACGGCATCATGGGACTAGGTTTTTTAAGAATAAAAAAGCTGACCAGGAACAAGAAATAATCGATACAAATTTACTCCCTAACAGTATGCATCAAACATTTTACAAGACAAACAATAATGCATTTTGGTAATAATATCTACAAATAAATGAGGCAAATAAATAAAACTAAACAAAAAAGTTTGAGAGGGAGGAAAACATATATGTGACTGGTGATGAATATTCACAAGTTACAAAACTGTATGACTTTTGTTAGGGAGTGAGGAGTTGAAAAAAGAGGAAAGGAGTGGAGCAGATACTTGGCAATGTAGAATTGAGGAAGATAGAGGAGGCCATGAAGGTTTACTCAAATCTATTAGCTCTGTAATACAAGTCAAAAGGGCAGTGCCTTGTTATGCTATGAAGCGATTCAGGATTTGAATTGTAGGGGGTATATGTAAAAATGATGCTGGGCATCGATCCCATGGATATGTCAGATTTATTTTTTTCTCATCGACAACTAAAAAATTTGGTATTTTTTTTTACATTTTATTATTTTTCTCTATTAAAAAGTGAAGTGAATGAGTCTGGCAAAGGTGCCAGCTATTTTTTCGTATTTAATGAAAATCTATCAATAGCTATGTTTCCTCCATGTTGAACCCTCTGATTCACTTAAAGAAATTCATAAGCAACAGCCATATCCCCTGTAATTATACCTGAAATACCATTGGACGATTGTTAGACAATGTGCTGTATGGTAATATTGTTATATAAAACTATCATTGTAGTATTCAGTCGCAATCGGTCTAAGCCACTAATGGAGTTACTTGCTCTTGATTAGAAAAGTGCCCCACAGCCTCCTTTTTAGTATTCGGCCCCATCCTTTAAATTACAAGTATTTTGAGTAATAGAAATATGCTTAAATAGCCCAAGCATAGATAGAATTGGACTTAAGCGAAACCCAGAAACACTCCAGTTGCATATAACTTCTGCTCTAGTGCTGTCGATATGTAGTCAGTTACTCTGTGTTATTGTAGAGTTGTTGAGTGTGATTTCCGAAAACCGAATTGATGGTGAGGGATTATATTGTTGTCTGTCAGTAACTTTAATAATCGGGGATAAAGTAATTTTTCAAAATTTTTAGAACAAATGGATAGTAAACTAGTAGGTCTGTACGAGGAAGGGCTGCTAATATCTTTATCTTGTTTTTTAATCATGGTTACAAAAGAGTATTTCCACTGTATAGGGAATTTTTTAGTTCTAAGTATAGAGTTGTAGATTGTCAGTATGTGGGGTTAATATGGAAGAAAGATGGTCGGCAAAGAGCTCGGATTTTTCCTCGTCCGACACAACCCAAGAGCCATATTCTTTTCTATGAGGTGCTGACATATCACGATGTTTTAAGAGTCTTTTGGTATGCTTCCACAAACTTCCACCGTCTGTCGAAAGGGATTTAATGTAATTGTAGTTTGACCTGTTAAATTTGCTAAATTGGCGTTTCAGTTCATTATTTAGTTTATTAAATGTCCGTCTATCTGAAGGTTGTCTGTTGGTTTGCCAATTTTTACAAGCTCTTCTCTTAGCTCTGATGAGATCTCTAATATACTGTGGGTAGCTTGCAAAGTTATCTGATTTCCTGGACCTAGGTTTTGATGCTGACCACGCTGCATCTTGAATACTTCTTGTGAACATCTCCACTGCTTCCTCTAGGTTTTTTTTTTAAACAGGGATTGTAAGGTCAGAGTTAAGGTGTGATCTATATAATTCGCAATCAGTTATACCCTGTGTGAGCGCAGGCCTTTTTTGTGCCTCAGAAGGTTCTTCGGATATGGTCATCTGGACTAGAGAATGATCAGAGCAGAGGTCAGAACGCGTATTTACAGTCTTGTATACTGTTCTAAGTCCTTTTGTAATAAAAAATTCCAGTAAGTCCGGGGTTTTACGTCTAGAAGTAGGCCAGTAAGTAGGAGAATTAGGAGTTGAAGTATCTAATGCAAGTTCATGAAGAGCATCGCACAAGTTCCTACCTCTTGGGGTACACAATCTTGAACCCCAGCATTGGTGTTTCGCGTTGAAATCACCACCTGCTTTAAAAGATCGACCTAAACGTTTAAAAAACTCAGAAAACATCGAAGGTGTAAGCTTGTACCTAGGGGGGAAATACACAGCAGCAAACGTTATGTTTTTCTGTTTTCTATGTAATGCGATGCCAGTTGACTGTATGTGTGGTTTGATGGGTAAGTGAATAGGATTGTGTTTTAATGAGGATTTGACGATAATGGCGGTGCCACCGTGTGTCGTTTTGTCTGGGTGGTCAGTCTTGTATAGTCTGGAATAAATATTTTAGATTGTGGTGTAAGATGTGTTTCAGTAATAAGTGCTATCTGTCCTTTTTTCATGTAAATATAAATCAAGTTCCGTCCGGTGTTGCATCAGTCCGTTAGCGTTCCGTGGGAGAAATGACAAGGAGCCTGTTGAAAAATTAGGAGGCATAGCTGTTGCTCCAGGCTTGTGTGACTTGAGTTAGTTGTTGGAGGAGAATAAAAAGAGGGTGGATAAGGTTATTTAGGCCAATTAAAATTTGAAAAAGTTGAGGAGGAGCATTATCATTGGGGGGTACAAACTGAGTAGTGTTATTCATCATACCTGTTGGAACATGATGTTCTGGTGTCGACTTCGTTGCAGGTTGACTCCTTGGTGTCTGCTGATATCCGACGTCGTTCTGCGGTTGCTCTAGACGATGGTGCTGTGAAGGTTGTCGTAGAGCTGGGAATTCCTGCGGGTCCTGTGGTAACTTGTTGAGGTGGTGTAGGTCGCTGGTGGTAATTCCTTTAGCTACGCTGAATCCTGAGGTTCTTCAATGTTTGGCAACCTTTATAGTTGGCAAGGTGTTGGCCGCCACAATTGGCACAGGTAGCAGGAACTTCTCTAGTTTTTATACAAGAGCTGCTATCATGATGCCCGCCACACCTTGCACACCTTGGTGGGTGGTTACAAGTAACCTCTGGTGTGACCATACTGCTGACACCTTTTACATTGCGGGGTGGGTGTCTTTTTTTCCGCGGTTCCTCGATATTTATTTTTGTATAATAAATTGATTTTACATCATAAACATTCTCTCTGAATGTTTCTTTGGTAATATCCACAAAGAACATTGGAAGAGGGTTTTTGAATCTTGATAATACGTTGATTACATTTGAAGCTTCGTAACCTTTCTGTTTCAGTGCCTCCTTGATGATGCTAATCGGTGTAGTGTGATGGAGGCCCTTAATTACTATCCTCGGGCATATGTCCTGTGAGAGCTGAAAAGTATGAAAATCCGCCCCCTCTCTTCTAAGGCTTGCATTTAATTTTCGATAAGTTTCAGGTGTATCTGGATAAACAGTTACACCTTTCAGGGTAGATTTGACTGTAAAATTCTTTGGTCCGGCTTTTTCTTCTAGGAATGTGATTAGTGCAGAGAAATTTTCTACCCATTAATATAAAGTGGGGGTGGTTTCTGGTTCTGTGGTATTTTTTAATGATTCGTCCGGTGTTGAGGTTAGGGCTTGAAATTTATTGAGTGTTGAAATTGGCGTTTGTCGTTTCTGTCTTGTAAGGTCTGGTTCAATTGGTAAAGGTCTTTTTCGACCAGTAACAAGCTCCCAGGAACCAGTATCGTTATTATTAGAACTTAAATTTAAGTTGTCCGACTCCATTTCACATACCATACATTTAAAAAAAAAAAAAAAAAAATTGAATGGAGATATTTCTTTGATCATTTTAAGTAGGTGGACTAGTTATTTAGTATGTATAATTATTATAAAGCAGTATAAATATTTAATTGAACTTATAAGACATGAATTAGAGTATGGGTTTAAAGGTTCGCTAGACCAATGTTGATTTAGAGTGGGTAAATCATGCATTGACCATATATTCACCCTAAGGCAATTGTTGGAGAAACATCAACCCATTTCCAGAGACATCCAACTAATATTTATAGACCTGGAGAAAGCTTATGATAGTGTCCCTCAAAGACTATTATGGCAAGCTCTCCAAAATGCAAACTTTAAGATAGGTCTGGTAGACATAATATAGGAAATGTACAAAGGAAACGCCTGCCAGGTCGAAATTGGACCATATCTACCTGAGGCCTTTCCCAACCAGCAAAGGTTTGCTCCAGGGATGTTGTGCCTCTCCTTCTCTCTTTATGATTTATCTTGGTATTTGTCTGAAAGCATGGAGAAGGAAATGTGAACCCATGGGGATTCAGTTGAAAGAAAATGTGTCCCTGATATAACTTATC
Source organism: Troilus luridus (assembly GCA_964056705.1). Classification (NCBI taxonomy): domain Eukaryota; kingdom Metazoa; phylum Arthropoda; class Insecta; order Hemiptera; family Pentatomidae; genus Troilus; species Troilus luridus. Next base: position 198,351,926 of record OZ057412.1, read on the forward strand.
ATTCGCGGATGACCAGGTCATCATAGCACAAGAGGCAAAAGAGATGATTGATGTATGTTAAGAAAATAAAATGAGGAATATCAGCAAGAGATGGCTAGTTATTAATGCTGAGAAAACGGAACAAATGAGAGCCAATAATGAGGATATAATACTGAACCCAGAAGAGGTTCTAAAAAGAGTTAGGCATTTTAAATATCTTGGCTCCATAATTGTGCATAGATGGTGCATGTGATATGAAAATAAAAAGAAGAATTTCAGATGGTAAAAAGGCCATATCAATTCTCAACTCGGTATTATAAACATTATCCCCAAAACAAAATATATACAATAGTTTATTACTAAGCATTATGACATATGGATCAGAAACTTGGATGTTGAAAAGAACCTCAGGAAAAAACTCCTAACCACAGAAATGGACTACTGGAGAAGAGCGGTGGACAAAGTAAGAAATGCGACCTTCAGAGAAAAGATGGAGGCTGAAAGAACCATTCAAGAAGATATTGCACTACACACCTAAAATAGTATGGACATTTGAAAAGAATGCCTGAAGGAAGACTATCCAAAGTAGTCCACCAATGGAAAATTAGGGGAACAAGAATACGGGGAAGACCTGGGATAACAAAGTGGAGGAATGCCACTATATGGTCTATAGAAAGAATGGGCCTAAGATAGGATTAGATTAGATTATGTTTTTTCTACGGGCGATCAACATCTAGGTTATTACGCCCTTTGCACCTTTATTTATACTACGGTATTTTAATTTGTATTTGCTTTTTTAATTTTCTTCGGATTGCATACTAATTACTACCTTTATTTAGTTCCTAATTTTGTCTTTATTTGCGTCTTATATTTTGTGGTATTGATCTATTTCTTTAAAAAGATTTATTATTTTATCTATTGTATTTTTTGAATCTTCTAGTGCAAGTTCTATAGACCGGGGTATTTTATTACTTTCAAAGTTTTTTTTGTAGTAATGTACAGTCTTCTATTATGTGTTTTATAGTCAGTGGTGTTTGACATGATTCGCAATGTGGTTGGGGCTCTTTGGTAATCAAATATGCATGAGTGAGGTTGGAATGGCCTATCCTCAGTCTTGTCGCAACTACTTCTTCTCTTCTATTCCCTCTTATAGCACTTATCCACTTCTTCGTACTTTTTTTTTTTTTTTTTTTTTTTTATATTTCTTAGTTTGTTAGTCAGTGGGATTTCTTCCCACATGGATTCCCAATTTTTCCTGATCCTGTTCTTTAAAAATACCTTTACATCGTTGGGCTCATATATTTGAAGAGGTGGCCAATTGGACATAGCAGCTTCTCTGGCAGCTTTATCCGCAGCTTCATTTCCAGGAATTCCGGAGTGTCCAGGGGTCCAGAGAAAAGTAATGTGTTTTTTAAGATATTTTAATATTTCTATGTAATTCCGGATTTTGTTTATTGTTTGATCGGATTTGTTAAAGTTTGATATGCTTTGAAGTGCCGACATTGAATCTGTACAAATTAAAATTTTTGGATGTGCACTATTAATTGATAAGAAAAGAGCTGTAGAAATTGCCTGAAGTTCTGCAGTGTATATTGTTGAGTATGGAGGTAATTTATATTTTTTGGGTGTCCCATTCAAAATTATTGCGAAGCCTACATTTTCATTTTTCTTGGATCCATCTGTATATATTATTTCATAATCTGAATATTCCAGTATCTTCTTGTGAAATTGAAGGTAGTTTGATCCTGTGCTCTTATGTTTTAAGGATAGGTCTATTTCATAATTTTGATGTTTCCACGGGGGTAATCGGAAGTCAGGGTCGGCTTGGTCTAACGGCATATCATATATTTCTTTTATAACTTGTTTTTGTCTGATGCCTAAAGGGGCGTTTCTTTTCGTATTTATTTCGAAATTTCTGATACAGCAGAGGTGGAATATATGGTGGTAAGCTGGGTTGGTTGGCTGGAGTTTGAGTTTTGTAACATAACTGTTTATTAGTTCTTGCCTTCGAAATGTCAGAGGAGCTAAAGCGGCCTCAGCACAGAGGCTTTCTATTGGGCTTGTCCTGAAGGCACCTGTGGCTAATCTTATCCCTGTATGGTGAATGGAGTCTAGAAGTAGGAGATGACTTGCTTTTGCAGAAGAATAAACCACACAACCGTAGTCTATTTTAGATCTTACTATGCTTGTGTATACCATCAGCATCGATTTTCGGTCTGCTCCCCAAGAGGTTCCTGCTAATACTTTCATGAGTCTAAGCCTCCTGAAACATTCTTCTCTTAGGTATTTTATGTTATCAAACCACGTTAATTTGCTGTCTATGACCAATCCGAGGAATCTGATGTTGCAAAATGTTAAATTATTGCCGTACATAAAAAGCTGAGGTACTGGGCTTGGATTCCTATATAATATTGACCATTTTCTTGAAAATAATATGCCTCTGGTCTTTTCTATGGAGAAGCGAAGATTTTTGCTTTCAGCCCAACTCTGTAGTTTATTTAAAACGTTCTGTAGGGCTCTTCTCATCCACTCGTGGTTCCTGAATCTTAAAAAAATGGCTAGGTCATCTACGCAAAGAAATGCTTTCATTGATCCTGGAATTACGTCTACTATTGAGTTTATTGCAATCGCAAACAGTGTGCAACTTAATACACTACCTTGTGGTATCCCATTAGTTATTTTTTTACTTCCAGATGTTGATTCTCCTACTCTAACGTTAATATGTCTTTCCTTTAAAAAGCTTTGGATAAACTTCGGAAGATTCCCCTAAGGCCCCATTCATAAATTGTTTTTGTTATTATTTCCCGGTCTATTGTATCATACGCCTTTTCGATGTCAAAGAATATGCCTACTGCTTCTTTTTGTTCTACAAACGTGTTGAGAATCTCAGCCTCTATTGTCACTAGTTGGTCTATAGTGGATCTACTTTTCCGAAAACCCGATTGTATAGGCGATAATAGATTAAATTTGTCTGTAGCCCACATCAGACGTCTATTGACCATTTTCTCTAAGAGCTTAGACAAACAACTGGTGAGTGATATTGGTCGGTAACTGTTTGGTTGTAGCTTATCTTTTCCTGGTTTCAGTATGGGGATGACTATGGATTCCCTCCAAGCCTGGGGGTATGTGGATGTTTCCCATATTTTATTGAATATTAAAAGAAGTTCGTTTTTAATTTGCGGAGGAAAGTGTTTTATCATATCATTATGCACTTCGTCTATTCCAGGAGAGGAGGATTTTGTTTCATCTATTGCCATTTGTAATTCCCAGATTGTGAAAGGGCAATTGTAATCATACTGGGATGAACTATCTTGCCTTGTGGATGGAGTGAAATCAATTTCACTAACATTTTTGTTAGTTTGATGTTGTTTATTGCTGAGAAGTGATTTGCAAGATTTTCCGCAATTATTTTGGGGTCAGTTATAATTTCATTTTGGATTTTTAATATCGGGGTCTCTATATGGTTATTACCAGCTATTTTGTTGATTTTTTGCCATACCTTTTTTATTGGAGTATTGTGGTTTATGGATTCTAGGTATAAAATCCAAGAAGTTTTATTTTTATTTTTCACAAGATTTCTGACGATTGCTTTATGTTTTTTATATTCTGTCAGGTTTTCTTTTGTAGGTTTTCGCTGGAATTCTTTAAGGGCTTTATTCTTTGTTTTAACAGCATTCCGGCATTCCTCATCAAACCACGGTGTGTGGTTTGTTTTAGGGTTTCCTTTCGTTTTAGGTATTGCCTGTAGGGCTGATTGGATTATGTTCTTTGTAAAGCGTCCTACTGTTTCGTCTACACTGTCTGGTTGGTGTTTTGTGAATTTTTTTATTTTTTCCACAAATTCTTCCCAATTAGCTTTTTCTAGAATCCATCTAGGATGTCTTTTGGTTTTAGACATTTCGGAGTTGAAATGTGTCAGAGTTGGGAAATGGTCACTCCCATATTGGTCTTTACTGACACTCCAGTTAACTTGAGTAAAAAGGTTAGGAGAGGTAAAAGTTAAGTCTATTGCAGATGTGGATCCGGTTCTTGGGCAGATATATGTAGTTTCTCCTGTGTTGAGTATGATTGAGTCTGTATTATCTATTACTCTTCGGATTATTTCTCCTCTTGTATTTGTTGCTGATGTACTCCATGTATGGTGTAATCCGTTCATATCTCCTACTACAATGTAAGGTGTTGGAAGGCCAGCGATTAGTTGTGTAAATGCTGCTTCATTGATTTTTTCTGTTGGCGGAAGATATATGTTGACTATTGTTGCCATGAAGCTTAATTTAACTCTTATAACTATAGCTTGTAAGGGAGTTTGAACGTCAATCTTTTCTGTATGTAGGTTTTTTTTTACTATGGTTGCCACTCCACCGTGAGCTCTTCCTGCTTCATCCATCTCTTTGTCTTTTCTATAAATAGAGTAATTATTTATACTCAGATTTCGAATTGGGGTTAGTTTTGTTTCCTGCAGACATAATATATCTGGATTTTTGTCTTCTAGAAGGATCCTCATTTCTTCGTATTGAGTCCTAATTCCATTACAGTTCCAGCTAATGATTGTCATATCGTTCGTAATAATTAGTGAGACCTATAGTGTTTATTGAAATATTTATGTGCTGGAGGATTTTTTAAACTATAGTATAATGTTTCTAAGTATTTAATGTAATATATTGATTTAGTATTTCTATTATATATTTGAATGCGGATTTTAAGAATGTTGGTAATTTTTTTCTTTCTTTTTTTTATATTTTTCTTAAATAACGTAATGTAATATTTTTTACTGTGTATTTTCTTATTTAAAAAGGAAAGTGGTATAGCTTTAAAGTAACGGACGTTATTGAAGACTGCTACTGAACTAGTTATTTTAGAATTATTTTGCATTTTATCTTTATTCATTTTCAGGTGGTTTCCATTTCGTCACCACTTTTCGATGTTTGTCTTTTTGATTTATTTTTTTGACTTTTGGTTAATGAGTTCCGCCTAGGAGGTGGCGGAGTTTTAAATTCATCGGATTTTTTTCCCATATCTTGGGTATGCGTGAGCTCGGGAGTGTATTCCGAAGAAGCCCGAGTGCGAACGACAGGTTTACCTATGCCTTCTAGAGCGTTGGCTCGTGGCACTGGAAGAGAGGAGGGAGGGGAGGGTATGGGGAGGGAGAGGGATTCACTTGGAGGGGATTTAGTGTTATCAGTGCATCCAATACAGCTGACTTTGGAAGTTGAAGGATTCACAATTGTTTTGTTAATTTCTTGTAAATTAAGGGCGTCTGTTTGACAACCTACATCTACTCCTAATTTCCTATTAGTTTTAATTACCTCAACATAATTTAAGTTTCCTATGTCAGGCCGACTTAACTTATATTTCTTTTTTGCTCCGTTGTAAGCTATTTTTTCTTTAAATTGGATAGTTTTAATTTCTTTTTCCTCTACTAATTTGGGACATTTCAGATCTAGGCTAGAGTGATGGTTTCCGCAGTTAACACAATTCGGGACTAGGGATTCACATGGTGTGCCGTTATGCTCAGGTTTTGAACAATATGCACAAATAGGCGTTTTTGAGCATTTATCAGTGAAGTGGCCAAATTTTAGACATTTTCTGCACCTAATTGGATGCGGTACATACATTTTAACATTAATTTTTTGAAATCCTATGTGAATAAATTCTGGGAGAAAAGGTAATGAAAAGGTGAGCACATATAAATGTGTTTTCCTCTCGATACCTGCCTTTTTAGTTATTATTCTTTTTATTTCTTTTACGTTAAATTTAGCCAATTCTTCCAACATTTCTTTTTCCTCGACTCCATCTAAGTCTGGGCAAAATATTACTCCCTTACTGATATTCAATTTTTCGTGAGGACTCACTTTTATTTTTATAATTGTACCAAAATTATTTAACTTTAACAATTTCTCGGACTGTTCTCTATTAATTGTTTCCACTAAAATAGTCCCGTTTCTTAGTTTTTTTACATTTTTAGGTTCGCCACATTGATTATTTATTGCCTTATATATTAAAAATGGTGAGACGTTTTTAAGGTCTCCTTCTTCATCTCTTTCTATTACCAAAAATTGGTTTTTATTTTTATTGTCTTCTATTTCACTAGAATTGTCTATACTTTTCCAGCATCTTTTAACTCTTTTTGAGTTTGGAGAACGAATATCAGGTGGTTTATTCATTTTAACCGATTTGTTATTCGTGTTATGGGTTCAATGTAATAGAGTTAATTGAAAGTAAAAACTTTATAGTAGATTAAATTGATAATTTTCCGTTTTATATCAAAAGACGCAACCGCCATCTTTCAGTGAGAACAAAAAAGAAATAAATATAATAATAATTTCACATAAATTAGTGGATATTAAACAAAATTAATAAACTTCTAATGTATATTTAAAAAAGAAAAAAAAAAAAAAAAGAAATAGAAGAAAGAAATTAAATCTAGACTTAGCTGTACGAGGAATTAGATCTTTGCTCCGTTAATCCGTAGTTCCTTACTCCACAATAGCTCGATATCAACTCCCTAAGATAGGACATTATGGAAGGAAGCCATCCAATCTAGGTTAAGGAAACCCACTATTAGTGGAAATTCCTGTTTAAAAAAAATTGAATTGATAGGTATGTGAAACACTAGTACACTAGTACATGATAAAGAAGTCTAGGTTTTTATCTTCTTACACTTCATTGGGTCACTTGGACCTCTTTAGTCAATTTTTTAGTGGTCTTATTTAGGTTTCTCACTGATATATTTGAAATAAAAAATATTGAATTTTTTTTTATCCCATTACAATCAACTTGACAACGTTTTTAATAAAATATTCTGATTCAGTTTATTTATACCAGGTTCTTTTTTTTACAGTTTCCTCAGCTTCAGTTTTATTTACTTTATTCTTATTTTACTTAACAGGCTTAATTTAATATTTTATTTATTCTCTGTTTTGTATTAGTTTTTAAATTAATCCCAGCTAATTAACAAATATTATTAGAATAGGTATCAAAGTTATGGTTCTGTAGATTATAAAAATGAAAATTTTTGAAATTATTGTTAATTGTAATAGTAGTTTGAACCGTTTACTGAGTACTTATATTTTAGCAATGTTTATATGTAATTAAGTAGCTTTTATATTTTATTTACTATTTATTTGTACTTATATCGGATCTTATTAGCATTTAAATTTACTAGGATATGTAGAATTATTTACAATAAATATATATATATTGTATGATGTATGTATAATTTTTTTATTTGTTAATAGGAAGTAATAAAAAATTGGCCAAAGCTGCAGCTGCAAGAGCTGTACTTCTTCAAAAGTATGGCAATCTGCTTCAGAGCTCGGTTTTGCTTGCACCGCCTTCCGAAGGAGGTCCTCCCAGCCTTGTACCGCCTATAACATCTCCTAATCAGTTGATAGCAACAAACAATACAGCAGAGTTAGTATCATTATTGTTTTAAAGTTTGTTTGTTTTATTTTTATCCCATGTCTATATTTTCTAATCTCATGTTTTACTGTAATATTATATAAAGACAGGTCTTTTAAAAATGTATTTCAATTAATGAAGTACTTTATGATTACGGATGATAGGTAAATTATAAAACAATTAATTATTAACCTTTTCAATCTATGGTGCTCTATTTTGATGTATTTTTATTGTGAAATTCTCTGGCAACCTTTCTCAAATAGATTTAGCTACAATGTAGCTTTGAATTACATTGTATTGTTAAAAATAAATAAAAAAGAATAATGGAACTGGCTAAATTTAAATTCATTTATATTTGGGACCCTACGTGGTGCCAACAATTATTTGATTCACAATATAAATTCATAATTAATTGACTGAACCTCGAAATCCTGTAAAAACATGAACAAGTCTAAACCCAACTATCTGGAAGGTGGAGAATTGGCAAGGAGGACGATTCATAAATGAAGCAGGCAAAGATATTAAAGATGAAAATGATTCAGAGACAGATTCTGATGTTTTGGAAAAAGATAAATAGACCATGATTCGTCAGGGAAAATAAATTAACGATCCATCAGCAATTTTGGCAGTAGTGCTGGAATGACTAAGACGTTCTATGCCCCAAAAGCAAATATTTTAGAATGAGATTTTAGTGTCTATGATTCATATTGATAGTGTAATCAACCCTGATATATATATATATATATTTATATAATGAATTCTCAATTAATTCATCCCCAAACTGCTAGAACCATGTCAAAGATCTTTTCTGAAAACATTGACTGTTTGAGAATTAAGCTGATGAATTGTGAAGATAGTTGTTGTCCACATAAACCTCCTAATGGTGGCTGAAAAAATATCTAACACGTTCCAGAAAATTCAACCTCACAAAACTCTTCTACTAATCTTGAGCTCAATCACTATGACGCAAAGTAGACGTTTATCCTAATTATTTAGCATGTAATCTTGAGCATTTGGGTCAATTGAATGACAGTTTGCAATTTCATTCTAATATTTTCTAAGAATATTTTAAAAAATATATTATTTTTTTAAATTTATTTATAAATTAGCAATTCCTTAAAGTGTGCTAGTCGAGTATCTATTGTATTCGATGATGAATAAAATGTAGAGCTTTTAAAAAGTGAGTAGGGCGATTTCCTTTCCTTCATTTCATATTTATATGTGCATATATAATTTTAATCACTTACATTAAAATTGTTAATAAAAGTGAAATAAAAATTTACTTTATAGTGATCCGGCGCACCATTTTTCGCTTCAATGAAAGAGTTTCTTCTTCTGAAAATTAAAACTTATTAGTATTATCTCTTTAAAATATTTTCTCAATAAAATTTTTAAAAAATACTGTATTTAGTAATACCTAGTAACCATGAAAACAGCTTTCTACATAATATTTTAAATATTTGATGATTTACTGATTATAAGGGGAAATATATTCCTAAATAGGACATTTTATAACTGAAAGATCTACATTCAGCTTAACCAAGGCATCGGAAGGTAGCCATTATTTTTAGAAATTATAATTTTAAGAGGTAAATTGTAACTTTTAGTTGGATAAATTGGGTTCAATGATAAGATTAATTGAGCAAAATAAACTGATATTTGAGGATAGTTGATCAGAGAAAGGAGATGAAACCAAACAGGGGAGCCAATAATCTTCAAGATTAAATATGGTTGAGAAAGCATCAAGAAATTTTATTTTGTAAAGCTTCTAATCAGAGAAATAATCAAACTGTTTTACTCTAACTGCAGTTGTGAAATTCAATAATATTTTAGATAAATCTTTAACAAGATGACATATTGACTCCGTTATTATTATTATTATAAGAAAAGAGTTCAAAGACACATAAGAAGCACGGATGAGACCTATAGGGAGAAACGAAGGGCCGGGAAACAGCTGGACCAAAGAAAGAAAAGAGAATAGGAGAACAAGCTGATGGAGGAAATCGAGAACCTTCGAAGTGCTAATGAATGCAGACTCTTCTTCCAAAGAGTGAATGAAGGAAGACGATCAAAACCAACCGTCACATGCTGAAAGGATGAGGATGGTCACCTCCTCACTGAAACAGAGGATGTACTCAAAAGGTTGAGATGGCACTTCAGAGAGGCACTCAACAGAGCAGACAGTTCAAATGCAAGCCCAGAAGAAGAGGAACAAGCTCTCGCTGACGGTGCTGAGCCCCCGACGAGGATGAGATAGAGGAAGCCATCAGGAAGCTAAGGAACAACAAAGCACCTGGGATTGATGGGATCCATCCAGAACTCTTAAAATACAGCGGGGATGAGCTTAGGAAGGAACTCCTAGGATTTCGTGTACCATCTGCCCTGTAACACTGAGGATCTCCCCTTCATTAAAAAATATATCCCCGAATTCCTTCTTAATGGCGTGGCGCCAATCTTCTGTTTGATTAATCGCCCCGATCTTTCCCTGGCCCTTTTTCCGTAAAGTAAGCCTTTATACACCCTTTTCCTATCTTCACTATCCACCGCCCTATCTTTACTTCTTATCCTGGCTCCCACTCCCTCCATTAAATTACATCAGATTATACCCCCATATTCCCGAGGCATATTTTCCTCCACATGAACGGTCATGGGCCCCTCGGAACCCCATCTCTCAAGTTCAATCACGACCGCCCCTTCTACTTTACAGAGACCACTCAAAGTGATTAATTTACAGTCACATACCTGTAGCCTTTCTCCTGTACACAGGGCCTTCACCATGCTCCGACAAATCACAGTGCTTGGGCAGTTCAAGAATCCTCAAGACACTCCACTCCTCTCCCGACTCTCAGGCAACGGACCATAAACGCCTTCGATGTTATTAATCACTGTGCAGTTGCTTCTCTGTCGACATTCTCCTCATTCTTCGCCCTTCTTCCTCCTATCTCAGCTCGACTTTCCTTCAATCCTCTTAAATTTCCGTCCTAATACGGCTCCCCTGACTCGGACGGTCGCCTCCTTATCCACATCCTCTGTGCATTTACCTCCATGGGTTCTCTTCGTCTTACATATGGACATTCCTGAGCAAAGTGCCCTTCCTTTCCACATTCATAGCACCTGGGCATTCAGCCACCAAGTGTCCCACTTTGCCGCACCCGTGGCATTTCATTTATTTTTATGCGCAGAACATTGGCCTGCTTCCGCCGTGCGTTATGTACACAAGTACCCAAGAAAATTGTGGTGGGGTTCATGAGAAAAAATATGAAACTTCTCCAGGTCCAATGATATTGTCAAGTTCATTTAAATACTTCTGAAAATGTAATATCTAATTACTCAAAAGATAATTCTAGGTCCATAGAATATAACATTATTCCTTTGAAATATGAAAGATAACTCCTAAGATTTCAAGACTACAAAAAATAAATTGCACAATATTTGTTAACCCATAAAAACTACACAAACAATAATATAAATAGCATTGTTCCAAATTAAAACAAATCGGAAGATAATCATAAACAAATAGCTGAACTATGTTTGAGATTAGAATGAAGAACAAGGAATATCACACTCTCAGTAGCCATTCAAAAATTAACAAATCTGAGCCGAATCATATAAAACACATACTGGAAATAAACATACATATGATTATTAAAAATATATGTGCAGGTAACCAAGCAAAACAAATGATAATATCGTTCTGAAAAGATTAATTACCAAGGACAACTTAGCTGCATCCAACCGCTTCAAAATCCGGTAAGAATGGAGGGATGTCAGTTAAACTATTAGTCAGTTCCTGTCTAACCAAAGAGCTACAATGGCGGCAAAAAGTATTTGCACACCCAGTTTTTATAAAACTATCGGTCATAATGGAAATAATAATCCACTGAACTTCACAATAATAAAAAGTATATTTAAAACCAAAACAATTCTATATGTGTACAATAATTAACTTTTTTAGGGAAATATAAAAAAAAATAATGAAGTCCTCTGCTAAAAAGTATTTGCACACTTCCGTTTATTTTTTTATTTTGACAATAAATATACATTTAATATTTTGTAAAAAGTCCATCGACATCAATAATTGCCTGTAGATGTCTGGGAATGGAGTGGACCAAGTTTTTAAGTAAGTCAAGACTGATTGTTTCCCATTCTTGGACCAGTACTTGTTTCAAATGGTGTCTAACAGTGAAGCGATGCTTTCTCGCATTCTAATGCAAGATGTGCCATAAATTTTCTATAATATTTATGTTAGGTGATTGAGGAGGGGTGTGCAGCTCTCTTCACACATTAAATATTAACCATTTCTTGGTTTTGTTGGCAGTGTGTTTTGGATCGTTGTCCTGCTGGATCACATATCAATCCCTGATATTCGTTTTTTCGGTACTTGCATGCAAGTTATGGCGTAGAATGTTTACATAACCCCCACTTTTAAAATTCCGTCAATGGAACCAAGATTCCCCACACCGCGGTATGAGACGCACCCCCATACCAAAACATGTCCACCACCATGTTTTACTGTAACAGAAACATTTTGCTTTTTCAATTCATCCTTACGCCACCCCAAAATACTCTTCCGCCCATCGGACCCAAACAAATTGAACTTCCTTTCATCAGAGAATATGACATCCTCCCAAAAGCTAAGCGGCTTATGTAAATATTCTCTGGCAAAAGCAATACGCATTGTACGGTCGATTTCATTTATATAAGGTTTCTTTCGAGGTACTCTACCATGCAGGTCTTCTGAATTCAGGCAGTATCTGATAGTCCTGTCACTAACCTGAACACCAGTAGTTGTATGGACCATATTAGCCAGGTCTCGAGAACTTACTGAGGGATGCTTCATAACTTCATTTTTTATCTTTCTCCTCATCCTGGAATACAACTTTTTCGGACGGCCTTTTCGCTCACTGTTTTCCGTTGTATACCTGACCGTGGAAAAATGTATACTTAATAAATCTGCAATCTGACGATATGATTTTTGTTGACCCCACAACAAAACGATTTTTCGCGAGTTCCGAAACGCAATTCACTCGTTTTCGGCATGATAGTTAGCCAGTGACTAAAGAATTTAATTCCTAATGCTTTAGCATTGTGGGAAAACTTTAGATAGAGTAGATAATATTGGTGTAAGAATTAATAAATAGTACAATTACATACTCTTTTCCATATTAAAGCTCATGGTAACTTGTATTTTTGGAAAATATTAAAAATTAAACGTATAAGCAGTTAAACTCTTGGGGAACGGATACCGTATTTGTTGTCTAAGTTTCCTTAATCACCATCTATCTGCTCCATATCATTATTTATCGGAAAACTCCGGTTGATTTTGTGTTCCAATCCGTCCTCCAAATAAATATTCTCAAAAGTGTGGCACTTACAAGTGATTTCAATACTAATCTTGTCCCAGACTGTTCTGATTGATGATACCTCGTGCACCTTATCTCCTTCCATGGCCCAACCATTGTAATTTTCCAACTTACCTATCATTGCGGGACAAAAATAATTGGCTTGATCTTCTAATCTTGTATCCCGCTAAAGTCACTTATCATTTTCTACAATTCCTGTATTCAACCTTTCTTCCTCTAATTATATCTAAAAATATTCATGACAAGATCTCGATTACTTAACTGTGGGAACATCGGTACCTTTCTTCTTTGCACTGTTTCTTTATATTCATGTATCGCCATGTACTCTGTCTTCTTCCTGTTCAGTTCCTGGCCCAAAGTAGCATATTCCTCCTGATTTTTTTTTAGCATATAGCTGCATCATCACATTAGCATCTTCATCATCACTTGTATCGCACATCAACTGGTCATCAGAAAATTGTAGGTTGTAGAGGACTTTATTACGAATTTGTGCACCCATTCCCCTACACTTCCTCTTCCAAGTTCTTAGGACCTCCTCAACATGCAGGTTGAATAACAGAGGGGATTGAGAACATCCTTGTTTGAGACCTTTAGTGATAGGAATGTGGTCTGTCCGTCGATTCCTCAGTTTTATCCTAGCTTTGGCCCCATTATATAAGCTTTTGGTGGGTCTTATTAAATGTTTGCTTATTTCCGTGTTTTCCAGTGATTCCCATAGTTTGGATAATGTGGCTGTATCATATGGCCTCTATGAAAACCATATGCACCTCCCTATTGCAAACATACTTTTTTTCAATCAGCTGCATGAGGGTAAATATAAGGTCAATGAATGACCTGTTCGCCAGAAAACCAGCCTGTTCTCCAGGTATTTTCCCATAACATTCTGTTTGTAGCCTAGCGCTTAATATACGGCCGTAAAGGCGACCGATGCGGCTAGTAACTGAGATCTCTCTGTAATTGGAGCATTCCTTTTTACTCCCCTTCTTAAAAATGGGCGTTATGTGTCCTTCAGTCCATTCATCTGGTACAGTTCTACTTCTTATGCACGTTGTCATAATACCCGTCAGGTAGTTTTTAAATTCAAGTGGCCCATTTTTAATAAGTTCGATAGGAGTATTACCTGGACCCGGAGATCAACCGTTTTTCACCCCCCTCAGCTCATCCATATCTTTAACAGATATCGGTTCAATATCTTCTGTTTCGATATAAAATGTAGGCGTTTCAATAGTAAATTCAGGGCGCTCCTCAGTAAGTAATCCGGAAAAGTATTCGATCCAGTCGTTCTGTGTAATCAGTTCAATAGAATTTGTTCCCTTTGCCTGTTTATACAGTAGAAATTCTATTGTAATTCATTGCGAAACCTAACAGAGTCATCTTGCCCCCGCACCGTAACAGCATTTTTATAATAATTTTTCTTAAGAATTAAACCCTAAATCCAAATGAAAAATCTTTTACATCCTCTCAAATAAATCCTAACAGCAACCCACACTGTATCCTTGTGCAAAGATTGGGTTTGGTAAAATAACTTTATTCCCGTTTTGGTGGAAGCGTGAGATGAATAATTGTCATATCATGTCCTCCTGCATCATTAAAAAATTTTTATTCTCAGTTCCTGCCATAGTTTGGTAAAGAGTTTTCGTCCATTGAACAAAGCCTATTTGCACTCTTCAGCACCCGAACTCTTGACAATCTTCATTTTCCCCAATATATCTAAGCCATTGAAAATGATAGTTCTTAATCAAGTTAATTCCTTTCTTGAACAAAACCCTATTCTCAATTCTCTCGAACACAGTTTTCTGTAGTAACTTTCAACTCGAGTCACTTTACTTAAGGTCTTCAATTTTCCATTTTAAAATAAATATTCTGTATAATTATTCCTTGATCTTGAGAGTTTATTATAAATAACTTCTTAACAAATCCCTAAACCTCATCAACTCAAAAATTCAAAGGAGTTAAGTATCGTTTCCAGACTGTTATCATTCCCAATAAGCCTACTTCCTACTTCCCCATTCTTTCCACTAACTCTGGAGTACCAGTAGGTTCACCACATCCCCTATTATTATCTTTCTAAATCACTATTTATTATACAACATATAAAATGTCGATTTCCAAGTTTATCTGTCATATTTTCAGAACAAAAGGGCATATTTGATGCCAACAATAAATAAAATAAATTCAGTAGACTTGGAGTAAAGCCGCTGACAAACGGATATTTTTAATTCAATTTTTGGATTTAGGTTTTGTAACATAAAATCCCAATTTTGAGGAGAGGCATAAATATAACAGCTATAAATGAAAGTTTATTATCTAAGTTATGAATAATAAACTAAACAGGGGAAAATGCGAGAGAAATGCAAATGTTCTTTAAGTTTTATTATTGTTATTCCCAAAATTTAGTAATATAATATTACTTTAAAATATACTAAACTATCCAACGTGGTACATTATAATATTTTCAAGGGAATAAAGTTATAAGTACCTTTTAAATACTATATATTTTTGTTTTTTAAATCACTCAAATGTTAAAAATATTTTGATATAAAATGTTTAAATTAAAAAAATAATTTCTCAGAGGTCAGCTCCATCGTTGTCTACTTGCAATGCGATAAAAATTATCGATAGTAGTAAAGACCCACCCATCCCAAGCTTAGCTATTAGTGAACGACGATGTGTCATGCTTAAAGGTGTTTTCTCTCTTTTGAGTTGAAAATATATATTTATTTTTTATTTGAATATATAGGTAGAAAAATATATATATATATTTTTTTTAATTTTCATGATGTTCGAATAAGATATTATTTTTATTATAATTAACCTGCTTCATTGGGAACTTATTGTTTTCTAGATTGAAGATAAAAGGATGCCTGCTTATCACTCTTCATTTCTGGAGCATGGGCAACTTGTGGGAAATATGGCTGTTTTGCCATTAAGGACTCAGTTTCGTGGTCCTGCACCATCTTCAGACTTAGAACAAGACATTATCGATGAAGCTATTTACTATTTCAAAGCTAATGTGTTCTTCAGAACGTATGAGATTAAAAGTGAAGCTGATAGGGTATTAATTTATATTATCCTGTACATTACAGAGTGTCTTAAGAAACTTCAAAAGTGCATGTCTAAAAATGATGGTTTGAAAGAAATGTATTCGTTAGCCATTTCGAAATTTGATATTCCTGGAGATAGTGGTTTTCCTTTGAATTCAGTTTATGCGAAACCTTCATCTCAAAGTGAAGCTGATTTAATGCGCCAATACCTTCTTCAAATCAGGCAAGAGACAGGTCTGAGGATCTGCGATAAGGTTTATGGTGAAGATGGCAAGCCTTCCAAGTGGTGGTTATGTTTTGCTAAAAAGAAATTCATGGATAAATCTTTATCTGCTCCGGGGCAGTAAATTATATGAATTATAAGGATTATTTTATTTATGAATTTAAGTGCTTTATTTTTAATTTTTGTTACTATTGAATACTAATTACTTATAGTTTATTGTTTGTTTTATTAAAAGGACCACCTCCATATTCATATTTTGTAAAAAATAAATGCAATAAAAATATGACAATTAATGATTAAATCCTTTATTGTGAAAATTTTTATTATAAAATATACCGCAATGTTGCTCTCTCCTTCTTAGTGATATTCCGTTTTTTTTAATTGGCGAATCAAATTAAATTTGTAAGTATTGTGATTAGAAAATGTTTCAATGGTTTTGCTGACAAGGACCTTTATTTAACCCATTTATAATAAATAAATATAGTTTATTTAAATATCACCCATTTAATACTGGTTTTACTAAGATTAAGATTTGTGTCAGGTTTTTTTATATTTTAATTATCAAGTGTTAAAACTTCAGTGTTTTGACAATAATGGTACAATTCCAAAGTACTGCATTATCAATAAACTACTGCTACCTATCATATTTCATAGTTACTACCTATTTTGAATTCAACTGTAAACTTCATAATGTTTCAAATTTTTAAAATTGGTACTACTTTAATTTAAATTTATATCAATGTTAATAAATTAATATTGATGTTGTGGCATCATAATTGGTAATGTCATTGTACTTTAGAGTTGTACCTAATTTAGTATTATCAAAAAAAAAAAACCTGTACCACTACAACCCGTGAAGGGAGTGAGGTTCAGTACATGGTAGAGACAGTAGTGTATCTTGGATGAGGGTTATGCAGGGAGGTTATTTGTCCTAGATCATGTTCAACCGCCTTATTTAGGGTACCTGCTTTATAGAGGCTTGAGAGTTCTAGATCCCATAGGATCCATCTCTGGTTGCTAAGAGATTAAATAAAAGTCTTGCCAGTAGTGGGATTTGAACCCCATATTTTCAGCGTTTATCTCAGGTATATTTTATTATATTTATGTATTAGATAATATTGGTATCTATTTTTCAGCAAATTTAGCATTAAATGTTTTTAAGTTAGACTAAAACCTAGACAAAATAATTTATTGTTATTTCCGTGCTGTTCGATTAGGATGATACATAAAGTAGAAGTATGCATGGGTTAATGTTAAGAGTTATATAACATAAATTATATCATAAAATCATTAGATTATGGATATAACTTGTGTAGTATGTGATACTATGGTAACCGACAAATCTCAGAAAAAGAATTCGGTAGCAAAAGCTTATTTCAATTTGAAGGTATGTTGTTAAGTATTAGCCCTTTCATTTAAAATTCAAGATTTGATCTTCCACTCTCCTAAGTCATTCTTTTGTTCTCTTGAAAATCGCTTAAAACAGTGGTTCCCAACCTGGGGGCTATCGTCAAGTGGGTGATTTGGTTCTTAAAGGGGAAAATTAAAATAGTAACGTACAGTAGACCGAGTTTCTAGATCTGAAGCAAAAATCATTTTCAAGTAGAACTATAGAGTTAGTCTTCAACTGCGGGAAGTATGTTCCCATCAACATATTTAGTTAAAAAAGGAATTAGTTCTGTTGTCCAGCTCCTCACAAAACAAAGAAAAAAGTTGGAGATTTGCCTCAAAGGAAACTTGCACCTTGGCTTGATGAACATAAAGCCGGATATTCAAGCTTTAAGAAATCCACTAAGCACAAGGCAGCCATTAAATAGGTAAAATAAAACAATAAGCCAACCTACTAATTCTTTCAATTGTGTCCAAACCCAGCTGTGGAATCGCTTTGATGATCAATTTTTAATAAAACTATTAAATATTAACTGCCATGTTTACAGAACTTTTGATGTGTTACTGTTTGAAATCCACTATGTAATATAAAAAAAAACCAATGTTCTTGGGTTCAAATCCCGCTGCTGGCAAAACTTTTATATGACCTGTCAGCGCTGGAGATGGGTCATGTGGTATCTTGGACCCTCCTAGGGCTCACCCAGCCTCTATAAAGTGGGTACCCAAAATAAGGGGGATATCTGGTGGTTGAGCTTGAAACAGGGCCATTCCCTTTGAAGACAAAGTTGCTAGCAAAACCTAGATTTGACATATGAATTATTTGTTGATCCTGTCTATAAAATAAATAATTAAAATTTTTCAAAATAATAAAACTGCTTTATTGTTTATACTTTTCTTCAAATTGAAATTAGGTATACAATTAAAATGAATAAAGGGCGATAGGTGTTAATCAACCCCCAAGATTGTATTTCTGCGATCCAATTATATTTTCCATTTAAAATATTTTTATTTTGAAAAAAAAAAAGATTTGTCCTGGCCAGGATTCGAGCCCAGGTCTTCCGCATCTCTAATGCGGCACTCTTCCAACTGAGCTACCAGGATTGTAACCAGGCCAGACAAATCCTTTCTCTTCACCGATCCTATATCCCCAGTTCTCGCAATTTTTGCGATGCATAAGCAGGGACGAAGGCTCATTGAACATTGCTTTTTTTTTTATTAGGATAAAAATGTAAGGTTCTGTTTGATATAACTTTAGGGCCAACAATAATAAAACTACTTTATACTATATATTATTAAAAGCTGCAATTATATAGCTGTGACAGTATTTTTAGTCAAATTTCTCATATGGTGAACCTGAATCATTAAAAACTTAGTTTGAAGCTGGTCTACACTGAGTAGGTAAATTAGTTTTTAAACAATAATTCGTGTTGGTGCCACTTCATAGTTTCTTGTAGATATTTTAATTTTTTTTTTTTTAAAGATTTTTTGTGGAATCTTTTTAGGGGGCTTCAACCCAAAGCTTTCCCTTAAATACACTAGTGCAATAGATAGCATGTACTCATTGGCAACAGGGTAATTATTAAAAGAAACAATAATAGTTCTTTCATATTTTAATTTATCACGCGTACACATAAACATATAGTATATATGAATAATAGAATATTTCTATCTAGTAGATATTTAAAAATAACTTCTTAAGAATTCATCTATTTTTTAAATTCCTCAATTACTTTTAACATATGACATTTGAAATAACATAATGAATACTAACAACATCATAGAGAATTTTTAAATTCATCACATTTATATATACTTACAAAATATAATGTGCTGTCGTTACTCGGTCCAGTGCAAGACACATTACATAGGGGATTATAAAACACATTTATTACAGATAACCAACTATTATGTAGGTTTAACATACAATAAATCTTTACTACTAACAGAATACATACTTCTAACATAGGTAATTCACAAGACAAAACACCACTGACAATATAACTATTAACAATAACATGGTTGTTCAGCTGACTAGATTTAAGTTAAAATAAAAACACACATACCAATTATAAATTAGTATATAGGAAAATTGTGTCATGTTTTGATTTTTAAATTCGATGAAGAACCAACAATAAAAAGAAGAAAAAAACAACAACTAACAAACCTATACCAACATTATATTAAACTACACGATTTGGCAACAATCATAAAATACGTTTTTTTTCGACTTTAAAATAATAAATTTTTCATAAGAAAATTTATTTTATTGAATAAAACTAAAAATTAAAATTAAAAATGGTAATAAGATTTCGGAATGACAGAAAAATAATATTTAACTAAAGTTATCTAATCAGTCTCAAGTGTTGGTTTTATCTCCGATCAGTAAAAGAAATCAGTTCTAGTTATTCGGCAATATGTACAAAATCTGAAGAACAAAAAAAAAATGGTTACATTTATGAGGAAATGAAAACTGGCTCTTACAAGACTTTTGGGAATACGTAAATAGCGTGTACTTTAAAAACCCGATCAATAATGAGCCTATTTCATTTTAATTTCTTTATTAATGTTATTTTGTACTTAAATACAACATAATATAAAAGTTACTAATAGAGTATTAAATACAACATAATATAAAAGTTACTTATAGAGTATCTCGCAGTCTTCAATTCTTTGAAGATCTGTTTGAATTGTTCTTAGAGTAAAAACATTAAGAATTATATTTGAAAAACAGCCAAAAATAATAATAATACTTAGAAAAAAGTAAATAAAATATTGATAAAATGGTTGATATAGTAGAACAAATAGAAACCCCAACTATTTCTGATTCCTAAGAAAAAGCCACCTTGATTACTATTACTATAATTATTTGTGTACAAGTAAAAAAAATTGCATCTGAATAGACCTTTATTGATTACAATAATGCCTCTGATTAATAAGGTTTTATTAATTTATTGTGCAATGATTTTTATTTTACTTATTTCATACAGAAAACGAGATTCCGAACCATTTCAATGATTTATAAGCAGCAAAATTTCCCTTTTCTTGATTTCTAAAAATATATAAACCAATGCACAAATATATTTTAACTAAAAGTTTACTAAACTATAAAACTATAAAATTTAAATAAAAGTTGACCCAACTGTAACCATATAAAACATGACTTTGAAAACAGCCAAAACTTTAACTGGAGTGACAATTTATTTATTAATTATAAATACTTTTGTCTGAATTAACCGATTGGGCACTGTTCTTTTTTCAAAATCAATTAAAACAAAAAAAATGTAAAGAATATTTTAAAAGATTAATGGATATTTAAAACATTAAAATAAATAACTTTTTTTTTCATAAGATGGAAGAATAAGCTAAAAAAAAAGACAATCTTCACTTAAAAAATAGCAATAAAATTGTATCTCCTTAAAATTTCAACGCTTTTAAAATACTATAAAAGAATTTTTGTTTTCTTTCAATTATCATACATTAATACCTAAGGTAGATAATTTTTAGCTTTAAATATTTGATTTTTTTTTATTTAAAAAATTTCAACTGTTTCTAATATGCAATAAAGTAGTATACAATTATTACTAAAATTTACCAATAAAATAATTTATAGATATATATTTTTTCACTGCCTATTCAATATTGCTGTAAAAATTATGATTTAATTATAAACTCATAATTTTTTAGAGGCCACTTAGTTAATAAAAATTTACATTACCATTAAAATATTAATGTTTAAACTGAAAGGCTGAAAAGCAGATGATCTTTCAACATATCTAGAAATCTCGTAGTAACTCACTTTGATTAACTGAGTATAGGCAAAGTTCACTCTAATTGATAAATAAAACTTGTTATGCTTTCAAAATAAAAATAAAATTATTTTTCTGGAAATTTCTTCACAAACTTATTATGTCTAATTAAAACGTAATATATGAGTTGTGAAAAAACACAAGAGGAGGAAAAAGGCTTTTACAGTAGAATGAATAGACAAATTATTATTAATAGAAAACTGAGCTGCATTCATTGTTATTTGATTAGAAACTAAGAAACTACAAGAAATAAACGATAATTTGAGCATAAAAATCCCAAATAGTAAATCAAATATTTATCTGTTTTCAAAAAACAAATTGTTTAAATATTAGTTGAGGATTTTCATTGACTGTGACCCAAACCATCTAATTCATATGGTCAATCTATTTTAGTTGAACCTAGAAAAATTACAAATTTAAATATGGGAATTTTTGACATCACAATGTAGTGCCGACTAATTAAGAGACAAAAAAAAAATACAAATAACTACATAAAAATAATTGGTCAAAAGGTCAAATCTAATCTACATAAAGGAATGAATAGCCAGAACGCATATACTCTGTAATATTAAAATCTGTTTTTAAATCTCTAATGTTTTTTTTTTAATAAATCCATATCCAGTGATGCCATTAAATTTTGAAGATAAAAATCTCATCCCTAAAAATCACCGTCATAAAGATCTCTGTTATGTTTTTGTATTTCATAAAATAACTTTGGTTAGTCAGCAATTTATTATTATTGTTTTCAATTTCTTATTAAACATACCCTTAACACTTATTTTCAATTCACTTTGTTATTCATATAAACTTTTATACTCTAACTGAGGATATTTTACATTTCTTATTTATTTTCACCCCGAAGACAACCAAAATATCAACTTTCAGAATAAAGACTTTGATAAAAAAAACAGCATCCTAATTATTCATTAAATCAAAAAATAATAATTAAAGGAATTAATATATCACTAATATTTCTCTTCTTCTTTTTTTTTTTTTTTATTGCATTCGCATAATCTACACTCCTCTTCATTTCCTATTTTGATTATCCAATTGAGAATATAATCATAATTGATCCAAAAAGTAGTTTATTTTCCTCACCCTCAGTTAACTTGATTGAGCTGAAATGTTCATCAGTTAAAAATTGAAACAAATGAGTTCTGAAAACTCTAAAAAAATATATAAAGGCAAGAAATATTTGGCTTAATGTAATAAATAATAATACTATAGAAAAACTAATCATGTATATAATTTTTAAACATTTGAATCGCATTCGTTTACAAATGAAAATAAACAAAACCTTTTGTAATAATTACTACTACATTTGACGAAATAAGGTCAAATAAAATACTGGTTTGAACGTAAATTGATTCTTCCAGTGTATTTCATAGAAAACTATAAGTTTAAATATCTTAACTAAAGAAATTGTACATAGCTACCGAGAAAGAAAAAAACAAACCTTCTAGCACTAACAAATTTACTAAAAAAAATAATAAACAACATAAAAACTCTAAAAGAGAATGTTTACGAAAGTATACAGTGATTTCTGGCAACTAATGCACAGAGATTCCCAATAGCAATACGTCTAAACCTGTCATGACTAAATAGACTAAGCTGTGTTAATACACTTACGGAACATTCCACAAACTACCATATCAGCTATTGGTAAATCAAAAAGATTCGGCCACACAAGGTTTGGAGCGCCATTCTTTGGAGATGAGAGAAGCTTACATGGTGGATTGGAATGTGTGTACATCTGTTGGACAGGTTTTAACAGAATAGGTGTATATATGTATTTATTAATATATATATATATATATATATATATATATATATATATGTATTTATTAATATATATATATATATATATATATATATATATATATATATTATATTTAGAAAACTTAAGGTTGTAACATTGGCGATCTGCTCAGAATTCCCCTCTCCTCGAGCTCAAACTTGAGCATGTTGAACAGTGACAGCTGCTGCTCTGGCTTTAAAGTCAGCACCTAACATATCAGGGTTTTATATTAATTTATAAATATTTTAATTAATAACCCATATTTTTGTATAGGTTAATAACCAACAAGAAAAATTATTATTATAAATTATTACATTAATAAGGTTATAATGCTTATTAATATGATACATACAAACAAATTTTGTTGTGCATTATATCCTTCCTTAAACCTTTTAGTGCCTATGATAACGTGTGATAATTAGTGCTCCCCATAATATTATTATCTCCTCAATTATAAAAACTTTATCATACCATTGTGTTTGTTTTTTTTCAGTTTATTCAAGTAAAAACCTTAGACGACTGAATGGTGAAAGAATGGCAAATAAGCACTCCAAAAACAAAAACATTTTTTTCCATATACTTTCTGGGAGTTTACTTGTATTGTTTTAACTCTACTGGAAACGTGAGTGGGGTCTGAGTGCTGCTGTTATTTGGTAATGTCCCACTACGATTCGCGTGAACTTTGAGCTGCGACCTTCTATCTAGCTTCTTCATGGAACATAGACAGTAGGTCCATTTTCTTGATTTTTCATTTTGGGCTAACTCATAGCAGTGCTCAAATCCCCCGTTACTCAAATAAATTATGATTTTACCAATAAAAAATTAAATTTTAATAAATTTATTGAATTTGAAATTTTTTATTTCGTTTTCCCACCTTATTTGAATTATTTCAAAGTTAGAAATCTTGGTTATCAAGTTTCTGATGGGTATTGTGGGAGAGATGGGGTTTAAAAAACTAGGCGGTGCAAGTCCTGGAGGATTAAAAAGCGTAATTAACAAAAAGTGGAAATATTTGTTCCTAATGACTAGCTAAGGTTAAGAACATCTAATACACTATTTCTTTAGTAATAGGAGCTCAAAATATTTTTTTTTTAAATCGTGGGACTATAAAAAGTAATTTAAACCAGCAAACTTGAAAAAAAGGAAAATTTGTATGCCTAAAAAAGTTACACTCCCTTAGACAGTCCAATAACATTCATCTTCTACACCTAAGTCGGTTAATAATAATTTTTTTAAGAGATGGCACTTTTATAATCAAAATAATAATTTTAACAAAAAAAAAGTGTATGTAATTAATTTTTTGGTATCAGGTCCAAAAAAGTTTGAAGTTTTTTGGTTATCGCTTCAATTTGCCACAAAAAGTTTTAACTTTTTATTTCTTTCCTTTTTAATAATATTCTCGAACATAAAAATAATTATATTACTGACTATAGATAGTAAATATCATTGGCTATAAATAGATTTAACAACTGACTTACACATACTGTTTAGTTTATATCATCATATATACTTTGAAACGTTCATTTCTAAATGCATTGATTGTCAAAATACGCACATTTCCCATTATTAAATCTTTTCTTTTCCATATTAAAACTCATAATTATTTTTATTTTTAAGAATATTTTTTTTTTTAAAATATATTTATTGAAATTTACAACTGTATTAAGAATATTAAAAAAGAAAGGAGTGAAAAGTTGAAACTGAGACAAACTGTGGAACTTATACCAATTTTTTGGTTGGTTACAATATCAAATTAAAAAAAAAAAAAAAAATCTGAATGTACAGAAAATTGTAATTGTTATTTTTTTCTTTTCTTAGGATACATAGAAATCCAGTGTGATTTTGATTATAGAAAAATAAATGAATGTTATAATAAAAAGAAATACCAGCTGTAAAATTTTCTGAGGCGAAGCTGTCTGAATAAAACTTGATATATAGACATTGACGAAGGTGGCCATCAAGTACTGACAATCGAACCTGTCCATGATCCCTCCATGCCCTGGTATTACGTCACCGAAATCCTTGAAGCATATTTAAATCTAATGAATATTGTGAAAAGTTCCAGATTACTTCATATGAATTAAATAAGACAGCATAATGAGGATAACAAAAAAATATGATAGTATAAATTATAATAATTGCTTTTACTTTAATTACTTCCATCAGAGAAAAATACAAGTCATATTTCATAATAATAAGGAATATAATTCAACTTAAACAAATTAAAAAAAATACATGAAGATTTCTTTATTAAATTAAACTGGAAGCAAAGGAAAATTATGTAAATCTAAATTATAAAAAAAATTGTATTTACTATTACCTTTATTTTAAATGCCCTTTTAAAACCACTAGCGAAGAAACCTCCAAAAGGCCCAATGACGGAACTGAAGAGAGACATCGACAGAGAGTGGAGCAAGAATGGGTAGAGGGTCACTGTACCGCTGAAACCAAGCTTAAAAAGAAAAAAAAAATGTTATATAGTAAGAAAAGAAAATTTATGCATCTTTTTTATATTTTATTATTCAATGAAATTTACAACTGTATTACACTAATACAAAAAGTAAATAGGATGAATGGTACATAGAGGCATGAATAAAGACAAGTAGAGAAACTAGCCAGAGATAGTACTCAAATAAAAAGTTCAACTTAAAAGATCACAAGCTATCTTCTTTTCAGACGCCACGGAGGATTATCAGGAATTGAAGAGGTTGCTAGGTTTGAAACTAGCGGGTTTCAATGGAAATGACGTTTGTCATGAAAGGATTTATATTGGATTCAGGCCGAATCAGCAACAAATGGAACATTAAGGTCATTATTGATTTTTTTTTTTTTTTTTTTTTTTTAGGTGGGCGTAAAGAACTTTGCACTGCGACCATTTATTGATCTATTGTGCACCCCATTGATTGATGCGATTATTATAATTTTAATTCAGCCGAACCCGCAAATTTAAGTAAGCTTGACGGATTGATTAAGTCGTACTGCCTGGGGTTAGTGACTCTGTCCATGCCAAAGGTTGCAAACCTTAAGCTGGCCAACCCATCACATAGGCAGATAATATGATAGGGTGTTTCGTCCGCTGTATGACAAAAGCGACACGTGGGAACCTCCACCAGTCCCAACCTAAACATATGTGCATTGAGACTGCAGTGGCCCGTAATTGCCGCCATAATTGTTTTCAAATCCGCTCTATCCAGCTCCACAAGGGCTTTGCTCATCTTCTCATTGAAGCCTTCTATGAATAATTTAGAGTGTTTTAAGCCACTTGTCATGCACCAGAGTTGATTCATTTTTCTAAGGTAGATTTCTTTTATTCTACGCTTAGCATAGCTGAGACTGATGCCACAGACTGGTTCTGGGGTGCACGGAATTTTGTCCGAACCCAGCCTGGCCAGTCTATCAGCTTCTTCATTGCCAGGGATGCCATGGTGACCAGGAACCCACTCAACACTAACCCTGTTGTTCTCAGCCAATTTGTTAAGAGCTACATAGCAGTCCCACACAATCCGTGAATTAGTGGAGTGTCCACCAAGTGCCCCTATGGTAGCCTGACTGTCACTAAAGAAGGTAATCCTTCTAAGCGACATTCGCTCATCCAGTAGTGTCTGTGCACAGTGATTGATGGCAAGTACTTCAGATTGAAATACTGAGGAGTGCCTTCCCAGGGAGATCCAAATTCCTTCCCTAGGTTTGTCCATCCTCCAGAACCCTGCACCCGCACCAGAAGCCATAAGGGATCCATCAGTATAACAATTAATGCCGTTGCAGGGCCTGTGCCTTTTCGTTGTGATAATTTTAACACTGTAGTTTGGTGACATTGAGTCCCGAATCCGAAGATCAGTTCGCATTGCTAAGATGCAGTCCGCCTCAATTTTAGAGAAAAGTTCCCTCGAGCTCTCACTACCCATATCCAAGGAGATTATGTTCTGTTTTGATAGCCTGTACTTAGAGACCATGGCCTGGTACTCAAGTTCCAATGTCAATGCCCTAAGCCCCAGCACCATCTCCATTGTAGCAGTAGGAGTCGTCCTCATAGCACCCGTCATCATTAGACAGGCCAATCTACCTCTGTAGCTTCTCCAGCTTAAGCCTGGTTCCACTTTTTCCTGCGCCTTGCCACCACACAAGGGCTGCATAGGTGACAATGGGTCTGATGGCCGTCCCATACAGCCAACAGACCATTGTCATGAAAGGATTTATATTGGATTCAGGCCGAATCAGCAACAAATGGAACATTAAGGTCATTATTGATTACTATGTTCGTAACAAAGTAAGGAGCATTGAGGATGTTACGAAGGATTTAGGATTGAATACAAGAGGAATTTGATGGCGTAGTGGAGCCCCAAATTTGTGATTAATTGGGAGCTTAGAGTGTTTGTCTAGTAAATGTTGAAGTAGCCTGAAAGGCGAGCTGTTCCTTGTCGTTTCAGTCTAGTATTAGAGGATTCCAAGTTAAACGTTTATTAAGGTGTACTCCTGAGTACCGGACCTATTCTACAGGAATCAGTGGAATGTAATTAAAGGATACAGGAGGACAGAAAGTATCTGCTTTATGACGGAGGTTAAAGGTGATTTGATGGGATAAGTTATAGAAATAAAATCTTTCTTTTTGCTATTTCTCTAATACCCTTCACCCTTGAGGACTCTTGGGGGGCGAAGGAGATCTGAGTGCTGATTTTTTGTTAGTTTATGTCCCACCAGGATGCGTGTGAATTTTAAGTCGTAAAAAAACATTCAACATGGAGCACAGGCTTTAGGGTCATTTTCCCTGATCTTTCACGTAAGTATCAACACCCCTTTTGTTGGTGTTACTGATACTCAGACCCTCCATAATTTATCTTCCAGGATTGAAGTAAGTAGCTAATAATTTGAAAACCCCGTAACAATGTTTTTTACAGACAAAATACTCCAAGAAATCACTGATTTGACCAATAAAAATTTAGGAATATCACAGAACTACTCAAGAACCCCTGACTGTAAAAAATAAAACTTACTGAAAGTAGTAAATTGTACTTTTATAGCTGAGTGTTTGCTTGAGATATTCGCAATTCAATGTTTGTGATTTCTGGGACGACGATATCGGAGAGTAAGTAGGTTTCAACTTTTTAATTTAGTTTTCTCACTTTCTTTAAGTTTCTTCAAGGTTAGAAATCTTAATTATCAAGTTGCTGATAGCTCATGTGTGAGAGATGGGGTTTAAAAGACTAAAGAAGTGTAGTGTCACTCAGAACCATCCCGCCCCTCACCCGCGAGTCCTCGCGTCACAGAACCGAATGCGAGTCCTGGAGGTTAAATTTAATTTTTCTTCTGTAAAAAAAAAACATAATTTCTGATCAAAATTACTGCTTGGAAGTAATGTTCTGATGAAGATGCTTGGAAAACTAAATACTTCAAAATTAATCCCTAATTGTTTTAGAGTAATATAATATTCCCATCATAATATTCATAAATATTTCAAAATGGTTGAAACATAATGTGATTAGTCTATAAAACCTTTGTATATAGTAAACAAGAATTATCATTCAACGGTTATTCTTATGCCCAACAGGTTAGTTTTAATATATATATTTTCTAAAATGGTCAAAATTGAGCCAATTTCTTGATAGCTCAATTTCCTTCAGCATAATACAGCTTTCAAATTAACATTAATTACCTTTCCAAGGTAAATATATAAAGAACTAAGTGAAAAAAGTAATTAGAATAATTTTATTAAAACTCACTGTAGTCGAGATGCTAGCCAAGCTCTGAGGCAGGGTATACTGCTGCGGCCTAAACAATGGTGATGGATCACACTCCATTGTCATTCTTCCTGCATCTTCTGTGTACTCGATCGGGCAAACGAAATACTGGTATTGACACAAGATATAGGAGGCCTGAAGGATGAAGCTCTTATCAGTAAAATTCAATGTATATTATAAAATTTTAAGGGCATAACTTAAAAAGAATAATACATATTTTTATAGAATATTCTTCAAAAACTATAGAATTCGATAACTGTTATTTTTCTATTGAAAAACAAAATTAGTAAAAAAATAAAAATAAATAAGAAGGTTCTAATAGTTGTCCATGTACTTGTATATTAGCAGGTCTGCAGGGACTGTTATCCGCCTTTGTTTATAACCTGAACACTAATAATACCTACCTAATACATTATTAATTGTATTATAAGATAATACCTAAATATTATTAACAAGACAAAAACAATTTCATAATTCACACACAAATAACCCAAATGAGGTGAGTGATAAGAAGAGGTTACAGGAAATAAGAAGCTAGGTTTCATGCAGATCAGGTAATACGCAAGTACCGTGATGATGAATAGACTTTTATTGTTCTTTTGGTTTATATGTTTAAAAGCAATTGCAAAAATACTTACAATAAGCCCAAAAATCACAGTTGCGATGCCACCACCAATGAAACCTTCCCAGGTTTTCTTAGGAGACAACTTAATGAGAGGTGTACGACCGAAGAAAAATCCAAAGAGATAGGCCCATACATCATTACAGACAATCATTGACACAGGAATGATAAACCTATAATAATAATAATAATTATAAATAAAAAGAACAAATTAGTTATAAAAATAAAATCATGTTTTATAACAGTTTCATACCATATCAATCCTGTGAAAATGTTCTGAATAATTAGATAGCTTTGAGTAACAACGATGAGAAGAGCGACATGGGTCCACGCAAAGAGAGAAAATTGTTTCATATAATACTTTTTGACAAGTGACAAGACGAACCACACAAACCCGGATACATACAGACAAAACGATATGAACCTATGGTACGTAACTAAAAATTTAAGGTATTCCTGTAAAGAAGAGAATAATGTTGAGAAAAATTAATACTTATGAAACTAGATAAATAAAAAAATGTATGCATTATACTTACAGTTCTGTTTATAACCACACCAAAATAATCGACCAAACTCTCTCCATAAAAGAAATAATTAGAAGTCAAAAGAAAATACCAAGAGAGGGATCTAAACCATGGAAGACCATGAATACGGTAGACAGCATAACCGATATTAATGATTTCTTCGAAACATTTCACTTGCACCAACAAGGTCTGAAAAAAGTATTATTAGTTATTTCGACAGAACATAAAATCTTCAATAAATTTTTTTTTTATAAAAGTAGTATATCATTTTAAAAGTTTTTGTATAGACGCTAGAAAGTAAATAAGCTGGTGGTGGAGATTAGATAAAGAATAAAATCATGAACTTCTTTAAGAACTAAGTTTAATTTACGACAAAACAACCAAACCACATTTCCAGAACAAAGCCAATGCTGCAATAGTTTTATCTAGTGCAATATGTGATAATTAATTTCTATACAACTGTAAAACTCATATTAATTGGAATTATAAAAATTAGTAATAATTTAATTTCATATTGTTTAAAATTGTAAGTCTAATATGGCCAGGGAGAGGGAGGAGGTTAAATAAATTTAACTTTTTGGAGTTTAGTCCTTAAGAAACGATTTTCATATTTAGCCAGGGGTATGACAATTTTTAACAGCTTAGCAGTTACCTTCTGCACCGAGCAGCCACTCCTATTGGCCCTGAAGATGATCTACACAGTAGGTCGAAACGTCGGCACACATAAAATATAATAAGTAAGACCGCGCCTAATCTTGCTACAGCTTCCTATAGCCCTGAAGATGACCCACAAAGTGGGTCGAAACGTCGGCACATAATTAAATAAGCAACCACTTATTTAGTGTTTTCATTTGACTGCACCCCCAACTATTTTCTTCCTTACGTCTACTCTCCAGTCAACCATCCCCTCGCTTCTCATAAAATATAATAGGTTTCAACTTATTTGCTATGTTTTTTTGACTGCACCCCCAACTATTTCCTTCCTATATTAGTACCTACCAGTCAACGAATTTCTTTCCTATATATATATATATATACATATATACATACAGGATACATATATCTGAGATATATATATACATATATATATATATCAGATGTGTATTAGGTTTCTTTCTCTGTTCATGTTTGTCATTCAAAAGGGACTAGGTCCCAGAATAAAGTTACTTTACTATTCTATTCTATTTTAAATTTCTTCTTTTTAATTGTACTGATTTCAAAGTCATTTTTTCTAGAAAAATTTTTAATTGTTTTATCGATATGAAAAATAAAGCAGAACTTCCAGTCATTCAAAGTAACTCTATTTTGTTTGTTTTACTAATATCATATTATTATAATAAAATCCTTAAATAACTAATTTTTATTGAAGTTATTACACAAAAAAACATTTTCTCAGTAAACTTAATCTATTTTTTATTGTTTACCTGGAATGTAATAATTTTGTTATCAAGAGCCAATTTATTATAATTTATTTTCTTTTATCTCTAGAAGTTAAAATGATAACCAAAGTGAGATAAAAAATTTTAAATAAAATATTGACTGCTATATTGAATACATTTTGAAAATGAAAATTACTCTTAAAAATATTTTTGAAAACTGTTTCAATCAACTTACTGTGATCATCAAAGCCAGTGGCCCCAAATAAATAATAAATCCGAATAAACCAATCATAAAGAGTGTAAATATAGTCCTTATAACCCAATTCCTCCATCTAAAAAAAATTCGAAGATTAAAAATGATTATACATTAAAGAATAAAATTAATAATAATAATTTAAAAAATATGAAAAAATGTTACCTTGAAGGTAAGCCACTCAAAACGTCTGTGAGTACTTCCGGTGTTTTGTCGGTACCTTGAGGAATGTTCTGAGCAGCATCTAATTTATCATCTTCAGAATCGAGCTCATCTCGCTAGAATAATAAAATTCTATTTCAGATAGGAGTATAAATTAAGAAATAAAAATAACAAACTTTAATTTACTGATAATCAACACAAATAAGATCAGTATGTGAAGTCAATATTAAGAAGTAGAAACAGACGGAATCAGCTGTTAAACAATTCTCTTTAAGATACATACAATCACTCCAAATGGAACAATAGAATGGAGTCCTTGGAGTGAAAATTCACTCCACTCATTCTTCCATATTTTACCAACGGGCAGTCCATGCATTCTCAAGTATATTACATTACTTAAAATCAATAAACATTTCTATGAATATTAGAATAGTTAGAATATATTTTTATTTTGAAAGACATCATTTCTGCCCCTTGTGAACTTGTGGGTCATTATCAGGGCTGAAATTAAATCAGTGATACTTGAAATATATATGCCATTCAGAATAAAAAGCAGATGACTCCAAATTTCAAAAATTGCATTTAGAATAAAAAACAGATAACTCCAAATTTCAAAATTTGCTGAAACTGCAGATTCTGGTGTAGGGAGTTGGTGGCCCCATCACCCAGTCATCTGACTGCAATCAGCCACTGGTCCTCCAGGTTGGGGGAAACCCAGTACCGGGGGGGGGGCCCAGTCACCCTTTCTCCTGAGGGGAGATAAATATTCAGGAGACCAGTTGTCCCGAGAATACAGGGCTTCTATTGCTGGGCTAATAACCTCATGGTAGTAAAATTTATTCAAAGAAAACAAAATAGCCTCGGATGTGGACATATCTCAACGATTTTTTTAAAATGTAACCTCACAATTGATTTTTTCACATTGGTTTAAGAATCATAGCTGACTATTTAGGCATAATCTCATAATCAACCAACAGCTAATAAATCAAATAAAACAAAATGAATATAAAACTAAGAGAACAATATAAAATGAAAACTAAAAAATATTCTATTAATTAAAAAATAAAACTATAAATAAAAATAGAAAAATTAAATATGATAAATGCGCGATTTGTCATTAAACAAATGATATTGTTAATATTGTATAGAAATAAAATATAACCAAGCCGAGTGAAATTGATAATTTTTCCTTTAACGATTTTTAAAATACCAAGACTAGGAAATCTGATGAAAAATCACCTATATTTCTTCACAAAATCTTTTGTTTTAAATAATAAAAATAACAAGAATGGAAATATGAATACACATATGAAAAAATTGGATTTTCATGTCAGTAAGGAAATTCTCATACAGAATTCACACACACAGATTTTTTTTTTTTTTTTAAATTAAAATCATTTAATTCTGGTTTTATTATTTATAATTTCATTTCATATTTCCTCAACATACATACTTAATTATTGTATTATTTTCCCATGTAAAGTTTTTTTTAAAAAATACTATTGTTTAACTAAGCAATCGAAACATAACTTGGTATTAAAACAAAGTTATTTAAACATATTACATTTCATTTTAACAAAATCCTCTTTGTTTATTCATTTATCCCACTATTCTTTAGAACTTAATTAAAATGTTATAACTTATATTTTACTTTTACGTAATTTATTTCTGTCTTGCACACAAATGTTAATCTCCAATTTAATTTTAGCCCTACCCTCATCCTATAAGTGTTGATAGAAATGTGAGGTCATATAAACAATTCACATCGCAATTCCTAGTTATCTGTTATCCATGATACACCTCCAAAAGTGTATTATTTACTAATGTGAATATTGTTTTAGATATCAGTTCCACAGGTTGTCGCTGCGAGTTAACTGCTAACTACTTTAACTTTTCATTAGTTTCCTTTTTAATATTCTCCATAATTACAAATAATCATGAGCTTTAGTATAGAAAAAAGGAATGTAATTATGGGAACTGTATGTATTCCCATAGTCATTTCATCAATAAATGAACGTTTCAACAATCAATACATTAGAAGAAGAGAAGTTATTTCCTGGTTAAATGATAATATATACATTTCCCATAATGCCACTCTTATTTCCATAACTAAACCTAACAATTATTTTTATTTTTGGTAATATTAAAAAGGAAACGAAAGAAAAGAAGAATTCTTGTAACTTAACTCGAAAGGATAACCTAATGAGCTGATACCTTGTTTAATAAAGTGATATTGGATTAATGAAAATTTTAATTTTTAATATTAAAATTTCTCATATTATTATCTTATGACGATTCCTTGATATGTGTATATAAAATTAGAAAAAATGTATTATTGCTGCAAAAGAAATAGTAAAACACATCATTAATTTAATAAAAGTTCAAAATTATTCATTTTTTAAAAGTATATTGTAAATTTCATTAGCCTTGAATAACTTCTCGATATATCTTTTAAAACAAACAATGACAAAATAATAGAACAATTAATAAAATAAGGATTATTTCCACATTAGATAAATGGGGATAAAGATAACAGCTAAAGATATGAATAGTCAAATAAGACAAGGAAAATAAAAATCATTTTTATATATTTCAAGTCAGTCTGAGGATATATATAAATGCCAGGTAATGTTATCAACTATCTTATCACTGGTATCAGATATTAGAAAAATAAATTCACACTCATAAGTGGAAAGCATTTCAATTAAAGTATTTTTTCAATGTGGAGCATTATATTTAATAATCTAGGCAATTATAATTATCCAAAACATGATTATTGCTTACATGGTCACTTTCTGAATCAGGTCTAGATTCTGGTTCTTTCTTATCAGGAATTCTCCTTCTCAAGTCTTCCATGGTGGTTAGATTAGATTAAGAATCGACGGTCCTTTAAATAAATTAAAGGCTCAGCTCGGCTCACTAAGTGGATTACATGTTACAGCCAAATCTCTAAATTCAATTCTTATAACGAACACAACAGAATATGCTCGTCACGATCGATGTTGTTTAGTACCAACCCCTAATATTGCGTTCATCCGTTTTTTAAATTCAAAGATAATCATTAAACTTCTGAAATTAAAATAAAATAAAAATATCTGAAATCAATGAAATTAGAGTTTAAATGCTCAACGATCGTGTGATTTAAAGAAGATATCAGAGATAACTATAGCAAGTAAACGATTGATAAGGTTGCTGTTGATGATCACCTGATTAGTTGTGTGTTTAAATAAAGAATAGACACAAACAAGTTACGCATTTATTCTCTGACATGAATAAAAACTTTTAAAACCTATTCCTTTCGTTATTCTCTTCCATTGATTTTATATTTATAGGACCAAAGATGGAAGGTTTAATCCTAAATATTTATTATACTGCTTCTTGTATGCCCCTTCTTTGGACAAAAGGCATTAGTGATGAATTAATGGTTCCATTGATCAGAGCATTCTAAAAATTATTCACGATTTGGAATTATCTTTTTATTGATGTAATTATGTAATTCGAAACCAGAAATTCAATAGGTTTCAATGATTATGTAGTGTGAATTATCTAACAGAATGTGTAAGAGGGGATATATGTTTTCAACCATTCTTTTTAAACAGAATGTTGTTGTCTATTATTATTATTAGTAATGTGCTACTTATGATTATTGATAAGAAAGTAACCTCCTATTGTTTATAGCAATCGAAGTTGATCTTTCCTTAACAGCTGAGAAATGTACACATGATCGTATCAGCTGTGTTTAGTTTTCGTAGGGGGTCATTTTCTATTTTCAATGGTGCACTGCAATGCATCCATCTATATATCGTTTAAGAATATTATAATTTTATTAAATAACAGTATCGATCTTTTATTGTTGCACGACACTTAACTCATACAATATATATCAACTGTTAAATATGCCAATTTCATACATTTTTCTCAATAAATATATCACTGTGAATGAGTTCCCTAATTTCAAAGAAATAGTTAAACCGGGAAGATTTAATGCTCTTTTTTGAAAAAATGGAGAGACAATAGTTATGATTAGTTATTTAGTTAACTATGCCATTGCAACAAATAAATGTGACACCTATTGAAAATATATCTAAAGAAACCGAGGGTTCATTCAAAGAAGCACAGGTAAGAGATGGTTCTTTGGTTACAGTATTTTTTTTTACTTAGAACACAAACAAGTGACTCCAGATATTGTTGTTATAGATGTATATTCGATCAAGTAAAAGTCAAGAAGTTTATGGCAGAAGTGAATCGCAGTCGTCTAGCCAAACTTCGACCAGTGTGGAAATTTGTCGAATATGTCACTGTGAAGGCGATGCTGAAGGAGGACTTATAGCTCCCTGTTATTGTTCTGGGTCGCTTCGCTACGTTCATCAAAACTGTCTTCAGCAATGGATTAAATCGTCCAATATTCGGTGTTGTGAATTGTGTAAATTTCAGTTTATCATGCACACCAAAACCAAGCCCTTCATGGAAGTAAGCCTTATCTTTCTTTAAAAATTTTCTGTTTATAAAATATCTAGTTTTTAGTAGGTTATAATTAGACATTTAAATTATTGGTGTTAGATAATAGATATAATAAGATAACAAGCCAAGGGTTACAATAGGAATTTCTTGTTGTTTTTTTTTTTTGTAAAAATAGGAATCTTCCAGTTCTATTATAGTTTTTATTGTGAAGCAAAAAATGTCGAATTTTTTAAATGAATCATTTAAATTTTTTTTAAATCATTGATATTGCTCATTATTTTGTATCCATTACCTACTTTATTTAATCCGAAATTCAATTTATTTTAAAAAAAGAGTTTTTATTAATAGTTTCTTGTAAAACCTGACCATCTGAGGTTTTGTAACTTTTTTAGATAAACTTTTTAGGATTGATCTTATCTAATTTGTTTTATTATAGATTACTGACATTTTTTTTTTTTTTTATCTGTATGTTTATCTATGATCATTAATAGGTTTATAGGTTTCAGTTAAGATTTTCATTTATCTGATCCCTACCAAAACTTCTTTGTTAAAAACTTATCTTCTTTATATTATACCATAGAATTAATGACCGTAACAGATTATATGTATTATATATAAATATATTTTGTTCACCATATTATTTCATTATTAATTGTATAGACCTTTCTTGCTTTTATGTCTTAACTTTTATTTTAAACACTAATAAAAAGCTAAATATTAACTTTAGTATTACTCTTTATAATACCTTATGAAGATAAGTGATTCATACAAAAAATAGTTGAATTCAATAGTTTTTCTATCGTAAAAGTTAGAACTAACTGCCTTGATTCACTTATAAATTAAACTGCCCTACTCCTTAAGAGATACTGACATCAATAAATTGAAGTGTGGCTCTTAGCAAAACAGAATTTATCAAAATATTTACCTTTTTGATTATCCTTAATGCATATTGTTTGATAGCAGCTGGGCAAGTAACAATTACCCTTCCTCTTTTGTATTCTTAAATAATAACAACGAACGAGGTCACGATTTGATTTGTAATGATTTCATTGTATCGTTTAACGATTAAAATAAATATATAATAAACGTTTTTCTATAATTACAAATTTAATGACAACATTTTTTTATGTTGTTGATCTTATAATTTTGAAGCTTTTTTTTATTCTAATATATTATAATAATAAAATACTTACTCGTATATGTTTTTATTTTTAAGCAGAATTATTGATTTAGTGATAACAAACTCGATTTCTCTACTTCAATATTTATTAAGATGCCTATTCTTTATATATATTTTTTACTCATTATTTTAAGGTAATAACAAAGAAAAATAAGTTATTAATAATATTTTTATATGAATAATTTTTTTTTTAGTTACAAATTCATTCTTAGTAAATTAGAATAACGCTTTAAATTTCTGAACAAACATTTTTTTTTTTTTTTTTTTTATCCTTTAGATGGTTATATGTTTTTTTTTATCTATACAATAATATGGATTTATTTTTTAAATATTTAAACAACAGTAGAAAATATTCAATATTTTTATAGTTAAATTTTTTTCTTAACTCTTTTAATTCTTATTTTTTTAAAATTATTAATTAGAAATTCAAATTGAAGAAGAAATTATAGATTACAAGTTGATACATTTTCAATTAAGAAAACAAGCAAAATTTATCAAAATTCTGCTAGCTCAATAATTGGCCGCTTAAAATATAGACCTTTTTTCCATTTGCAGTGTTTCATTTCCCTTTCTTGTCCTTTTAAGCAGCACACAGATTAAAAATTTCTTACAAAAAATATTTAATGGTATTTTCTTAGCTTTTATTTATAATTTCTAAAGAAAGGGAATCATTTATTATATAGTTGAAATCTTGGATTGACTTACCAATACCAAAAATGATATATTCTTTTATATCTAATATAAAAACTGTCGATCAAAATTAGTTTCAAGAGAAAAAGGTTAGTTACTTTTTATTATGTGGTTTCATAATTTTCATATTTCCTTGTTTTTTTTATTTTGCGCATTTAATTTCAATACAATTACTCCTGCTTTTATTTTATTACTAAATGAAAGTCTGCAATAATTTGATATGAAAAAGTATTTCATTGTATGTTTTCAACCTTTAATATTTATGAGGAAGAAAATGGTAAAGGTGGAGGTCAGGAAAAATTCTCTTTAATAAGGAGAAATATATTTTAAACCCAACGTTTCGACCTACATTGCAGGTCTCATTCGGGACTTATATTTAAATTTATTTAGGGCTTATAGCTATATTTATTTTTTACTTTAATATTTAAATATCATACATGTTTATTTGTTTGTCATATTACGTCTGTTTATTTTCATTTTTAAAACTTATTAATTTTTTATACCTTGTTCAATATATTCTCCAAAAAAATTTAACCAACATTAGTATAATAGCATAAATAAATAAATCTCTATGTGCTGGTAAAAAATGACTCAGTGGTAGAGTAGAGTTGCCATGCCGAAGGTCCTGGGTTCAAATCCCGCTGCCAGAAAGACTTTTATTTAAACTGTTAGTAGCCGGAGATGGGATTTTTATCACACATCCTCTATAAAGTAGGTACCTAAAATAAGGGGGAAAATCTGGCAGTTGAGAGTGATCTAGGACAAATCACCTGCCTGCACTACCGGTGTCCAAGAAACTGTATAGTCTCTACCATGTACTGAATCCCAAACCCTTCGCAGGTTGTAGTGGTACAGATCGAATACAAAATGGAACATTGGAGTGGTCTGTTCATTAATAGAGCTTGGAATCACTTTTGCCACAAAGCAAGTTCTGTAGCTGTTCCACTTCAGTGTTCAAAGTTCAATTTGAAATGATATTTCAGTAGCCATCTTAAACTAAATGGTCTTAAGTTAAATTAAAGCATATATCTGTTGGGTTTTATCCTCACTAAATAACTCTGTAAGGGCTTTAATGCTGAGTTTGCTTATTTTCTTCCTCTGAAGTATCTTTAATTTCATTTGTTTACAAAAAATTAACGTTCTCTGAGAAATAGTCTTAATAAAAAATTAAGAGTTATAAACTATGAAAGCATTTTATAATTAAT
Organism: Troilus luridus; assembly: GCA_964056705.1. Classification (NCBI taxonomy): domain Eukaryota; kingdom Metazoa; phylum Arthropoda; class Insecta; order Hemiptera; family Pentatomidae; genus Troilus; species Troilus luridus. Next base: position 198,391,140 of record OZ057412.1, read on the forward strand.
TAAAATAAAATAAAATTTGTAAAATGTGAAATCATATTTACATTTTTTTTTTTAATGTATGTTTAATTTTTTTCAGTGGGAGCCATTGGAAATGACTGGGTTCGAAAGAAGAAAACTGTTATGCGCCGTGATATTTCATGCCATTGCTATAACCTGCGTTGTATGGTCATTGTATGTACTTATTAATCGGACTGCTGAGGAGATCCACGAAGGTGTTTTAGAATGGCCTTTTTGGACAAAACTAATCGTTGTTGCTATAGGATTTACTGGAGGAGTAGTCTTTATGTACATCCAGTGCAAAGCCTACATGCAGATTTGCCAAAGATGGAAAGCTTTTAATAGGTGAATTCTACTTCTAAGTTCATAATATAATAATATAATTTAATTTTTTTTAAATATTATTGAAAGAAAATACAATAAAATAAAATTGGATCCAGTAGTTCCACCTGAAACTAAAAACGATTTCATATACCAAATGGAAGTATTAATACTTACAAACTAACTATTATATGAAAGTTGAAAATAATGTAGTAGTATAAAGAAATACATATAAATGAAATAAATAATTTGATGAGAATATTTAATACAAATATAAAAACAGAAATTAATAAAAAATTTGGGGGGGAGGGGAGTTGAGTAGTGGCTCAATGGTAGAGCACTGAGGTGCTATGCCGAAAAACCTGGTTCAAATCCGACTGCTGGCAAGACTTTTATTTAGTCTGTTAGCTGATGAAGATGGATCATATAGGATCTAGGACACCCAGCCTCTAAAAGTGGGGACCCAAAACAAGGGAGAAAAATCTGGCGCTTGAGGGTGATATAGCAAATCACATCACACCACATCCCTGCTCAACCGTTGTCCATGAAACAGCACTGTCTCTACCATGTACTGAACCCCAGACCCTTCACGGGTTGTAGTGGTACAGGTTACAAGAGTTGAGAAAGCCCAAAAGGATCTATTACAACTAATGAGATTGGTTCTAAATTCAAAAAGAGATTTTGAAGTCCTACTGACTAAAACCTCGCCCATCCTGGCCCCATCCCCAGCATTTGTTAGTGTTAGCAATATCAGGGTCACAAAAGAGATCATAGATTTCTTTATTTTTCCTCCGTCTCCATCTTAAATTCACAACTACCACCACAAATACCTGGCCCAAATATGTTTCGGAGGACCCTGCATTTGAAAGCAAGTATCCTTCTCCATTGCCCATGCTTCTCTTTCATGTGTAAGCACTTGGCCAATCAGAGTTTTGTACATTTTCTACTTGCTGTATTGTTGTCTCTGCCCAAAATCACAACAGTTTGCAGACAATATTCTTTTCCTGGAGGTGTTGGTGTGTAAGACTTGGTAGCCAAGATAAGTGAATTCTGAAACCCATTCGAAGAGGTATGTTCTGAATTCCACCTCATCTCCAGGTTGTCTTAGATCCTGCTCAGCTATCGTGTACTTCATCTTATCTTAACCACTAAGTTTCTACTACTAGTTTGTACTAAGTTTCATTGCTGCCACTTTCATGGAGAGAAAGGCCTCTTCAACTGACTGTTTTGATCTTCCAATTTTCTGCGTAGGCAAGGAGCTGTACCAATCTATTGATGATAATTCCTGTTGTCTGGACCATCATCATCATTCGTGGCGCTACAACTCCTGTAGAGTCAAGGCCTCCTGCAGCTTGGTTGGCCAGTCTTCTCTATTGGTAGCCACTACTCTCCAATTGCGGATTCCCAAGGTGGACCTGGCATCCGCCGCCACTCCATCGATCCATCGGAGCCGAGGTCTTCCCACTCTTCTTGTCCCATAAATCCTTTCGTCTAGGACCATTTTAGGAATCTCATCCTGGTTCATTCTAATTATATGACCTGCCCATCGAAGCCGGCCTACTTTTATTACCCTTAAAATATCTGGGCTCTTGTAGAGTCTTGCTAGCTCAGCGTTCGTCCTTATCCTCCATATCCCATTGGTGCAAACTGGGCCATAAATTTTCCTCTCGAACCTTAGGAAGAGGGCTTCCTGTGAACTGGGTAATGTCCAACATTCGGAGGCAAAAGTGAGAACAGGTCTTACTAGGGCCTTATACAAATGCACCTTCGTGTTTTGGGAAATAGCCCTGCTTCTAAAATGCTTCAGTAACCCGAAATAACATTTATTTGAGGACATAATTCTGCGATGGATTTCTGCTTTTATGTCATTATCCGCGTTCACCTGTGATCCAAGATACACAAATTCCTTCACCCTTTCAAATTTAAACCCTCCAGCCATAAAATGCGATGGTTCATGCACATTCACTTGTGGGCCTGCATGCATATATTTGGTTTTTGATTCATTGACCTCTAAACCCAATCTAGCTGATGCTATCTGGAGACTGTTAAAAGCATTTTCTAAATCTGTAGGGGTTCTTGCCACAATATCTATGTCATCGGCGAAGGCCAAAATCATAGAAGATCTATTGAATATAGTTCCCCCAATTTGTATTCCAGATTTCCACACTGCACTTTCAAGGGCCAAACTGAAGAGAAGGCATGCGAGGCAATCACCCTGTCTCAGCCCTTTGTGAGTTTCGAAGCTTTCAGTCAGGTCACCTTGAACACGCACTGTGCATTGTACCTTCTTCATCGTTGTCTGGACCATGAAGTTTCTAATTGCCTTTTCTGGAGTCAGATTAAATATTAAACTGGCGATTGCATCGCCCTGACATGTACCCCTTCTTGATGGGAAGCCCTCGCTACGACCATTTTTAACTTGCATGACACATTCAAGCTCAGTCATAGTCATTCTGATCAGGCTTATTATTCTGTACAAAACTTCCTTATCAACACTATCGTAGGCCGCCGTGAAGTCATGGAATTAGTGGTGGATTGTAATGAGAAATTCACGTCCCATTTCCAATGTTGTCCTTAGGCAAAAGAGATAGTCCATTGTCAATTTGCCTCTTCTGAATCCACTTTGATAGGGTCCTATTACTCTTTCTGCTAAAAGTGCAGTGGGGAGAAGGGATAAGCCTCTGTAATTCTTACAGTCATAATGATCTCCCTTTTTAATATGGAACACACTAACAGTTTTCTCCATTCTCCCAGGATAGCTTTCTTGATCCAGATGTCCTTCATGAGGTTGTGGAGGGTCTTAGGTCGTCTATTCTGGAGCTTTGTGATTCTTAGCATCAGGCACCTCTTTACCATCTCAGTATCCTCATCGGGGAGTGTCTGTTGGCCTAATTATTATTTATTAATATATTAATAATATATGTATTAGCCACTTAAATTAAAAAAATGAAATATTGATTTTTAATCAATGTTGAATAATATTAGTTAACCTTGTATAAATGAGAAAGAAAATGGCCCGGGTGGAATATGAGGAAGAAAATTCTCTTATATAGGGAGAACTGTTTATTGGTAAGCTGTTTCGACCCACATTGCAGGCCTTCTTCAGGGCTAAATATAAAAGATAGAAATAAATTAAATGAATTCATGGCACAGAATAACACTATATCTAGTACATTGATAGAATAATGTTATATGTAGTAAATAGTAGAAATAAAAACCAGAGGGGATTGAATTATATAATGAAAAAGAGGTACTATATATTAACAAGGAGGAACTGTTTTAATTCAACAAGGTAACAAATGAAAAATTATAAAGTAGAGCAAATTAAAAAATGAAAAATTATCCAATTAAGTATCCAAAAAAATGTAAAAAATGAAAAATTAAGAATTAGGACAGAATTATAGTAGAAAAAGATTATAGATTGATAAAAAAAATTGTAGAACAGAATTATAGTAGATATAATGATAAAATCAAAATTAATAAAAATAAATAATGGAAATTAATAAAAAATTATAGAACAGACAGAATTACAGTAGATTGAATTTGTATATAGACATTTTATAGAATTATAAGGAATTTTCATAAAATAATAAAATTAAATGTGGTAAAGTGAACACATGCCATGCTTAATATATTTAACCCTCAGGCACTGACATTGTTTTTCCTTACACTAGAACTAACATATGTTCTTACGGACCACCTTATTTAAAAATGTATTAATATATAAAGTCATTATATTTTTTGTTATTATCTATATGAAACATTTTTTATTTCCCACAATCAATGAATATATGATATTTAATCTGATTATTGTAAACAAATAAGATCAATACAGGAAATAGTAAAAATTAAAAACTACTTGTTTTAATACTTTTGTGTTACAATATATTTAATTTTGGTTTTAAACAATTAAAAAACTATTAATGAAACTAAACATATGTTTAAAAATTAAAATTGTCACTGGGTCAGGCAATTGACACTCAGTTTCTTGGAGCACTTCTTCATGCATACAGTTTTGTTGTATTTCTCATAAAAGAAAGTTTTTTTCTTCATTCTTTTTTTTTTTTCTTTGGCCATGTAATAGTTTCCATTGTTTCTTGTGAGTTTTCCCACATCCTGAACAAAAGGAGTGGTTTCTTTTATGCCTAATAAATCGCCTAATTTTTGATGTGCTAGGTTGGGTTTTGATATTTGAAACACAATTAAAAAATAAATAAAAAAGTATGTATAAATAAAGAATGTATAAATTCGAAAAGAATAAGGAAAGAATTTTATATTTTAATAATATTTATAAATTTAAAAGTATCACTGACTAATATTAACTAATAAATATAAAATATTAAATAAAAGCTTACTTTGAAAAAAATCAAAGAAGTCGCACAAGTACTGAGGTTTGGTCTGTGGGACCAGTCGTTTATATTTTGTTAACACACTTTAAAACCAACCATCCACTTGCACTTTTAATAATGTACTGACAAGATAGGAGGCTACTGAGTCATATGGGGATTGCCCATTATTGGTAGGGTGGGAAATTTCTGGAAATGGCTACCATAAGGTCTCAGGGACCATTCCTGTACTGTAGTTGTTCATTCTTCATCTTATATGTTTTTGTTTTCTTCAGGGTAATCTATGTTCAGAATGCTCCAGAGAAACAGCCGCTGACTTTACAAGTCCCTGCCGTGAGCGAGGGCAGCTCTAGCGGTTGCCAGCTGCCAAAGTCACGCCAGACTACAGAAAACAACGGGAATTTCAAAGACGAGACTAGTATCGATTTGAAAGGAGTTCGTAATTTGCACATATTTTTTAATGACGAAAGTAGAGTGTGTGTTCAAAACGAGGATCGCGAAAGTGAAGAGAGTGAAGGAGGCCAGGACACCTCATGGAGGATTAAGATAGGCAAAGCTGAGTCCGTACCTTCCCAAAGGTACTATTTACAGCTCATCCTTTGACTGTTTTTTAAAATTTTTTATGTCATTATTTATTTTTTTCTTTTGATATCTACAGTTGTTTTACATATGGTGTGGCTATATATAAAAAAAAGTATAAGGATCTCAGGGTCCTTGCCTCTTTCTCCACTTCATGCTGCCTTCGATTCATCTTCCAATACTTGTCTATTAGCCAATCTGCAAGGACTGTTATCCACCTTTGTTTATAACCTGAACACTGATAACACCTACCTTTTTATTGATATTAATGGGAATTGAAATATAACCAATGTAATAATAAAACGCCAATTCACAGACCCCTCTAGCCACGTTCTTCTTCTTATATAAAAATTTTCCCTACACCATCGACAAAATCATCTGAATTTCCATCCTTGTCTAAATCAATTTGATGACCTTTTTCACATGGTATAATCTTTGAATATTAACCGAACTCTGTATTTCACAGCTTCTTCTTTTAAAGACAGATATTCCTAAAGTGTTATTCTGTTCATTTTAAATAGGCAATAACAAAAGGAATAAGACAAAATTAAATTTAATAAACAATACAGAAATTTAAATAGACAGTAAACAAAATTAACAAAACAATTTAGTAATGCACAAACAAATAACTCAAATGAGCTCTGTGATAAGAAGAGGGTGCACAAGATAAGGAGGTAGGTTCCATGCAGACCGACTAATACCCAAGTACTCATTCTCCATTTCCACCCATTTCTTGCTCTCCTTTTCCTCTTTTTCTTTTCTCATCCAGACTTCACATTTGTTTGTTTGTTCATCTAATGCCACATTATGCTGATATGGCTAATCGGGCGATGCTTCAGTGTGAGTTTTAAATTTTGTCTATCCAGCTATAATTATGATAAGGGTCTTAAAGGAGTAACTCACATCGTACAGGCTCAGGACCCCAATTAAACTTCCCTTCCAAAGGAGTGCATAACCAAGGATTTTTTACTTCCTTTTAAAAAAATACTACGGTCAACTCCAGGCTGCGGACCCGGGATCCTTGGGTATAGGAGGGTGTTATGCTAACTATTACACCACTGGTCACCCTGTCTTCACATTTGTCTGTTATTTTTGTAAAAGATTTATGTAATTTTACAACAGTGTATAAGCTTGAGAATGGGGGCAAGGTAGCTGAGTATGTAAAGGACTCAGTTGCTGTGCTGAAAGTTCCTGGTTAAAATCTGGTTGTGGCCTGATTAAAATTATTTAATCTGTTAACAGCATCGACGATCTGGAGATCCACCAAGGGCTCACTCAACCTCTACAAAGAGGATACATTTCATTGGGGGGAAACCTGGTGGTTGAGTGTGATCTGGAACAAATCACTTGTTGCACTACCATTGTCTTATAATCAGTACAGTCTCTTCCATGTACTGAATCCAAAATTCTTTGTAGGTTGTAGTGGTACAGGTTCTATAAGCTTTATAGTAGTTTCAGGTTTTCTTTGTAGTCCCTGCTACTCATCATTATTTTGCTTGTAATTTTTGGCTGACTTTCATGGAATGGTTTTATGAAGTATAATAAAAACCCGTTCACCTATATTTAATTATTTGATAACTAAAAAGTGTAACATTTATGAAACATTCTTAATGCTCAATCGAAATGCAATCTAATTAGACAGACTTTGAATCGAACCGATGAATGAATGAATGGATACAACAGATATTTATGTATTACAGTGGAATCCCGACATTTCGTATCCAGTTTATTCGTATTTCCTTCTAATTCGTACAAATTTGCCAGTCCCCAGAGAAAATCCCGATAAATGGTATAAAAACAATGCATTTCAGACCCCTCGGTAATTCTTATTTCCAGATTTAAAATCTTGTTAATTAGCGCTGTTTTCAAAAGGGGGAGAGAGAACAGTGAAGCAGATAGACCAGAGAGCAGAACGAGAATAAATGTTTTCTAGGAAATCACACAATTTGTATTGTTTTTATAGAGGCACGGTAGATCCTATTGTTTTTACGGCAGAGCGAGCGAGAGAGACAAGCTTTTTAAGAAATCTCATAAGTAATTTGTACTGTTTTCACTCAAAGGAAATGAGGGGAGTATAGAGGGGAAGCTCTAGGAATTTTGTTAAGCTTTTCTTACAATCACACTTTTATTTCCAATTCAATCTCGTTTTTGTTACCGTTGTGACACGTAATCATGCCTCCAAAATACATTAGCCTCACTATTAAAGAGAAACAACAAATCATAAACGCTGTGACCAGTGACTGTAAGCAAATTGACGTATCCAAGCGTTTCAACGTCCCTCGTTCCACGATCACATCAATCCTGAAGAACAAGGACAAAATCACTTCCCAGACATCGGACAGCAAAGTAAAACACTTCAACACTGGTGATTATCCACAACTTGAAGAGAACTTTAAAAAGTGGTTCGTACAAGCAAGGAATTCAAATGTACCAGTTGCAGGAAATATTTTAAGGGAAAAAGTCGGAGTTTTCGCAGAAAAAATGGGAATTGAAGACTTGTGCAAGTGATGGATGGTTCGATAAATTCAAAAAAAGACAACATAAAATATAAGAAGCTTAGTGGGGAAAGTGCAAGTGTGTTAGATAACGTTTTTTCTGAGTGGAAGGATGAATTGGATGGAACGGGCCTATTCTATTAATGTCTCCCCCATCACTCCATGTGTTTCAAGGAAGAAAAGTGCCATGGCAGAAAAAGCACTAAAGAACGTGTGTAACCATACTGTTGGCACCCAATATGGGCGGATCAGAGAAATTAAAACCGCTAATGACAGGTAAGTTGGTCAAACCAAGATGTTTTAAAAGCATAAAATCATTCCCAATGACCTATCATACAAACAAAAAAGCATGGTTGACGGGCGAATTGTTTAACAAATGGATACGGTCAGTCAATGCAGACATGGAAAAAAGGCAGCGAAAATTTAACTTTTCATCGATAACTGTTCGGCCCACAATTCTATTCCATCTCTCAGTAATGTTAATGTTAATGTTCAATACAACTTATAAGTTGCAGCCTCTGGACGAGGGTATAATTAAAACATTCAAAACTTTTTACCGAAAGGAAATAGTGATGCAACTTCTTGACAGAATCGAGGATGGACTAGATCATAAAATCACATTATTTTCAGCCATGAACATAGCTGACAAGGCATGGCAAAACGTTAATGCGAGCACAATAAAAAACTGGTTTTGTGCGTGTGGGTTTACCAAAGCAAAACTTCCGTTTACAGAAGATGCTAAGCAAGATGTTGAATGTCATTTGGAATGGGATCGCCTTACACAAAATGAAGAAAATCACATAACATTCGAAGACTTCATCCATTTTGACGATGGCCTAACAGTATCGGGAATGTTAACCGACGCAGTAATTTTAGCCCCATCTGAGGACGTTGATGGTGAAGAAGGAGATGAAGAAGATGATGTACCTACAATTACAGCTAAAGTTGCTAAACAATACGTCAACAACTTGCGCCAATTTTTAGCAAAATCAGATGTTGGTGATGAGGTATTTTTTGCTCTGAACACTCTTGACGAAGCAATTGACACTACCCGTCTACACGGGCTGCTTAAAAAAAAAATTACGAATTTTTTTTCGAACAAATGCTTGATTGGTGTTTATTTAATTGTACACACTGTATTAATTATTGTGTGTACTAATTGTTTATTGTATAGTTTAGTGTAAAGCAGTGTTTATTTCGTTGTTTTTATTCATACCACATTGTACAATATTTCTTAATACATATATTTATTTTGGAGTGTATTTAAAATATGTTAATACCTACATTTTTTTTTTCAATGAAATTTACAACTGTATTATTCTAATACAACAAGTAAATAGAATGAATGATCCAGAATGGCCTTGATAAAGAGGTAGAGAAACTACCCACTGGTAGTACTCAAAGAACATGTTTAACTTAGAAGGTCACAAGGCCATCTTCTTTTCAGACGCCTTGGAGGATTATCAGAAATTGAATAGGTTGTTAGATTTGAAACTAGTGGGTTTGATTGGGAATGAAGTTTGTCATGAAAAGATTGATATCAGATTCGGGCCAAATCAGCAACAAATGGGACATTAAGGTTACTATGGATTGGTTTGTTCGTAACAAAATAAGGAGCATTGAGGATTTTACAAAGGATTTTGGATTGTAAGGACCGAATACGAGAGGAATTTGATGGTTTAGTGGTGGACCAAAGCTCTATTCCGTAAGTCAAGATGGGTCTAATGATTGTCATGTATATGAGTCTTTTGTAATTAATTGAGAGCTTAGAGCGTTTGTCTAGTAAATGTTGAAGTAGCCTGAAACGGTGAGCTCTCCTTGCCGTTTCAGTCTAGTATTAGAGGATTCCAAGTTAAACGTTTATCAAGGTGTAGTCCTGAGTACCGGGCCAGTTCTATAGGGATCAGTGGGATGTAATTAAACGATACAGGAGGACAGAAAGTCGCTAGTAAGTGTTAAAGTAGCCTGAAACGGTGAGCTGTTATATAAATATTAAATCCTAAAAATATAATATCTACAAATAGGACTTAGAATTTCATTAAAACAATTCTTTCATCCAAATTAATAAACTTGTTTTATTTCATTATCATTTATGTATTTATTTTCTGTTGTAGAGCACAGTCAGTGGTAGAGCACTGATTGCCATGCCAAAAGTCCTGGTTCAAATCCCGGTGCAGGCAAGACTTTTATTTAGTCTGCTAGCTGCCGGAGATGAATCATGTGGGATCTAGGACCCTCCTGGGGCTCACCCAGCCTCTATAAAATGTTATAAAAATAGGGTACCCATAATAAGGGGGAAAAATCTAGCGGTCGAGCGTGATCTAGGACAAATCACCTCCCTGGAGAACCGTTATCCAAGAAACAGTACAGTCTCTACCAAGCACTGAACCCCAGACCCGTTCACGGGTTGTAGTGGTACAGGGTTTTTTTTCAGGATTAATCATTCCAAGTCCTCTTTGACCTTTTCAGTTACTCCTTGTTCTTAATCTCTTATAATTTTTTTCTGTACCCTATAAAATTAAAACAATAATTTCTTTAAATAATAAACAATTTTTATTATTTACATGTTTACATCTTCACAGTGGGCATTATGCAACTGAGTCATTTTGTCATAAACAATGAAACAGGAACATGATGAATTGGCTTTGTCTTCTGTTTGTTTTTATCAAAAGGATATTGCCTAATCAATTTCCCTGCTCATCTTATTTCTTGACGGAGTATGTATTTATTTACCTTTAATATGAACGAGAATTGGATCATTCTTAAGATATCCTTAGCACTGAAACAATTAATTGAGCTTGATCTAGGTGAAACAATCTAACAGTATCGATTGCTATTCTTTATTTTATATTTTTTTTTTATTTCAAACGAATATTTTATTACATTAATTAGAACCCAGATATTTTTTTTTTGTTTTATATAATTCTTGCAATAGTAAAACTAGTTAAAAGGAAAAAAGAATTCAGAGAGTAATTGTAATATTCACATTGTATTTAAAACATATGTTACAATATTAAGTTGTGCGATGTTTGGAAAAACAAAACAAGATCATTCTCAAGACAGTTGTGTGAGAAGGTTGCTACTCAACATTTGATTTTATCTCCACTATTACCACCTTCTTCACAGTCAAATCTCACCTGTAAAAACTCTTATTATTTTCGCCTCACCTTTGACTTACCGGTAAGAGACATTCAGTTATCCCAAACTCATTAACATATCGAAGCATCAACTCATCGCTATCAAGATCTCGACAATTTTCAAGAACTCAGTTAATTTTTCAGTTTCTCAATTGATTCACAGATCATTGATATTTTTTTGTTTTAAGACTAATCGTTTCTATTAAATAAATTAATTTAAATTTGTTTGTATAAATAATTAATTGTATGAGCTTAGTGCATTTTTGCTTTAGTTTCTAAATAGCTTTGTTTGTGCCTTTCTAGGTTTAGTTGCTTACTTAGATATTTTTTTAATTGTTCTTTTTCTATTTTTATATTATATATCTATCATTTATTCATCTTTTTTTCTATTCCTTTTTTAGCTTTAATTTTATGAATTTGGGGAAATAGGCACCCAATCAAAACTATCTGGTTTTTATTGAATTTACAGCGGATTATTGTTACAACGAGCCTAGAGTTGAGCCAACCTCATTAGTACAGTCTACTAAATCTTACCTCAGGCACTTGAAATAATGTGGATTCCATGCGATTAATTGATATATTATGAAGTATGGGTTAATTCTCCGCAATCTGATCAGCTGTATGTTAAGTTTTTGTAAATTAGGGTGGTTTTGGCTAGAATTGTTCTAATGGGCACAATTAATTGCTTGAAAGCCTTCATTTGAAGTAGTTTAGCACCTTTAAATGATTTTTGCAACTTAACTATTAGGCTAAAACTAAACTATTTGTCGGAATGGCTAATAGGGGATAAGCAATAAAATTAAAGGAAATTGTGAGGCAGAGTGGGAGTGCCTTCCGCTAAACCATCTCTTTCTAATAAAAGATAAAAACTCTGCTTGGACACCTCCAAATGGTCTAACGCCAAATGAATGCGGCGTAATAGCAGATTAATAATCGATCATACAAAGCTGACACATTTCCATCTACTTTTAGAGCAGTACCAACCGAGCTACCAAAGCTGTGATAATATAGAATGCAAGATGCATCAAATAGGACGAATGAAATTGTATATTGAAACGTACCAACCGTTTAAAGATAGTAATAAACTACTCTGATGTACTTGAAACACACAAAGTTAATTTAAGAAGAGCAGCCATCGCTAATGACCTCAGCAGTCAAAGCGATGTTTAAGAAAATCAAATAAAAAAAGAACTATTAGGCGGACACATGAATCTAGATGGATTATTGTTAAGGGAGTAGATCTAAAAAATGCGATATCAGCTGTACCATATTAGAATTAAAGAAACTAAGGAAAAATGGTTCATTTATAATCTTCCCTTATAATGTTTTTAACCGTTGTATGTTTACAGATAGAGAGAGTTTTATAATTTATATAATACAATGTCATATTTATCACAAAACAATATTATTATAATAAATTATTATTTTTTTAATTTAAAATTAAATTATTAATTTATAAATGTCTTCATCTTAAATTGTATATAATTTTAAATTCATATTTATAATTTAAAAAATTGACTTTCGACTGTGTACAATATCATTTATGTACCAACGCATTGAATCACTTGAAACAAAACAAATAAAAGTAATTAATTGATTAAATAAGATTTTGTTTCACGTCACTTCGCGCTGCTATGGCTTATCAGACGATGGTACAGTGGGAGTCCTAAATTTTGCCTATCCAAGTTTAATTAGGATAGGGATCTTTAACGAGTACCTTACATCATACAGGCTTGGGACCCCCGTTTAACATCCCTTCCTAAGGATGGCATAACCTAGGATTTTTTACTCCCTTTAAAAATTCCGGGGGCTACGAACCCGCAATCTTGGGCTTAGTAGTTTGTTACGCTAACCACTAGACCACAGATCCCCAATATCACCTCTCACCAATCACCTCTTTTGCTTTATGTATTACATCTTTTTTTTCTTTGTATTGACCACTTTGAATCAGATTAAAACTTTATTTTATTTCATCTGTCTCCATTATTCCTTCATGCCTTCACTGGCACGTTTCCTTTGATCCTCTCTCCAGCTCTATCCAACCTTCTCCGGTCTTTCTTCATCCTGAATCCCTTCCAGATTTTTCACTTCCTTGTAACATGTGAGAATCTGTAATGTTTAACTTTCCGTATTTCTTTAGTCCACGTTGTAGTGGTCTTCTCTTTTCAAATATTTTCTTGGTCAATCTATGTTCATTCTGTACTGATGTCTCAGGAATGTCAGCCTACTCTTCCGCATAATATCCGAGATTGTATCCAATTTCTGGTAGATGTCTCTGTTACTTCGCAGTTTTCATCCCCCTTCAGTTTGAACTCCTATGACTTTCCAGGACTTCCAGTTTTTTTTAGACTAAAGTTCACTGAGAAGAATCCGGTTTTTACAGTAGTGTTATAATGTTTTATTTTTGCATTCCAGGAGATGCACTTCTTGTTGTAGATATTTTTTGTTAGCCCTTCAGCCCTTTCCATCTTTAGAATCTGATCTCCATCAGCTGCTCTCTCTAATCCATTCTCCTATATAGTCTCTCCCAGTTATCTGACTTTTTTGTCCCTTTTAATCCAACCTATGTCTGTGTGGAGGAATTTTGGTCCATGTATGTCATTTCTCATAAATTAATCTTTTTAATTGAGATTCTTAGTTCCGGTTGGGTAGCTATCTTTTCTAAGAGATTGATTTGCGACTGCTTCTTCCAGGTTTTCTCATTGTACCGCAAATTCATTTGCAATCACTAGCCAGTTTATTTTAATTCCCTGCAATTTTCTCCCGAGGCAGATTGGGTTTATTCCTTGACTGTCCTGATTTAATTAATTATTTTTCATATATAATGTTATAACTTTTGTATATTTGTATAAAACATTGTTTTCAACTAGTGTTAGAATTTTAAAGAATTTCTGGGTGGTGGTGGTAAGAACATCCCTAAAACGTAGACATATATTGTAAATTTTGTTCACCTTAGAATGCTTAAATTGCTGTATTAGTTAATTAGATGAATACTTCATACTTGAAAAGAATAGAAAATAATATTTTCCGTGTGTTCCAGGTGTAACGAAATCGAAAGCAAAACCCAGGGAGATACTGGTGAATCCGAAGATTGCTGTATCCCTTCCAGCTCCAAGTGTGCCGACATCGGTGGCAGCAACACCTTGAAACCCAACAATGACTCAGTGCTAAAACTGCAGATCAAGAAGGCGGAGATTGTGATAAAGTTTGGTGAGACCGGTAATGGCAGTAGTGAGGACAATAGAGCCTGCTCTGGGGATAGGCAAGACAGGCATCAGGACACTTCTGTCAACATCAAGATCGACGATAAGGAGAGGGAGCCGATAGTCATTGATGTAGTGAAGAAGAAACAGCCTGCCATCACTGACGCAACGAAAGACCCCGTTCAGATCCGTTTGGACTTTGGGAACGAGGAGGAGAAGTGTAGTAGTGATGCGGATCAATCGGAGAGTAAGCTTCTTCACGTCTACGCTGCCGAATCAGAGTCAGATTCTGGATCCCACTCTCCCCTTTTATCTAATAAACACAACAGCTCATATACAGATAACATTTAAACTATTTAAGACTGATTAATAAGTTTCACTAATTATTTACATTTGCAATCTTAAGGGTTAATATTAAAGGACATTTGGTAAAAAAATAATAATAATAGTGAATAGTTCTTAATTTTTTAATATTTGATTCTAGGCTTGTTAACATGAATGCACTTAATTTCTTCGTAGTTTTTCTTTCTCTACTGGTTGTGCAAAACTTACCAAATGTCATTGAATATTGCTTTTCTTTATTTTCATCGGCAGTACTTGACTTTGTTTTTTATTTTTAGATAAAAAATATCAGTCGCTTATGATTCTGTACTTAACCAAACGGTTTACATGTGATTATTTTTTATCTATTTTTAAAAGTATGTACATGAATTATGATTAGAAAAAAAAAATTAACCTATAATATATAAGGATTGCTTTACTTTAAAAAAAAATGTTTTCTTCGGAATGTTTTCTATTAAAGGAAAAAAAAATGAACTGTTAAATAATAGCAGCGCCACTGCCTGACATGTATATTAAATTATTTTGGTTGAGGTTCAATGGATTTAAAAAAAAATTTAATAATTAATATTAGTCATTAATTTGGTGCTATTTCAAAATGATGTTTTTGACTAAAAATTATTAAATTAAATTTCTACTTCCCAAAAGGTATGTTTCAGTCAACTAATTGTTATATAAATATTAGGCAATATTATCCCTGTAATTTATTATTTTAGGAACGTTAGACCCATTTACATTCTCTAAGAATGACCTTTTTTAAAATTTGAATTTTGCCTAAGTTATGATTTTCCTGGAAAGTTTTATTATAGATTTTAAAAACAGGGTTTTTGTATTTAAAAAAACAAAAACAAAAACTCATATAATATATAAATTTCATTTTAACAAATAATAAAAAATAAATGATCTCAAAAATTCAGCAAATAAAAGTAGTATACATCAGACTGAGGCTTGAAATCGGCAAAGTTAAATAGAAAACTAATTCTTCGGTTACGAATTAATGTTATGATAAAATAACAAAAAATGAAAAAAGTTGTTACTCAAAGTGTAACCAAGATTTAACGAAAGAATCTTAGATAAAACTATAGTTAACAGAATGAGCTCAGTGTTGCTTTGGTTAGACTGATAATGATAAAAAAAAAAAATTTTAACTTAAAAAATATGGCTCGCTCTGAGGATTTGTCCCAGACCGGTTTGTGATAAATTATAAAAGTGTTTTTTTATACCTGGATAAAAACTAATTACTTAGTCTTTCATATAAAACTATTTTTTTATTCCTTGAAATATTTAAAACTCATATTCTGGTGTTGTTAAATTTGATAGTTCTCTCGATGAGAGCGGCTTTACTTCTTTTTTTTTTCTTTTTTTTAATTTTCCTTCCTTTTTTGTAGGCTATTACTTATAAAATATTTTATAGATTTTCTATGATGTAATTAATATGTTAGTCCATTGTTTAAAAAAATATTTAATGTGAATAAATTTTACTGATGATTTTTTTGTGTTTAATGTTTTCCTCGTAATATTAATTCTACTTGAATTAATAAGTTTAAGATTTATGGTTTAGATTGTCAAAATAATGTATATGGAAGGCAATGAAATATTAAGTATCCATGTGGAAATGGTTGACTGGAATTTCTTAGAAGTGTGTAAAATCTTCAAGGGGTGCAATCAATCTCTTACATAAGATAGTCTAGCTAATAGATAGAAGATACAGTAGAACCCCGATTATCTGTCAGCATATCGGACCAATATGGTGACGGATTTGGGAAATAGATGGATATAGGAGTGAGACATATGTTTTATATATATAACCACATAAATTGAACAATATATTTCAAATATTCGACATTATATATGTACTCGTAACTTATTTACGTACTATAAGGTATACATATGCAGTAAAACTAATTTTAAAAATAATAATAGTTACCTACATCGATGGCTAAAACCACAATCATTGTATGTCCATTTTTTCCCTCTTGAGAAATTAATATCAATTTAAAGGTGGAGTTTAGCTCTTTCCTCGTGCACAAACGTAGTATGTCCCTTCTTAATAATCATTAAATGTTATAAAGAAGGGACCTACTACGTCTTCCTTTGTCTTTTTCCCGATATTATTATATGTACTTTTAAAAAAACGACAAGTACCCGTAAGACAAGAATGAAGACTGAAGGCAGTTCAACTACGGAAGCTACATTAGGTAGAGATGAGATAATTAATTTCTGAGAAATGTGTGCGAGGAAGACTAGGTTTTGAGGCAACAGATTTTAGGAATCGATGTTGTCAAGACACAGCGTTTGATTCAAAGCCGGCGCATTTGACTTTAGCAACTAAACAATATATACACATATTTTTTCTTTTTTTTAATCAAAACTGAGGTGACGGATAATAGAGGTTTTACTGTTGTTAGTAAAGATAGCTAGTTGTTAGTTTCATCTTTTTACATTATTGGCGCGACAGACTCATAAAGAAGTCCTTGGCCTGCTCAACCGCTCTACCCCAATCGTCCCGATCGCTCGAGTGATTGAGACCTTACACAGCCTCAGATCTTCACAGACGGCATCCTTCCATCTAGCTTTGGGCCTTACTCGAGATCTTACTCCATCCGGATTTCCTTTATACAGCTTTTTAGCTGTTCTTTCTTCGCCCATCCTATATAAGTGGCCCAGCCACTTGATGCGCTGCATCTTGATGAAGCTCGATATCATTAGGTCTCCATATAACTCACTTAGCTCCTTGTTCCTTCTGATCCTGAGTTGGTCATTTTCTCGAACTGGGGCGAATATTTGCCGAAGAACTCTTCTTTCGAATCTATTCAGCTTTTCCACGCTGGATTTATTCAGTGTGAGGGTTTCACCAGCGTATGTCACTACTGGCCTAATCACGGTTTTATATATCATCAGCTTGGACTTTAGGCTAAGGAGCTTACTTCTCAGGAGCTTTGACATTCCAAAACATGCTTTATTACCTAATACTATCCTGGCTCTGATTTCCTCCTCCTCATCCAAATTCTCATTTATACGGCTTCCTAAATACTGGAAACTTGACACTCGTTGGAAAGTGTGTCTTCCAAACGTGTAGCTATGAGCTGGTCGGTTTTGTTTACTATTCTTTATTACCATTATCTTGGTTTTCTCCTCATTCACCTGTAACCCCATTTTTCCAGCTCCAAAGATAGCTAGTTGTTAGTTCCATCTTTACTAGTTAGTAAAGATAGCTAACCGGGCCTGAGGATCTCGATTAAAAAGATTATTTTATGACAAATGACATACAAGGACCAAAATTCCTCAACACAGAGATAGATTGGATTAAAAGGGACAAAAAAGTCAGATATCTCTCTTAATTAGAGAGAGTAGCTGTTGGAGATCATATTCTAAAGATGGAAAGTGCTTATGGGATAACATAAATTATCTACAACAAACATCTCCTGGGATGGAAAAATAAAACATTATAACTAACACTACTGTGAAAACCGGATTCTTCTCAGTGAACTTTAGTCTAAAAAAAACTGGAAGTCCTGGAAAGTCATAGGAGTTCAAACTGAAGGGGGATGAAAACTGCGAAGTAACAGAGACATCTACCAGAAATTGGATACAATCTCGGATATTATGCGGAAGAGTAGGCTGACATTCCTCAGACATCAGTACAGAATGAACATACATTGATCAAGAAAATATTTGAAAAGAGAAGATCACTACAACGTGGTAATAAATTATTCACAATAAGTCCAACTTATTTTGTGTAATTTATTGGCTCCACCCTTCGGAGATTTTATACACTTCTAAGAAATATCAAATATATTTCATGGATCTAATAAACATGAAAAAAAACACGACCCCTGGTAGCTCAGTGGTTTAGAGTGCTGGGATGGAGACGCAGGCGACTCGGGTTCGAATGCCGGTCAGGGGAAATCTTTTCTCTTCAAAACAAAAATTATAAATAATATAATGATCTAAGTCAACACGATCCCAATTAAAAGTAATGTTCAATGAACATTCTTCCTTGTGTATACATTGCCAGAACGGATTTGCCTGACTTTAGAAGTGTTACATTCTGTATTAATGTACAAGTAAAATAAATAAAATTGTACCACTATAACAACCCTTGAAAGCTTTTGGGTTCAGTACATGTTAGAGACGGCACTGATTCTAGGACAGTGGTTGTGCTGAGAGGTCATTTGTCAGATTAAACACCAGGTTTTTGCCCCTAATTAAGGGTAACAACTTTATAATGGCTGGGTGAGACCCAAAAGGGTCTATAGATCCCAGAGGGTTCATACATGGCTTATAATTTAAAAAAATAAAATATTATCTCCCACATCTAGATTTAATTTCTTTTTAAAATGTATTTATTGAAATTTACAACTGTATACTGAATACATCAAGTAAATATAATGAAAGATAAATCATGTCCCGAGATAAAGGCAAGTATAGAAACTACCCAGTAGTATTACTCAAATAAAATGTTCAACTTATAAGGTCATGAGGCCATCTTCTTTTCAGACGCCTCGGAGGATTATCAGGAATTGAAGAGGTTGCGAGTTTTGAAACTAGTGGCTTTGAGTGGAAATGAAGTTTGTCATGGAAAAATTGATATCGGATTTGGGCCAAATCAGCAAAAAAAGAGACATTAAGTTCATTATGGATTACTTTGTTCGTAACAAAGTAAGGAGTATTGAGGATTTTATGAAGGATTTCTGACTGTAAGGATTGAATACAAGAGGAATTCGATGGCTTAGTGGAGCCCCAAAGCTCTATTCTGTTAGTCCAGATGGGTCTAATGATTGTCATGTATATGAGTCTTTTATAATTAATTGGGAGCTTAGAGCATTTGTCTAGTAAATGTTGAAGTAGCCTGAAAAGGCGAGCTGTTTTTTGTCGGTTGAGTCGACTATGAGGATTCCAAGTTAAGCGTTTGTCAAGGTGTAGTCCTAAGTACCAGACGTGTTCTACAGGAATCAGTGGGATGTTATTAAACGATCCAGGAGGATAGGAAGTCGTTGGCTTACGACGGAGGGAGTATTTAATTTGAAAAAATAAAAAAGAGGCTCATCATTTAAGAATGTGAAGAGTTTTTGCTTCAAAACCAATTATTGAAGAGTTCTATTTTTATGTTTATTACATACGTGTATTAAATGTTTAAAATACATAGTCTGAAATAAAGCTATACTTCAACAATCTAAGAGTTGGTAAAAACTAATGTATCTTCCATGATTTGATAATAAAGGCATTGAAGGCTTAATAATAAAACAATAAGAACTAAACAAGGGATTGGATAGAGAAAAAAAGGTTTATTGGAAATAAATTATTAGATGCGAGGGTCAGTCGAACACAATACATTTAACCTCAATACTAATGCAGCTATAATAACAGTACAAGTGAGACATGATAAATTATTAATACTTACAATGTGTTGCAAACACAGTTGGTAAAAAAAAAAAAAGTCGATTGCATTCCAGAAATAGAAAGAAATTAAGGATGTAACATAAAGTTATATAATAAATAATTGTGTTAGTTAACTCACTAAGTTGATTAGAATAGAATAGAATGGAAAAGTAACTTTATTCTGGGACTAAGTCCCTTTAGAATAACAGATATGAACAGGGAAAAAAAACATAATATTTATCTGGCCAAAAGGCTACATGTTACAAATCATAAAGCGTGTAAAAAGTGACAGAAAACTATTTAAAAAGAAATATATTAAAAAAAAAAAATAGTAAGTAAATAAATAGTACAGATCTTGACAGGATATTAAGCAATTAAAGAGAATAGATAAATCCATAGCTTTTGTTAGATGCATGAGCTAGTATGCAATAATTTCTTTACATGATGTACAGCTTTTCCAAAAGCAAAATTAAAAGAACTAAATAACACATGAGTTATTCTATACATTACATTCTAAGCAAATGACAAACCTGTTTAGAGAGTATCCTTTTGGGAAGCTAAGAGGTGTTGAAAAAGCAAGGATTTGAATAATGATAGGGAGTATGACGGATATTAGGAGGGATTGAGTTCCACACTGTGGTGGAGCGGGCGAGAAAGGCGAATGCTTTAGTTCTGTGTGAACATATATAGAGATCAGAAAGACGGGATCTTGTTTTATAGTGTTGAACTGAGGATTTGAATTGGAGGAGACTGTAAATATATGAAGGGTGTTGAGAGTGAATGGATTGGTATAAGAATGAACAGAGGAAATATTGTCTTCGGAAGGGAGGGAACTCATCATAGAGGTGGGAGACGCGCGCTCGCTTCAGAGTACCAAGCACAAATCTTAGAGAGCAGTTCATTATTCTCTTTAGTCTGTCTTCAAGCATTTTATAGAGGGGTCCATATACCACGCTACAATAGTCAAAGTGGGGGAAGATGAGAAGATACGGGAAGATTGTGTAAGATGACGAGAACGATGGAACAACTTCAGGGAACTAATTGGCCATCGGGATATCTGGGTGATGTGGGATTTCCAAGAAAGGTTTTGGTCGATGGTGATAGGATGATCGTTTAGGAGTAATGTTGGGAGCCTGTGGATGGATGTAAGGAGGGAATTGGAGCCTAAAACAATGGCCTGAGTTTTCATTGCGTTCAATTTCAGTTTGTTCAGCTTTGCCCAGACACAGATCCTAAAATACTAGCGAACGCAATAAATAGCTCGGAAGGAGGAAAGGGCAGATATATTTGGAAGTCGTCAGGATATAGATGATGGGAACAGTGGTGAACAGTTTAGGAACATCATTGATATAGCAGTTGAACAGAAGAGGAGATATACTTGAGCCCTGTGCCACACCTGAGGAAAGAGGAAAGGGGATGATTAGGTATGGAAACTGCTTGAGATCTATCAGAGAGGAAGGATTGGAACCATCGGATGGAACTGTTAGAAAAGGACATTGATTTGAGTTTGCTAAAAAGGATAGAATGGTCCAAGGAATCAAAAGCTTTAGTAAAATCAAGAAGGATAAGCACTGTTAGTTTTTTGTCGTCCATAGCGGTATGTATGTCATTGGTAATTTTGGTAAGTACCAATTGTGTGGAGAAACCGGGACAGAAACCTGATTGAAGTGGGTCAAGGAGGTTGGACTGTTCGAGGAAATTTGACATTTGTGACTGGACTATTCTTTCTAGAGGCTTGGACAGGTTGGAGAGGATTGAGATTGAGCGGTAGTCTTTGAGTGAGACAGGGTTAGAGGACTTATTGATAGGGTGAACTATGGCTTTTTTCCAGCTGTTTGGGAATACTCCGTTTTGCAGTGAAAAATTGTGTATACAGAGTAGGACAGGTATAATATCGATTAGGCAGGATTTTAGCAGTTTGACAGGAATCCCATCGAAGCCTGTGGAGTTGGAGTGGGATTTCAGAACAGAGGAAATAATGTCGTTGGGTGAAATGTCAGTGAAGTAAAAGTTGTCAGGGTTGAAAGGTGGTGCTAGGGAAAATACGGGAGAGGATGATTTTGAAGTATTAACTGAGGTGGACAAAATAGATGAGTTTATTTCATTGGGAGAGGCTGGAAAGGGCCAAGAAGATGAATTAAGAAGAGAAAGCTTTCGAAGGAGATGCCATTTGGATTTAGAATCGGGAGCAGATGAAAGGGCTTCGTGGAAGTATTTGGTTTTTGCCTCCCTGATTGTCGACTGTGTCAAATTGCGGAGAGACCTAAACGCTTGATAGTCATCAGTTAACCTTGTCCGTCTAAAGCGTCTTTGGGCCGCTTCCTTTGAAGATCTTTAATTTTCAGGGAGCAGCCTGGTGACAGAAGGTTGAGGTTTTCAGTGGGGCATGGGTGTCAAGGATATATTTGGGATTGGAAGTAAGTATGTCAACCATCGAATCAATAGAGGCACAAGAATAAATCTCTCTCCAATCCAAGGTTTCAAGAGAGGGTGAGATGTTCTCTGGGGTGAGAGCATCTAAGTTGCGAAAATTATTATTCCATGGCAGCAACATATATCATGAATACAAAACAGCAGCAGAAAATTAAGCATGTACATAATGAATGAATGATTTAAAAAATATAATGACTGAAAATAACTGTAAATAAATTCTTTGATGCGCGGTCATAAGGGCTTAAGTCAAAATTTTGAATTTTTCAGGAGAGCAACAGCAAAGTGCAAAACATTATGTAAAATCTAATTATTGATATTATTTGTAATTTTATTTTTATAAAACAATATAGTAGTAATTTACAAACAATATAGTAGTAATTCTATTTGAAGCATACATTTATTTCTTGTCTGATCATTCCTGATTCTGTATTATAGTCTTATTTTTACTTAAGCCCTTATGACCACACATCAAAGAATTAATATAAGGCGTTAGTATGATTCCTTCCAATCTTATAGTCCATGTGTTGCCGTTAGGGATTAAAAACAGTTATTATCAAAACCATGCATAAATTTATCTTGAGAACTTTGGTTAATAACTGCGGACAATTGTGAACAATGATTTTTATTTAACAAGTTTTAGTGAAATGAGGAACTGAATCCAAAAAAAAAAAAAAACCTTTACCACTATAACCCGTGAATGGTACATGGTAGACTCTAGATTGTACTATTTCATGGACAAAGGCTCTGCAGGGAGGTGATTTGTCCTAAATCACGCTCAACCGCCAGATTTTTTTCCCCTTGTTTTGGGTACACTATTTTTATAACATTTTACAGAGGCTGGGTGAGCTCCAGGAGGGTCCTAGATCCAATACGATCCTTCTCCGGCTGCAAACAGACTTAATAAAAGCCTTGCCTGCAGCGGGAATTGAACCTGGATTTTCGGCATGGCAACTCAGTGCTGTACCACTGAGCCACTCCATTCCCACTAAATCCAAATGAATTATATAAAAAAACGAAGGATGTTGGATCAGTTATGTTAAACTTCAAAAACTATATAACTATTAAATCTTCAAAAGCATCCTGTTCTTGTATGACTTACAATTTCAACTTATCTATAAAAAATTACTACTCACAGAACACTTTTTTTTTTAATTATTAAATGTTTAAATATAGTCCAGGATCTTTGGTCAATTTTTTCACTTGAATAGTATCAAGCTGAATCTTCGTTTCAATGAGACGCCCAACAATTCCCTGTGCGAAAATTCTGAATTGTGGTAGCTAAAAGAGATAGCAAGGATAAAATATGTCAATTTGATAATTCTCAAAAAATTATTACTAACAAGGTTTGTTTTTGTTAAATCTCAAAATAATTATCTAAATTATTTGAAAAAATATTTGTCCTACAAAATGTATGGTTTGATCAAAGAGTCCCTTCCTTCCAACGTGTATCGATAACAAGGTCATCAAAAATGATTATTAACCAGCTGTTTTTTTTTTACTTCTTCTTTTTTGACTTCGTTATAGATACATATTTGAAGGAGGGGACTCTTTGATCAAACCATATATTTTGTAGGACAAATATTTTTGATAATTATCTTGAGATTTAACAAAAAAACCCAGTTAGTAATAAATTTTGAGAATCATCAATTCAACATATTTTATCCTTGCTACCTCTGTTAGCTACCACAATCGAGAATTTTCACACAGGAAATTGTTGGGCCTCCCATCGAAACGAAGCTATTCACGAAGATTCAGCTTGATACTAATCAAGTGCAAAAACGGACCATGGATCCTGGACTAATAGGATGCAATAGGAAAAATCCCAAAACAAACTCTTGAGTCTCTAAAATACTGGGATTTATTTAGGAAATATTTTGAGATTTTTCCTACAGAACCCTATTTATAATTTGTGTATATTTTCGAGTTATTGCTCACTTTTATTGATTAAATTATTAAATAATAATTTTTAAAAAAATCCAGCATCATTAACTATGATATAAATTATACTGCTTTCAATAGATGGTAGGGATTGATTTTAAGCAAATGTCTGTGCAGTGAATGAAATATTTGGCTGACATCAGACGATAAACCAGATTTTTCCTCAACGAAGGGGACCTACTCTATAGAAGCGGATCCTCAGTATAAGAGGGTAATTCCACACATTTGATTCATGGCTGTTAGCAGAATAAATAATATAGGTGTCAAAACCTGTCTCGAACTCAGGACCTAGTGATAAGGAATTCAGCAATCAATGTACTAAGCTATTGTCTGACAATTTAGAAAATGACCTTTTGCAAAATTGAGGGTGGGGCTGAGAAGGTGTGGTTGGGGAAAGGGAGTTCTTCTGTCTGACTATAGGCAGTGGGCGGGACTAGACCTAGCCATTAAAGGGTCAAATAACACTAAAAAACCTATATAGTGTCCGAAGAAAGACGAGTAAATCATAACAATAAATAAATAAAAAGGCTTATCGAACCTGAAGGCTTGATGCTGATACTACCAATCTCCGTCCACGGTATACAATGGAAACCCAAATTCGCCAGTTCACTCTTAACGCAATCCTCTCCCTTGCACCTCGATCTACCCCTCAGATGCCTCCCAGCCGGTACAACGCTAATTGACATCTTGGGAATTCAATTGTTATTCAGCCCAACTTAATCTTCACAACACTATCACTTATATAACATTAACAGGGTGCATGCTTCGCCATTCCGTGTTGTATAATCTTCAAAATTCTCCAGTGGTCTCATCATTTTGTGGACCGAATATTTTGCACATTTCACATAACAACGTTCGTAAAGAAGAATTAGAAGCATGATGGTTTTATAAATTCTAACTTTAATATTTTGGGACAAAAGACAGGAACTTAGTAATGTTGAGACTGAATAATAACAAGTATTTCCTGCCTTTATTTCCTCTTGAATTTAATTTTTTCTAGTTACTTAAACTAGAAAATTAGACCCTAAGTACATAAACTTCTCGACATGTTCAAACTTATTCCCTCCTAAAACAACATCCCCTTAATCTCTCCTTTTCCTGCTACTAACCATATATGTAGTGAGTCTTATCCGAATTTATTTCCAGCCCTATTTCCTTACCTGCATTTATCAATGTTTCGGTATTTAGGATTAAAGTTACCGCATCTTCACCCAACAGTACCAAACCCAAGCACGGATGTATTATTCAAATTCAAACTTTTTTTGGCGTGTATAACCTTTTTAGGTTATAGGTTATTATATGGCATAAAACAACAATAATAACTCTATGGGGATGAAAAGTGGGAGTAACAGTAAGAGCAAACTAAGCCACGATGAGGGAAGCGGCCGTAAAGAAGCCGAATTCTGTGTAGGCTGTTTTCTAAATAATTAAAAAAACAACTACAAATGTAAACTTAATGTATTTTTATATATACATAAGCTTTTACGATATATTTACAAGCAAATAAATATTTACAAAACTACTTTTTAGATTTTTTATTTTTCAATTTCTCCTTGTTGGCTTCCATTTTACCAAGTGCCCTATAAACACTTTTCTTCAGTTCTTTGTGCTTTTTCATTTTTTTTATCTTTTCCATTCTCTTTTGTTTTTGGAACTGGACCATTCTGTTATGAACTTCATGCCTCTTCTTGGATAGTTTATCTTCAAAATTGACTTTAAGTTTCTTCAAGAGAGAGGCCACCTATTGAAAAAAATAAAATAAATAAATAGTTAAAAATTCCAAAAAAGAAAAGCACTACACAGCCTCTTGAATTTTAAAATATTTTAAAAGTAAGTAATATAAAAATAAGGGTTAAAGTTGGTTGATTTTGGGGGAAGTTGAGATTTTTTTTTTATATTATGTTTACTTGTTCTGCCTCAAATTTTATTTTTAAGCTAAATATTTTCTAATAAGACCAGATAACTGATTAATGTACATAACTACTTGTAAATATTTTTTAAATAGTATTTATACAGTAGGATATCACTATTCATAATCGATAATGCCAAAAATGCCAGATTAGTAGGGGTACATTTAACACATCTGTATACACAAATAACTATTTATAAACCTTTTACTTACAAATAGATCATGAATCGTATTAAAATGTTTTATAGTTAAAGTTTAAATATTTTAACTTTATAAATAGGCAAATCACTAACTCTCTGTTATTATATATATACCAGGGGTGACCCAGGGTCTAGGGGTTAGCATAACAAACATACTATGCTCAAGACCGCAGATTCGTAGCCTGGCAGGTGGAACTAGGAATTTTTAAAGGGAGTAAAAAATCCTTGGTTATTCCTTCCTTCGGAAGGGACATTAAACGGGGCTCCCGAGCCTATACAATGTCAGGTAATCGTTGAAAATCTGTATCGTAATTAAAGCTGGATTGGGAAAATTTAGAGCTTAAATGAAACAAAGAAGTATTAACCCCTAGAGCTCTATGGATGCATATATGGGTTTGGCGAAAGTCATCTATGAGGCCTACGGCCGCATTTATGTGTTTTCTCTAAGTCATCGGCCTGAACTAAGGGCGCATATACGCGTTTGCCATTTTTTAAAAATCTATGTGCTATCATCTTCGTGTAAAATTAATACAGGGGCATTCGTTAGTAATTTGCCTTCCTCAGGTAGCGGTTGGTCAGTGTTAGGCTCATCAAAATCAAAGTTCATAAAAATCCCCGAAATGG
This sequence comes from Troilus luridus, assembly GCA_964056705.1. Taxonomy (NCBI): domain Eukaryota; kingdom Metazoa; phylum Arthropoda; class Insecta; order Hemiptera; family Pentatomidae; genus Troilus; species Troilus luridus. Next base: position 198,418,043 of record OZ057412.1, read on the forward strand.
AAATCCCATTTTACATCCCACTCTTTAACCAATTAGATTTTACTGTGTTTTTCTGACTCAAAGCACTCAAAATGATTCAGTCAGCCAATACGTCTTGCCAGCGTAACAACCACACGAAATCGCTCGCGTCAACAACGATAGTGCCGTATAAACTTGTTTGATTATTTTTTATTCGTGACACCCTACAAAATGTCAAATCTTGAAGAATATTTCACAAGGGACGACAGTGAAATATAATATATTGAATCACTATCATCAGACATTAAATCAGAAGAATCAATTGGTGAAAGAAGAACAAATAGAAAACGGCCCAGGAAGTTAAGCACATCATCGGAAAAGGAAAATTTAGAAGGGGGCGAAAATATCGAGACTTCAATGGACCAAGATGGAATATTATTCTGGTTAAAAAGGAACTTAACTCCTGTAATGTATTTCTTTGAGGACCAAAATTCCGGAGTAAAGGGAAATTTAAATCTAAGATCAACACCCTTAGACGCCTTTACGATGATGTTCCCGGAAGAATTAGCGTGTGATACCACCAAACAAACAAATAATTAATTTCAAATGCGTACAACACTGTACGGTCTATAACAAGAGTTCCCGTTTGAAGAATTAGAAAGAACTTCAGTCTCCGAAATGTATGGATTTTTATGCATTTCTTCGATGCTAATGCCGCTTTTGAAGAAACTTTCGTATTTCTCCTCCTTCCAGTATAAATGAAAAAAAAATCAGCTGGTTAGAAATCATTTTCGATGACCTCGTTATCGATACATGTTGAGAGGGGACTCTTTGATCAAACCATACATTTTGTAAGACAAATATTTTTTCAAATAATTTAGATAATTATCTTGAGATTTAACAAAAAGAAACGCAGTTAGTAATAAATTGTTGAGAATCATCAAATCGACACATTTTATCCTTACTACCTCTGTTAGCTACCACATCGAGAATTTTCGCACAGGAAATTGTTGGGCGTCTTATCGAAACGAAGCTTTTCACGAAGATTCAGCTTGATACTAATCAAGTGCAAAAATGGACCATGGATCCCGGACTAACATTTATATATTTAAAAAAAAAAAACCTATACCACTGTGTCACATGAAGGGTCTTGGGCTCAGTACATTGAAGGGATTTTAATGTTTCTAAGGCATTGGTTGTGCAGGAAGTTAATTTGTCCCAGATCATGATTAACTACCAATATTGTCCCTCAATTAAGAGTACCCACTTTAAAGAAGCCGGATGAGCCCCAGGAGGGTCTGTTGATCCCACATGGTCTATCCATCATTCTAAGTAGATAAATAATTTAACTGCCATTGCTGGATTTGAACCTGGGACCTTGAGCATAGCAACTTAACACTCCACATACTCAGCTATCCCTCTCCCAATTATATCCATTAGTAAAAAATATTATATAAAGTCTCATTTTTTTATTTATTTTTAAAATAAGAGGGGGTTATAATTAAAGAATTATTAAGGCTTATAATTTTTACAATCTTCCAATAATATAATGATAAAAAAAAACCTCACCTTAGATTCATGCTCGTCTCTGATAACAACCTTCTTGGCCTGCTTCATAAATGCACCTGAATCCTTGGCAGTCGGTAGTTTGCGTTTGGTCTTCAACTTGTAAGGAAGATCTCTTTCGACGGCTCTTGGTATAACAAGAGGTCGAGGAGGTCTCCACTCTCTTTTAATTTCCTAAATATAAAATGGAAAATTTGATTATAGCATAAACAGATAAATAGCACAAACAGATAAAGGACTTAAGCATAACAATAAATATTAGAATAGAAAAGTATCTTTATCAGGTCTCTTTAGAATAACAAACATCAACAGAAAAAGAATCATAATATGCTGTGCAAAAATGAATAGGAATATTTTGCTAATTTGGTAGTATAAACTTTACCTAGCATTTATATAATTATATATTTAATAACTACTTTAATATTTAATGTAGTATAATTATTAATATTCTATAATTAATACTTTTTATAATAAAAATAATATTATATTGCTAGGCAAAGTAAATTTAACAAAATTAGTGGTATCCCTATACATTTTTGTGCATTTTATGTACCTAGCCAGCAGGTTAAATAATATGAATCATATGGTATTTACAAAAGTGGCAAAAAAATAATAAATTCAGTATAAAAAAAAAACCCTATAGTAGACTAATATAGTAAAAAAAATAAAACAATATAGTAGTGATTTACAAACAATATATTCATTTGAAAAGAAAAGATATGTCCCGGTCCTGGACATATCTTTTCTTTTCAAATGAAGGAAGACCCAGGTTCGAGTCCCGGTCCTGGACATATCTTTTCTTTTCAAATGAATTGGAAGACCCGGGTTCGAGTCCCGGTCCTGGACATATCTTTTCTTTTCAAATGAATATATTTAAAAATTAGTAACAACTAAAATAAAATTAATTACAAACAATATAGTAGTAATTCTATTTGAAGCATACATTTACTTCTTGTCTGATCATTCCTGATTCTGTATTATAGTCTTATTTTTACTTAAGCCCTTATGACCACCCATCAAAGAATTAATATAAGTTAACCTGCAGTTTTGTAAGAGCAGGATTTATTATAAGGAGTTAGTATGATTCCTTCCAATCTTATAGTCCATGTGTTGCCGTTAACGATTAAAAACAGATAATTATCAAAACCATGCATAAATTTATCTTGAGAACTTTGGTTAATAACTGCGGACAATTATGAACAATGATTTTTATTTAACAAGTTTTAGTGAAATGAGTAATTGAATCCAAAAAAAAAAAAACCTTTACCACTATAACCCTGGTACTCTCTAGATTGTACTATTTCATGGACAAAGGTTCTGCAGGGAGGTGATTTGTCCTAAATCACCCTCAACCGCCAGATTTTTTTCCCCTTGTTTTGGGTACACTATTTTTATAACATTTTACAGAGGCTGGGTGAGCTCCAGGAGTGTCCTAGATCCTATATGTTCCATCTCCAGCTGCTGACAAACTAAATTAAAGTCTTGCCTGCAGCGGATTTGAACCAGGATTTTCAGCATGGCAACTCAGTGCTCTACCACTGAGCTACTCCACTCCCAATAAATTCCGTATATAAATAATAAATCCGACAAAATATTAAGTAACTAAAAAGAATAAATAGAAAACAGTAAATGAAAACATAAAATGTAAAGAAGTAACAAAAAAAGGACTAGACAATAATAGTCTTTCTTTATTATTGATCATAAATAACTAAACTCAAAACCCGTAAACTCTTCTTATCACTCGTATCATTTGAGTTATTTGTGTGTGGATTATTAAATTGTTTTCTGTATTGTTTTTTTTAGATTTTTTGTCTTGTTAATTTTGTTTATTGTCTACTTTCTGTATTGTATTAAATTTAACTTTGTGTTTTTGTCTTATCTCTTTTGTTATTGCCAATTTAAACTAAAGATAATAACACTTTGAGAATAGCCTTCTTTAAAAGACAGCTATGAAATACTTCTAAAGTTGAGAATAATTCCAAAGATAAAATTATGTGAAAAGCTTCATCGAATGAATTTTGACAAGGATAGACATGGAGATGTTTTTGTTGAAAGTGTAGGGAAAATATTTATATATGAGGGGCTAGAGGGATCTGGAATAAGCATTTTATTAATAAATTTTCAATTTCCATTAAAATTGATAAGAAGGCAGTTGTTATAAGTATCAGCATTATCAATGTTCAGGTTATAAGGATTCCAGAAAGCAGAAAACAGTCCATGGAGGCTGCCTAATACACAAGTACCAGTAAGGTTGTTTGGGAAGTGAGAAGAGTTGGAAAAGCAAGAGTTTGAATGATAATAGGGAAGAAAAATGACGGATATTAGGAGTAATTGAGATCCAGATGGAAGTGGAACATGCAAGAAAGGAAAGATAACAAAATATTTGTTTTAGTTCTGTGTGAACGAGTGTGAAAGGCGAAATCTTGTTTCCTGGTTCTGGACTGAGGATTAGAATTGAACAAGAAAGTAGATATAGGATGGGTGTTGAGAGTTGATGGATTGGTATAAGAATAAACCAAGGAAATAGTGTCCACGGATGGAAGGAAAGAGGTACTATAACTCACTGTAATTTTAACTTTAACTCTTAAGTCTTAAAGAGCAGTTCAGTATTCACTTCAATCTGCCCTCAAGCAGAATTGAGAGGCCCCTAAACAATAGTCAAAGTGGAGGAAGTTGAGAGATGATACTAGGAACTTTAATTAATAAATATTATTAATAATAATAAATAAATAATTTAAATAGAAACTTTTACTTACAGTGTACATGCTATCCTCTTGCGCTGCGTTCCTTATACCCTTCTCCCTCTTGAGCTGTCCTAAAGTTTTCATACCTAGCCATTTGTTCTTCTCGTTTATCGGCAAAAGGAGAGTGGTGATAGTCATATAAAACTGTGGTACATCAATCCTATACCACGTTCGGCAAAATACTATGTCTGGAACAGATAAAAAAATAATATATATAAAAGTTGTACACAACATTATAAATGAAGCAAATAAGCTCTAACAAACATTAAAAGGTTACAAGATTGCTATATCATCTTCCTGATCCTTTTATAAGAGGAAAGTACCAATTACTTAAATTTTGTGGAAAAAAAAATTAATTAAAACAAGCCTCACCTGACAAAAGGATTTTATCTTCGAACGTGGCTCTGAATGCTCCCTCTGGTTTCTGAATCGGCTTTTTAATCTGGCCCCTAATACCAGAAACAGTTTTAATCTTAGCACCTTCAAACTTGGCCACTTCCAAAGCTGTAGTAAACATTCCGCTTATAAATGCAGTCTTTTTAAATATTTTAATTGGCTCTCCGATGAGTTTAAGCTTCTTGGTGACGACTGTAGTTTGATTAGTATCCACCACAGCTCCCGTTGCCGTAATCCTGAACCCTGGTTCCACCTGCAGGAACAAATATAACAAATGAACGTTACTTCGATGTAGTGGTGGTAACAATCATAAATTTATATCAATTTTATATTTAAAAAAAAATAATAATAACTCACCTGATCTGGTGAAGTCGAATTAAGCAAAGCTAAGAAACCGGTACCAGCTTTAGTTAAAGGGCCCCAGAAATGGCACATACAAGCAACATGTTGTGGCGTATATTTCAGCATCCTATTAAGAAAATATTTTATTTATCATTTAATCAAATTAAATTAAATACTTAAACTTATTAAGAACTTCGTATTAAAAAAATGTGGTGCCAGGAACTAGATACCACAGCCACATTTTAAATTTTTGAAGTGAAAACTTTTTTAGCCATGTTTAGAGACTTTTGGTAGGGGATAAACTTGTGCATTCACACCAGCAACATTCTCGAGACTAGTGACACCTAGCAGCCAGTGATTGAATTATACTGTTTTAATTAACTTAAGTTTAAAGGTTAAAATTCTATTGGTACAAGAATAACTATATTTATCTAAATAGTTGTGCAATTTGTACCAATAATAACTTATAGTATCATTAATAGGATGTTGATAGTTGGGGGTGCAGTCAAGAAAACACGCAAGGTGAAACTATTTTATTTTAAGTGCCGACGTTTCGACCTACTATGTAGGTCATCTTCAGGGCCGATAGGAGTGGCTGCTCGGACAGAGAGTAACTGACCACTGAAAGTGAAAGTGAAACGTCGGCACTTAAAATAAAATAGTTTCACCTATTTTTGCGTGTTTTCTTGACTGCACCCCCAACTATCAACATCCTATTATAGTACCCACAGTCAACTATTTCTTTCTCACATATAGTATCATTACTTGTTGAACTTTTCGTTTCCCTTAAAAGATTTTATTTTAATGGTTAAAGGCCTTGTTTTATGAAATGATTGAAAGTAAAAATGATCTAAGTATTGTTGTACCTAACGATGATAATAATGAAAATATTTATTAACATCTATGTATATACAAACGCAAGGTATATATAATATAACTATGTACTTATTATTTCAACTAAATTATTGATATTTCATACTTGTGCAGCCCATCATATGCTTTGATTAATAAATTAACTATTTGAAAATGTTTAGAATTATTGTTCGGAGAGTCAGTATATTTTAAAATCAGACTAATGTTAATAATTTAAATTTTAATAATTCAGATTTAATTTAGAAATTCAAAAAAAGAAGAACTCAGTTATTACAAAGTCTTGGAAGACTAATCCTCATGACTGCCTATTTTTTTTTTTTTTTTATCTTTCCTCCCTTGGCCATCTCTAGAAGCATCAGCTTGTTCAAGTCTCGCGACATCTTTACAGGAATTTACAGAGCTACTTTATTGGTTGGAGTGTTATTTTTCCTCAATGATTCTCTGAATATACAATGCAAAGAGTTCTGTTATCTCTTAAGACACAGAGAAAGAATAAGATGTGACCTGGGTCAACAAGTAAAATAAATATAACTTAAAGTGAGTTCCACATATCAAAGCATTTAGGACCAGAACGAGTGCGAGTGCAAAGCAGTTTATTCACTAATCTGTTCATATTAATTTTTTTTTTTTTTATATATATATATATATATATAGTTACAGGTGGCTCCCGAGTAAATGTGTAAACAATACTTATAATCATAATCAATTACCCAGAATTGTTATGCACTATAAGATGCAGGTGGCTGCAGGTGGCCAGAAAAACAGTAAACAATTCCAGAGAAATAGCATCAGCATGGCTGATCCTATTTAACCGTCCCAGACCAAAGGGAGGGGCCTTTTCGTCCGTAGACATTTGAACAGTTAATATCGCTATTTAGTTCCCATTTATTTACATGTATTCTATGTATCATTCATAATAAAGTTTTTAAAAAGTATTAGATACGTTCAGAACCTTTAACTGGCGCCCGAACAGGGACTTAGGCAGATATCGAAGATATACACTAGTGACATTGCGGGAGCTTTGGGTCGAGAAGACGACACCAGAAGCAGCAAGACCACTACTCTCCGCCTAGAGGAAGAATCGCCACTGCGTGTAAAGGTACAGCAAGCGTTCTCCACGGCTACAGAGGTATCACAGTTATCTGAATATTTTTAAATATTGTTACCTGAGTCACGAACAAATTGTTAAATTACGGATCTTCTAACTTAAAAAAACTTTAATTCACTGAAGATCACATAGATGCAGACTAAATTATACTAATATAATTAAATTTAAATTCATTTGATTATAAATTAATTTTATTTCAAATTTTAAATTTATTATTATTACAATGTATACTTTATAATTTATTTTTAAGAGTATTTCATTTATATGCCAAATTTAAAAGAAAGATTAGACCAACTTCGACAAATTAACAATTCTACTCCACTTACAATTGAAAACTTAGACAATTTTTTATTAAACGAAACTATAATGACCAATATGGAAATTAAGGATCACGACTTCAAATTAATACCGGAGTATGATGGTGACCCGTTACTATTGGTTGATTTCATTCGTAATACAAATTTTATTTTTGAATTATATTGCAAGGATAACAATTCTCATTGCGACACAAACCATTCTAAATTAGTTCTAACTTTATTAACGAAATTAAAGGGCAAAGCGAAAATTGCCACGTATGACAAAGAATTTAAAAGCGTAGGGGACATTTTACAATTTTTAAAAAAGAAATATCAGGACACTAGAACTCGCGAACAATTAATAGCCGAAATATTAAATACAAATTCACACGCGCATGAAAACCCACATGACTATTTAGACAGACTTAGTAAAAAGCGTTGCGATTTATACGCTCGAGTCTATGCCGACCCGGAGATAGAAGACAAACTTGCTGAGATGGCTAGATACGACCGACAGATATCACATCACGCCGTACACAATTTAAATCCGCAACTAACCGATTTCATTTATCACATTAAATTTGACACTTTAGAAGACATTGACGAGATTTTACGAAATTCCGCATCTCATATTGTCCATCGAATTTACGGACAACATAGGAAAGAAAAAAACGTAACATCGAATTCTAACTATAAGGGTAAACATTTTGATCCAAATTTCAAATTTAATAAAAACAATTCACAAAGACATTATGAACCTAATCGCAACAACTATCATCAAAATCAGCATTATTATAAACATGACAGATATAACCATCCAAATTATAATTATAATCAACAAAATTATAATCGTCCAAGTAATCCATCTTATAATCAAAAACCCGTTTATAACCAACAATGGGACCCCCAAGACCAATATCGCTACTTTAACAAACCATCGTCGGCACAATATAAGCAAAAACAAATTGAACCGCCATTAGAAAAATTAGGAGAATCGCAAACGGTATCAATGCGAACAGTTTCTAATCGAGTTCATCTAGTTGACGAGGACAAAGACGCAATTATACAAAAACTTACAGACAAATTAAGTAACCTAGAAAACAAGTTCGATCATTTTTTAGGACTAGGCCAAGACTCCAACGACCCGCCGGATCGGATTTAAAAAACGCGATATTACAAAATAAAACGGACGAGGCCAAATCAATAGTAGAATGTGAAATAAATCGCGAATCGGATAATATTGCCAAATCAATTATAGAAGATAAATTAAATCGCGAAACGGATAAAAAGGAAAGAATAAATTTAACGCGATTAATAGATTATAAAAATAACAGAACTAATAAAATCGACGATAATAAAGAAATATTAGTTGATAATAATAAAATCGAAATGAATAAGGAAATGAAAGCAATAATATGTAATAATATAATCTACGAAAATAAGGAAACAAAAACTATGATAAATAGTAATTTAATTGATAATAATAAGGAAACAAAAAATATAAGAAGTAATGAAAATAATGAAATAAATAATGTAGCAAGTAATGAAATTGTAATTGCCGAAGATAGTTTAAAAACCGACCCAAAAATGATAGAAACGATAAGTAATTCCCCAATACCCCTTGATAAAATGTCGACAAGACAGTTCTCGGGTAAGTCTGGGTATTATCAACAAAATATCAATGGGAACGTAAAATTAACTAAACCTATCTCGGAAACATTACAAACAAATTGTTACAAAAAATCAGAAATATTAAAAGAGAAAAATGAAATTAAAAACGCGGAAAAGACAAGTCAACGAAGCACCAACTTGTCCGCTTGCTTTAAATCAAAACCATCGATTAGTTTATATTACATTATTAATAATAAAATGGAAAATTTGTACCCCAATAATATAAAAATTCAAAAGGAAATAAATATGCAAAAATCAAAAATAAATAAATTAGATATAGGAAAAACTGCGAAATTACATCAGATTTTATTTAAAAGTCAGCCCGCGGATATACGCAATTACCTTCGGGGGAAGGTTAAGAAAAGATTTTAAATTTAGAAAGGATTTATCGGATAATTATCATACGACACAAACGGCAGGAATCGGACTACAAATATTAATTACAATTAACATAATAAAAATTAAGTTTTAATAAAAGTATTCATAACAACAATGATACTGTAATCTCATTGAAATATAAAGAAAGAATAAGAATAATAATTAAAAATATAAATATAAAATTATATTATAAATAATAGAAAGAAGTACAGTTATATAAAACAATAAAATTAATAATAATTAGAACTTACAGATATAAAAATAGAATAACGGATTAATAGTAATAAGTATTATAAAATAATGATTTATAATAACCACAATAATAATAATAAACAAACGGACTTAGAAACCATCCATTTTCAAGAATCAAGTAGGGAACAATTTGGAATCTGTGACCCTGACAAATGTATAAATGTTGAAAATCATCAAATAATTATTAAAAGAGGAAACAAAGACGAATTAAACTTTACAAAACTATTCGGAAATAAAAAGAGACATGAACTAATTTTTACGGAAAAAGATGACTTACAAACTTTACTATACCAAATACTTGAACCTCACAAAACCTATGGAATTTACTGTTCCAGCAATATGCAGACACTAGATAAAATTTATAATGAATATTTTAATGAAATTCGAAAGATAATTGAGGACGAATTTCCAACGGTAAAAATTAAACGCTATTTTAAGTTCCTTCGAGACATTGAACAAATTAACGAACAAATTGAAACAATTGAAAACTATCATTTAGGCAAGACACAACATCGCGAAATATTAGAAACCTTTGAGAAATTAAAACGACAAATTTACTTTCCAAATATGAAAGACAAAATTACGGAATATATCAATAAATGTGAAATTTGTAAAAAAACTAAGTATGATAGAAAACCACTTAAAACAAAATACCAACTGACACCTACTCCAGAAAAACCGTTTCAAGAATTAATGATTGACATATTGAAATACGACAATAAACTCATATTTACAGCCGTCGATACTTTTTCAAAAAGACTATTTACACAAATAATACCAACACATAATGCAATAAACATTTGTGACTGTTTACAAACTTATTTGACATATTATCCAACACCTATGCAAATCACACTTGACCAAGGTACAGAAATGAAAAATAATCTTGTTCAACAGTTTTGCAAATATAACGATATAAATCTACATTATACTTCAACCAATCATTCAAATTCACTAGGATTATTAAATAGAGTACATTTAACATTAACAGAGTTACTTAGACTAACTTCATATAAACAAAAAACATATTCTCTCTTACAAAAACTAAAACTAGCAACTACTGCGTACAACAATGCATTAAATCAAAATATAAAATTAACTCCGAACGAGATAACGTTTGGATTCACATCGGAAAATAATAAAAAGACAGATCTTAATATAACAGAATTATACGTACAAAAATATCATAATGACTTACAACTCTTACACGAATTAACGCATAAAAAAATTACTGAAGAAAAAGAAAAACGTACCGACAAATTAAATAAAAATCGCGAAGACCCACCTGAACTAAATGACCATGAATATCTTAAAAATACCCAATCAAAAATAAAAAGTAAGGACAAATTTAGAAAAGTTAATGTTTTAATTCAAGGAGCTAGACAACTAAAGACCCATGTTGACAATATTAGGAGACCTAACAAACGTAAACGTAAGAAACATTCTGTTTCAGATGAAGACTCTTTACGTGTTAACATTACTGACACTACTTCCGATGATTCGGATGATCAAAGTTGTAGATCTGACTGACTCACCTGGACTGCTTCATTACTCAATAAATAATATTAAAGTAATTAATAAATTTTATGAAACATACCACTTTTATAATTTAAGTTTATTACATAAAGAAATTTCAAATATTCAAACTCATTTAATTAATTTTAAGGATCATAAGATGTATCATGTACTTTCTGATTTAACTAATGAAACCACGGAACAATTCCACTTGATGTATTTTAGGGGACTTAACAACCGCCATAAAAGGGGTTTAATTAACGGCTTAGGAAATATTATAAGCTGGATTACAGGAAATATGGATGCAGATGACAAAGCATATTATGACGACATTATTTCAAATGTAGAAAAAAATAATTTTAAAATAGAACACAATATAGAGACTTCGATCAATATTAATAAACAACTCATAGAGGACTACAAAAATAACATAGAAACAATTAATAAAAATTTTATGACTAACCGACAAAACTTTAAGATGTTAACAGAAAATGACAAAGCATATGACTTTTATATTCATATTATCTTTTTATTAAACAAAATCAAAAGTTTAACCTTATCGCTAGAATTCTGTAAACTAGGGATAGTTCATACTTCTTTAATGACAGACGTAATAAGAAACTTACCAAAAACAATAAAATTAGTATCAAATAACCCTGAAGTTTTATGGACAAATAGTAAAATATTTTGCTCAACAAGAGACAATATAATTCATACTTTTATTAAATTACCACTTCATGATGATTCTTACAAAGGATACTATTTACTCCCAATACCAAAAGTAATTAATCAAACCACCTTCGAGATTGATTTGAAGCGTGATCTTTATTTGCAGCAAGGGCCCAATTTGTACACAGGGCATTGTATATTTATTGACTTTTATTATTGTATAAATCTTAAAAAGATAACTTCTAAATGTGTATTTTCCATCATCCACAATGGAAAATTAGAAAATTGTAATTTAACATTAAGCTATCACAATAAAATTAGATATGTAGAATTTCTAAAACAATATGTTACTGTTAATTTAAATAAAATAAGTGATTGTAAAAACAATACTGTATTTCTACCTACAGTCAGTTTAATTAAGATTGATAAGGAAGATTGTTTTTCGGAATTAAATAAAATTTATACTCACAATTTTCATTCAGTAACACAACCATTTTATGATTATGTAATTTTAAATACATCATTTATAAACACTAATAATTATTCTATACCACCATTAGAAATACTTACATTTGCTACTCATCATAATATTTATTTCTATCTATTTATATCAACAATTGTAATTATTATAATAATTCTTTCCATTGTTTATAAGATAAAATGTAAATTACAAAACAATTCAATAACAACAACAGAAACTGTAACTATACCTAATGTAACCACTCCTGTAGACAATCATAAAACAATATTAAGTAGATTATATAAAAGTAGTTTTTGATAAAATAAAAATTCATATTGTATTTCCATTATGTTACAAATGTATTAATTTATGTAATCTTTATTATGTTATTATTAATTCTAATTTATGTTCTTTATGTCATATGTACTCTATTATTATTCATTTATTTTATGTAAAATATTTGTTTTGATCAGGAGATTCAAAACTTAAGGTTGGGTGGAGTTACAGGTGGCTCCCGAGTAAATGTGTAAACAATACTTAGAATCATAATCAATTACCCAGAATTGTTATGCACTATAAGATGCAGGTGGCTGCAGGTGGCCAGAAAAACAGTAAACAATTCCAGAGAAATAGCATCAGCATGGCTGATCCTATTTAACCATCCCAGACCAAAGGGAGGGGCCTTTTCGTCCGTAGACATTTGAACAGTTAATATCGCTATTTAGTTGCCATTTATTTACATGTATTCTATGTATCATTCATAATAAAGTTTTTAAAAAGTATTAGATACGTTCAGAACCTTTAACTATATAGTACTTAATCTGATGTTCAATGTAATATAAAAATTATTAAAATCATAAATTTTTCAAGCTGATAACATTTTTTTGAGAGTTATAAAATTTTTTTTCTTATTAGTATGAAATTACAAAAATAACAGTATTTACATTTATATCTAGGAGTTTCCCTTTTTAAAATTATATTTTAATAAATTCAAAAGCCTTGATTTAATGAACTGATGACAGTTTTCCCCTGGAATTACTATCAGAAATGTTACCTTCATTTTGCTAAAAGATAATCACCTTAAAATTTTCTAGAGAACTTTCAAATTTTATTATTCTTCTTTGCTTTTTATTAATGCGATGAACTAGAATTTGTAAAATGACCAGCAAAAAATGACTAAAATGTTTTGTCCAAGTTTTTTTCCATTGTAAGTGGACGCAGGAACAAATAGGACCCAACTTATATCATCTGACATACTTTTTTTTTTATAAGCAAATGATAATTTTTTCCCATGCTCAATCTAAGTCTGTTTTTTTTTTTGTAAACTAACCTAAATAATTATAATTTATGAATCAAGTATACCTGTGCCTCATGTTGTCTTCTTGTTTTGAGAACACTCCTATAGTTTGAAAACGCCTCCAGCCCATCGAAATGATCATGGGATCTCTAGTTTTCAATATCCTGCTGTACCACCTATGCTTCTTTATACGAACCTAAAATTATGAAAGTGTAACAGGTATATTCCCAAATTTTTAAGGCATTATAAATTAATAAATAGTGATATTAATACACATATACACACAATTTCACGGAGTACATCATGCGACTGGTTGAACTATAGTGTACTAAACTATAGTGTACATAAAATTAAAGCTTAACAATATCAATAGTGGAACACTATCCACTTGAGTTGTTATCTGTACCTAAAATACCAATCAGTCATTATAATCTGGTCAGTCTACTATGCATATTATAAAACATAGTCATCCGCCTCGTCTGTCTGTCTGTTCGTGGTAAACTCAATAACTACTGCACAGAATTTCACCAACAGATAGAGCGATTCACGAGAAAGGTTTTGGTATATAATTTCTCAAGGTTTTGTGTAAATTTGTTGTAATATAAGGACAATTGTTGAAAGTGGTGTAAAAAAGTATAGCTGCCCGGGAGGTTTCATCGAAGATGCTGCCTAATTCCTTTGACATATAAGGAAACAATGCATGGTGGAATATTCCTATATTATAGAAAAGGTCAGAGATAGCATAAATCTATCTTTTAAGGATAGCTTATCATACCTATTTCATTTTCTAAAAAATTGATAATATACAAATATATTTTGAAAGATATTTATACAAGTACAATATTAATCCTTATCAACTTAAATACTTTAGTTACCTAAATCATTTCATGCACATTATTAGAATATTTGATACCATATAATTTAAATGAGTACTTTATAGCTTATCACAAAAAATTCACACGCATGAAAATAAATTATATAATACATAATAAAATACATTAGAGAGACAAAACATCTAGGCATAATATTTCTTACCACAAGTGCAAACCCGGGGGTTGCTAGTTACAGATGAAAATAAGTACTATAGTGAAAAACTGGAATAAAATACCAGAACAAGCCATAGTCATTATCTGTACATATTTCAGCAATAGTCTATTATTATAAAAAAATAAAAACCTGTAACACTACGACCCGTGAACGGGGCTGGGGTTCAGTACATGGTAGAGACTGTACTGTTTCATGGAAAACGGTTTTGCAGGGAGGTGTTTTGTCCTAAAGATTTTTTTCCCCTTGTTTTGTGTACCCTAATTTTATAACATTTTGTAGAGGCTGGGTGAGTCCCAGGAGAGTCCTAGATCCTATATGATCCATCTTCGGCTGCAAACAGAATAAATAAAAGCCTTGCCTGCAGCAGGATTTGAACCTGGATTTTCGGCATGGCAACTTAGTGCTCTACCACTGAGCCCCTCCCCTCCCATTAAAGAAGTACTAGTAAGAGAAAAATTACTAAAACTAAGTGATATTTTTTCATTAGGTATCACGCTCCTCTGACTGGTCTTCTTGCCCCTAGGTTGGGAACCCCTGATCTATATTTCGCTCCCTTAGTATTACAAAGTTGCATGATACACATATATGAAAATGAGAAAAACGATATCAAAGATTCTGAGTATATTTTTATTTTTGGTTTTTGGATGATACCCGGTCGCGATTTTTTGATATTTTGAAGATCTATGTATAGTTTTCGACTCACAGAATCATCTCTGATTTTTCAATTTTGTAACATACAACCTTGTAATACTAAAGTAGCGATTTATATTTGGACTGATTCCTTGAAACTCACCGTTTTTAAATGTATACTTAGCACATTAAAAAAAATTAATTTTATTATTTAATTTTTTTGCCTTTATCTAGAGACATGATTTATTGTTCATTATATTTACTTGATGTAAATTTCAGTAAATACATTTTTTTTTTAAATTTATTGAATTACTGGAAATACTTATATTAATAGTAAAAGTATGTTATTTAAAAAAAATAAAATACTTAGCCAAGAAGTACCTCTATAATTATTATAGACAGAAAATGATACAATTTTATCTTGAATGATAATAGTTGACCTTGATTATATATGAGGAAGAAAATGGTCTAAGTGGAGGTCAATAAATTTCTCTTTGATGTGGAGAAATGTTTATTAACAGACTTGACAGTCGCTAGACTTGTCATGTAACATATGAACATTTGACACCGGGCACCCTCCCTCCTCCCTTGACAGCCCTGCAAAGTGGGCCGAAACATTGGCTATTTAATAAACATTTATCCCTGTTAAGGCCAGATGAAGTAGTAACCTTATAAAGTATTATTAGTTTTAATCATTTTTTCGTAAAAGAAAGAACATTATCTTTACTTACTTTTTCACATTTTTATTTAATATAATAATTTAAACGTTTATTTCATAGTTGTTTAGAATAATTTAACTTTAAAGATAATTTTATTTGTTTAGTAATAAGTGTAATGTTTGTAATAAGTTTGAAAACATATGTTACAAAAGAAGAGAGAAAAACAATAGCGGAGTCGATCGGCTTTTGTTCGCTCCGGCTATACCAAGCGAGAAGGTTGACACGAGCCTCTTGACGTGCACATCGTATGCTCTATAGGAGCCCAAAGTTGCATTTTGAATTCGAAGAAGATGCTAATTTGCTGCCCACCTGCAGGTCTAATTAGTTTAAACTTACTATCTACTGGAATCTACTTCGAAAGGCAGATAAGAGTTTTGTTTTGTTTATACCATTTCAACAACAAAACCAGATAAACATTTATTATTTTGTATTAGATTTTATTTATTTGTTGATTAATTCGAGTCAAATTTATTATCGTAAGATTAAATGATAATTGTTTTCTTTTTGTAATTAATTAGTTGTTTAAAATGTATTTATTATTAGTAACTTCATTTTCTAATTATAAAAACGTTTAAATTGTTCTTTTAATTTAATTAATTGTTTTGTTATTTCATTCTCAAAAGTATTAGTTATTTAATTTATGAAAATTGATTTATGTTATTAGTTTGATAGAAGTTTACAATCAAAATGACATGTGATCTGGTGTAATTGAATCAGAAATTTATTTTCCGTATCTATTTCGGAGCTCTCATCGAAAGGTCCAATAACTATTTCAAGGTTGCTCAAACAATCCTTATCTAGGAGAAATTTATTGACTGTTACAATTTTATATTTCAAAACTTTAATAAATAAATTTAAAACTAATGAAGAGTCTTGGGTTCAATAATCGTTAAGAACCGTAATGTTTCTAAGACTGGGGTTGTCAAGGTAGTTTGGCTGAGATCGAATTCATATAATTAAAGATATTAAAGATAAGCACTGTACAGAGACTGGGTAACCACCAGCAGTATACAGACACCACAGGATCACTATACAGGTGATAACAGAACAAATAATTTATCTTGTCTAGCAAATTGGATTTAAAAAATATTACAACAGTGCACAGTGCTCTTAAGCAATGATACTGTTGAGGCCATTAAATTAAATAATTTAACATTTAAAGAAGCATTGAGCATTTATTTTTGTCAATATGTGTTTATAAAAATGTGACTCAGTGTAAATGCCAATATTAAAAGTTCTAGCGTACGAAACAGACTATTAATCATTGTTTTTGTCTAAAAAGTGTAACCAAGTAGTTTTAAAGGTGTAAAACACAACGCATCGGCTCACAGGGTTATCACTAGTGCAGAGCCCTCAGCCTACCACCAATACAGCTCGACCACCCAGTGTGCACACACCAAGCCAACAGTCTCACACATATAGCCTACGTGTGTTCTTCGAGCTTCCCAGACAATTGACGTCTCAGAGACCAACTAAAAAAACTAGAAGCTTCTCTTCTCATGGACCAGTCGTTGCTCGTACATCAATTTATTAATAATTAATTAGTTTTAATTAATTATTTTTTTATGTAAACAATTTTATATATATATGCACAATCCATCATTGTTCCTTACAATTCATTTTAAAAAATTCCTTAAATTAGTCTTCTTTGTATTATATATTATTATTTTTTTATCTTAAAGAAATTCTTATCTTTTAGTTTCTAAAATAAATAATTTGTGTCATTATTTTTCTGTATAGTCTTATTTTTTATTATTAAAACACCATTTGCACTAACTGAACATAACATACTTGCGTTGGACAAAAGTAAAGGTTCTATTGAACTCCTAAACCACGCAACAGAGACCATCTCCCTAGTGAGTTAATTGAAGATTTTAAGACTAAAAATTTCAAAACAGTCTTCATAAATACTCCCTTCATACCCACATACAACCCATCAATTATTGAATATGTAAAATAATATTTGTTATTGTACCTTTACGAAGCCTATGTTCTGCTCACCAGGCTGGACGCTGCCCATGATCAACGGGTAAGTAGGATCAAAGTTGTCTACAAACTCACATGGCATATTTTTAATTTCCACACGAACATACATGCCAGCGCGAAAGCCTTCAATCTCCACCCTTACTGTATCGTCTATTCCTTCGAACATTGTCCTATTCAGCTGGAAAAAAAAAAATAACAATTACAGTTTAGTAAGTAAGGAACGTTACAAATCAAATTATGAAGAAATTGAAATGCTGTGTCCATTACAACAAAATTAATTCAGTGAATTTAATGTTACTTTATGCTGATATGGCTTATCTGACTATACCACAGGAGTCTTAAATTTTTCCTAGCCAGGTATAATTGGGATAGGGATCTTTAACAAGTACCTGACACTATAGGCATGGGACTCCCAGTTTATGTCCCTTCTGAAGGATGGCATGGCAAAGATTTTTTTTACTGCCTTTTAAAAAATCCTAGGTTGGGCATAATAAGTGGTTAGGCTAACCACTGCACCAAAGGTCACCCCATTAATATAATTTATCGCAACATTTGTCCTAATCAACAGAGCAGGCAAAAACTAATAATAACATCACAGTGGTAATACAAAAAACAATTTTTTGTTCTTTTACAATAATAAGTGGGTCTGTTTATTAACTATTTATTACTCTCTTTTGTACTAACATTTTATTGTTGTTACTTTGTTTTCTCTCAACTCTGACAATGCCTAAAAGTTATTATTATTCTATGGCCCTACAACTCGGTGACGAGTCCTGGCCTCCTATACCAGCTTCTTTCAGTCGCCTCTGTTTTCGCAGCTGTCATCATTAGGCGTAGGTAGGTGGTGGGCATTTCAAATTTTCCATTCCCATCGCCAGGTCAAATGACCGCAGATAGCTAGTGGCTCTCAAGGTTGAGAGAAAAATACTCAGGCACTCATACATTTACACCAAATACAGCATACCACACTCACCGACACACTATAAACAAAGGTCATTAATATTACACACCTCAGGTTAGGGTCACCTCCCTTAGGTAGCCCCCTAGGACAGGGGTGCAGATATACAGGCACCAAGATGACACCCCCACCAGTATACTAGGGCACGTAGTGAGGGATGGAAGTCCCCCTACGTGAAGTTAATATTTCAGAGAAACCAAAATCATCCTAAAACTTAATCCGCAATAAATTATTGGTTGTACTTATTAGAATGTTGATTATGTGTGATTCACACCACAGACCAATTTCTTCATAATTATTGCATCTACGCCTAAACACTTCCACACGGATAAAAATAATTTTTTTTTTAAATATCATAAATATACATTAGAAAATATAAAGAAATAGTTACTTACTTCAGCTTGTTTATTGGCTTCGCTTTTCAGTTCATCGAAGTAAGTATCTTCATCATCATCACCCTTTTTGTCATACTCGGAATCAAATTTTTCCTTTAATTTCCTCTTTTTTTCTAGAAGCTCCTCTTTATTGGGCTCATCAAGTTTTCCTTCAGAAATAAACAATTAGTTAAATAAATTAAACATGGAAAAAAAAAGTTGAGTGCACTACACAAAACCTTCATTTGCCTCCCAACTTCGAATATCACTCCTTCAAAGGAAAATGACAAAACTCAAAAATCTGCATTTTGGAGTTGAGCATCCAGTAGCGATTGTATTGATTAAAGCTTTTTAATTCAGGAAGGACGTAGCTTTTACTCCATTTCCAACATTTTTGTAATAAAGTTTTGTTTTTTTAATAGAGTCATATAACTACAGTCCTGGTGAACAAGTGGTTAAGTCTAATTTTCTCCAAAATGATTTTCTTGTACTTAAGTTAGAGGAATCAAGTTATTTTCGTAGTGAATAAGGGGTTAACTTAAAAACTACGATAATGATACGATTCCGGTTATCTGAAAGCAGTTAACTCTTTCTGGACAAAATCTGACTTAACCACTTATTCATGGGGGCTGTAAATATAGAGTTGCATTATGGGAATGATGTCATCAGTTAAAAATCAAAAAAATTTTCAGCATTTAAAAATTCTCTAATGGTTAATAAAAAAATTTCAATTGGAATGCTTTGCTTTACCAATACCCAAACTTTAAATTTTTTTTAACTCATCTGGTTTAATTTTGATAAGACATGGAACTTTTAAATACCTCTAATGAAAAATTATGTTGTTGTTATTTTAAAGGACCATTATATTTTAAACTAAGTTACATTTAGTTTCTGTAGAAACATTCAGATCACAAAAATACAACAATAGAAATTATTATCTAAAAATAATGACTTAAAAAAGAGTGAAATTGTCAATGAAGT
The DNA here is from genome assembly GCA_964056705.1 of Troilus luridus. NCBI lineage: Eukaryota > Metazoa > Arthropoda > Insecta > Hemiptera > Pentatomidae > Troilus > Troilus luridus. The sequence continues at coordinate 198,438,263 of OZ057412.1, forward strand.
ATACACATAATAAGTATTGTTTTAAGTCTCCTTAGTAAACTTAGTTTAGGTCAAATTTATTGACTGCAACCCGACAATTACACTTTTCTATATTACATCCAGTCAACCATTTCTATATCAATAATTACTCAAGTTTACGACCTTTTCTAAAATCTTTAGCACTGTCTTACAAATCAGCACATCATGGATTCGAGACCAGGTGTAGCAGATAAATTATTTATTCTGTCATAAAAAAACAAGAACAGAATCCATAGTATATAATATTTATTATATAGTTAAGAAAATAAACGCAGCAATTTTAATAAATGTCTATATTCTTACTTTTCTCAGGTTTGGGCTGAGCGACAAATTTTTCCCCGGTTTCGTAATCCTCATAATCACCATAGATTTCCTCTTCAGACTCTGACAGGTCATCCAGCTTTAAAAGTTCTTCCGCATCCTCTCCTTGCTCCCATTTTCCAGTGACAAAGCAATCTTTGATGCTTTCGATATTCTGAAAATGTTATCAGAAATAAATTTTAAAAAATCTAAGAAAAAAATAAACAAAGCATACAATAAAAAAATGGTGCAAAAGATCACAACCCATGGAGGGTCTTGGGTTCAGTACATGGTAGAGACTATACTGTTTCTTGAACAACGGCTGTGAAGTCTGCCATCTTCGGCTCAGGACCGCCTGATTTTTTGAAGGGTTTACTCCCTCTTCGCAGTAAATCAGCTGAGTAGACCTTAGAGTGCTGCCGTTGGCCCGCTGATAGCAGGGTTCGTCCGCCACCAGATCTACATAGTTATCCAAATCTATATGGTTATCCAGATAGACCGGGTCTCAAGTAACCCCCAAGGCGCCCTATCAGGACCTCCTCTCTCATTTGACGCCCACCCAGATCATCAGGAGGGATTGCGTTGCCACCGCACCACTTGGTTACCACTGCAATTTTCTTGTCTTTGAGCGCAGGATCCTCCAAAGAATATTTGGGCTCATCTGTATTGATGGAAGATGGAGGCGAAGAACAAATGAGGAGCCTGAAGTGGTCAGTTTTATCAAGCGGTCCAGATTAAGATGGCTGGGCATGTGGGGAGGATGAGCGAGGAGGAAATCCCAAAGCGTGTGCTAATGGAGTTCATCCACGGAGGAAGGAGAGACAGGCGACCAAGACTGCGGTGGACTAATTGAGTGGCTGAGGACCCCAAGAACCTGGGAGTCCACAACTGAATGGCAGCAGCACTCAACAGGGACTACTGGCGGAAGCTGATTGAGGAGGCCTGGACGCGTCAACGTGTTGTAGTGCCGAACCAATAATAATTATAATGTGGCTGAAGTCCGAGAGTATCTGTTTCCGATTCTATTTGCACATCATCATCATCAGCCATGATTTAAAGTGTAAACATGTGCTTAATGTTAGCACTTTACGTACCAATCAAAACAAAACAAACCCATCTGTCCCTTCACGTTTGTTGGTATGTAGTAATGGAAATTCCACTTATAGAGGTAAATAGAAATATTGTCCCATTTACAGAGGCAATTTCCACAAAAATTGATTCCACTTTCATATTGAACATTCAACAATTATAATAATAATTTAAAAAATATATACTTACCAAATTTTCTTTTAGTTATAAAAACTATAAAAGTTGTTGAATAACATTTTCTTTACTGATAAAACAAAAATCTTTTTGCCACTTTAGGCTAATGCAATACTTAAGATACAAACGCTTTCAGCTCCCAATTATTCACAAAAGACTCATATACATGATGATTATAGGACCTATTCGGACTTACAGAGTAGAGCTTTGGGGCTCCACTAAGCCATCAAATCCTCACAATCCAAAAACCTCAATGGTCCTTACTTTGTTATGAATAAAGTCTTTGATAATGACCTCAATGTCCCGTTTGTTGCTGATTTGGCCCCAACCCTATACCGTTCCTTTCATGACAAACTCTATTCCCACTTACACCAATTAGTTTCAAACCTAGCTACTTCTTCAATTCCCAGACCGAAACTTCTGAAAAGAAGATGGCCTCATGACCTTGTAAGTTGAATTTCTTATACGAGTACTACCACTGGGTAGTTTCTCTGCAATCCATGTCATTATGTATCATTCATGCTATTATATATACTTTTTTTATTGTTATAATTATAAATTTCAATAAATACATTTTTTTTAAAACATACACTTTCAAGACTCCAATCTCGAATTTGAGAATTATCGTATTTGGAAGAGTCTATCGTGTTGAGGCTGTCTTTCGCTAATGACGCTGTCTGCTGCTCTCTTTTCACAGACCTGAATAATCCGCCGATAGTTCCATCTTCCTCATCACTCGCATCTTGATGATTTTTCTCTTGTGGTGCAACGCCACCTTTATAAAGCATATTAAGTATTAATAATGATACAGTAATTTATAGTTTTTTTTATTTTTAATAAAGATAAGAAGAAGAAAGTCTTTAAAAAATTTAATTCAAAACTAAAATAAGGTTAAGCTGGAAAATGGTCCAAGTGGAGATCAGTGAAATAATTTCTTAAATAGGATTGAACTATTTATTTGAAATCAACGTTTTCACCCATATTGTAGGTCTTCTTCAGTAATATATATATATATATATATATATATATATATATATATATATAAATATATATATATATAAAGAATAAAAACAGAAATTAAAATATAGAAATAATGGTATTGGAGTAAACTAGTAACAAAAGTAGATATGATTTAAATTATAAGATAAAATACATACTTATTATTCTTTTGGGTTTTAAATTTATTTAACTTCATTCCCACTCAAACCTTCTAGTTTCAAACCTACCTTCCTCTTCGATTCCCGATAATCCTCCGAGGGGTCTGAAAAGAAGATGGCCACGTGACCTTCTTAGTTGAACTAGTGATTTGAGTACTACCAGTGGGTAGTTTCTCAACTTGCCATTACTCATGTCATTTTGTATCACATAGCCTATTTACTTGATGTATTTTTTTAATACAGTTGTAAATATCAATAAATAAATTAAAAAAAAAAAAATTTATTTACATGGTTTCTCATCACTATTGTTAGTAATCATGTCCCATCTTTACAATTTTTGGTATATAATTTTAATTTGTATGTATCTTGTAAGAGGAAATGTAGGGGAATGGGTGTATCTATATGTAGGTAATAAATTCCTTTATAACTTTTTATCTTAGATTATATAATTTGCTGATGACCAGGTGATAGTAGCAAGTGACGATGAAGATGCCAGAGCTACATGTTAAGAAAACTGTAGGCTGCTTACAGCGCTACTTATTGTCACCTTGTTCGTTGATCTGACTTGCTCTGTTCCTGGGCAGTCATAGTTTTTGCATGTGCTGTTTTGTGCTAGTCTCATTTTTCACGATGGCAAGTTTAAGTGAACAACGTGCGGGTGTGAAATTTTGCTTCCTGCTCGGCATTGAGTGGGTTCCTGGACACTTAGGCATCCCTGGCAATAAAGAAGCTGATAGACTGGCCAGGCTAGGATCGGATAACATTCCGTGCACTCCCTAACCAATATGTGGCATCAGTCTCAGATACGCTAGGCTGGGACTGGTGGATGTCACAAATGCCGCTTTTGTGGTACAGTGGACGAATCACCCTGCCATGTCGCCTATGTGATCGGTTTGCCGACCTAAGGTTTGCATTGGTCAGGATAGAGTCACCAACCCGAGGCAGTTCGAATTAATCAACCCTGCAAGCGTACTTAAATTTTTGGGGTCAGCCAAGTTGAGATTATAACAATCGCATATAACGGGGCGCACAATATATCAATGAATGGTCACAGTGCAACTTCAAGCCCACCCCCAAAAAAATAAATAAATAAAAACGCCGCTGAAACAGTTGTAACGTTGAACACAGATTACTAAAACGAAGTTATTGGAAAAACACAAGTGTGCAAGTGGTTTTCTCGCTTTAAAAATGGCAACAAGTCGATTGAGGAAAAACATCGTTCTGAACGACCATCAACTTCCCGAACAGACAAAAATGTTGTGAAAGTGAAAGAAATTGTGCTTGCCTGACGACAGACCATTGGCCAAATATCAGAGGTTAGTGGGTTATCTTGGAGCTCAGTTCAACGGATTTTAAATGGAAGACTTGACAATGAAAAGAGTCGCTGCCAAGTTTGTGCCTCGGGTTCTGGCAGACACTCAAAAGGAACGTCGAATTGAAACCTGTCGTGATTTGAAATAACATCTTGAAACTGATCCAAATGAAAAGGGGCATGAAAGGTCTTCGAATTGACAACATTAATTATGTCAAGAAGAAAACGAAAGAATAGCTGATAGCCATCAATGAAAAGGAGTACAACAAATGTTTCGAACAGTGGAAACACCGATGGAGTAATTATGTAATATAAGATAATAAATATTTAACTTATATAAAAATATAAGAATGGCAGAGGAACTATGGCATATTACTATCTCTGAATATTGCCCGACGGAAAGGAGAAAAAGAAGACGACCCAAAAAAATATGGTTGCAGAATGTGGAGGAGAGCATGGCAGCTTAGATGGGGCTTACAGAAAGAGACTACCTGTACTGAGATCTGTGGTTGTACAAAAATTGGTAAATAAATGTATCTTGTCTATCTAGCCCTGATGAGCACCTACAGTGTGGTTCAAAACGTGAAAAAGAAATTATTTCACTGACCTCCAACCGAACCATTTTCATTCCCATTAAAAAAATATATTGCAGATGCCAGTCCTAGGACTAAAGTAATGCTAGTAATAACTAATTCTGCAAGAAGTAATAATAATATCATATACCAACCATAAACTAATTTATACAAGTTCGATTTGTCAGACTGCCTTTCAATAAAAGCTTTGGCTGCTTTCTCAGCAAGATTCGACTTCCAGTTGAGATCTGTATCCATTAATTCATCATCCTCTTCATCATCTGCATCACTATCTCCCGAAACGTCTTCGGATTGAGAGAATTGATCGCCAACCTTTTCCCATGGAACACTCGTCTCTTCAGCTTCCTCATTATCCTCTTCATCATCTGCATCACTCTCTCCCGAATCGTCTTCGGATTGAGAGGACTGATCGCCAACCTTTTCCCATGGAACACTTGCCTCTTCACTTTCCTCTTCATTCTCTTCATCGCCGTCATCGGAATCACTTGAACAGTCCGACCAACCTTTGCTATCGTCCAATGTTTTACTTTCTAGCATTGACAATGCTCCATTGATCTTATCTCTCAACTCTTTATTATCTTCAGTGGATAAAACACTTTTGTATCTGAAAAAAAAAATTACACTTAATTCATAAAATTCAATAACTAAAAAAAGAATATTTATATTGTCGGGATAAAAAGATGTTATAATCAATTTCTCACAAGATAGTTTTCACTATTGCTTCTGAAAAGGCTAAAACTCTTCTAAAGCTTCAAAAATAAATTTGAAGACCCCCTAAAATAAAATTTTTTCAAATCTCTTAATTTATATTAATTATTGTAGATAAATTTTATAAATAAATAAATTTTAGTTAATATTGGAATCAATTAGTATGATTATCTTTATTAAATAAAGTAATCTGATAACAAAGCCTGCCACAGCAGAATCATTAAATTTATACTAAGTATATTAATTATATGTACTCTGGTATGATATAAATTATTGTTTTTAAAAGCACTGGCTTGTTTCCTGGCCATTCCTTAACAATTAAGTATTTCAAGAATCTTCATGATAGGTTTACTTAAAAAATTGTTATGTTTCCAGCAAGTGAAACTGTATGTTATGCTCTCAAAACAAAATTACATTGCTTTTTGTTAAATGGTCTGTGTTGAAACACAACTAAGTACAAGATTCAAAATATTAATCGGTAACAAATTAGAGTTTTGTGATCGATATTTACAATTATAATTTAATGATACTAACATTACAGGAGTTTTTTTTTCTTCAATGTTCTCCTCTATCAATGGCATCCTAAAAAAAAAAAATTGTAAATATAATAATAATAAATAAACAAAAAAAACTTGGCTTATTTGCTTATATTTCACCTAGCAGGGAGTAATAAAGAGTTTAATTGTTTAATAATTAATAATTATTGAGATGTATAACAAAAGAATTGGGAGAGAAAATTATAAGGACAGTTTAGAATGAGGGAAAATGTCGAGCTAATGGAAATGTTAACAGAGCCTGACATTATTGTCTTCACAAAGAGAAGGCTATGACCAGAGAGAGCGAGCACAGGACAGAAATTATTGGCTTAAGGTCCTTGTAGCGCCCATCAGAAAGTAAGTAAATATATTACAATGGAAAAAAAATAATGTAAGAAAACTAATAAAAATATTGTATACAGCAAAGCTGAGACATTTGAACGATAAAATATATACAAATATTCATACCTTGTTAGCTTAAGAGTTTAGAGAAAAATTCACAGAAATTAAAAAGAAGTAAAGTATTGGTGGAGTAGTAATAATAAATGAGTCATTATTAAGAAGGCAGTGGAAAAAGGTCATTTATATGGTTGTGATAATATAAAAAAAAATTAATTAATAAATTAAAACACTTACTCCTCCAGATCTTCAGCAGTAACCGGTTCAGCGCCAGAAAATATCTGAACCTTACTGTGTGCCAATTTAGTGTCCATCGTTTCCTTTGATTCCAGCAGATCACTCACCATTTCACTCTCAGGCTCATTTTTCTAAACAGAACCAAACATTTATTTTGAAGTGGAAAATAGTTGACTGGATGATGCTAATGATGGATTGAATTGGTCAGGGGGTGCAGTCAAAGATAGCACAAAATAAGCAGAACTTAATTTTATGGTGCCGAAGTGTCGGCCTAAGATATAGGCCATCTTCAGGGCTAGGAAAGAAACAGACAATAACTATATAAAACATTGCAATACTAAAGAAGAATAACAGATTTTATGAACAGAATAGAAAATAATGTAAAGAAATAGAAAGAGTAAGATAAATTATGAAAAGGTAAAGAGTAAGATAAGTTAAGAAGAGGTATAATAAGTATGGTAAACATATTTAAATTGCAGTTAATGTTATACAAATATTTTTTTATATAATTTTTTTAATTAACAGAAAATTAAGGTTTTTATATGTCATTTGTTATATGATTGGCTTGAAATATAATGATTACTAAGTGATCAGTAAAAATTATGTTGATAATACGTACAGAAAAGTTACATAAATATAAATTTATATTAACACAAATTGTGTTATAAATCATTTTATTTATAAAATTATAAAGAAAGTAAGGATAAAAATTACTGGATGCCAAAAATAATAACAATTTGAATAATGAATTGAATAATAAAAATTGTGATATTTGTAAAATTATGTATTTTAGTGTAACAGAAATAATAATGTATGAAAAGTTGAAATAATAAGAAATTATTATGATGATATTAAAAAATATAATGAATGCCATTTATTGGTGAAAGGTGAAATGGGTGCGAAGGAATGGACAGAGAGGGAGAATGTAGGGAGGATAGAAATATTATTAATATATGTATCTACTGGTAGTGAGTGACGAGTCAGAAGTGACGTGCCCAACTATCAACTGTCAACTGAGCTGTTTTTAGGTCGAAAAACCGTTAAAAGGCCTTTGTCAGGTATCTATCCCCACCAATCTTTTGTTTCTGTACTGGCCCTGAAGATGGCCTACATCTTAAGCCGAAAGGTCAGCACAATAAAATAAGTTAGCTTTTTTTGTTGAATAATATTAGTTAACCTTATATATATATAAGGAAGAAAATGGTCCGAGTATAGGTCAAAAAATTCTCTTATATAGGGGGAAATGTTAATTTGGAAGCCGATGATTCAACCCACATTGTAGGTCTTGATGATTGATCCTACTATAATAACCCTGAAGAAGACCTCCAATGTGGGTCAAAACGTCGACTTCCAAATAAACATTTCTCCCTATATAAGAGAATATTTTTACCTATACCCGCACCATTTTCTTTCTCTTATGCTTTTTTTGTGTTATCATTTACCGCACCCCTGACCAATTTAATCAGTCACAAGGATTTATTGCATTATAATTAATTCAAAATAAATCATTTTAACAGGATTAATAAAATGGAATTTCATAACTTACACTAGAGGGATGGGCAGAAGGCATATCGACATAAATAGCATCCTTGTCATAGACGATACCACCGACGCCCGAGAATGGTGCATATAATGACCGTTCCTTGTCTGTCAGTGAGCGCTTCTTTATCTGACCGGGCAGTGGACAGGGGTCAGGCAAGAAACTTACATCGCTCACCGAGTGATCCCCACAACCTAAAAACAAAGAGAACTCATACATAACTTAAGACTTTAAATTAAAGATATAACCTGCAATTTATAATTTTAATAATCTTCTCACAGGGCACTGTTATGTGTGAATATATCCTTAAGTCCTCATAATTAGAAGGATAATAATAATTTGTTATACAGGTTAACAAATTAAAATAATTTAAGCCAACATTGATAAAATAGTATATTGGTAAAATTTCTAGTCATTACCCAATTTTAAAATGTATAATTATTATATACAATTTAAATATATAAACATAAAATAATACACCAAGAGAAAAATAGTTTCAAAAGGAATATAAAAGAAATGATAACTATAGAGAATTATAAAAATCGCGCTGTAAACAAAAGTTAGGATGTTCAAGGTCTAAGTTCGTGTTATGCAAATTTAATTAATTCTTAATGAAATAATAATGCAAATATCTAATATGATTCAACAATCAAATAAACTGCTGTTCCTAAAAATAGATTACTTACTCATTGATCATAACTAAAGCCCGGGCTTCGTGCAGTAAAAATTTTAAAAGCGTGGAATAAAAATAAAATTCACTGACAAACGTGCAATTCAACCTTCTACTGTGTGAAGAGGTGATGTGTAATTAAAAAAATCAAATATTAAGTTAACATATCTACATAGTAAGGTCCAAAAGTTACCGCCCTGGGATAGAAGAAAAGGTGAAGAAAGTCATCACACTTAATACAACGCTTTGGCAACATTTCTACACCATGAAAAAAATAATTTTCTTCTTTGTTAAAAAAATGTTCTTCCACTGCTGCTTGGAGTTTTTTGTCGATGTTAAATCGCCAAAATTCATTGCAGTAGTGAAGTCGTTCCTGTTTTTGACCAGGGGAAAGAATTTTCGGAACCCATCTTGCACTAACCTTGTTCATATGCAAATGTTCTTTGATGATCCTCAAAACACTTGTTTTTGAAAGCCCCAACCTCGCTGCTATTTCCTTGGTTTTCAATCGCCGGTCAGACAGCAATTGCAGATTACACAAGTTGAATTGTTTCAGAAGTGACATAAATGGGCAACCGGGACGCGAGTCATCTTCTAGATATTCTCTCCCCAACTTAAATAATTTTTCCCATTATTTCACTGTGGAATATGAGGGAGAGGACTGCCCGTATGCACAATCCAATCGGTCTTTAATTTGTGCAGAAGTAAGACCCTCTTTACAAAAGAATTTAATAACCCCACGGTACTCGAGTTTGAACATTGTAAAAATGGGGAGTTTCCTTCAAGGCTGGACACTGACTGAATAGGACTGAGGAAGTGCGGGCGATGGAATATAGTGAGCAGGCATGGACCTGCAAGGGAGTATGTTTGAAGGAGGAGAAGCAGGACAGGCCGGAAACTTATGGACCTTACTACGTATATAATTATTACATATGAGCTTACAAAAACTACAAACAATATGTTTGCTAGGTATGATAATTAAACAAAATTAATAATATATATATATATATGTAATGAAACATAAATTTTCTACTAACTAAATTAATTTATCAAATAGAAATTTCCAAAATTTTATTAAAATTTACAATCATGTACATTTTCAGATTATGTTCCGTAAAGTTATATCGTCGGTCATCTAATATGTGTTTCAACTGTGAAAACATGCGCTCCACATTAACACTTGCGATGGGACATCTTTTGCAGTTACTCAATATTACTGGATCCAGCTCCACATCTGTGTCTTCTCCGTTAAGAGATTTGTTGTAAATTTGTAAAATTTTGTAACCCGTGTTTTTTTCTATAACTAATTTAAATTTATCAAAAATTGTTTTTCCCTTTTCGTTTTGATTTTTTCTAATTCATCTCCAATTTTCTCTATAATATTAATTTGTGATGTCAATATTAAGTTTTGCTCTTCAAGCTTTTTTATTTGCGAAGGTAGAACCGATAAATGGGATCTTATAAATGCTAGATCTGATTTTTTTTTTAAATTCAATATTTTTAATGAAATATCAAAATTCATTTGATTCACGCTTTCGTTCACTGAAAACCTAAAATATGCAAATTTGTGCAGTAACCCCCAAAATGTGCAATTTCGTGGAAATAAAATTTATATTATTTTAATCTCCTTTCCTTGATTCGGATAAGAATCGAATTTTCATTGAATTCTGAGAAAGCAAAAAAAAGTTGCAATTGCACGGGAATCCGGTTTTTAATCATAACTATAGCAAACTGCTGTTCCTAAAAATAGATTACTTACTCATTGATTACAACTATTGCAATATTAACATTTTATGAGATATTGTAAAGTAACTGATTGATGATAAACTGATCTATTCTTTTAAACTAGTAAGTACAACTTATCCATATTAACATCTTACACATGTCAGTTTATATTTATTTTAGTGTGCCATTTATTGTTTTTACTAAAATCTCATTTTTTCACTGTTAGGGCATGAGTATGAGACTAACCTAGTCTCGAAACGTCGCCAAAAGGAATTTAAGAACTGACTGGAACTCAATAACCAGAACACATATATTTTTATTTATTTTAGTTTTGTTCTATAGATTAAAAAAAAAAATATAGAATATAAGAAAAATGTCTTAATATTATTTCCCTGCATTCTCTATATTGAAATAATAGTCCTATAATTGAAATATTTCAATAAGATGAGGGTTGTTTTATTTTTTAAATCTATGCATTTCTTTTATTCCATTTGAAATCAAAAACATTTCTATATTTAACAGGTTAAAGAAATCAGAGACTTAGTGATTTGCTTATTTATAAAGTACAATATTTAAAAATGTTAATGTTTTTATTAATAAATTTTTATACTTTAACCATAAAATATTTTAATATGATTTATGATCTATTTGTAAGTAAAAGGTTTATAAATAGTTATTTGTTATACAGGTATGTTAAATGTACCCCTACTAATCTGGCTATTTTGGCATTGACGATTATGAGTGAGATCCTACTATATAAATATTATTAAAAAATATTTAGAAGCAGTTATGTAAATTAATTAGTTACCTGGTATATGTACGAAACAATTCTTGTTCATTGGAATCCCTCTCATGTAGCCATACAGGCAGACGTCTCTGTCAACCTTAGGATTAAGTTGGATCTGTTCGGGCGGAGTCATGTCTTCCATACGATCGGCTAAAATTTAAACCATAGTAAATCTTTTGTACAATAGTATATTCATAACAAAAGCATACTTTGAATATTAGATTTATAAAATTGATCATACAATTTTGAACATTTCTTTTATAATTAGTTCAGTGCAGGGTTGTAGAATGAAATGAGGAGCCTGCCCAAATTAATTTAATGGTTTGATTTGGACTAATTAAATTAGTGAACTAAACATAAAGAGGAAACTTACTATCCATAATATCCACCATGCTTCTACCGTATCCTCATTCAAACCCATATTATAATATCCACCATGCTTTAAACTGTCCTCATTCAATCCCATATCTCCATATTTCACAAACAGATGCTCTCAAATCAGTTAAAATTGTTAGCTCATAACCATCAGAAGTAACTAATGACTTTAATAGTTCGTTTTCCTCTTTTATAGCTTTGATAATTTTTCTGTTTTATTTACGTTAATTTATTCTTTTTGCTAATTTTATGTGTTTTTTTTTCATAACAAGAATTTACTTTTAAGTTCTTATATAAATCCCATCTCTTTTTTATTTAGCACTGATTTCCCCTATCTTATTTAATAGTATGCCATCTTCAAAGTAACAAATTAAAAAAAAAAAAAATTGTTTGCCTACAAGCCTAGACCACAGACTTTTTCATTTATTGCCTGAATTAGAAGCTGCCTAATTCTAAAACGATAATAGAAACTTTATGGAACATCAATTATCTATACATATTATGAAACAAAGTCCCCCACCATGTCTGTCTGTCTGTTCAAGATAAACTCAAAAACAACTGCAAGGAATTTCATGCAATTTTCACCAATAGATAGAGTGATTCATGAGGAAGGTTTAGGCATATAATTTGTCAAGGTTTTGTGTAAATTATTTGGAATATAACAATAATTATTGGAAGTGTTGGAAAAAGTCAAGCCCCCAAGGACCTTTCATCGAAGACCCTAATTTTTACCTCATAACTAGCATAAACAAAGCGCTGATATAAATTTAGATGGTCATATCATTAAAGATCTTTTTTAACACTCATTTACAGCCTTACCAGTGGTTAAAATTTAATGAAATTGTTAATTTTTTTAGAGAGGATATAAATTTTATTTACCTAAAACATAAGAGTGAGTGGATTGCCAAGTGAGAGGTCTAAATTTCATTACAGAAATAAACCTTGCAAGATTTTTAATTTCATTTCGAAGATAGGAACCGTTTTGTAGGTTTGAGAGATAGAACAGCTTTGCCCCAGGGTAAACTTCTTTCCAGAATCTGTGTTTCAAAAGTTTTTTTGTTTTCTGCACCTTCTTAGTCTTCTTAATAACATCAAGATGTGTAAGCACTCCCATTATTTTAGGCATTCCATGTACCTTTAAAAGAAATACAATAAGATAAAATATTAGTATTAATAAATCTATATAAAATAAATAAACAGATTAAATTTATGAAACTAAGACAAGGACAAATATTACAACATATCGCAGGGTTGAAGGTGAAATAGACTAACCAAAAAGTGATTTTGAGAAAAACCCGATGAAAAGGCTAGAGTCTTTAGATTGAGATGTTTCTAATTATTAAATCCAATAGGTCATATCTTCATTAATTTTTTATTTCAATGTTTCGTAATCACACTGAATATTTTAGCCTTTTCATCAGCATTTTATAAAATTAATCATGTTTTGGACTTGGGTTGTTCCAATTGGAACCCACAAGTGAAGCAAATAACAGCAGTTTAATTCAATTTATGCACATAGCCACAAACCTATTTAAAATAAGTACTTAATGAAAACATTACAATTGATAAAAATTGATCTAGTTTATAACTTAAATATTATCACAGCGTTATACAAATATTAATAAACTTACTTGGCAAATATTCAGAAATTCGAAAATTTCCATTTCAAACCCAAAGGAAGCATCAATTAAAAGTAAGACCAAATCAGCAACTTTTGCAATGTCGATCATCGAATTAATATCATTATTGCTTTCGATGAAAGTAATTCTCCTTTTTTTCCCTAAAATATATGCGATTTCAGATTATTTCACAAATCATACACGATATTTATTTCTTATTACAATTAGGAATTAGTAAAGTTCAAAATATTACCTGAGACAACTGTCACGGGACCCTTGATTGACACTAAAGGCTGTCTTGTATAGGACTTTATAAGACATTTTAACAGAAGAGATTTTCCCACTTTAGGCGGACCAACTATAGCGACAATAATGGGAGGCGGCTCAAGAGGTGTTCTGTCAACGACTGGTATATGTTCCTTCTTTCTTTTTAAATCTTGAGTCCTGTGTAAAATTATTAAATGATCGTGTTAAGATTTAGTTTGAAAAATAAAATATAACCATCAATGGTTCAATATATATTCCTAAATTCATTAATCAGGTAGTTACTCTCTGTTCTCAGATAATAAATGTTAATGAATATTTTTATTCAAATATTTCTATCCTAAAGAAACATTTATTATTAACATAAGGATTATTTATACATTCTAGATTCTTATAAAACTAATGGGCTATAAATCTTCTTTATTTATTAAATGCCACTTCATGCTACTACGGCTAATCAGAGGATGCTACAGTGGGAGTCTATCCTAAATTTTTCTTATCCAAGTATATTTAGGGTAGGGATCTTTAATGAATACCTGTCACTGCACAGGTTTCGGACCACAATTTTTTGTCCCTCCTGAAGGATAGCATGATTGTTTTGTTTTTCTTTTAAAATATCATAAGGCCACCTGCCAAACTGCAAATCCGCGACTTTGGGAGTTGTATATCTTATGTAACTTTTTTTGTCTAAATAGGTTCAGAAACTTAGCATTTCTTTGTATACAATTGTTTATAATTTTTTAATATTCACATTTTCATCTGACAATATTTAGCTTTAATTTTATTTCAATTACTTTTATCTTTCCTCACACCGTTGGTGGTAGAAGAGGAGAAGATTAAATAAATACTTTTATCTTCATTTTAAAAAATTATTTTTGTTGCACAAAATATTTTTAATTTATTTTATAATATGTTGTGTTAAAGCCAAATCTCTTGGATAAGGAAAAAATTTATTGTATATATCTTGAGCAATGCAGAAGAAATGATCGAATTCTTGATGTTAAATAAAAGAATTTTTAATGTTAAGTAAAACTTATTTGTGTAATATTTATTGACCCCCCCCCCCCCGTTCATTTTCAACATTGATTAAATCCCTTTATATTACAGCTTTTCCAAAAAACAAAATATCGAGAAAAAGAATTTAATAAAATTTTGTTTGAATATAGATTTTGAAATGATTATCGAATATTAAACTTACAATGTCCAAATAAAAACCTAAAATATAAGAAATCAAAGGATTTGGGTGATTTTTTTCAGCTGAGTGCAGTTTAAAAAAGTAAGTACATATGAAATTTATTTTAAAATCTATATTCAATTTTCAAGCCACATACTAGAGTATTACAAACTTCAACTTTTAAGACTTACAAACTTTTTTTATTACTTCGAAATATTTTTATTAATGTATTTAATTGTCACTTATTGTTGATTCTCATTGCCTCACATCGCTCCTTCAAAATTGAAATAACTCCAAAATTCTAATTTATCAATAGGGGTATTTGAAAGTTCCATGCCTTGTCAAAATTAAACCAGATAAGTTAAAAAATAAAAATAAAACTTCAAGTTCAAACTCAAAGTACGACTTTATTAAAAAAAAATATTGGAAATTGAATATCAGATATGTCATTCCTGAATTAAAAAACTTCAAACAATATAATTGCAAAAAAGCCAATTTTTTTTAATGACATTGTTCTCATGAAAGTTTTTATTGATGTATTAAAAATAGTTTGATAAACTTAATATTACCTTCTGAAATTTCTCTCAGCTCGAACTGCTGAGGTTATAGCAAAAGCTTTAGGATTCCTTTGCTTGTCTGTAAGTTCTTGCACATGAGGATTTTTAGCCTTTTTCTTTTCTGCCTTCCTACCTGAAAATTATTTGCAATTTATTAAATGCAATATTGCAGTAAAAATGAAACAATAAAACTTTAATTAGAGAATAGCCAATTTTATCAGAATGATACTATACATCATAAGCACATTACTTTAATGGATCACAGAATAATTATATATTCTAAACGTCCATGCAGCAATTTTGCACTTTAAGCAAGCGAAATATAAAGAGGATGTGTAGAAAGAGAAGTTAAGGCCCATATTTTAAGATTTAAAGCTACTCAGCAAAGTAATGATTACGATCATGACCTTTTCTGCCCATGCCATTATAAATTAAGGGACAGTTATTTTAACGACATCATTTCTAAACATATATATAGTTTCAAATTAAACTATAAAATTCACAATAAATACCTGCAAGTCTTGCTCTGTGTGGTTTTTTGCTGTCTTTGTCAATCTCCTCCATTTCAAAATGACTTGACAGTTAAAAAGATGTCAATTAACTAACATGAAATTTAATTTTTAAAATCAAACTTAGCTGGACATACTTAAACAATAAAACATTATTACAACTCTGTCATAACATGAAGCAAGAAACCCCACATGGCTCAATGTTGGTAATTCATGAACGGTTCTTTAAAACAAGTTACCAAAGAAGTGGAAGTGATAGGTAGATTGGAACAAAATAATGCTTTAGAAGTTAAAATTCAATTGTCTTCAATCAGTTAATTCGATTTTTTAAAGCACAATTTATTAAATATATTAAACTATTTCACTATTAAAATATTTTATAAGAAGGTAATGGTTAATTTCAGGACAATATTTTCTGTAACATAATTAAAATAATTGGTTTATAAAATAAATGTAACGATGTATTCTATAATGTAGTGTGTTAAGTAGCATTTTCTAACCTTCAGGTTTCAATTAAAACTCTTACAATACTTTAAAAATCGCAGTACTAATTTATTATCTTATTAGTATTCTAGTATCCACAAGTTACATCAAGTTTTAACTTTACAATAGTTTTATTTTTAATATTCATGAAAAAACTATAATAATAAATAATCGTGAGTTTTATTATGAAAAAACAGTGTAATTATGAGAATAGTGTATATAAATTCATCAAGAAATAGACCTTTCAACAAACATTTTGCAGTATAGATGATGATATAACCAAAACATAATGTTTAAGTCGGTTTTTTAAGATACGTACAATCGGTTATAAAATTATTATTGTATTTATTTACGAGAATATTAAAAAGGAAACCTATTAAAAGTTAAAACTTGTTGTGATTTAACTAGAAGTGACAACCTGCGGAACTGATACCTACACAATTATTTAGTATTTATACATTTTTGAAACATTACTCTGTAAACTGGTAATCCAAGGCGTTGTTCAAACATATTCTCATTTTATGTTTTAACTTTAAGCATGTTGTATATCTAAAACAATAACACTAAAAGGTGTAAGATAATGGGCGTGATTAAATTTCTAAATTGCTTAGCGTGACTGTATTATTACCAATAGCATTATATTACAGTTACTGATTTTTCCTGAAATAGATGAATTTTAGTTAGATTCATCAAATTCTCCGCAAAGAAATTAATATAAGCATTTCAGTTACTGTAAATAAATAAGGATAAAACGAAAATTATGGTGGTTAGGAAGAAAACGCCTATAAACCCGCCGAAGCATGATGTTGTGGGACACTATGCATTCCGATGCGTTTCTAGTTTTAAATATCTCGGCTCCATAGTAAATAATCGGGTTGGCGAAGAAGAAGAAATTCAAAATCGCATAATGGAGGCTAACAAAGCATTTTTTGCCCTAAGAAGTTTACTCTGTAGTAAACTACTAAGTCGGGGTACCAAAATGAAGCTCTATCCGACCTGTACTGAGCTATCTCTGTGCAACCTGGACCCTACGAAAGATCCTGGCTGAAAAGATTGACAGGTTTGAAAGGAAAGTGTTGAGGCGCATCATGGGGCTAGTTAGGGAATTATATTATAATTCCATAATTATATTATGGAACCCCGGACGGAGCCAGGCCACGTGGAAGACCGAAAGGAAGATGGAAGGATGCAGTGGCTGAGGAGTTGAGGATGATTGGAGTGTCCAGAGGACATGCTGCTGACCGAAATGAGTGGGAGAAGGCAGTTGAGAGGACGAAGGGCAGCTTCAGGTGCCTGTCGAGCCGATAAATAAATAAATTTCAGTTACTGTATATCCACGAAATCATCGAGTTTTAAACGGAAATTGATTTGAGATTTATTTTAAGTAATGTAGATGTGCACCGACCGAGCGATGTGGTCATGTTATGTACGGAAGGTTTGGTGACCCTTCCGTTGCCGTGAACTATGGTTTTTTTTGTTCAACGGCAGGTTGCCCAAAGCTACATAACCAGTCAACCTTTGAGACCGATTTATCAGTGTCCTTCCTACTAATGTACTCTCTGGTTCAAGGAAACTGTAAAGCGGCCTAAATTCAAGCTTTATGTTTGCTTTGGTTGAGCAGACGCAAGAGGGGCTATATGTCTTTTCTTGAAGCAGGCTATTCAGAATTCTACCCCATTATTAAAAAAACAGGGATATCTCAATTATATGCTCAGGAGTCTGTTATGTAAATGGAGTCTGTTGTAAGGTTGATTTTAAATCTTATTTAATTAGACAGAAAGCAATTACGGAAATATTTTTGGTAGGAAACTTTCTATTGGAGGAAAAACTTTCTTTGTGAGAAGGACTCTGCTTCAGATCCCTGTTTTTTGTTAAAAGCGCCTTTAAGAAGGAGCAGACATTTGTTATCATTGATACAACATCGCTTTCCACTTCTTCCCATAATAATCAGCCTGCCGAAAGGTTGCTAACAATAATAATAATAAGGGCTGGAAGGGTACAGAAATAATGTATTTAATTTATTAATTCTTAAACATTTTTTATAGCGATACCGTCGTATGCATATTTTCTTTTGTCGTATACTATACTTCTTTTGTGGGTGGTGAAAGCTATGGAAATTTATTCTACCATCAGACATTCGTAAGACAAGAAAAGTTTCTGAATTTAAAGTTGAGCTAAGATATCAATATAAATTTCGATTGAATATCAAATCTGCAGCCTCGGTAAATAAGTCGAAATTTGTCCAGAGTGAGTTAATTGTATTGTGGGAACCGTGTTATACTCGTAGTTTTCGGCTTAAAATGGATTCGTATTATAAGCAATAACTCCTTTTCAAGCCAATGTCTGAGTTAGCTTCTTAATTAGTACGAAAATGACATGATTCCGCTTCCTTAAGTAGAAGAAACTAATTCTGTAGAAATTCGACTCACCACTTATTCAGTAATTGCCTAAGAAATATTAGGAAAATAATATTTAATCATAATAAGCTGCAGTGTATCTATATATAATTAAATACCCCCAGTTTTAAAATATCAATAAAATCGTAAAAATTAAATTTTTAAAAAAATATTCTTAAATTCTAAACTAACAAGAATTAACTGCGGAGGGGGGATTGTTTATTTCAATAGCTTTATTTTACTTTTTAAAAAAGAAAGTTACATGAAATTTCTGTTATTCAATAGCTGTTTAGAACAATTTTATAGAATAAAGTAATATTGTTTTTAGGATACGCGAATCATAAAATATATAAAACTAAATACAATAATTAAATATATTTTATGGAGGGAGGTGCTTAACTATACTCTGTACAGTCACGGTCGGACAGAGGAGACATTTTTATGCCGAGTTTATAACTATCAAAATTTTTCATACAAGTTTATTAAATGCTCTTCATACACGGATGATATTTCATTATTTATCACGTAGTTTATAGCTTTTATAGGTATGGTTGTAAAGCTGTGTTAAAATAACAAGTAATCGTTTAAAGAAGGTTTGTTTACTGGCCCTAACTCAATAGCAGGTTAGTGTGGAGTTTTTCAAATTTGGTGAATGCAATTGAATAAAGTTTTACTTTCAGTGTTATTAATTATATGCTGTTAATTAATTTTATTAAATTACCATAATTGTGTGGTTGATATAATGAGAAATCGAATGTTTACATTAGTGAGAACATTGTTTATACTCTGGAAAGTATTAATGTATAGTGCTGTTATTGCTTATAATTAATTTGTATTTGTCCTGAAAGCACAATTATTGTATTCTGTAATTTAAATACAGACATTTCATAGTTTTATGATGAAGTGACAACATTTTTTGTTTGTTTACATACCATTGATAATGTTTATTTTTCAGAACCCTTACATCTTACAGTTTGCTTACAATGGCAGCTGATCACTTTTGTTTGAGATGGAACAATTATCAAAGCAACATGGTGTCAGAATTGGACATTCTGCGGACTGAAGAATACTTGGTTGATGTTACCTTATGCGTGGAAGGCCATAAATTTAGGGCTCACAAAGTGATTCTGTCAGCGTGCAGTCCCTACTTTAGAAATGTTTTTAAGGTATGTCTCAAGTGTATTATTGACTAATAATTTGACTTACTATTACAGTACTTAAAAATGAATTATACCTATTTCATTAATTCAAACCCTGTGAAATTAATCGAATTCACAGTTGTACCTTTGATATGGTAAAAGTAACTCTGTAAACAGTTTTGTTTACTGATTCTGCCGAGAAAAATCAGTTGAAACCATCAAATTTCTATTATTTATGGAGTGTATTCAAATGCTTGGCTCTCATTTGTTTTTTTAATGTCTTTATGCATTTATTTACTATAATAAAAAGTCATAATTTGAAACATTTTGTATTTCTATTCACTTGGAACCTATCAACTTAATGTAATTTAAATAAATAGTTATAGTAGTCAGATCTCGTGTTAATCCAGTAAATTTTAGTTTTCAGAAATATTGATAGTGAAATTTAGAAGTAGTAAAATCATAATGTTTAATTCGATTTTTCATTTGTAACCAGGCTTTGCTCTGATTTCAAAGTTGATCATCTATTATCGAATAGCTTCGTTATTTGTGGCAACTATTGACTGCCACTCTGTAGGCATCAGTTGTAATGTTCCTATTTATTAAAACTTTTGCTGCTTTAATTTTAGATTCCGTAAATTTATTATCCCTGGATGCTTCAATGTGTTGTTGCACTGAATTAATAATAATAAATTTACTATTGCTGTCTGCTGCATCTTGTTCGTTTAAGGAATAGGCTAGTACCCCCCAATGTATCCATTTCAGTTAAAGTTAGGGCCTTATTATAATTTTAATTGTTATTGTATATTGAGATCATAGCAGACGGTTTTCTCTAGTTCAAAAGAAAAAAAAAAACAGTCAGGGATAGTTGTCCCAAACACCATCTTGCCTTTTACTTCAGTGTTAATTCTGTTTTGAAAAAAATAAATTATTACAAGTCATTACTCAGTAGCAGATTATGGATACATGATTGATGATGGTTTTTCATTATTATTATTCTTAATTTAGTCTCAGTTTCGCACTACTAATTAAAATATCAGTTAAAATTGAAGTAGTAATACTAGTAGTATTGTCATATTTTTTATCATTTTCATATTTTCTACTTTTAATTTTTTTTTTTAGTTTTATTAGATTTGTTTGTTAGTTATCTCTATCACATAAAAAAAAAAAGAAATTCTCCCGTGTAATAAATTTATAAATGAACTTGCAGGCCCTCACCAAGCCATTATTTAATGGGTACCCTTTACTAGTTGGAAAATCCTAGCAATTGAGTGTGATTTTGGTCAAATCACTTCCCTGCACAACTGTTAACCTAGAAACAGTACTGCATCTATCTTAAACTGAACCTAAGACCCTTTGTGGGTTGTTCTGGCGTAGGTTTTTTTTTTTTTTTTATGTTGTAAGTATAGACAAAATTACTGAGCAGGAAATAACTAAATAACTACTGTTATAAATTAAAACAAAAAAGGGGCTTAAAGAAGCAATACAAAAAAAATTTGGTTTCAAGCTGTATATAATTATAAAGTCAAATCTTTAAAATTGAATTTGACCTAAGAAGACCATGTTTTGAGAAAGAAAGAAAAATATACAACATAACCATTATACAACGTTTGAATGATGAATGAGCAATTTGAACATATATACAATTGGAAAAATGGGGTTAGTCTGCCGGTAGACAGGGGTACCCTTCTTGTGTCTTATAATAAATAAATAATATATTTCTTGCAATGTTTTTCTATTCACTTAAATAAAACTCGAAAATGAGGTAATTAAAAAAAAAGAAGCTAAATTCAATTCTATAAATTGATAGGATTAAATAACCTTCTTTATTGTTTTTGTTGTAAAAGTAAACAAACTTAAAAAAAAAAATAATAAATTTGTCCACTATTTTTCATTTTTTTTTTAGAGCATGGCCTAGTATAAAAATTTTTTGTTGGACCTTAGGAATTGTTTAGTGTTCATCTTTTAGTTTTATTATATAAATAGTCCTTAACTCTGCAAAGCAGTTGTTAATTTTACAAATCACTAAAATTGTTTTTATGTTTGCTTTGTTTTCATAGCTGTATATGTGTTAATGTTTATATATGTTGTATTGAATTTAAATTGAGACTCAAATAAAAACTGATGGTAACTATCACACGTATTATTTGAATTAATGTTCAAAATATTTTGTTGAGTGTGAAACCTTGGTCCCCGTTGGTTCAATGAAAACTATATTTTATTCGGATAATAAAAGCAAATTCAAACAATACCCACAACTTTTATAACGCAAAGATTTAAACAAATACTTACATTAATGGCCATCAGACTTCTGTACCGAATCTTGTTCTTCATAAAAGCTTCTTATGTCGCACTGCAATACTAATTTCTCTTTAGAGCTGGTAACAGATCCATTAACCAATACACATATACCTTCAGACCGGGGTTGGGAGAAATCAAAAGAGAGAGAGGGTGCGAAATGACGGGAGTCCGCGGTGAAGAGAGGCCATGCCATGTGTATTATATTTATGTTACCTTTGAATAATTTGTGAAATATATTAAATAATTATTTTATGAGTTTTTAGAATATTTTTCATGTATCAATTCCTTTCAAGTTTATGTTTAAATTATGCCATGGTTATGCATATGGATATGCTTTCGATATGCTAAACATCGATAATTATTTTAATTTATTCCTCGACCTAATTCGACTCTCAACAATGTTTTTATGAAACATTTTTTATAATATGTCATGATTGAAATATTTCCTTTCTTTAATTATATAAAATAAGGAGGAATTTATTAAATTCTGACTAGGAACTCCTATAATATGACTTATTTTTTAGATTCGTATGAAATATTTGATATAAGCAATTTTTATAACTATTTAACATGTATTTATTTTTTTACCGCAGGAAAATCCTTGTGAACATCCTGTTGTTATATTAAAGGATGTCTCTCCAGATGATGTCGAAGCACTCTTAAGTTTCGTCTACCAAGGAGTGGTTTACGTTTCTGAAAAAAACCTGAATTCTTTTTTACAAACTGCCGAGCTGTTGCAAATCAAGGGTTTAGCCGGAGCAGCCTCTACCTTTAACGACGAACATGCCAAGCATGCGCTGGCGGCTAGTCAACAGAGCCCCGTCAAGAGGAGGAAAGGCGCACCAGTTAGAATAGTCAAGCACGAGGATGGAGAAGACAATAATAGTAACCAAACGGAAGCCGACGACGACTCAAGCAGAAACGATTTTGGGGAAGACACTATAGATGATATGAAACAGGTAAAAAACAATTTAAGATTGTATCACCTATAATAATAATAATAAGGCTTAAAGAAATCAAAGGCTCGATGGGAATATCATCAATTTCTGCTTACAAAACTTCTGCCCACGGACCACTACCCAAACCTAAATCCGCCAGGTCACTCTTAACGGAATCTTGTCACCTATGTCTTGGACCACCCCTCAAACGCTTCCCAGTCGGCACAGCATTTATTAGCTTCTTAAGAATTCGTTTGTTTCTATGCCCAGCAACTTTACAGGGCCATCTTAATCTTCGTAATGCCATCAAATGAATAATATTTACTGCATGCATGCTTCGCGATTCCGTGTTATGTAATCTCCTATATTCCCCAGTAGTATCATCGTTTCTTGGACCAAATAATCTACATAACACCTTATTTTCAAATACCTGAAGACGTAAAGAAGAGTTGGAAAGATGATGGATGGTTTTATAAATTCTGATTTTTAGATTTTAGGACAAAAGACGTGAGCTTAGTAATGTCGAGACCGAATAATAATAAGCATTCTCCATCTTTAATCTCGCCTTTATTTTTTCTAGTTACCATAGA
Source organism: Troilus luridus (assembly GCA_964056705.1). Taxonomy (NCBI): domain Eukaryota; kingdom Metazoa; phylum Arthropoda; class Insecta; order Hemiptera; family Pentatomidae; genus Troilus; species Troilus luridus. The sequence continues at coordinate 198,461,853 of OZ057412.1, forward strand.
CCCTAAGTACTTAGCCTTCTCCGCATGTTGGAACTTATTCCCTCCTACAACAATATAACCAAAATTTCGCCCTTTTCTGCTACTAACCATGTACTTAGTCTTATCTGAATTTACATCCAGCCCTATTTCCTTACCTGCATTTATCAATGTTTCTGTATTCCGCTTTATAGATGATACACAGATATTTTACCATTTTTATGTATATCTGTGTATCATCTATAAAAAAAAAAGGTATTGGAACTATTCCCTCTTAAAATTAGCATGGAAGTCCTAACTTGTGTGTCTTAAACTTAAGAACCTGATATAATAGGGTCCTCTACCTTTTAGTGCAGGGGTGGCCAACCTGTATGCTGTATGCTGGCCACCTTGAACATTTTTCTGGCCCGTGAGGTGCATCACATTTTTACAAGACATATTTAATTAATAATCACCAAATTAATGAAAACCAATGTTCATTAAAAAATTAATCATTGGTATATCTATATATATTATCTACCAAAATCATGAGATGAAATTGTTGTAATCTCACAGCTCTCAAAATAATCATAATAGTTTAAATAAAATTAGAGTTTTCAAGTTACTACTTACCTTTTTATGATTCTTCCTGTCCTAAAAATTTTGTTTGTGGATATTTTTAGGAAGACGAAGAAGGTTCTATTGGCGAAGAATCCGAAGTAGAAGGGAATGGAGGGGTTGGAGAAGGCGGGGGTGGATATTGCAGCTCGTCAGTCGAAATGAGGGAAGCAGAAGAGAAGGAGCAGCGGATAAACAGCCTGCAGAGGCCCGACACTCTCTTACACCAGGCGATGGCGGCGAGGCAGCAGCAACCACCCACATCAGTAATACCGGGTAATCATTTGCACCTTTAACCACATTACTTAAATTGCGAATCAATTTATTATTTCCTCCTTACATAAAAATTGATTTTAATTTGACAAATATGATGTTGGATTGTGAATTGGAATTTTAGTTTTCGAAATGACGTCAGATGAATGCCCAAATGTCAACAGTTATTTATACATGACAATTAATTTAAAAATATAATTTATGTATACATTGTATTAACTGTCATAATCAAAATCATGTTAAGGGGTTAAAAGTGAAATGCATGAATTAAAAAAGATGATTTTGAGTAACACTCATGAAGAAGCTAGAGTACTCAGTGTGAGATGTTTCTACTGATGAAGCCCACTAAGTCATATCTTAATTTATTTATTTTTAATTTTTCCTAGTCAACTGAGTACTCCAGCCTTTACATCAAAATCAGCATTTAAAATCAAAATCATGTTTTCAATTAGCGTATTTCACTCGTACTCCCGCAATGTATTGTTTGTTTGGGCTTAAAAGAGTTCCTCTCTTATATTTGATTGATCATTTATTAAAAAATTAAAGTATAATTGTTTTGCAATGGATCCCATGCCTCAGGAGGGGGGAGAGTTTTGTATTACTTTATTGTAGGTATTTTTGTTGAAAACACTTTCTAGTTTGGGTAGAGTGAATTTCAAATGGCAGTTGGTTTATGGAATAGAGGATGATCCCAGCTTATTATGTAAGTGACCAAAACTTAATTAACCTGTTCAACTTAACTATCCCTTATCAACTTAATTGACACAATTTACTAGGATGTATAATTAAAATGACCATTTTTAAACCAAATATGTACAGTTTTTCCAGTAGTTCAGAGTTAAGCTCAAAATTCATAGAGCATCCATCAAGAACAACTTGTGAAGAACACCTTCAAAATTCTAAAAAATGCAAAGCATGGATTTTTTTTTTAAATTGCCCCCTTGCCGCAACCGGAAAACCAGTTTGCCATTGCTTATGGGTATTTGGATTTCGCCAGTAAACCCTCTTTTCACCACAGGTGACAATCTTCCGGTAATATCAAAATAAAAACCGGTAAGAAGGGTTTTTCAATAAATTTTCACAAATTTCTAACCCCTTAGCAGATTGCTGAGGAGTAAGTTCGTGAGGGGCCAGTCTACAGCACTTTTTCACCTTCCCAATAGAGCGTAGTTGGTGACTAACTGTATCTTTCGACACATTACACGCCCTGGCAAGTTTGCGAGTACTTGTGATTGGATTTAATTCAAAAGCTTCCTGTTGAACCTCATGAATATCCATTAACGGTCGTCCTGAGGCCTTCTTTCTTTCCAACGTCGTATCTCCACTACTAAATTTTTCAAACTGCACTGCGCAGCGTTGGTCTACGTCACTTTCTCTTTCATTTTTATTAATTTCACAAGTTGCTACAGCGGCTGTGAGTTTTTTCTTCTAGTAATGTCTTAAAATTACGACAATTTTGTAGGGCACTGTCATCTTTCTTCTTTGAAACAATTTACTAAAATGAGGTTATTTTTGAAGAAGTAGAATGGGATTAAAGAAGCTTGGAGAATGCTCTAAAGGGATTATTAAGTATTAAATTATTTACAGTCCTTTAAAATCTTGAGTTTGAAAAATAGTAATTTTTTTATACACCCTATTATGTTTGCCATTTCTGAAAGACTCTGGGGAATGACTAGGGCAGTTTGACTACTTATTTTTACATTATATTTTTGTTCAGTCTGTATCCTACAATTGGAATTATCTAACTTAAATAGTCTTTTATTTATCCCATTCTATTCAACAAAAAGCACAAAACAAATGACAACTTTAAAAAACATGAGATAAAATTTACTTCTTTACTCTTTGGTTTTTTTTTTAATTGGTGAAAATGTTAAAATTTGCTCTCACTACCATGATTATATTAATTAGTTTATAATTTAGTCATATTGCTATTTTTTCTTTTTATCACCTCGTTTATATTTTAATGTGCATGGTAGTGTATTATTTCTATATTTTTTTTATTTATGATTTTAATTACTTACTTAATTTTTAGGTCAGTACCAGGTGCCAGTAACGACAGGAAACCAAGGTACAATACCTGAATTTCTATCACCTCAAGGTATGTAATTTTTTTTTTTAATTTAATATATTAAGCTCATTAGTGTTTTTTTTTGTGTAATCTAGTAACTGAACTATATTTTAAGTGTTTATGACAGTTTTTTTTATAACATTATTTATTTATTTTATTATTAATAATAGTCAAAAGCAAAATGGCATGTTAATATGTTATAGTTAACATTATTAGTATTTTTATCATTGTTACGCCTTTTTCAATATTAATGTTGTTCTCAATTATGCTTTGTTTATTTTTTATTTTTTTTCCTTTCTGTAAATAATATATCTGTCTTATTTTATCAACTTTTTTTTCTTATCTTTATCTTTCGCTATTTTAAAATAATAATAATATAATTACTGTATCAAATAGTAAATTCTTTATTGAGAAGAATTTGTGTGAAATTATTTGCTTTATTAATCCCCTAGCTTGTTTCATTATTACTTCATTAATTACCATATTTAGAAGATGTGTGGTAATTAATTCAGGATTTGATTTCAACATCTAACTAAATTTAACTTGTTCTCTTGAGCCTGAAATTACAGGTGCTCTTTGAATTTATTGGTTTTGAAATGGATTTAATATGTAAATAAAATAATGGCCTCTGTATCCAAGGAGTTAATTGTATACTTGTAAGGTTATTAAACACAACCCACAGTTTTAAAGAAGTCTCTAAAAATCTTTAAAATCTTATCAGTACATTTTTCCCCGATTACATCAACAAAATATATCTCATAAATTCATATCCATGTACATTTCATTCATGTATTTTTTTTTTAGAAGTTATAATATACTAATTGAGCCATTCACTGCACAGATTGACCAACTCCACTTTTTGAAAAATCTTAAATTTAAGTGCAAAAGCACTTGGTATAGTCATAACTTATTATATTAGGTTGGGGAAAAAGAAATCCATTATTTTTGCGTGAAATTCAAAACTTTATTTAATATGTTTGGGATTGTGCGATTTGGGTCAAATATGCACTGTTGTGCATTTTGATTAACTCTGTACTGTTTTGTTTTGCACTGTTGTATAATTTGTTGGCATTTTAAAGGTAGCTTCATGATGCCTCTCTAATATAAGTCTTGGTCCTTATTGGCGAAAAACTCTAGTAATCGATTTTCACAATCTTCCCTTGATCCCAATTTCTTATTTATCACTCAGGAAGTTTTACAATCCGAGAAAAAGGTGGTAATCGCTTGGTGCAAGGGCCGGACTATATGGTGGATGCATTAAAACTTCCCAACCAAGCTCCCGAAGTTTCTGGCGATTCACTTGTTGCCTTGTGTTGTCCTGATGGAACACAACATCTCTTCTGTTGGCCACTTCGGGCCATTTCTGGTCAGTCGCTAACTTCAAAAGGTCCAGTTGTTGACAGTAGAGATCTAAATTTAGTGTTTGACCATATGGAAGCTGCTCATAATAAATGATTCCTTTCAAGTCCCACCAAATACACAGTAGAACCTTCCTGGCCGTTAGTCCTGGTTTGGCCACTGTTTGAGTTGTTTCACCACGCTTAGACCACGATCGTTTTCGCACAATTTTGTCGTATCTGACCCATTTCTCATCCCCAGTCATCATCCGTTTAAGAAATGGGTCGATTTCATTCTGTTTGGCCAAGGCTTCGCAGGTTGAAATTCGATCCATCATGTTTTTTGGCGTTAATTGGTGTGGCACCCAAACATCGAGCTTCTTTTTGAATCCAGCTTTGCGCAAATGGTTTAAAGCTGTTTTATGGTCGATCTTTAGCTCCTGGGCGATGCTACAACTGCTAACATGCCGGTCAACTTTGATTATTTCTGTGATTTCATTGACATTTTCGACAATGGGCATGCCTGTGCTAGGGCCTTCTTTAACATCAAAAGTGCCTGAATGGAATCGATGAAACCGAAATTGCACGTAATTAGCTGTTACAGTATCGGCACCATAAACACCTAAACACATAAAAATTCACAATTTCAGCAGACTGGCCTGGCTTGCATTTTCGCCTTTATCAAAGAAAAACTAAAATATACCGAATTTTGTCTTTGTTGACTTCCACTGTTAACACCCTGTAACTCACAACTGAATGGAACAAACAAAAAACAGCCAAAGAATTTTTTTAGTGTGACATGCCACCTTGACAATGAGCATAAACTTGAAATTGTTTGATCGATACTTTACGAGATATTGATCACTACAGCCATCTACCGAGAAAATAATGGATTTCTTTTTCCACAACCTATTATTAACTAAATCTTTCCCAAACATTAAAAGTTAACACTATTAAATGACAAAAATTTTTCGGCCACTGAATAATAAATAATTTTTTTCATAAGTCATTTTGATTAACTCTGTACTCTAATGCAAATTGTTGCAATAATACCAATTAAATGCACTGATGAAGAAGACCATTTATACCGCTGACGAATCAATCACAAATAATAATATAATATAACAAAACTGTTAATATTAATATTTAGGGAGTTTCTAATAAAAATATCTAATAATTAACTTTTTCTGTGATAAGAAACTTGAACATTTAAACCCTTAGTTCCCAAAATGGTCTAGGTGGCCCCCCAGGGAGACTCGATGGGGGTCTACGTTGACGTGACAAAAAAATGGTTTTAATAAATAGAATCAGTTTGCAGTCGGTACTTTGTTTATTTCATTACAATAATTAATTAGGTAATCCTATTCTGTTAAAATAGCCATATTTTGTTGAGTAAGACCGCCTTATGATTACTAAATCTTCACATTTTTTGTTGAGATTTGGGAATATGGTAGAAATGTAGCTGCAGGGGGCCACCGGAACCAGCTAAATTTTGAAAGTGGTCTATGAGAAAAAAAGTATGGGAACCTCTGATTTAAACATTGAATTTATTTATTACTTTTTTCACTTGCCAAATCGATTAACTCTACCGGTCACACAAAAATTGTAATATTTCTGGCAATAGCTTTTTTACTAGTCTTTCTTATTAATTTTATATACTTTTAGATGAAAGGTACATCTTTATTTATGCATTCTACAATATTTATTTGAATTTATATTATAAAGTGAATTTTAAAAAACAATGCACACTATTTCCTCGCGTTTCTCCATTTTTTGTTTTGTGGAGTTAATCAATTAGTGCAGTGAACGGTTCAATTAATGTTTTGCTGTTGAATTAACTAACTAAGGTAAAAACAGAGTTTGTTTACATTCTACTAAGTAGTTCTAATAAATTAAAAATGTCTTTCTTAAGTAGGCTTCAGCTTTATTGATAAAATCTTATTTGCGGGTTGTCACATATGAAATGTCGTTTGGCCAAATTTATAACTATTATTTCTATCATTCTTGCCAAAATATATTGGTCTTGATAGCCAAAGTAGTTTAATTTCAAAACTCTTCATCTCTCAAATGATGTGGTTCATCTTGTAAGACCTAGGAATCTTATTAGCCTTTCTGATTAAATTTAAATGTCTGTAGAATTAAAACTGTTATTAAACTTGTGTCCAGATCTGACGCAAGTTCTCTGATTGTTTTATGAGCTTCTTCTCTAAGATCCCTTCTTGATTGACGTTGGCATTCATTAATGGAATAGATTTTCTAAAGGTTCTATGCATAGAAGAAATTATCGAAGATCAATGAAGAATGGCAGTTTTTCATTTCAATTGCCTTTGCTGAAGGTTGATATTCCTTGCTGTGTGGCAGGTGAACGAAACAGGATTCGAATTCATTCCGGTGTAAAGTTTTTTCTTTATATATATTTCCTTTATTAATAAAAAAAAAAAATTATTGAGATGATTGAATTCAAAGTTGTTTCTGTTACTGTATTCTTAAGGTGATAGGATGTTACTGAATAGGATTATTAAATTTTCTAGCAAATGTAGTAATGTAATGTAACATTTTTATTTATTCTCATTGCCTCTCAGTAGTTTTCGACATACCCTCTCCTCTATCCGTAATTTAAAAAAAAAAAAAAGGACCACTGTACCGCTGTGAAATTATTGTTTTGCTATGCTATTTATTTCTTGTTATGGGGAGTAGAATGGGTCAGTGGTAGAGCGCTGAGTTGCCATGCCGAACATCCTAGGTTCAAAACCCATTCGCTGGCAGCCTTTTATTTAATCTGTTAGCGGCCGGAGATGGATCATATGGGATCTAGAACCCTCCATGGGCTCACCCAGCCTTTATAACGTACGTATCTAAAAAAAAGGGATAAAAGTCTGATGGTTGAGCATGATCTAGGATAAATCACGTACCTGCTTTTACAAAAAACAGTACAGTCTCTACCATGTACTGAAGCTCAGACCCTTCACAGATTGTAGTGGTCCAGGTTTATTTTTTTTTAATTTCTTATGGATTGTGGGCAAAAAGTTGTGTAACAATAATTGATTAGCCAACAGATATTTAAAAAATATAATTATTCAACTTTCATATAAAAGTTCTTCAGTCTGAATTATTTTACATAACTCGAAGCGGGGGAAATGCAAAATTTTATGTTGTTTTTTTTGAAACTTAATTCCAATTATTTGGTGAAAAGTGATTTAACAGTTCACACCATTTTTTTTTCCACGTGGTATCAAATGCCCTGTGGCCATATTAGCTCTATTGTTCGCGACCTTGTAAGGGGATGGTTTAAGGCATGGTCTTTGAAGAAACTACAAATTTAAGGATATTAGTAGGAATGACTAGCTCGCTTTGCTTGGGATCGCTGACACGTTCAAGCCCGCGTGCAAACAACCTTAAGCTAGTGAACCTGTCGTAAGTCCAGGCAGTGCATTACGGTGTTTCATCCTCAGCATGGCGGGAATGACACTCCAGAGTACCTGGTAGCCCAATTTGGCACAGTAATGGCCTGTATATACCACAGTGATTACCCTAAGTGTAAAAGCATTTTACTTCTTGCATAAGTGTCAGTAAGAAATTGGTTTGAATGCAGAAGTTTTTCAAGTTTATGGCAGTATTGTTTGACCATTTTGTTATGCGATTTCCCAATTCTGCGCTTGGCTTAGCTGCTGAGGCTGATGCCACAGGTAGGTTCAGAAATTAAATGAAATTAATTTACTATCGCTGGATTCCCTGTATATGTGAAAAATATATATCAATTTTATAGGTGGCGTATTATTAATGTTTTAGTTTTTGCCAGCTGTAAATATTTAATAACAGCTTTTTGTTAGTTTGAAGTTTCAAAATGCATTGATGAAGGTGTGATATTGATGTTTGAAAAAAACCCCTGATTATTTGTATTTTAGTGCAATCCCCATTATAATGTTGCCTGTACAAACCTAATTTTTGTTTTTTAATAGGATTTAAAAAAAATTTATCTAAACTAAATGAATAGATTTTATATTTTTTAAATAAATTCTTTCGCCTATCATCTAACAAGAAGCGTAATTTGTCAAAAAACATCGGGTCATCCGTCATAACTATTTTGGATTTGCAAGATAGGGGTCACATAATTGTAACAGAACTTAAAAACAAAATAAAATAATGTATAAATTCAAAAATAAATCAGAAAAACAATTAATATTTAGATAAAATTTACAAATTTTAAAGTATCATCGATTAATATTAACTAATAAATATAAAACATTAAATGAAAGCTTACCTTGAAAAAAATCAAAGAAGTCGCAAAAGTACTGAGGTATGGTCCGTGGAACTAGGCGTTCTTTATATTTTGTGAACAAACTTTATAACTAACCTTCCACTTTCACATTCAATAAGATACGTGCAAGATAGGAGTCATACAGGGATTTCCAGTAATCGGAAGGGTTGGAAATTCCAGAAAATAGGTACCAAAAGGTCCAAGGGACCATGTATATCAGTACTTGAGGGTTAAACATGTATATAATATATACATATAGAAATAATATATTTCTAAATAGTCACAATATATATTGGAAGGACCCAAGTATTACAAGACTTCCTTAACTTCATGAGATATATTTTTTACAATTCCGTTTCATATTCATAACTACACTTTATTTTATAAACTAGAAATTTATCTTTCATTTCTTTTTTTAGCATTGAAGTTTGATAATTTATTAAAAATAGGTAAAGATCCCGTGATATTCCCCTCAACAAAATAAATCTAAATTTTTATTTTAGGATTTTTCATCAATTACATAAAAATCTAAACCTATATATAAATCATTAATAACTTATAACTATTTTATTAGTTATTACTAAAGGATAACCTAAATTGTAATAGTTTTTAGTACATTTGTGATTTGATGTACATAAAGGTGCAAAAAACATTAGTCGATCTGGTATGTTGGGGGTTGTATGAGAATTAAGTGTTAACAAAAGATCAATGATAATAAGAACCACAAAAATAGCTGACTGTCTACGGATGAAATTTTACATCATTTTGATTGGCCAATTTTGTTTCGCATAATGTATACTTTTTTGGTATATCTTTTTAGTATAAATTGTTTTGTTTACGCTTGTGATGAAAACTGTGGGTATCATTAAGGAAAAATTATTTTACTTTATTTTTAAAAATAAATGTTCATTTTGAACATAATTGTCATTTAATATGCCTTCTATATAACAGCTGTGTTGTAATTTTGGGGGATAAAAGTTTTTGAGCAGTATTTAGATGCTCTGATATATAATGGCTATACTAAGTACTAAGTAAGGTTCATGTGTTGTTAGCCATAAAAAATTCTTTATTCTGTCACGTCTGACATAATAACCTTTTTGTTATTAAGTTAAACGTGTTTTTTTACATACTGGGCTGATTTTGTGAAAGTGAGGTATTGTAATATTACAATAATTTGTATTTATAATTAGAGCATAAGATGTTCTGAATAATTATTGCAACGGTTGACTAATATTCGCTCCCTCACTAAATCCAAATCAGTCGAGGACAGATGGCGAAAACAAAATTAGATAGCAATTAATAGAAGGTAGCTTAGCTAGCTTTTAGTAGCCTACCAATAAATAGCTAGCGTGCGGTTTATGGAAAGAATTGCGGATGTGGATGTGTAGATGGCGGGAGGAGGGGTGAGTGGCGCTGCATGCAGCCACAGAGGTGCCACCTGTGCAGCAAGGTCTTCTCCAACTCAGGCAACCTGCGCCAGCACATTTCCAACGTCCACATGCCCGGGGAGAAGGTGCCGTGCAACGTCTGCTCCAGGCTGTTCAAGAACAAGGAGTACCTCCGCAAGCACCACGTTCAGACTCACAACGCGCCTCTCAAGCGGCAGCGCCATCGATGATCTCACCCCTTGTTTTGCCGCCGTTTAAGGCTTTATTAGTTTCCTCACGTACTGTCAATTAATTATTATAGGACTGATAATTTTGACTGACTCTCATTTTCCAATGATAATCGGTTAAGATCGATCATAAGCATGAGCTGACTCAAAACAATAAAGCTCATATCAAGATAAAGTAAATTTTTATTTTACAGATTACAGGCTTGAGTCAAAGCGACCTTATTATCAGAGACTGGATTTTTATGTGATCACATATTTAACCTTGAAACATTACCCTGTGGTTATAATCCACAAAAAATGCTGCAAATCAATTTTTTCTTAATTATGATCTTAATGAACAGTTTACCATAAAATAATAATTTGACTAATGTTTGAGAGCCTTAGACTGTATCCTGTACCCAGGGTCCAGGGTATTGGTGTGGACCAATTCATATTAACCGTGGGGTTAATATGGAATGAATCCGACTTTTCTCCTTTAAAATTATGGGTTTAATGCAAATATTTAAGTATTTTTGATGGATCTATTTTGTTTTATTTCACAAATTGATTAAATTTAATTCAAGGAAAATTATCTATGAAAGGAAAACACAAAACAAGTTTTAGACAACTTAAATGTCTATATAATGTATTATTTTTATCTTAAAGAGGTTTATTGGTTCGTAAATTCTGAGAACTTTTACTGGGAAAATTTGTTATTTTAATTTTTTTATTAAATCTATTTTCTATAATAGCTACCAAACACTGTTTATGGAATTTAAAGAAATGAAAAAAAAAAGAAGATTCATGTTTTTTTTTTTTGTTATTGTATAATTAATCTTTTTTTTCATAGCTTTAACAGTTCTTATTTTAGAAGGAAATGGTTTTATTTCACTTTGTACAGTTTTTTTTTTTAATTTATTTTATTTCACACATACATCTAATTAACTTAATACTAATTTTAATTAAATATTAGGGCTTCCTCATTTTACATTTGTATCGCTCATTTTTATATTATACTTCATAAAAATTCCGTCTCTGGTTATTTTGTTAATAAATATAAACTGTTATTTAATATTTAAAAAAAAAAAAATGTATGTCAGTCTTTCTGATTTTAGACTTTGACACAAATAGAATCGGATAGTTTCTAATTGGTCCTTTTTTTTTTTTTTTTAATATAAATGTATAAACAACATTGATAAATATGTTGATGATTTATAATGTAATATATGAGCGTAGCGATACGATAAATTGTAAATACCATATAAAAAATATCTAATATTTGTTTGTTAATTGTTATGCATTTTAATTTATGTTGTTGAAAATTTTTTACTGATTTTTACACTGAGCAATTATTTGAATTCAAGGCATTTACCTTTAAGGATCTCATGTCTATGAATAAAGTTGGTTGCTTTTCGAAGTTTTTATTATTTGTTACCATATATTTGCTTTTTATATTTTATTATTTTTATATTTATTTCTCTTTGTTCATTTTTACTTATTTATTTTTACAAAGCAATTTAGTTTTATCTAATCAACATGCCATTTTGTTTTTTGTCTTTTTTTTTTAATTTAGTTTTTGTTTTGTTTTGTTTTTTGTTTAAAAAAAAAAAATTATATTTACATATATTTTTATTAATTTACATTTTTCTGTCTTGTGTGAGTCAATTATTAATTTGAAATTTTCATCTTTTATTCGGTAAGATGAAAGGGAAGAGTTTCTTCGTTTTCTTGCATACAAGCAATTTTTTTTAATATATTGTAGTGTATAAATGACATTTATTGGTATTCGGCAATTAAAACATATAAATGGAAGTATTTTATAATTAAATCTATAATTATTTTTGATATTGTTATGTTATCGCACATGCCATTTGAATAGTTTGGTTTCCTACGTTGAAACTTTTATTTCTCTACAGAGTTTCCCCACTTAAACAGATGTCAGCTGTTTTAAATTGCCTTTATTCTTATGAAAAACATTTGGTTAAGTTTATCCGTATAATAAAATGTTTTTAGGATATTGCACAAAATTATTATTGTCATGACTAAAAAAAAATTGTATTAATAAATTTATTTATTTTTTACTAATACAAATAATTTTTTAACATCAATTTAATTCTTATTTCTGAATTATTTACAATTTTTTTTTTTTTTTTTTTTGAATGAGAAGCCTTATACTATGGTATGAGAAAGAAATCAATTATAAAATTTTAATTTTATTAAAACATGGTCTCTTGCTGTCCACTTTTAGCATTAAATTGGCTAGAGCCAATGCAAATCGAACAGCTCGACTGATTACCTAACTTTAAACTCACTGAATCATGGTTTAAAGGTTCATTAATTTATAAATCCCAGGTTTATGGTTATTACATGGTTAATTAAATAATAGAGTGAATTTTCGAATACCAAACCTTAAGTAATAAAAGTACATTCGAATTATTATCATCTCCTATGTTTAATTTATTGAAGGTAAACTTTTTTGAGATTTTATTTGCTGGAAACTTCTTATTGGTAAGTATTTTTATTATTAAGTTACTTACATTTTATATTTATTTCATTGTAAAATGAATGTTAAAATTTATATTGAAGTATTTTGAAATTACCTTCCAAAACTCATGTTTTGTATAAAGGAATTGTGTTATTTATGTGTATGATGATTGTTATTAATTGTTTATGTTCACACAAGTGGTTTTATTTTGTTGTTTATTATTTTGATAATAGAAACATTTACTCATTTCCATTGGGCAGGGTCTTTGATTTGATTGAGAATAGTTTTTTACTGATGGACTTAGTTTTCTGAATTAAGAGCTAGCACATTCTTGAGAAGTTATGGCATATATATTTCTCGGGTGCTTGAGATTCAGTTGATACTTGTTGGGGTGCCCTAAAGGTAGCAGAGATTCCACCCTTGGAAAACCTTTCCCCGTCACACTAACTCTAATAGGCTGCTGTCTTAATCTGACTCAATTAATTTGATTTGTTGAAAATTAACTGATATATATATATATATATATATATATATATATATATATTTGAATTGTTAAGTCAAATAAGAAAAAGGAATGTCAGATATAATACCAAATGTTCTTTTTTTGGAACTCTTATACTGATAAATGAACAAATAAATCAAATTACTTATAAATTAAAAAACTACTACTTAAGTAATAAACTACTAAAACCTTAAACCTTTTTAGTTTTATACCATTATAATTAAATTTGAATTGATCAAAAAAGATAAATAAATTAAATCGGAATAAGCATGAATAGAAAATATATTAAATTTCAGTTGAGTGAAATAAATAAGTTAAATAAATAGCAAAATAGTTTGAATATATAACAAAATAAATAATATTTTTAAATGAGCTCATACTGAACCATTTAATTGCACAATTAACGTAATGAAATTATCTAAATACCTTCAGTAATGATTTAATTCACTGCTGGTGTGTTGCAATGTGTCGTGAAGACCTCTGTTGCCTTCAGTAGACGACCTCGATGTAGTTCAGATGCCAAATCGTAAAATTACCTGTTGTGTTGTGGATTCAGATGAATCTTAAAGAATTCGGATTTAAGAGTCAAGTATGGACTCTTAAATCCACAAGGTCACTTTCCAAGACAACATTGAGATGATTAGTGAATTTTGCTAAACAACAAAAGACGCGCAACATCTGTTGCTGGCTACTTCACTATTATGCAAAACAAAAATAGCTATTGTATAGCGTAATTTACAAAAAACTTGTTTTTAATGAAATTAAAAATAATAAAGTATTAAATAATTAAATGAAAAACTACCAACTATGAACATAAAAACTTATAATAATGACAAACGGGATTATAACCAAGGATCTTTTACTCTCTTTAAAAAATCCTAGGGGCACCTGGCGGGCTACAAACCTGTCATCTTGGGCTGAGTACATAGTTTGTTATGCTAACCACTAGACCACAGGTCCCCTTCAAACATACTTCATTTCACATTGTCTTCTCTTGGAGATATTCCCTCTTTAATGTTAATTTAATTTATTGATATTTACAACTGTATAATAAAAAAAATACATCCAGTAAATAGGCTATGTGATACAAAATGACATGAGTAATGGCAAGTTGAGAAACTACCCACTGGTAGTACTCAAATCACTAGTTCAACTAAGAAGGTCACGTGGCCATCTTCTTTTCAGACGCCTCGGGGGATTATCGGGAATCGAAGAGGAAGCTAGGTTTGAAACTAGAGGGTTTGAGTGGGAATGAAGTTTCTCTTTAATGTAAAAAAAAAAAAAAAAAAAAAATTGTTTGCACTAGTTAAACATTTCTAATAGATTCATATTGTCATTTATAATGTAGAAAATATGATTAACCTATCCAATCATATTCATCAGAATTGTCATATGACTTATTCAGTTACTTAAAGATAACATAGTTGATAAGGCATTAGTAAAAAGTAACTGGCAGCCCTAAAGTAGCAAAGACCTTATCAATTTTTTTTTCTCAATTTTAAAAAGTCCTCTTGAAATATTCCTTGTGTGAACATGGCAATTCCGATTGATGTTATTCTTAATATTTGTTTAAAAAAAATATTTATTCCATTTTAAGTAAGATTTTATATTATTTATGAGGCAAGGATGACTTCAACAGATATTATCTCGTCAATATTTTCATTGGAAGTACTAAATAAAGCTGTGGGCGGTTAGAAGTGGTATTGAGCATGAACTGATGTTGTGTTGCAGGCTGCCTGGAGGCGAGGCGGTGCCCCCACTGCAGCGCCAAATACACCAGCCAATCCTCTCTCAAGTACCACGTACGGCTGATGCACTCTGACGTCACCAGCCGCCGCTTCTGTTACCTATGCCCTAATTCATTTGTCACTAGGGACGCGTACAAATCGCATATGATATCTGTACATAATATCAGGTGGTAGCTTGTCGTTTGGATTCGTATTGTCTCTTCTGTCCTATTGAAAATAGAGAGAGGGAAAAAAAAGGGTAGGAAAACATATATTTTTATGATAAAATGTCAGGTTTTATCAAAGGCTTCATCCCCTATATAGTTTAAAACTGTTCCTCAAAAGGTTGTAAAATAGTGAATGAACTGATATTTGTCTAATCATTTAGTAAACAACCTGCTCAGAAGTCACCTCTGGGCCAGCCAAGCCAAGTTCCCCCACTACCCCGCTCACCTCACTTGCCCTATTTTGCTCCGATATTCCTTTGCATCCTCTTGGAGTTACTATTGTCGTTTTTCGTTCGAGCCAGCTACCCTTAGTCTTCATTTTGGACCTCTTACTGCTATTGTGTTTTATAATTGGCTTTTTGTTTGTACTCTTTTTTGGAATTGATCCTAAGTGAGGTGGAGGAACTTCCCTATCACTTTCCACTGCTCCTCCTTCAGTTTCAGAAAGAGGTTGTTTTCTAAAGTTTCTAGTTATAGTAAACCATATTAAGTTCTTGAACTTCATAATTAAAACCTCTGGGGAAAATCTCTGTGTTATTCACAGTATAATTTAAAAATGTTTGGGGCATAGAAATTATCATTTCCAGTCAGTGAGTTACTAATTTTCTTTGAGATGTTGGATATTAATTTAATTATTTATAATTCAAATTGCAACTTTAGAATTAAAGATATTTTTCATATATATATATTTAATGCATCACTCACTCACGCACTATTGGGTGCTACAGTCCTTGCAGGACACAGGTCTCTGGCACCATTTGTCTCAATTCCTCCCAGTCTCCAGCGATGTTCCTCCAATTTCTTGTCCCAATGCTTCTCAAATGATCCTCTAAGTCATCTATCCACCAATGCCTCGGGGTCTGCCCTTTTTTCTTTTTCCTTCTGGTGCACCATTTAACATCACTTTAGGCAGCCTGTAGGGCTCCTTTCTTTCCTTTAGCCTGCTCTTTTTAAATAATACAGAGCAGGAATCTCTGTTCAATTCCATTAATTTGGCATTGATTCCTATTCTCCAGCTGTGCTGTTCTTTGGCAGGTCCAAAGATTTTTCTCAGGGCTCTTCTCTCCCAAACCAGAAGAGCAAAAGCAAAAGGAAAAAATATATATACGTATATTGGGGGGGGGGGGGTCTCAATGTTTTTGTATAGGTTTTTAGTTACAACAAACTTTCTTTTTTGTTCATTCTTCTTTGTTGTTTTTTTTTCAAAATATTTGCCTAGAGGGAGGCATTGGTTAGGGTCTGAACGTAATCACTGGCTACGTCCTAAGGTCTCGCAAACAGACATTGCAATCAGTAAGTTGCCAATATTGTCTCCTAGAGCTTGCGGTAGGGGTGATCCCAACTAACCAAACCAACTAATCAAACTATGCTACGTATCCTAGATTTGTTGCATCTCAGCTGATTATTATATATAGTGCATAATTATTTATAATATATATCATATGTAATTATATGATTAAATAATTATATTATTGTTAATGATTAGCAACCTAAAATTTTAATAATAATAATCTAGTGGGTTATGAGGAAGGAATGTTTAATAATTTCAACCATGTATTAAAGAGGCAAGAAATGTGAGAACCATAGTTAGCAAAATTAGTTTTATAAATAGTAATCAAACTTCAAGTAATGGATTTTAATTTTTTTTTTTTTTACATTTTTTATTGAGTAAAAATTGCATTAAGAAGTAAAAAATTTCCACTTTTCTTTCATAATTTTCCTTTTAATTTTTAATAATTTATTTCTTTTTAATTTAAAAAATAAATACAATGTTTTTACTTACTATGTACTGCAGATACAGCTAAATGCCTTAAAAAAGTACATGTTTAACTATTTTAAAAATCGGATATTCAATTTATTGAAAATAAAATATAAATATTTAAGATTTGTTAAAATTTGAGCCTTGAAAAATAATCGCTAAGATAAGTCTATAAACATGTTAAATTGCCGTTTTATCGATTTATTTCAGCAAAGATTTTAGAAAATACTATTCCTATGAAGATAATCATTACAAAATGTTAAATATAAGTTAATTTCAAATAATAAATAAAATAAATCAGATTAATTAATTTTTAAAAAAATAAGATTTGGCTCGCATATTTACAAAACATTTGGGTAATTAATGGTGAAGTGTTAAAAATAAAATTATTTGATTACATATTATAAATAAATGAATTGGTCAATTTGAAATAGCCATGTCCAAATTTTAATAGCTCTTTTAATTTTGTTCAAAATGATTATTAATATAGTATTTGATTTTATTAAGCATGTCAATTTTCATTCATATTTGTCCAATTTTAGGGAAAAAAAAATCTGTTAAATTGAACTGATTATATATAAAAAAAATTTAGATGTATATAGAAATATCATTAATATTTTACCCTTTAGTTGGTTATTGGTGTTTCATTTTAATACGTAACAGCATGGATGAGGATATAGTTGATGGAAATATATGAAAACATTGCAGTGGGTAATTCAGTATTAATATGAGAGAGATTCTTTTTGTTCGTCTTCTGTTGTATGATTAATGGAAGAAATCCACTTTTGTCAAGTTGAACATTTTTATTTTTATGATTGCTGATGAAGTCATCCTTACGATAAGTAAGGCAAAAATTTCTTGAGTGAATTTCTTTCTTATTATTATTATACCAATGATGAATCATCGTGGGAAGTGTGTTGTTTGTTAATAACTGAAATATAAGTTATGTGGAATTTTTTTTTTCATTTTCAGGATAAACATGATGTTGGTTTATTTCTAATCCTTTGAATATTTCTTTAATTTAAATGCTGTAATTTGTTAAAATTAAAATAATTTCTTAGTTTTCACAAATTATTTGTTTTTGTTTAATGTATTTTTTAGCCGACATGCCCTGAGAGCGTAATTGCAAAAGCCAGTTTTTATCTATTTCCAAATTAATTAGGGTCGCCTATGGTCTAGTGAGTAGTATAACAAAGATACTGGGTTCGCAGCTCAGCAGGTGGTGTTAGGATTTTTAAAGGGAGTGAAAAATTGTTAGTTATGCCATCCTTCGGAAGGGATGTAAAGTGGGAGTCCCGAGCCTATTGTACGATGTCAGGTACTCGTTAAAAATCAATACCCTAATTATACCTGTATATTTAAGATTAAGGACTCCCCCTGTACCATCATCCGATTAGCCATAGCAGCATAAGGTGACGTTAAATGAATAAACAAACCAAGAAATTACTTATTATTTTTTAATACATTTAAATTAATTTGTTTAAAGGTTATAATATTATAAAGCATTTACTTGAATAGTTTAAATTTTAAAATGCTTGCAACTTTAGAGAAATTCGGAACTTTGTAAAAACTGTTGTTGTTTTTTTTCGACAAGAGGTAATATCAGGTTACCTAAATTCCATTCTGGTTATCTTAGTGTTATACTTATTCCAGGTGAGATTACTTGCCGTAATGGCTGAAATATTAGAGAGGCCTTAGCGTCCAAAACTGTTAATTATACTTCAAAAAGTTGCTCCTCTGTTGGTTTATATTCATGGAGTAATATTTATTTTGTTGTGGATGTACAGAATGCATCTCGACTTTCCCAATCTGCTTAGTTTGATAAGTGCCTTTCTAGTTTATTAGAAGGAAAGATTGCTATACCTTAAAGGAAATAAAAGATTTTGTGTTTTTTGAGATTTTGTGCTTCATTTAAAGGTTTTAAACCTTTGGACCCGTACACAGTTCAATTATTTTAACCCTTATTATTTTTAGGATTTATTCAAAGGATATAAAATACTCAATTATAGAAATAAATATTTCTCTTCTAATAATTTTTACTAAATTGATTTGTTTTATTTTTATAGCTCAATCAATAGAAATTCTGCCTGTTGTATTTGTAAAATCATTTGATTTTTTTTTTACTCTGTTGAATAAGATTGCATAACTAAATATTATTGTTTTTGCAGGGGGTGGAGACAGAAATGGTAGAAGACCTTGCCCACTCTGTACCAAAGTTATCTCTAACAAATCCAATCTATTGAAGCACATGAGAATCAGGCACAGCGATGCATACAACCCCGCGTGCTGCATGCTCTGCAACAAGGTCTTCAAAAACAAGTACAGCCTTCGGGCTCACCTCAACATCTACCATAAGGAGTATATCGCACCACCGCCGGGGGCTCAAGGGCCACAGCAGGTAGTCCCGCCTCCGCAGCCAGTCCCAATGGCCGCGGACCACCAGCTCACTCCGCCTCCCCAACCGCAATACCTATCTGGCGTATAACGTAATCCTTCCCAGATCTGTACGAGCTCACTCACTGTTAAATCTCATTTTTAAAGACTTAGATATTTTTATTCTGCTACCCGATCTGTGAGAATATTTGTTCTTATACTCGATTACTAACTTAAAAAAAAACAAAAAAACACAACTTGGTTCTATTTTTTAGCCAGGTGGCAATGGCCAGGTAACAAGACTTGCATGTACTTATTTATCTTTAATTAACATGGAAACACCATTATGTCAGACATAAGAAAACTTGTGTTCTTTTATTTATTTTGGGATCTGTCAATCCAAAAAAATGTCTGCCCTCTTCGCATAGCCTTGTGGAAAAAAAGAGTATCAGCTTATTTCTAATATGAGGTTAGTAATCGAGTGTTAAAGGTTACTTTTGAGACAAATGAGTGTGTTTTTAATTCCTTTTATTCATTTTTTGTTTTTAAGACATTTTCAATTTTATTAAATGTTTGTTTTAATAATCTAGCAGTTAGATATTTTGTATTAGTATAACTATGATCCATTTATTTTTTTTCCTTTTACCTCTACATTTCGCTATTCTTGTCATTATTGTACCACGACTACATAATCGGACAATATTAATATTAATTGAGCAATATTATCGTATTGCCCTTTACAAGTAAAATATTTTTTAAAGGTATCAATATCACATCATTGTCAAGATTTAGAAATAACGTTCAGTTAAGAAATAACAATCAGATAATTAAAAATTAAATTTATATCAGTAATATTACTGATTTACCCTAAAGCAATACTCATCCATCTCTCCCTCTCATTTTGTTAAAGGGGGCCCTTGTACTTTAAGTAACGGCTGCTATATCAAGTACTGATGAATGTTCAAGTTAATGTAACTATGTGTCTTTTTTTGAGGTTGAAACATAAGTTCTTAAATAATGAATTGTGTTTTATTTATTGGTAGACTTGATAATTTATTGATTAAAATTTAAAAATTAAAGATGCATTTAAAATTATCTATTTGAACTGTTAGAATTAAGGATTGTTGTAGATATGTTTGTTTTTTTTTAATCACGATATACCTAAGTTTTAGTGTGTAGATATTTATATAATGAACCGAAGTATTTTCGGTCTAATGCTCATTCATGCTCTTATAATATATGTATATATTTTTATATATGTTAGATTTTCATATATGAAGGTAAAAAAAAACACAAAAAAACAAAAAAGATACTTTGGATATTAGTGATAAGAGTATGGATGTTTTTGCCAAAGCCCTTACATATCACTTGTTTATTTTATTTTTTAATTGCAACAAAAAAAAGATCTCAATATTTCATTATTTAGTTGCATTTTTTTTTTTATGTGGGCAAATTTACCAGGACATCGCATTCATTTTAGAATGATATTTAGAAGGTAACAGTTGGATTTTTTATAACTTTTTATTACCAATTCGGAATAGTTTTATCGTCACATAGCTTGTTAATTTTTTAATCTCGGTTTTACAACTTGTGCTCTCCATACCTTTTCTTCATTTCATAGTTTTTGTATATGGTTTATTAATTACTTATTTTTTCAAAATTTAATTCACATTTTTTCTTAACAGAACTTATTTTGTAATTGTGGCAACGGTTCGGCGTAAGATATAGGCCATCTTCAGGGCAAATAGCGGGTGTGGTGGATTGTCAAACTAACACTTGTCAACTCAACTACTACATGCCAACTTCATTTTAAGCCGAAACGTTGGCACAATTAGAAAATGAGTTCTGCTTATTTTGTGTTATCTTTGACTACACCCCTTGACCTATTCAATCCATTGTTAGAATTATACTTTTTTTTTTTTGTTGACTACACCCATGGCCAAACATCTCCAATAAAAAAAAAATTAGCTATATATTTCATACTAGAATTTTTTAAATCAACAACTCGAATGAACTGTATAACTAGTGCATTATCTGTTTCATGTAAGGACCACACAAGTTGCAAACCTTTCGAACAACGTTATCCCTTCGCTATTGTCATACCAAACACAATTGACTTAAGTTAAGAATGGTAGTGAAAAGATTAATTTAAAAATTTACAGTTTATTTAATGATATATTAGTCATAGCTTATTGATAATCTCAGAGCCAGTTTAAATATTAATTTAAATGTTTTTATCATCATAATCTCGGAATCAATTTACAAATATAACTAGCATCACTAAAATTTTAAATTTTACAAAATTGTGTTTGTCACCAAATAATCACCACAAAATAGGGTTGGGCTGTATTTATATTTAAAAAATAAATAAAAGTTGTTTTATTTAAAATGTAATCTGCTTTAATCTCTCCACTTTACATTTTTTTAAATATTTTTCCATATTAAATTATTTGCATAAGAGGATATGTAATTTTTTACAATTATATAATTTGTTTATGTTTATAATGAGTAAACCACAACAAAAAATAAATAATTGACAACAAATCAGCACATTCTCATATCAAATCAAAATAATGAATAGACTCATCTTATGTGAATAGTCATCATTTTTCTTGTTAAAATGTTGCCAAATTTTTTTAAAAGAAAAATATTACAATGTTATAAAAGCTGAGTCAATTTTATTAAAGTTTCAGTACAATTGTGTGCCAGTTTATTTTAAAAAACGCTTAACATCTTTTATTGGCAGTCCTTGACTTTCATATCAAGTTCAAAAATTTGTATTTTTAAGGAATATATCTACAGTCCTGGTGAATAAGTGGTTTAGTCCGATTTTGTCCAGAGAGAGTTAACTGCTTTCAGTTAACCGGAATCGTATCATTCTCGTAGTTTTTAGCTTGAAATGGGGTTTTAATATAAACAATAACTCCTTTTCAAGCCAATGCCTTACTTAGTCCCTCATTTACTACGAAAATAACTCGATTCTACTTACTTAAGTACAAGAAACTCATTTTGGAGAAATTTAGACTTAATCACTGGGGCTGTAGATATATGTGAGTAACAAAATTTATTTTTAGAATTTTAAATTCAACTATTTTAATTCATTTAGTTCGTTTAACATCACTTTATGCTGCTATGACTAATCAGTTATCTTAGTTATATATTGAATTAGATTTGTTTTAAAACCTGCTAGTGTTATATTATATGAACCTTTGTTGAACTCAGTTTATAATTAAATTGAAATAAAGTCATCTTAACATTTTTAAGTTTTAATGAAATTAATTCAGCAACTTATATTAATATCAAATTATTTATTGAATAATAAAACAAATTTTTATTATTAATAAATAAAAAATCAGAAAGATATATCTTAATTCGTAAAAAAAAAAAATCGATAAATATGGTTATAAAATTAGTCCACCCAAATCTGAGTTGTTAGATTTAATTTGCAGATCTTTCGATTTTAGATAGCCTAATAATTTTGTTATGCATGGTTTGTTTACTGTTACATATTTCTTTGTTTCTTTTTAAATTTAAAAAATTTAATTTATTCTATTCAAAATAATTAACTTGAACAGGCTGAATTTATACCTAACTCAAATTTTTTTTTTCTAATTTCACCTTGAAAACATTAAATTTTAGTTAGGATTTTCATTTGATATGTTCCTAATGGCAAAGGTTTCTAAACGTAAGGTTTTAAATCAATGAAACAGAGGAGCAACAGCAAATGTATGGTTTTAAAGATAATTATTATTATTGCTCTAAGTGAAACCTAAATATAGAAGAATGTTTAATTCCCGATAAATATATTAGTAAAACATTTATTCCAAATTAGAAAGTTTGTCAGCTAAAATTTTAAGAATAAAATCTTATCAAAAAATTTAATTACTTGAATTTATTCTTCTCCATTATTTCTACAGCTCCGGTGAATAAGTGGTTAAGTCGGATTTTGTTCAGAGAGATAACTACTTTCACATCACCGTAATCGTACCATTTTCATCGTTTTTAGCTTGAAATGGAGTTGTAAAATAAACAATAACTCCTTTTCAAGCCAACGCCTTACTTAGCCCCTCATTCACTACAAAAATAACTCGATTCCTCTAACTTAAGTACAAGAAACTCCTTTTGGAGAAAATTAGAATTAACCACTTATTCACTGGGGCTGTTGATATAAACAATAGAGAAGTTAATTCTGTTTTATTTAAATATACAACTCGAACAAAAGTCCAAAATTAGTTTGCTAGAGCTTATTAAATTATCAAAAAATCTCTAACTTAGTAGCGAACTATTTGAAAATGAAGGACTGCCTTATAGAAATTTGCTAAGCTGTTTATTATTTAGTTATGAAAAAACATTAAGATATTTAAGTGTGTAAATTTGTTATAAGAATGGTTAGAGATAAAGCAGCGTTTTAAGACTTAAAGAAAATGGTTAACCTTGGGATTACTTGTGACATTAGTTTTAGTTAGTATTTTGTTTAGTTTAGTTATAGTAGTCGAGCAACATTTTTAAAGTTCTTAGCTTAGTGACAAATGATGTTTTGTTGTAAATAAAAATATTCCAAAGATTATTCAAGTATTGTGGACCATTTTAGCTCTTTGAGGTGTGTATTATATGTATATTTTTAATTTTTATCATTGCACATATTTGGATGTTGATTAAAAAGGTATGCCATCTCAATATTTATTTAAATTTAAAAGAGCTGTGCCTTTTTCTTCTTTTTTATTTTATTTAGCTTTATTTTTTTTTTTAAAGAATCAGCAGTAATTATAATAATAATGAACAGTCTCTCTCTTCCCTACCATGTGCCCTTAAATTTGTGCGCGTATACGTTTTTTTGTAGTTATCATTGCGTGAGTGTTTTTATGCTCAGACTAGAGATCTAATTGAGATTTATGCATACAAATTGTAATTTTAAAATTTATTTTTATCTGGGAAATTGTGTACTTAGCATTTATATTTTTATAAGGAATATAAAAAAAAAAAGAAATTCTAAATTTTATAGAATTTAATAATCAGTAATTATTTTTCGATTTAAACAATATTTATGGATCAGAGATTTTTATATTTGTATTGCCATTTTTACATTATAAAATATTTTTGAATTTATTTGTTGTTTTTTTTATCCTGTCTCCCTTTTTGTGTCTTGTTCTTTAACTTAAGTAAGACCTAATATTTTGTTTATATTTTCAAAAGAAGTATTTAAAAAAAATTAAATTAATAGAGAGTATATTATGTTTTTTTATTTGGGTGATTTTAAAAATAATTATCACTTGTGCAGTATGTCACCTAGTCACCTTCATTTCTCCGAAAGATGTCGTCGTATTCGATGACCAGTTCTGGATTAAGATGAATGTTGAGATCATTGTGGAGGGTTTCATTGGAGGCATTGACAACATTCTTCTGGACTTTGGATTGAAAGTATTGAATACGTCTGATATTCAATTTTTATGCGGTCCCCCACAGTTCAAGTCCATAGCTCCAAATAGGTTTGATGATGGTCTTGTACATTACAAGTGTATTGAAAGATGGGAGGTACTACATGGTAATCTGTATAGTTGGCTGAATCGTCTGTTAAGTTCTTGTCTTTTCAGTCTGGTATTAGGGTTCCATTTAAGTCTTTTGTCTAGGAAGAAGCCAAGGTATCCTACTGTGTCGGAAATAGGTAGGACAATCATTGAATTGGACAGAAGGTTTTAGAATTAGCATTTTATTATTACATTTAGTTTCTTTCAATTTTCATTCAAATAAATTGGAAAGTAGATATTATCAGTATCATAATTGTCAGTGTTCAGGTTATAAGCAATAGCAGATAAACATACAACAGTCTCTGGTGACTTGCTAAATCACAGTAGTGTCTCCATTTTGTTTCAATCACACAACCCCTTTAAACATATTTTCCACTCTGTGAAAACCTTTTTTGACAAATTTAGTCCTCTTGAATAAAATTTAACAGATTTCATTCCTTTACACCAGAAATAAATGAATCTTAAAGCATTAACAAGTGACTTATATTGTCTAATCGACACTGGTTCCATTTCTGCATTTACACCCCCAAATCATTGTTTTAAAACAATTTCATGCTGTGGCCTTCTTTACATTTCTTCCGGGGAAATATCCCTGTTTTTTTGGAAGAATGATACCACTTCGATCTCTGTTTTCGGTAGATTCCACATATGTAAATGTGTGCTGAACTGCCAGGCTCTATTGTGCCCAGCTGATGCCATCATAAATCGCTACTGGGAGGCCGACGTCGAATGGTTGAGGAACCACGTACGGGCGTTGGATAAAGAAAGAAAGAAAAAATATATGCAAATAATATAAATGAACTAAAAAAAGACAGAAAACATACACAATCGTCAAAAGGTTACAAGATCGGTATAAGCTCTACACTTGTTAGTAACAGATCCCTTAAATGAGGAAAGTACCCTTTGTAAATAAATCACAGTATCTAAGTAACATTGTATTTTTATCTGAATTCAAACAAGTGGATGATTACTTATAAATATTACTACTGAGTTTATCGAATAAATAATTCGGTTATTTTTGGATTCCTAACAAGCCTCAATCTAAGTACAGGAGATATTATACTGCCGGAAGAGATATTAGTTATTTTACAATTTCCCTTAAGTAGGGAGAAATGTTTATTGAAGACCCAACGTTTCGACCCACATTTCAGGTCTTCTTCAGGGGGGGGGCGCCGATGTGGGTTCGTCGTTACACTCAAAGAGAGTAATAGATACAGTGACGAACCCACACTGCCCCCCCTGAAGAAAACCTGCAATGTGGGTCGAAACGTTGGCTCTTCAATAAACATTTCTTCCTCATAAATATTTAAGGTTAACTAGTATCTAAAACCTTTACCTAAAACCTAGATGCTATCAGTCGCGAAAGCATCTTCCCTTCCCTTCAATCCCTGAATTGGAGTGAAATCTATTCCTGTCCCACTATTGATTCCATGGTTGACACACTTACTTCCTATCTTATCAGTATCCTGGACACCCATGCTCCTCTCAAAACAACAACCTTCCGTCGACTACCCGCTCCTTGGATGGATCAAAACATAAAAGAACTGCAGAGGAAGCACGACGCAGCTCGCAGACGGTATAGACGGACTAGACAGACCGACGATTATCAAGTGTTTAGGACTCTTCGCAACTTAACGCAATCAACAATAAGGCAGGCGAAATCCAAATACTTTCATGAAGCCCTTTCCTCCGCGCCTGATCCTAAATCCAAATGGCAAATCCTTCGGAAACTCTCACTTTACAAATCCCCTTCCCCTGTAAACTTTTCGGTTTCACCTGATGAATTGATCACCCATTTTTTATCTTTCTCTACCAACTCACGATCCACTTCTCCTACTTTCGCAATAGCACCTTCATTCAACCATAACAACTTCTATTTCGCCCATTAACCTTATCTCCTCCTTATTGAAATCCCATTCTAATTCCATCGGTTCTGACAGCATTCCCGCCGAATTGTTAAAAATATGCATCCCCGATATTCTACCCGCTCTTCTCTACATTTACAATTTTTCCCTACAAAATTCAGTTCCCCCTTCCTCCTGGAAAAAAGCAATAGTCCATCCTATTAACAAATCACCCAATCCCTCAAACCCAAATGATTTTCGGCCTATCTCTATACTCTCTAACCTTTCCAAACCCCTCGAAAGAATAGTTCAATCCCAAATGTCAAAAATTTCTGGAGCAGTCCAAACTCCTTGATCCACTTCAATCAGGCTCCCGTCCTGGCCTTTCCACTCAATCTGCCCTCGTTAAAATAACCACCAACATGCATACTGCCATGGACGAAAAAAAACTAACAGTATTAATCCTACTCGACTTTTCAAAAGCTTTCGATTCGCTGAACCATTCCATCCTTTTCTCTAAACTAAAATCTCTTTCCTTTTCCAACAGTTCCATACTCTGGACCCAAGTTTTCCTCTCGGATAGGACTCAAGCAGTCTCCATCCCTAATCAACCCCTATCCTCTTTCCTACCGCTGAACACAGGAGTGCCACAGGGTTCTAGTATTTCCCCACTCCTTTTCAATTGTTACATTAATGACCTTCCCAAATCAATCATCCACTGTTCCCATCATCTGTACGCCGATGATTCCCAGATCTATCTGTCCTTTCCTCCATCTGAGATAATAGCTGCAATCGACAAAATTCAAGGTGACCTAGATAGGATCAGTGCCTGGGCAAACTTGAATAAACTGGGGTTGAATGCCGCGAAAACTCAGGCCATCCTAATTGGTTCCAGCACCCTTCTTAAATCTATCAACTCACTCCCTCAATTAACCTTAAATGATCACCCTATTGCCTTCAGGCCCTCTGTTAAAAACCTCGGGATCATTTTCGACCAATCCCTCTCATGGAAACCCCACATTGCCCAAATTTCTCGCCGAGCAATAAGCTCTCTAAAGTTATTTCACCGTTCCAGGCATCTTCTAACACTACCTATCCGTAAGCTCCTCATCACTTCTTTTATCTTTCCCCACTTTGACTATGGTGGCCTCTCGATCAGGCTCGAGGAGAGGTTGAAGCGAATTATGAACTGTTCGCTTCGATTTGTCTTCGACGCCCCGAGGAGGTCTCATGTGTCTCGCCGGTACGCTGAGGTAAAGTGGCTTTTCCCTTCTATTCGTAGACTTTACTTCCTTGGTTCTTTCTTATATCAAGCTATCAACTCACAACATCCGTCATATATCTATAGTCTCCTACAATTCAAATCCTCTATCCAATCCCAGGGCACAAGATCTCGCCCTTCTGATCTTTATATCCGGTCCCACAGAACCAAAACTTTTGAGCGTTCCTTTCTAGCCCGTTCTATCTCTCTTTGGAACTCTCTTCCTCTCGATATCCGCCATGCGTCTTCTTTAACCTCATTTAAATACAAACTTTTCCTACATCTTCTAAATTCCCAATCAGATACTTTATAATCAATAAATAATTTATAGATATATTCTAATTGATCGATTGATGAACAACTGTAAATATTCCTCATTCATAATAATGGCATTGTTTTTTTGTTTTTTTTATTATCAGATGCTATTATTTATTCACTAATTTTTCCAAAAGCTTATTTCTTTTTATTCTTAATATGTCTGTTCTTTTATTTTAATTTGGTATCACATTTTCTGATTCTCTACCAAAACATACCTGTTTAGTTATTTACTTTCAGGATATTATGTAATTATTGTTTTATTTTGATGTAGGCCTTTGGCCAGATATATATTCATTTATTTCGTTCATCTATGTTATTTTAAAGGGACCTGGTCTCAGAATAAAATTATTTTTCTATTCTATTCTATTATTCAATATATCGTTAGTGCTATTGTTATATTTAAACTATCGTTAGTACTATCGATTCTCAACTTAACATACCTTTAAGGTACTACCTTACCTCTCTGTACATTGTTGAATAATGCTTCTCTGGTGTTCCTGGCACCTTTTGATTAATTCTATTCTTCTGTACCATGAATGTTTGTGAGGGCTGTGAAATTAATCCAACAAACATTTTAGAGTTAATCGGTGACAGTGAACAAATGTACATCGAATTTTTTCAAAGGCATGGGGCTATGAAAACTACAGCTTACTGCCGTCATTGCGGTGCAGTCTGTAAGATACACGAGTCTCAAGTCAGGTATTAAACGGTCACCCTAAAAAATTACTTAGCTAAATTACTACATTTTTAAAAAATTTATTTAAGTTATCGATAATTTTAGGTGTTATAGACATAGGATCATTGATGGGGTGAAAGTGAAGTGCAACTACAGGGTTTCTTTGAAATCGAATTCTTGGTTTCATGATGCACGTCTCCCATTGCAAAGAGTGTGTTTATTTGTCTCTCTTTGGCTTACAATACCACACCCCCAACATATGTTTATCAAGGATGTTTTGGATATGAGCCCTGAAACAGTGGGTGATTGGTCATTTTTTTGTCGAAATATTTGCTTAAATTCCCAAATAATGTTAGAGTTTGGTGTTATTGGTGGAAGTGGAAAAGTGGTGGAAGTAGCCGAGGTCACTATTGAAGAACAGCTTGTAAAGAAACCAAAAAATTCTTGGGTTCTTGGTGCCATTGAGAGAGAGTCTAAGAAATGTTTCTTCCAGATAGTCGAAAATCGATTGATTGCGTCTCTCAGAGATATCATTGAGCATCGGATCGCCCCTGGTACGGTCATCATTTCTGATTTGTGGACTAAATATAAGAATCTAACAGTCCATTCTGATCATGTCTTCATAAATGTTAATAACAGACGAAATAAAGCGGACCCTCAAATGGAAGCACATACTCAGAATGTTGAAATGATGTGGGAGAAAGTAACATCAAATGTTCCTATAATATTTAAAGATGCAAAACGCTTCGAAGGATGTGTGGCAGAATTCTTTTGGAAAAAGCACTATAACATGAATTCCCGTCTTCATCATTTCTTTTTGGAGGTGGGCAGGCAATTCGACCCTAATAAAGTTTCGATAGGTAATTATTTTATATTTATGTCATTAGTAATAATTATCCCCAATGGTTTCATATTTATTGCACTCAGCCATTTAAAAATTTTGTTTTAATTTAGTCACCTTTGTTAAGGATTATCTTCTTGATATATAACTCCAGTCCTTAGTTATCATACTATCTACCATTGTTGATTTACCTTTGTACCTTTGCTTCATCTGTAGAATGTGTAATATTAATTGTTACCGTTCACACCATTAATTAATATCCCCTGGCAATGGCAATAGGAACTTAGAATATTATATGGCTGCTCAATTGTGAGTAAATAATTCACATATCATACTGATCAGTCAAAAGGGTGGGTCTATGAACATCACTCCAAATGATAGAACATGGTACTACTGTTTCACTTATGTTAAGAGTTTATTTTTTAGGTACTTGTATGTTATGGTATCATCACTTTAGAATTTAACAGAATTGATTTAATTTGAAATAAATAATTAACATATTTTCTATTATTTTGATTGTTTACATCAATCTAAAAATCTCTAAAATTTAATAAAATTTGTTCTAATGGGTCTTTACCCTTGACTTGTGTATACCACATAAACTCACCAAAATAAGAAGTCAAAAAAGAGCGGTTTGTTACCCTACTTAGTTTTGCGGTTCACAGTTTTATGAACATATCCAGCTTGTACAGGGTCATCCTTGAATATTTGTAATGTACGGCGGTTTTTTAACTTAATTTTGGAATCACCAAACCAGCTGTCTTTTCTTACGCCCACACTTTTCTTGCTGCTTCGTTTGGGACACCTCCAATATATTTTTGTACCATTATATATAGCCATATCATGAACTTCGTGTTGAGTAACAGTCCATTATCTTATCGTCTTGAACCTCGGGAAATATGCTTTTTAAAGTGTACATTTTCACAAAAATAAAACTCACTATGTAAAAACCATATAATTACCAATTTATATATGCAGACTTCACATGTGTTTTATAATCATGTAATTCTGTAAATTCTATTAAATTTTAAAGTGGTGATACTGTATCATTCAAGTACCATTTTCTAAATAATAAATTATAAGATAGATGATATACTAATCTATAGAATATCCCGACAAATAAACGGTCCTTTGACATATTAATATTAAAAAAAGAAAAACTCAATTTCTGTTGACTTAATAAAAATGTATTTTCTAGGTCAATGAAGGTATGCTACCAGCCAAGGACCTTTCTTACTCAAGTTTGTTTTTCTCTTGAGAGGTTATAATTGCAAAATATAATCTTTAAAGTGAATTCACACAATTTCCCAGCTTAAGCATGTCAAATGCAGATGTGTAATCAATCAAGAAACAAGAAGCAGAAATGAGATTTCTAAGGAAGATTATGGGTAAAACAAGTCTGGAACACCAGCATGAGGTCAAATCTAAATGTTCAGCCAGCCAACGAGGTAATAGAAGTAAAACTGACTGAGATAGCTTGGACAACTCTTGCCGATGGATCTTAACAGAATTGCTAGCGAGACCTACCTAGCTAAAGTGGAGGGGAAAAGGGAAGAGTGTAGATGTCGAAAAGAGGGGACCAGTGGAACAGAAGAGTACATTTGGTGGAAGACCGGTGGAGCTGGAGAGGGCTCTACAGAATTCCTATCCACGCTGCATAGGCGGTTAGAGAGGACAGTATATGATGATGATAAAAGACACAGTTAAAAAATATCAACATATAATTTATATCTGGATCTGAACATAGAAATTAAGTACTGGATAGCAATGGCAGTTACCATTAGAAAAATAGAAGGTATAAGAGCTATAGGAAGTTCTATTGACTCTGAAGATTAGACTGAGATATGAAATGCTGGACAACTTTTGCATACAGCATTGCTATGGTATTCACCAAGATTGGTTGATATTGTTAAGGCACATTCGATTAATTACATAATAATGTGGATGTAACACTATTACGTATGTGCTGCCTGCTGCAAAAAACTGCACCGGGTCCAAACATATCAAATCGAGATTGTCAAATGAACTTATTTTACGTTTTCAAGTTGCCTAAGCTTTAGAAATGCCTTATTGCAACTTTAATATGACACTATTATATCATTGGTGGAAACCCTTCATGGCACAAAGAAATAAGGTAATTATGCTATTTCATGTTGTTTACTTATATTTTATATTTCTTAATGCTATATGCCATTGTATAAAATCCTTTTTTTTTTTCTTTTTTTTTTTTAATTTCCTCACCTTTCGTTTTAAATAAGGAGAGGAATCTAATGCAGGCTGGCCTTGGATATCAAACAGTCATTTATATATCTTTCTCTTTTCAGTACAAAATTTAATCCATTCTAACGTAATAGAACTTTTGGCAAAACTTAATTTTCTTGAACTCACTTATTTTAAATAACTATAGAAATGTCACACTTCTTAAAACGAAAAAATTATTTTTTTCTTGATTAGGATATTTTTCCTCTATTATATCTAATTCCATTTAGTTACATTATTTAGAAATTATTAACCAAAACAGTCACTTAAATTAATATTTTTTTAATTTCTCTGTTTATACTTACTACTTCATATTTTTTTTTTCTAAAATATTAGCTTTATTATGATGTATTGATATAACGAGTTTGATTAGAATGGTTATTATGGTTAAATAATAAGGTAGTATTCTAGGATATCCGACTTTGACAAAAAATTTCCTTATTGCAGGTTTATACCTTTATGAGATTGCTGAACCAACTCCTGTCTTTGAGCCTGAAGCATCTACATGTTTTTCTATATAGTGAGTAAATATGCTTAATGTATAATTGAAAATATCCTTGTAATAAGTAATGGTTTATTAAATGAGACACAATGTAGTCGTATCATTGTCCAATGTTTTAATGTACTGATCTCCGTTGTTTTAAATAATTCACAAATAGTGGAATCACCTACAAGTGATAAGCATTATGTCAGGCTTGTGAGATGTGGCCAGGTAAGAGCCATGTTGACAGCTGAACATTACTTCCCTGGTAACAAACGTATCGGGTATGAGGGGAAATATACAAAATAAATCATTTGACAAGGAGAAAAAATACTGTAAATGCTGACCATCATGGTTTTCAGGTTTTCATTCCAAATAAATCATTTATTTTCTTAACGCTTGTACAAACCTTTGCCATTTCATTCCTTTGAAAAACGCTAAAGATAAAATAAGCTCAAGAGTTAATTTTTAACTTTGGTTGAACATTGCTAAATAATGATAATTTATTTTGTCCATGTACTGTTTTTTTTCCGAACTTCAATGCTCTAATCATAAATTGAATCGTTAGGTTTCCATCTTCCAATTTTAAAACCAACCCTCCTCCGCCTCCAAATAACGTTTATGTTTTTGAGGCTGTAGACCGTAGAAATGTAATTTCCTCGTCATCTTCTGTATGTGATTTTTTGGAAGTTATGTTTTATAAGACTAATATCTTAACCTACAAAAATTACATTGGTAAGATCTGAGTGTGGGAGAGGGACTCTTAAGTATGCTGGGTAAGATGTCCTGCTTAACAGATTAGTTGAAAATTTAATGAATGTGGCTGCCTCTTAACTCCTTACTTCTTTTAGTGTGAAGTCCTGTGAACATTTTGGAATAACTATTATAGATAAGGCTATGCCAGGCTTTGGCTCTTCCATCAAATTGTGGAGGATATGGATTCAGCTCAGTAGGAGTTTACAATAGTATGATTGGTTTACAATAATCCTTCGTTTTTTACAGAAATACAATGAAATTTGACATTGGTATAAATATGGATAAATAATAAAAAACAAAAAATAAAAGGAAGGGTACAATTGCAAATATCATCACTACCATCCTCATACCATCCTGATACCATCCTCATACCATCCTGATACCACATGTTTCTCAGTAGTTTCAAAAGTACCCTTCTTCCTTAAACCATAAACACTCAGGACTATTCGCTTTATGGTACTTGAGTGGATTGATGAGCGATTGTTTGTCATATAACAGCCTACAACATACGCATTTGACCGTATCTTTTACTCCTCTTACAAATCCGGCGAATGAGAGCAGATTATGAGGAGGAGAGATAATATTTACAAATGTATGCTTACGAACGTCTTCATTTTTAAAGTTTACTGCTTCATCATTTTTTCTGACCCATCATAGACCGGTTTATCAATAAGATCTTCAAAGAACTTGCACTTTTCCATTCCTTTCCCCCATAATATGTCGAAGTCCTCAGCGGCGTGTTGTAATAAATATCTCATATCCTCATATAATATCAAGCAATACATCACCATAGTCCCATCCCATTCCATGAATATGTTTCTTAACCCAAAGGTTTGTCTTTGAATGACCAACATCTTCAGCATCTCGAGGTGGGTTGAAAAACCAATGCCACGATGAGCCATGACTAATAGAGACTACAGATAATTCTCTAACAATCAATGAATTAGAAGCCGTACGATACCCCTGAAAATCAATTGCCGCTGAACGTATCGTATGTTTTAGTCGGTGAACAACGGAGAACTGATATTATTGTAGCTGCCTAACAGCAGCTTTATATATTCCCACTTCGTATTCTACTACTTTATCGTGAAGGATAAAACAGTATGCGCTAGTATTAGGCGGAAAGTTCTCACTCGCCTCTAGCTGTGCGCGAATATCGATAGCCGTACTTTTTATTGCCTCGGATTGTTTAGAACAATCTATGACGACTATAGACGCGAAGGTCTCAAAATCGGATCGTGACAACAGAGGTTGCAAATGTCTATTACCATAATAACTCGTTTGAAACTCATAGATTTCATAGAGGAGAGCCACTTTTCCTTGTGAAAAATCTAGATTCAAATCGTCATAAGGTTCTAAGTTCGGCCTTTAACCCAGATAATCCTGAATACTTTTTTTGAGATTTTTTAAAACTATTTGCCCTAAAACACATTTGTATACATAAAATTACACATATCACATATATGTAAATTTTTTTTCTTCCTAGGTTCACACTCCCCAAATTTAGACATCCTTCTGGAAGGATTGTAGGGTATTGAGACATCATTTAAAAGAAAAAAAAATTTAATCAATACAAATTCATATATAATTTGTTTATTGTGCTCTGGTGTGATATGGTAAGAAACAATCAATATGTAGGGTAACTGTACATTTTATACATTTGGAAGTGGGTTTTTTGTTGCACAATCGACAAACTAGCCGTTGTTTCTTGCCCGATTCCAGCATTGGCAAACTGCAGATGAGATGGTCAGTACCGTCAAATCTGATTTCTGTTTCGTGTTTTTTGCTGTGTCTTCCACTATGTGACAAATCTTTCATTTGATTGCAAAATAGACATTGCAACGTTTCGTCGAAACGCCAAATGGTCAACTGCTCGTTCATTTTTCTGGTGGAGCTGCCATGCGTTGTTTTCACAAACATCGATGAGGTGTGCTATCAGTGGAAAGTACCATTTTTTGGCTCTAATATGAACACGGTACAATGATATATTTTGATCTGCTCGATCGATACCACCCATCTTCAAGTTATATGAGTCGCTGTAGGTTGGGGAATGACAACCTTTTTTCTGGCTTCGCTTGAACGGTTGGCATTTTTCAGCAGATGAATTGTGTCCAAGTTGGTTGCCACGGACACTATATTGTTATCATTCCAGGGAATAATCGAAATTCCTTTTGTAATGTCTGTAGCACACTCCAAACTTACTTGTTTTGTTCCTTCATTTTGTTCATATCAGTGAGTGGACACTTTTTATCTATCCTATTTACACGGATAGTCCCAGACGCAAGTATACCACGTGCCTTTAGATCACTCAGCAGCCTAAAGGAGGTAAAAAAGTTGTCAAAGAACAATTTGTATGGCATATCCTTTGGGAGTGTGTCAACATAGGACATAACTACGGAGTAGCCCACTCCTTGATTTGATTATTTTTCTTGACAAGTATTTGCTCCTTGATAAGGCTCTAGCCAGCTCAAATAACCAGTATTTGTTCCTCCACACCACAATTTATAGCCGAACCTGAAAGGTTTTCCTCGAATGAATTGTTTCGTGGCGTGCCCTCCGTAGTAATGGACCATCGACTCGTCCACTGAGTGAAACTCTTCATGAGGTGAAAAATTCTTGGAATCTAGTATTCAGTTTGTTCAATAGCGGTCTGCTTTTTGCAAAGCGATCGGCTTTATCTAAGCTGTTATTGTCACGTACGTGCAAATTTGACATTATGAACTGAAACCTATCTCTTGAAATAGCATTTGACACAAGGCTGTTGTGTGAATCTGCCTCATTTTGCCACTACATGACCTTGGCACGGAAACATATCCACTCAGCAATAATACTCCAACGAAAGTCAGCAATTCATTTTTTGTAATATTGCCTGTATAATTATGTTGTGCAGCATAATTATTAGTATAATTCAATATTAGATCTAATATTTCCTCATCAAAAAACAACTGAAAATATTCCAGAGGAGACATATGGAGTTTACAAATCTGAAATGCAGGGAATACAGTCTCTGGCTTGGTAGTTCCATTTTAGCCCATCTATGATCTACAGTAGACTCCCGATTAACCGAAACCTTCGGGACCGAGGGGCTTCGGATAAGCGAAAATTTCGGTTAAACGGGAGTCCGAAATGTCTGCGTGAAAATGGATCAATTAGAATAAAAAACACGTTTATGTACTTGAAAAAAAGCTTATTTTATTTAACAATTAAAATAACTACGTACATATGTATTTATAAAACTATAGACTTAAAAAGAAAAATGAAAGAAAAAAATAACTTCATCGTTTAAAAAAGTCGGTGATTTTTCTTTGCCGAGCTTCTGAAATTTTTTTTGTCGATGCGTAGTCACGCCATTTCTGAAGGGTAAGTATATCAGAACGGCAGGAGGTAGGTTGATGTTCGATGTATCGAAGCACCGTCTCCAGAGCATCTGTCGCTTGGGTGTGTGTAATGCGAGCTTCTGTTCCAATTTCGACGGGATCATAACCTTCTTCTTCTTTGGAGACAATGTCTGCGATGTCATCGTCAGTCAATGTAATGCTAAATCTATCATCAGAATCGACCCATTGTTTCACATCAGTTTCTTCAACGTCTTCGCATCCTTGAATTTTAGTGAAAATGCTAAGAATTTCAACATTTATTCCTTCTGATTGCCTGCTGATTTCATCTTCATCTGGTTGTCGTGGATCTTCACATTGATCAACTTCTAAAGGTCTAATTTTATTCCATGAATTTTTTTAATTTGAAGATGGAATCTCTTCCCAAGCATCAGCTAGCATGTATACAACATCTTTTATATTAACCAATTTTAAGGCTTCTAATAAATTGATTGAATGTTCTTCCGAAAATTGTAGTCATTAACTTTCGCCTATAGCGTCTTTTTAATGACTCAATAACCCCCTGATCCATGGGCTGGATCAATGGGGTGACGTTAGGAGGAAGAAAAACAGCACGGATATCACCACTAATGAGAATATTTCCACTGGGATGAGAAGGTGCATTGTCAATTATTATAACAGCTTTTAAAGGGAGATTTTTCGATTTTAAATGTTTTTTAACTTCCACGACAAACTGATTGAAAAACCACTCGGAAAATAATTTGACATCCATCCAAGCCGATTTCTGAGAGCGATAATAAACTGGAAGAGAAGAATAATTTATATTTTTAAATGCACGAGGCTTCGCGGATTTCCCGATCACAAAAAGGGGAAATTTGTGCGATCCTGCTGCATTTGCACAAAGAGCTACAGTGATTCTCTCTTTGTTTAATTTGAATCCAGGTGTACTAACCTCGCCTTTTTGTACAAATGTCTTATTAGGGAGCATTTTAAAATTTAATCCGGTTTCATCAATGTTGTATATTTGATCGTCAACTAAGGACTCGTCAGACACCATTTTTTTTAATTTTTCAAAAAAATTCCTTTGCTCCTAATTCATCAGAGGATAATTTTTCGCCACTTATTTTCGCGCTTTGAATATGGTGTCGGCTTTTCCACCTGCTTAACCATCCTTCGCTAGCATTAAAATTCGGATGTTTCGGTTAAGCGAGAGAATCGGTTAATCGGGTTTCGGATAATCGGGAGTCTACAGTATTGGTGTTTTCTTTGTAACCACTTTCCTCTTACGCACTACTTTTGGAGATGGACTACGTTCACGAAAACTGTGTATACGCTTTGTAGAAGGCCCAGCACTACAACTTGTTTGTAATAAATCTTGTACATGTGAGAAGCACTTGGAAAACTTACGACTACT
Organism: Troilus luridus; assembly: GCA_964056705.1. NCBI lineage: Eukaryota > Metazoa > Arthropoda > Insecta > Hemiptera > Pentatomidae > Troilus > Troilus luridus. Next base: position 198,499,739 of record OZ057412.1, read on the forward strand.
TCTGAATGTAACTGACTTTTTATAGTATTTTCAATTGCCAGGTCGTCTTCTGGCCCCGAATCTTCATCTGTAATGGCTTCGGTTGCATTTACTGGTGGTAAAAGAGTCACATCCAATCCTTCGTATGGTATTTCCTCATCTTTTTCATCGAGAATTTCCAATAACTCAAACAGAGTTAGTTTCTTCCTGCAAAAACACTAAAATTAAAATAAAACCTCATTACCCTGCAATCCTTCAGGAAGGATATCAAAAATTTTCAATTTTTTCCAGAAAGGGTATTTTGTTTTAAATTGTACGACAGTATATTTGTCTCCGTTTACGTTTTTTACTGACTTTTTGACAAAAAAGAAGCGTTTCTTTGCTGACCGCCCTCTAGATCTATAATTATGTTGTGAACTAAACATATACATACAACAATGTTTACTGCTTTACCCTCGTCAGTTTCAATGGATTTACCTAACAAACGCCATTTGCTTGTTAAAATTCCAAAGGCGCATTCTACGCATCTTCTCGCCTTTGATAACCTATAGTTGAATATTTTTTCTTCAAGGGATAGAAGCTTTATGGAATATGGCTTTATGAGATATGATCTTAAAGGGTATGCATCGTCACAATGCATACATGTATACAACGCTGCTAATATATATTTATTCGCTAAAAGTTATTATATATGAATTTCTCTGCTTTCCCCTGTTTGTCATCTTCAATGATCCTACGATAATGAAAACAATCTTACTTTTTTTTCTAACAATTAGGTATTAACATTGATTGAAATAGCAATTGATAATATGAAAACTCGCCATTATACTGTTGGATCTCTGCTTCAGTAAAACATTCACTGTACCTCTTGGGAAGAAAGGCTGTCCTACTCTTTCAGCCTCTATAATAGCCTCCACTCCTTGGCCGTGTTCATGTTTTGCACTAGGGTACCTAGGCCGGCTGCTAACAATTTATAACTATCTACAAATCTTATTTTTTTGTTTTGCAATCTTTAAATGTTTTGGTAAAATGAATGTATGTATTTTTCTGTATTACTTGGAGCTACAGTAACATCTCCTTCATGGTTTGCTAAAAACGGAACAATAAAGTGCGAGCCATAACGCTGAAAGTTATGCATAAATACTGGAATGAAATTGGGTGTTTTTTCTTGTAAATTGCAATTAGAATGAGCCGCTCCAATGAACTTAGATGACACATGATCATGATGACGCACCTACTCATCCTCATTTAAAGTTTTCAGGCAGATAACACATAAATCGGTACACTGATAAATTATCTTTTCTTCCTCCGTCATTTCAGACATAGGTTCAACTTTACCATATATTACATCAGCTTTTTTAGCAAAATCATGCAGTCCTTCCATGAACATTAGCATACATTTTTTATCACACACTGCAGTTATTGAGATACGCCAAAAAAGTACCGTTAACAGGGATATTTTCTGTAACATTTCTATATCGCCCAGTTTGTGGAATAATTTTCAATTTTTCCCAGAAAGGGTATTTTGTTTTAAATTGTACGACAGTATATTTGTCGCCCTTAAGTTTTTTACTGACTTCTTTACAAAAAAGAAGCATTTCTTTGCTGACCGCCCTATAGATCTATAATTATGTTGTGAACTAAACATATACATACAACAATGTTTACTGCTTTACCCTCGTCAGTTTCAATGGATTTACCTAACAAACGCCATTTGCTTGTTAAAATTCCAAAGGCACATTCTACGCATCTTCTCGCCTTTGATAACCTATAGTTGAATATTTTTTCTTCAAGGGATAGAAGCTTTATGGAATATGGCTTTATGAGATATGATCTTAAAGGGTATGCATCGTCACAATGCATACATGTATACAACGCTGCTAATATATATTTATTCGCTAAAAGTTATTATATATGAGTTTCCCTGCTTTCCCCTGTATGTCATCTTCAATGATCCTACGATAAAGAAAACAATCTTACTTTTTTTCTAACAATTAGGTATTAACATTGTTTGAAATAGCAATTGATAATATGAAAACTCACCATTATACTGTTGGATCTCTGCTTCAGTAAAACATTCACTGTACCTCTTGGGAAGAAAGGCTGTCCTACTCTTTCAGCCTCTATAATAGCCTCCACTCCTTGGCCGTGTTCATGTTTTGCACTAGGGTATCTAGGCCGGCTGCTAACAATTTATAACTATCTACAAATCTTATTTTTTTGTTTTGCAATCTTTAAATGTTTTGGTAAAATGAATGTATGTATTTTTCTGTATTACTTGGAGCTACAGTAACATCTCCTTCATGGTTTGCTAAAAACGGAACAATAAAGTGCGAGCCATAACGCTGAAAGTTATGCATAAATACTGGAATGAAATTGGGTGTTTTTTCTTGTAAATTGCAATTAGAATGAGCCGCTCCAATGAACTTAGATGACACATGATCATGATGACGCACCTTCTCATCCTCATTTAAAGTTTTCAGGCAGATAACACATAAATCGGTACACTGATAAATTATCTTTTCTTCCTCCGTCATTTCAGACATAGGTTCAACTTTACCATATATTACATCAGCTTTTTTAGCAAAATCATGCAGTCCTTCCATGAACATTAGCATACATTTTTTATCACACACTGCAGTTATTGAGATACGCCAAAAAAGTACCGTTAACAGAGATATTTTCTGTAACATTTCTATATCGCCCAGTTTGTGGAATAATTTTCAATTTTTCCCAGAAAGGGTATTTTGTTTTAAATTGTACGACAGTATATTTGTCGCCCTTTACGTTTTTTACTGACTTTTTTTACAAAAAGAAGCATTTCTTTGCTGATCACCCTCTAGATCTATTATTATGTTGTGAACTAAACATATACATACAACAATGTTTACTGCTTTACCCTTGTCTGTTTCAATGGATTTACCTAACAAACACCATTTGCTTGTTAAAATTCCAAAGGCACATTCTACGCATCTTCTCGCCTTTGATAACCTATAGTTGAATATTTTTTCTTCAAGGGATAGAAGCTTTATGGAATATGGCTTTATGAGATATGATCTTAAAGGGTATGCATCGTCACAATGCATACATGTATACAACGCTGCTAATATATATTTATTCGCTAAAAGTTATTATATATGAATTTCTCTGCTTTCCCCTGTATGTCATCTTCAATGATCCTACGATAATGAAAACAATCTTACTTTTTTTTCTAACAATTAGGTATTAACATTGATTGAAATAGCAATTGATAATATGAAAACTCACCATTATACTGTTGGATCTCTGCTTCAGTAAAACATTCACTGTACCTCTTGGGAAGAAAGGCTGTCCTACTCTTTCAGCCTCTATAATAGCCTCCACTCCTTGGCCGTGTTCATGTTTTGCACTAGGGTATCTAGGCCGGCTGCTAACAATTTATAACTATCTACAAATCTTATTTTTTTGTTTTGCAATCTTTAAATGTTTTGGTAAAATGAATGTATGTATTTTTCTGTATTACTTGGAGCTACAGTAACATCTCCTTCATGGTTTGCTAAAAACGGAACAATAAAGTGCGAGCCATAACGCTGAAAGTTATGCATAAATACTGGAATGAAATTGGGTGTTTTTTCTTGTAAATTGCAATTAGAATGAGCCGCTCCAATGAACTTAGATGACACATGATCATGATGACGCACCTTCTCATCCTCATTTAAAGTTTTCAGGCAGATAACACATAAATCGGTACACTGATAAATTATCTTTTCTTCCTCCGTCATTTCAGACATAGGTTCAACTTTACCATATATTACATCAGCTTTTTTAGCAAAATCATGCAGTCCTTCCATGAACATTAGCATACATTTTTTATCACACACTGCAGTTATTGAGATACGCCAAAAAAGTACCGTTAACAGGGATATTTTCTGTAACATTTCTATATCGCCCAGTTTGTGGAATAATTTTCAATTTTTCCCAGAAAGGGTATTTTGTTTTAAATTGTACGACAGTATATTTGTCGCCCTTAAGTTTTTTACTGACTTCTTTACAAAAAAGAAGCATTTCTTTGCTGACCGCCCTCTAGATCTATAATTATGTTGTGAACTAAACATATACATACAACAATGTTTACTGCTTTACCCTCGTCAGTTTCAATGGATTTACCTAACAAACGCCATTTGCTTGTTAAAATTCCAAAGGCGCATTCTACGCATCTTCTCGCCTTTGATAACCTATAGTTGAATATTTTTTCTTCAAGGGATAGAAGCTTTATGGAATATGGCTTTATGAGATATGATCTTAAAGAATATTCATCGTCACAATGCATACATGCATATAATGCTGCTAATATATATTTATTCGCTAAAAGTTATTATATATGAGTTTCCCTGCTTTCCCCTGTATGTCATCTTCAATGATCCTACGATAAAGAAAACAATCTTACTTTTTTTCTAACAATTAGGTATTAACATTGTTTGAAATAGCAATTGATAATATGAAAACTCACCATTATACTGTTGGATCTCTGCTTCAGTAAAACATTCACTGTACCTCTTGGGAAGAAAGGCTGTCCTACTCTTTCAGCCTCTATAATAGCCTCCACTCCTTGGCCGTGTTCATGTTTTGCACTAGGGTATCTAGGCCGGCTGCTAACAATTTATAACTATCTACAAATCTTATTTTTTTGTTTTGCAATCTTTAAATGTTTTGGTAAAATGAATGTATGTATTTTTCTGTATTACTTGGAGCTACAGTAACATCTCCTTCATGGTTTGCTAAAAACGGAACAATAAAGTGCGAGCCATAACGCTGAAAGTTATGCATAAATACTGGAATGAAATTGGGTGTTTTTTCTTGTAAATTGCAATTAGAATGAGCCGCTCCAATGAACTTAGATGACACATGATCATGATGACGCACCTTCTCATCCTCATTTAAAGTTTTCAGGCAGATAACACATAAATCGGTACACTGATAAATTATCTTTTCTTCCTCCGTCATTTCAGACATAGGTTCAACTTTACCATATATTACATCAGCTTTTTTAGCAAAATCATGCAGTCCTTCCATGAACATTAGCATACATTTTTTATCACACACTGCAGTTATTGAGATACGCCAAAAAAGTACCGTTAACAGAGATATTTTCTGTAACATTTCTATATCGCCCAGTTTGTGGAATAATTTTCAATTTTTCCCAGAAAGGGTATTTTGTTTTAAATTGTACGACAGTATATTTGTCGCCCTTTACGTTTTTTACTGACTTTTTTTACAAAAAGAAGCATTTCTTTGCTGATCACCCTCTAGATCTATTATTATGTTGTGAACTAAACATATACATACAACAATGTTTACTGCTTTACCCTTGTCTGTTTCAATGGATTTACCTAACAAACACCATTTGCTTGTTAAAATTCCAAAGGCACATTCTACGCATCTTCTCGCCTTTGATAACCTATAGTTGAATATTTTTTCTTCAAGGGATAGAAGCTTTATGGAATATGGCTTTATGAGATATGATCTTAAAGGGTATGCATCGTCACAATGCATACATGTATACAACGCTGCTAATATATATTTATTCGCTAAAAGTTATTATATATGAATTTCTCTGCTTTCCCCTGTTTGTCATCTTCAATGATCCTACGATAATGAAAACAATCTTACTTTTTTTTCTAACAATTAGGTATTAACATTGATTGAAATAGCAATTGATAATATGAAAACTCGCCATTATACTGTTGGATCTCTGCTTCAGTAAAACATTCACTGTACCTCTTGGGAAGAAAGGCTGTCCTACTCTTTCAGCCTCTATAATAGCCTCCACTCCTTGGCCGTGTTCATGTTTTGCACTAGGGTATCTAGGCCGGCTGCTAACAATTTATAACTATCTACAAATCTTATTTTTTTGTTTTGCAATCTTTAAATGTTTTGGTAAAATGAATGTATGTATTTTTCTGTATTACTTGGAGCTACAGTAACATCTCCTTCATGGTTTGCTAAAAACGGAACAATAAAGTGCGAGCCATAACGCTGAAAGTTATGCATAAATACTGGAATGAAATTGGGTGTTTTTTCTTGTAAATTGCAATTAGAATGAGCCGCTCCAATGAACTTAGATGACACATGATCATGATGACGCACCTTCTCATCCTCATTTAAAGTTTTCAGGCAGATAACACATAAATCGGTACACTGATAAATTATCTTTTCTTCCTCCGTCATTTCAGACATAGGTTCAACTTTACCATATATTACATCAGCTTTTTTAGCAAAATCATGCAGTCCTTCCATGAACATTAGCATACATTTTTTATCACACACTGCAGTTATTGAGATACGCCAAAAAAGTACCGTTAACAGAGATATTTTCTGTAACATTTCTATATCGCCCAGTTTGTGGAATAATTTTCAATTTTTCCCAGAAAGGGTATTTTGTTTTAAATTGTACGACAGTATATTTGTCGCCCTTTACGTTTTTTACTGACTTTTTTTACAAAAAGAAGCATTTCTTTGCTGATCACCCTCTAGATCTATTATTATGTTGTGAACTAAACATATACATACAACAATGTTTACTGCTTTACCCTTGTCTGTTTTAATGGATTTACCTAACAAACACCATTTGCTTGTTAAAATTCCAAAGGCACATTCTACGCATCTTCTCGCCTTTGATAACCTATAGTTGAATATTTTTTCTTCAAGGGATAGAAGCTTTATGGAATATGGCTTTATGAGATATGATCTTAAAGGGTATGCATCGTCACAATGCATACATGTATACAACGCTGCTAATATATATTTATTCGCTAAAAGTTATTATATATGAATTTCTCTGCTTTCCCCTGTTTGTCATCTTCAATGATCCTACGATAATGAAAACAATCTTACTTTTTTTTCTAACAATTAGGTATTAACATTGATTGAAATAGCAATTGATAATATGAAAACTCGCCATTATACTGTTGGATCTCTGCTTCAGTAAAACATTCACTGTACCTCTTGGGAAGAAAGGCTGTCCTACTCTTTCAGCCTCTATAATAGCCTCCACTCCTTGGCCGTGTTCATGTTTTGCACTAGGGTATCTAGGCCGGCTGCTAACAATTTATAACTATCTACAAATCTTATTTTTTTGTTTTGCAATCTTTAAATGTTTTGGTAAAATGAATGTATGTATTTTTCTGTATTACTTGGAGCTACAGTAACATCTCCTTCATGGTTTGCTAAAAACGGAACAATAAAGTGCGAGCCATAACGCTGAAAGTTATGCATAAATACTGGAATGAAATTGGGTGTTTTTTCTTGTAAATTGCAATTAGAATGAGCCGCTCCAATGAACTTAGATGACACATGATCATGATGACGCACCTTCTCATCCTCATTTAAAGTTTTCAGGCAGATAACACATAAATCGGTACACTGATAAATTATCTTTTCTTCCTCCGTCATTTCAGACATAGGTTCAACTTTACCATATATTACATCAGCTTTTTTAGCAAAATCATGCAGTCCTTCCATGAACATTAGCATACATTTTTTATCACACACTGCAGTTATTGAGATACGCCAAAAAAGTACCGTTAACAGAGATATTTTCTGTAACATTTCTATATCGCCCAGTTTGTGGAATAATTTTCAATTTTTCCCAGAAAGGGTATTTTGTTTTAAATTGTACGACAGTATATTTGTCGCCCTTTACGTTTTTTACTGACTTTTTTTACAAAAAGAAGCATTTCTTTGCTGATCACCCTCTAGATCTATTATTATGTTGTGAACTAAACATATACATACAACAATGTTTACTGCTTTACCCTTGTCTGTTTTAATGGATTTACCTAACAAACACCATTTGCTTGTTAAAATTCCAAAGGCACATTCTACGCATCTTCTCGCCTTTGATAACCTATAGTTAAATATTTTTTCTTCAAGGGATAGAAGCTTTATGGAATATGGCTTTATGAGATATGATCTTAAAGGGTATGCATCGTCACAATGCATACATGTATACAACGCTGCTAATATATATTTATTCGCTAAAAGTTATTATATATGAATTTCTCTGCTTTCCCCTGTATGTCATCTTCAATGATCCTACGATAATGAAAACAATCTTACTTTTTTTTCTAACAATTAGGTATTAACATTGATTGAAATAGCAATTGATAATATGAAAACTCGCCATTATACTGTTGGATCTCTGCTTCAGTAAAACATTCACTGTACCTCTTGGGAAGAAAGGCTGTCCTACTCTTTCAGCCTCTATAATTTATAGCCTCCACTCCTTGGCCGTGTTCATGTTTTGCACTAGGGTATCTAGGCCGGCTGCTAACAATTTATAACTATCTACAAATCTTATTTTTTTGTTTTGCAATCTTTAAATGTTTTGGTAAAATGAATGTATGTATTTTTCTGTATTACTTGGAACTACAGTAACATCTCCTTCATGGTTTGCTAAAAACGGAACAATAAAGTGCGAGCCATAACGCTGAAAGTTATGCATAAATACTGGAATGAAATTGGGTGTTTTTGCTTGTATATTGCAATTAGAATGAGCCGCTCCAATGAACTTAGATGACACATGATCATGATGACGCACCTTCTCATCCTCATTTAAAGTTTTCAGGCAGATAACACATAAATCGGTACACTGATAAATTATCTTTTCTTCCTCCGTCATTTCAGACATAGGTTCAACTTTACCATATATTACATCAGCTTTTTTAGCAAAATCATGCAGTCCTTCCATGAACATTAGCATACATTTTTTATCACACACTGCAGTTATTGAGATACGCCAAAAAAGTACCGTTAACAGAGATATTTTCTGTAACATTTCTATATCGCCCAGTTTGTGGAATAATTTTCAATTTTTTCCAGAAAGGGTATTTTGTTTTAAATTGTACGACAGTATATTTGTCGCCCTTTACGTTTTTTACTGACTTTTTTTACAAAAAGAAGCATTTCTTTGCTGATCACCCTCTAGATCTATTATTATGTTGTGAACTAAACATATACATACAACAATGTTTACTGCTTTACCCTTGTCTGTTTCAATGGATTTACCTAACAAACGCCATTTGCTTGTTAAAATTCCAAAGGCACATTCTACGCATCTTCTCGCCTTTGATAACCTATAGTTGAATATTTTTTCTTCAAGGGATAGAAGCTTTATGGAATATGGCTTTATGAGATATGATCTTAAAGGGTATGCATCGTCACAATGCATACATGTATACAACGCTGCTAATATATATTTATTCGCTAAAAGTTATTATATATGAATTTCTCTGCTTTCCCCTGTTTGTCATCTTCAATGATCCTACGATAATGAAAACAATCTTACTTTTTTTTCTAACAATTAGGTATTAACATTGATTGAAATAGCAATTGATAATATGAAAACTCACCATTATACTGTTGGATCTCTGCTTCAGTAAAACATTCACTGTACCTCTTGGGAAGAAAGGCTGTCCTACTCTTTCAGCCTCTATAATAGCCTCCACTCCTTGGCCGTGTTCATGTTTTGCACTAGGGTATCTAGGCCGGCTGCTAACAATTTATAACTATCTACAAATCTTATTTTTTTGTTTTGCAATCTTTAAATGTTTTGGTAAAATGAATGTATGTATTTTTCTGTATTACTTGGAGCTACAGTAACATCTCCTTCATGGTTTGCTAAAAACGGAACAATAAAGTGCGAGCCATAACGCTGAAAGTTATGCATAAATACTGGAATGAAATTGGGTGTTTTTTCTTGTAAATTGCAATTAGAATGAGCCGCTCCAATGAACTTAGATGACACATGATCATGATGACGCACCTTCTCATCCTCATTTAAAGTTTTCAGGCAGATAACACATAAATCGGTACACTGATAAATTATCTTTTCTTCCTCCGTCATTTCAGACATAGGTTCAACTTTACCATATATTACATCAGCTTTTTTAGCAAAATCATGCAGTCCTTCCATGAACATTAGCATACATTTTTTATCACACACTGCAGTTATTGAGATACGCCAAAAAAGTACCGTTAACAGAGATATTTTCTGTAACATTTCTATATCGCCCAGTTTGTGGAATAATTTTCAATTTTTCCCAGAAAGGGTATTTTGTTTTAAATTGTACGACAGTATATTTGTCGCCCTTTACGTTTTTTACTGACTTTTTTTACAAAAAGAAGTATTTCTTTGCTGATCACCCTCTAGATCTATTATTATGTTGTGAACTAAACATATACATACAACAATGTTTACTGCTTTACCCTTGTCTGTTTCAATGGATTTACCTAACAAACGCCATTTGCTTGTTAAAATTCCAAAGGCACATTCTACGCATCTTCTCGCCTTTGATAACCTATAGTTGAATATTTTTTCTTCAAGGGATAGAAGCTTTATGGAATATGGCTTTATGAGATATGATCTTAAAGGGTATGCATCGTCACAATGCATACATGTATACAACGCTGCTAATATATATTTATTCGCTAAAAGTTATTATATATGAATTTCTCTGCTTTCCCCTGTTTGTCATCTTCAATGATCCTACGATAATGAAAACAATCTTACTTTTTTTTCTAACAATTAGGTATTAACATTGATTGAAATAGCAATTGATAATATGAAAACTCGCCATTATACTGTTGGATCTCTGCTTCAGTAAAACATTCACTGTACCTCTTGGGAAGAAAGGCTGTCCTACTCTTTCAGCCTCTATAATAGCCTCCACTCCTTGGCCGTGTTCATGTTTTGCACTAGGGTATCTAGGCCGGCTGCTAACAATTTATAACTATCTACAAATCTTATTTTTTTGTTTTGCAATCTTTAAATGTTTTGGTAAAATGAATGTATGTATTTTTCTGTATTACTTGGAGCTACAGTAACATCTCCTTCATGGTTTGCTAAAAACGGAACAATAAAGTGCGAGCCATAACGCTGAAAGTTATGCATAAATACTGGAATGAAATTGGGTGTTTTTTCTTGTAAATTGCAATTAGAATGAGCCGCTCCAATGAACTTAGATGACACATGATCATGATGACGCACCTTCTCATCCTCATTTAAAGTTTTCAGGCAGATAACACATAAATCGGTACACTGATAAATTATCTTTTCTTCCTCCGTCATTTCAGACATAGGTTCAACTTTACCATATATTACATCAGCTTTTTTAGCAAAATCATGCAGTCCTTCCATGAACATTAGCATACATTTTTTATCACACACTGCAGTTATTGAGATACGCCAAAAAAGTACCGTTAACAGAGATATTTTCTGTAACATTTCTATATCGCCCAGTTTGTGGAATAATTTTCAATTTTTCCCAGAAAGGGTATTTTGTTTTAAATTGTACGACAGTATATTTGTCGCCCTTAAGTTTTTTACTGACTTCTTTACAAAAAAGAAGCATTTCTTTGCTGACCACCTTCTAGATCTATTATTATGTTGTGAACTAAACATATACATACAACAATGTTTACTGCTTTACCCTTGTCTGTTTCAATGGATTTACCTAACAAACGCCATTTGCTTGTTAAAATTCCAAAGGCACATTCTACGCATCTTCTCGCCTTTGATAACCTATAGTTGAATATTTTTTCTTCAAGGGATAGAAGCTTTATGGAATATGGCTTTATGAGATATGATCTTAAAGGGTATGCATCGTCACAATGCATACATGTATACAACGCTGCTAATATATATTTATTCGCTAAAAGTTATTATATATGAATTTCTCTGCTTTCCCCTGTATGTCATCTTCAATGATCCTACGATAAAGAAAACAATCTTACTTTTTTTTCTAACAATTAGGTATTAACATTGTTTGAAATAGCAATTGATAATATGAAAACTCGCCATTATACTGTTGGATCTCCGCTTCAGTAAAACATTCACTGTACCTCTTGGGAAGAAAGGCTGTCCTACTCTGTCAGCCTCTATAATAGCCTCCACTCCTTGGCCGTGTTCATGTTTTGCACTAGGGTATCTAGGCCGGCTGCTAACAATTTATAACTATCTACAAATGTTATTTTTTGGTTTTGCAATCTTTAAATGTTTTGGTAAAATGTAAGTATGTATGTGTTTTTCTGTATTACTTGGAACTACAGTAACATCTCCTTCATGGTTTGCTAAAAACGGAACAATAAAGTGCGAGTCATAATCCTGAAAGTTATGCATAAATACTGGAATGAAATTGGGTGTTTTTGCTTGTAAATTGCAATTAGAATGAGCCGCTCCAATGAACTTAGATGACACATGATCATGATGACGCACCTTCTCATCCTCATTTAAAGTTTTCAGGCAGATAACACATAAATCAGTACACTGATAAATTATCTTTTCTTCCTCCGTCATTTCAGACATAGGTTCAACTTTACCATATATTTCATCAGCTTTTTTAGCAAAATCATGCAGTCCTTCCATGAACATTAGCATACATTTTTCATCACACACTGCAGTTATTGAGATACGCCAAAAAAGTACCCTAACCAGAGATATTTTCTGTAACATTTCTAGATCGCCCAGTTTGCGGAATAATTTTCAATTTTTTCCAGAAAGGGTATTTTGTTTTAAATTGTACGACAGTATATTTGTCGCCCTTTACGTTTTTTACTGACTTTTTTACAAAAAGAAGCATTTCTTTGCTGACCACCCTCTAGATCTGTTATTATGTTGTGAACTAAACATATACATACAACAATGTTTACTGCTTTACCCTCGTCTACATACAACAATGTTTACTGCTTTACCCTCGTCTGTTTCAATGGATTTACCTAACAAACGCCATTTGCTTGTTAAAATTCCAAAGGCACATTCTATGCATCTTCTCGCCTTTGATAACCTATAGTTGAATATTTTTTCTTCAAGGGATAGAAGCTTTATGGAATATGGCTTTATGAGATATGATCTTAAAGGGTATGCATCGTCACAATGCATACATGTATACAACGCTGCTAATATATATTTATTCGCTAAAAGTTATTATATATGAATTTCTCTGCTTTCCCCTGTATGTCATCTTCAATGATCCTACGATAAAGAAAACAATCTTACTTTTTTTCTAACAATTAGGTATTAACATTGTTTGAAATAGCAATTGATAATATGAAAACTCACCATTATACTGTTGGATCTCTGCTTCAGTAAAACATTCACTGTACCTCTTGGGAAGAAAGGCTGTCCTACTCTTTCAGCCTCTATAATAGCCTCCACTCCTTGGCCGTGTTCATGTTTTGCACTAGGGTATCTAGGCCGGCTGCTAACAATTTATAACTATCTACAAATCTTATTTTTTTGTTTTGCAATCTTTAAATGTTTTGGTAAAATGAATGTATGTATTTTTCTGTATTACTTGGAACTACAGTAACATCTCCTTCATGGTTTGCTAAAAACGGAACAATAAAGTGCGAGTCATAATCCTGAAAGTTATGCATAAATACTGGAATGAAATTGGGTGTTTTTTCTTGTAAATTGCAATTAGAATGAGCCGCTCCAATGAACTTAGATGACACATGATCATGATGACGCACCTTCTCATCCTCATTTAAAGTTTTCAGGCAGATAACATATAAATTGGTACACTGATAAATTATCTTTTCTTCCTCCGTCATTTCAGACATAGGTTCAACTTTACCATATATTACATCAGCTTTTTTAGCAAAATCATGCAGTCCTTCCATGAACATTAGCATACATTTTTTATCACACACTGCAGTTATTGAGATACGCCAAAAAAGTACCGTTAACAGAGATATTTTCTGTAACATTTCTATATCGCCCAGTTTGTGGAATAATTTTCAATTTTTTCCAGAAAGGGTATTTTGTTTTAAATTGTACGACAGTATATTTGTCGCCCTTTACGTTTTTTACTGACTTTTTTACAAAAAGAAGCATTTCTTTGCTGACCACCCTCTAGATCTGTTATTATGTTGTGAACTAAACATATACATACAACAATGTTTACTGCTTTACCCTCGTCTGTTTCAATGGATTTACCTAACAAACGCCATTTGCTTGTTAAAATTCCAAAGGCACATTCTATGCATCTTCTCGCCTTTGATAACCTATAGTTGAATATTTTTTCTTCAAGGGATAGAAGCTTTATGGAATATGGCTTTATGAGATATGATCTTAAAGGGTATGCATCGTCACAATGCATACATGTATACAACGCTGCTAATATATATTTATTCGCTAAAAGTTATTATATATGAATTTCTCTGCTTTCCCCTGTATGTCATCTTCAATGATCCTACGATAAAGAAAACAATCTTACTTTTTTTCTAACAATTAGGTATTAACATTGTTTGAAATAGCAATTGATAATATGAAAACTCACCATTATACTGTTGGATCTCTGCTTCAGTAAAACATTCACTGTACCTCTTGGGAAGAAAGGCTGTCCTACTCTTTCAGCCTCTATAATAGCCTCCACTCCTTGGCCGTGTTCATGTTTTGCACTAGGGTATCTAGGCCGGCTGCTAACAATTTATAACTATCTACAAATCTTATTTTTTTGTTTTGCAATCTTTAAATGTTTTGGTAAAATGTAAGTATGTATGTGTTTTTCTGTATTACTTGGAACTACAGTAACATCTCCTTCATGGTTTGCTAAAAACGGAACAATAAAGTGCGAGTCATAATCCTGAAAGTTATGCATAAATACTGGAATGAAATTGGGTGTTTTTGCTTGTAAATTGCAATTAGAATGAGCCGCTCCAATGAACTTAGATGACACATGATCATGATGACGCACCTTCTCATCCTCATTTAAAGTTTTCAGATAGATAACACATAAATCAGTACACTGATAAATTATCTTTTCTTCCTCCGTCATTTCAGACATAGGTTCAACTTTACCATATATTTCATCAGCTTTTTTAGCAAAATCATGCAGTCCTTCCATGAACATTAGCATACATTTTTCATCACACACTGCAGTTATTGAGATACGCCATAAAAGTACCGTTAACAGAGATATTTTCTGTAACATTTCTAGATCGCCCAGTTTGTGGAATAATTTTCAATTTTTTCCAGAAAGGGTATTTTTTTTTAAATTGTACGGCAGTATATTTGTCGCCCTTTACGTTTTTTACTGACTTTTTGACAAAAAAGAAGCATTTCTTTGCTGACCACCCTCTAGATCTATTATTATGTTGTGAACTAAACATATACATACAACAATGTTTACCGCTTTACCCTCGTCTGTTTCAATGGATTTACCTAACAAACGCCATTTGCTTGTTAAAATTCCAAAGGCACATTCTACGCATCTTCTCGCCTTTGATAACCTATAGTTGAATATTTTTTCTTCAAGGGATAGAAGCTTTATGGAATATGGCTTTATGAGATATGATCTTAAAGGGTATGCATCGTCACAATGCATACATGTATACAACGCTGCTAATATATATTTATTCGCTAAAAGTTATTATATATGAATTTCTCTGCTTTCCCCTGTATGTCATCTTCAATGATCCTACGATAATGAAAACAATCTTACTTTTTTTCTAACAATTAGGTATTAACATTGTTTGAAATAGCAATTGATAATATGAAAACTCACCATTATACTGTTGGATCTCTGCTTCAGTAAAACATTCACTGTACCTCTTGGGAAGAAAGGCTGTCCTACTCTTTCAGCCTCTATAATAGCCTCCACTCCTTGGCCGTGTTCATGTTTTGCACTAGGGTATCTAGGCCGGCTGCTAACAATTTATAACTATCTACAAATCTTATTTTTTTGTTTTGCAATCTTTAAATGTTTTGGTAAAATGTAAGTATGTATGTGTTTTTCTGTATTACTTGGAACTACAGTAACATCTCCTTCATGGTTTGCTAAAAACGGAACAATAAAGTGCGAGTCATAATCCTGAAAGTTATGCATAAATACTGGAATGAAATTGGGTGTTTTTGCTTGTAAATTGCAATTAGAATGAGCCGCTCCAATGAACTTAGATGACACATGATCATGATGACGCACCTTCTCATCCTCATTTAAAGTTTTCAGGCAGATAACACATAAATCGGTACACTGATAAATTATCTTTTCTTCCTCCGTCATTTCAGACATAGGTTCAACTTTACCATATATTTCATCAGCTTTTTTAGCAAAATCATGCAGTCCTTCCATGAACATTAGCATACATTTTTCATCACACACTGCAGTTATTGAGATACGCCAAAAAAGTACCGTTAACAGAGATATTTTCTGTAACATTTCTAGATCGCCCAGTTTGTGGAATAATTTTCAATTTTTTCCAGAAAGGGTATTTTGTTTTAAATTGTACGACAGTGTATTTGTCGCCCTTTACGTTTTTTACTGACTTTTTGACAAAAAAGAAGCGTTTCTTTGCTGACCACACTCTAGATCTATTATTATGTTGTGAACTAAACATATACATACAACAATGTTTACTGCTTTACCCTTGTCTGTTTCAATGGATTTACCTAACAAACGCCATTTGCTTGTTAAAATTCCAAAGGCACATTCTACGCATCTTCTCGCCTTTGATAACCTATAGTTGAATATTTTTTCTTCAAGGGATAGAAGCTTTATGGAATATGGCTTTATGAGATATGATCTTAAAGAATATTCATCGTCACAATGCATACATGCATATAATGCTGCTAATATATATTTATTCGCTAAAAGTTATTATATATGAGTTTCCCTGCTTTCCCCTGTATGTCATCTTCAATGATCCTACGATAAAGAAAACAATCTTACTTTTTTTCTAACAATTAGGTATTAACATTGTTTGAAATAGCAATTGATAATATGAAAACTCACCATTATACTGTTGGATCTCTGCTTCAGTAAAACATTCACTGTACCTCTTGGGAAGAAAGGCTGTCCTACTCTTTCAGCCTCTATAATAGCCTCCACTCCTTGGCCGTGTTCATGTTTTGCACTAGGGTATCTAGGCCGGCTGCTAACAATTTATAACTATCTACAAATCTTATTTTTTTGTTTTGCAATCTTTAAATGTTTTGGTAAAATGAATGTATGTATTTTTCTGTATTACTTGGAGCTACAGTAACATCTCCTTCATGGTTTGCTAAAAACGGAACAATAAAGTGCGAGCCATAACGCTGAAAGTTATGCATAAATACTGGAATGAAATTGGGTGTTTTTTCTTGTAAATTGCAATTAGAATGAGCCGCTCCAATGAACTTAGATGACACATGATCATGATGACGCACCTTCTCATCCTCATTTAAAGTTTTCAGGCAGATAACACATAAATCGGTACACTGATAAATTATCTTTTCTTCCTCCGTCATTTCAGACATAGGTTCAACTTTACCATATATTACACCAGCTTTTTTAGCAAAATCATGCAGTCCTTCCATGAACATTAGCATACATTTTTTATCACACACTGCAGTTATTGAGATACGCCAAAAAAGTACCGTTAACAGAGATATTTTCTGTAACATTTCTATATCGCCCAGTTTGTGGAATAATTTTCAATTTTTCCCAGAAAGGGTATTTTGTTTTAAATTGTACGACAGTATATTTGTCGCCCTTAAGTTTTTTACTGACTTCTTTACAAAAAAGAAGCATTTCTTTGCTGACCACCTTCTAGATCTATTATTATGTTGTGAACTAAACATATACATACAACAATGTTTACTGCTTTACCCTTGTCTGTTTCAATGGATTTACCTAACAAACGCCATTTGCTTGTTAAAATTCCAAAGGCACATTCTACGCATCTTCTCGCCTTTGATAACCTATAGTTGAATATTTTTTCTTCAAGGGATAGAAGCTTTATGGAATATGGCTTTATGAGATATGATCTTAAAGGGTATGCATCGTCACAATGCATACATGTATACAACGCTGCTAATATATATTTATTCGCTAAAAGTTATTATATATGAATTTCTCTGCTTTCCCCTGTATGTCATCTTCAATGATCCTACGATAAAGAAAACAATCTTACTTTTTTTTCTAACAATTAGGTATTAACATTGTTTGAAATAGCAATTGATAATATGAAAACTCGCCATTATACTGTTGGATCTCCGCTTCAGTAAAACATTCACTGTACCTCTTGGGAAGAAAGGCTGTCCTACTCTGTCAGCCTCTATAATAGCCTCCACTCCTTGGCCGTGTTCATGTTTTGCACTAGGGTATCTAGGCCGGCTGCTAACAATTTATAACTATCTACAAATGTTATTTTTTGGTTTTGCAATCTTTAAATGTTTTGGTAAAATGTAAGTATGTATGTGTTTTTCTGTATTACTTGGAACTACAGTAACATCTCCTTCATGGTTTGCTAAAAACGGAACAATAAAGTGCGAGTCATAATCCTGAAAGTTATGCATAAATACTGGAATGAAATTGGGTGTTTTTGCTTGTAAATTGCAATTAGAATGAGCCGCTCCAATGAACTTAGATGACACATGATCATGATGACGCACCTTCTCATCCTCATTTAAAGTTTTCAGGCAGATAACACATAAATCAGTACACTGATAAATTATCTTTTCTTCCTCCGTCATTTCAGACATAGGTTCAACTTTACCATATATTTCATCAGCTTTTTTAGCAAAATCATGCAGTCCTTCCATGAACATTAGCATACATTTTTCATCACACACTGCAGTTATTGAGATACGCCAAAAAAGTACCCTAACCAGAGATATTTTCTGTAACATTTCTAGATCGCCCAGTTTGCGGAATAATTTTCAATTTTTTCCAGAAAGGGTATTTTGTTTTAAATTGTACGACAGTATATTTGTCGCCCTTTACGTTTTTTACTGACTTTTTTACAAAAAAGAAGCATTTCTTTGCTGACCACCCTCTAGATCTATTATTATGTTGTGAACTAAACATATACATACAACAATGTTTACTGCTTTACCCTTGTCTGTTTCAATGGATTTACCTAACAAACGCCATTTGCTTGTTAAAATTCCAAAGGCACATTCTACGCATCTTCTCGCCTTTGATAACCTATAGTTGAATATTTTTTCTTCAAGGGATAGAAGCTTTATGGAATATGGCTTTATGAGATATGATCTTAAAGGGTATGCATCGTCACAATGCATACATGTATACAACGCTGCTAATATATATTTATTTGCTAAAAGTTATTATATATGAGTTTCTCTGCTTTCCCCTGTATGTCATCTTCAATGATCCTACGATAAAGAAAACAATCTTACTTTTTTTCTAACAATTAGGTATTAACATTGTTTGAAATAGCAATTGATAATATGAAAACTCACCATTATACTGTTGGATCTCTGCTTCAGTAAAACATTCACTGTACCTCTTGGGAAGAAAGGCTGTCCTACTCTTTCAGCCTCTATAATAGCCTCCACTCCTTGGCCGTGTTCATGTTTTGCACTAGGGTATCTAGGCCGGCTGCTAACAATTTATAACTATCTACAAATCTTATTTTTTTGTTTTGCAATCTTTAAATGTTTTGGTAAAATGAATGTATGTATTTTTCTGTATTACTTGGAACTACAGTAACATCTCCTTCATGGTTTGCTAAAAACGGAACAATAAAGTGCGAGTCATAATCCTGAAAGTTATGCATAAATACTGGAATGAAATTGGGTGTTTTTTCTTGTAAATTGCAATTAGAATGAGCCGCTCCAATGAACTTAGATGACACATGATCATGATGACGCACCTTCTCATCCTCATTTAAAGTTTTCAGGCAGATAACATATAAATCGGTACACTGATAAATTATCTTTTCTTCCTCCGTCATTTCAGACATAGGTTCAACTTTACCATATATTACATCAGCTTTTTTAGCAAAATCATGCAGTCCTTCCATGAACATTAGCATACATTTTTTATCACACACTGCAGTTATTGAGATACGCCAAAAAAGTACCGTTAACAGAGATATTTTCTGTAACATTTCTATATCGCCCAGTTTGTGGAATAATTTTCAATATTTTCCAGAAAGGGTATTTTGTTTTAAATTGTACGACAGTATATTTGTCGCCCTTTACGTTTTTTACTGACTTTTTTACAAAAAGAAGCATTTCTTTGCTGACCACCCTCTAGATCTGTTATTATGTTGTGAACTAAACATATACATACAACAATGTTTACTGCTTTACCCTCGTCTGTTTCAATGGATTTACCTAACAAACGCCATTTGCTTGTTAAAATTCCAAAGGCACATTCTATGCATCTTCTCGCCTTTGATAACCTATAGTTGAATATTTTTTCTTCAAGGGATAGAAGCTTTATGGAATATGGCTTTATGAGATATGATCTTAAAGGGTATGCATCGTCACAATGCATACATGTATACAACGCTGCTAATATATATTTATTCGCTAAAAGTTATTATATATGAATTTCTCTGCTTTCCCCTGTATGTCATCTTCAATGATCCTACGATAAAGAAAACAATCTTACTTTTTTTCTAACAATTAGGTATTAACATTGTTTGAAATAGCAATTGATAATATGAAAACTCACCATTATACTGTTGGATCTCTGCTTCAGTAAAACATTCACTGTACCTCTTGGGAAGAAAGGCTGTCCTACTCTTTCAGCCTCTATAATAGCCTCCACTCCTTGGCCGTGTTCATGTTTTGCACTAGGGTATCTAGGCCGGCTGCTAACAATTTATAACTATCTACAAATCTTATTTTTTTGTTTTGCAATCTTTAAATGTTTTGGTAAAATGTAAGTATGTATGTGTTTTTCTGTATTACTTGGAACTACAGTAACATCTCCTTCATGGTTTGCTAAAAACGGAACAATAAAGTGCGAGTCATAATCCTGAAAGTTATGCATAAATACTGGAATGAAATTGGGTGTTTTTGCTTGTAAATTGCAATTAGAATGAGCCGCTCCAATGAACTTAGATGACACATGATCATGATGACGCACCTTCTCATCCTCATTTAAAGTTTTCAGGCAGATAACACATAAATCAGTACACTGATAAATTATCTTTTCTTCCTCCGTCATTTCAGACATAGGTTCAACTTTACCATATATTTCATCAGCTTTTTTAGCAAAATCATGCAGTCCTTCCATGAACATTAGCATACATTTTTCATCACACACTGCAGTTATTGAGATACGCCATAAAAGTACCGTTAACAGAGATATTTTCTGTAACATTTCTAGATCGCCCAGTTTGTGGAATAATTTTCAATTTTTTCCAGAAAGGGTATTTTTTTTTAAATTGTACGGCAGTATATTTGTCGCCCTTTACGTTTTTTACTGACTTTTTGACAAAAAAGAAGCATTTCTTTGCTGACCACCCTCTAGATCTATTATTATGTTGTGAACTAAACATATACATACAACAATGTTTACCGCTTTACCCTCGTCTGTTTCAATGGATTTACCTAACAAACGCCATTTGCTTGTTAAAATTCCAAAGGCACATTCTACGCATCTTCTCGCCTTTGATAACCTATAGTTGAATATTTTTTCTTCAAGGGATAGAAGCTTTATGGAATATGGCTTTATGAGATATGATCTTAAAGGGTATGCATCGTCACAATGCATACATGTATACAACGCTGCTAATATATATTTATTCGCTAAAAGTTATTATATATGAATTTCTCTGCTTTCCCCTGTATGTCATCTTCAATGATCCTACGATAATGAAAACAATCTTACTTTTTTTTCTAACAATTAGGTATTAACATTGTTTGAAATAGCAATTGATAATATGAAAACTCACCATTATACTGTTGGATCTCTGCTTCAGTAAAACATTCACTGTACCTCTTGGGAAGAAAGGCTGTCCTACTCTTTCAGCCTCTATAATAGCCTCCACTCCTTGGCCGTGTTCATGTTTTGCACTAGGGTATCTAGGCCGGCTGCTAACAATTTATAACTATCTACAAATCTTATTTTTTTGTTTTGCAATCTTTAAATGTTTTGGTAAAATGTAAGTATGTATGTGTTTTTCTGTATTACTTGGAACTACAGTAACATCTCCTTCATGGTTTGCTAAAAACGGAACAATAAAGTGCGAGTCATAATCCTGAAAGTTATGCATAAATACTGGAATGAAATTGGGTGTTTTTGCTTGTAAATTGCAATTAGAATGAGCCGCTCCAATGAACTTAGATGACACATGATCATGATGACGCACCTTCTCATCCTCATTTAAAGTTTTCAGGCAGATAACACATAAATCGGTACACTGATAAATTATCTTTTCTTCCTCCGTCATTTCAGACATAGGTTCAACTTTACCATATATTTCATCAGCTTTTTTAGCAAAATCATGCAGTCCTTCCATGAACATTAGCATACATTTTTCATCACACACTGCAGTTATTGAGATACGCCAAAAAAGTACCGTTAACAGAGATATTTTCTGTAACATTTCTAGATCGCCCAGTTTGTGGAATAATTTTCAATTTTTTCCAGAAAGGGTATTTTGTTTTAAATTGTACGACAGTGTATTTGTCGCCCTTTACGTTTTTTACTGACTTTTTGACAAAAAAGAAGCGTTTCTTTGCTGACCACACTCTAGATCTATTATTATGTTGTGAACTAAACATATACATACAACAATGTTTACTGCTTTACCCTTGTCTGTTTCAATGGATTTACCTAACAAACGCCATTTGCTTGTTAAAATTCCAAAGGCGCATTCTACGCATCTTCTCGCCTTTGATAACCTATAGTTGAATATTTTTTCTTCAAGGGATAGAAGCTTTATGGAATATGGCTTTATGAGATATGATCTTAAAGGGTATGCATCGTCTGCAAGAATTACATAGAGCAGGGGTTCCCAAACTTTTTTGTTCCACGCCCCCCTTTTTTTGAAATGAAAGCTTCTCCCACCCCCCCTTAACAATAAATTGTGTGGGCCTAGGAACAAAAAAAAAGCAAATAAGTATTACATTGAAAACAAAACATTTATTTATACTCCCATAAGGTACAACAATATCAGTTTTCATAAAATAAAAACGAGATTTGTAAAAGAGAAAAATAGATTAGGTTGGTTAGTGAGATGGATGGGCTTGCATTTTTCTTACTTGTATGCCTATTCGTGGCTGAGTTTTACTTAGTGCACAACGCAAGTCATTAGCTACATGAAGTTTTTTCCGATACTTTGTTTAAATTGCCATAAGTATTGAAAATGCTTTTTCACACAAATAAGTGCATGAAAAAGGCAAATAGAAACGAAGAGCTTCCCGTGATACACTGGGATACATTTTGAAATATTTTAACCAAAATGAAGGTTTGTACATTGTATCAAAGTTGTATTTGGCAGAGGAATCATGTTTTATTTCCAAAGCTTCTTCTTGAAGTGATTCAGGCAGGGAGTCTATGTTGACATGGAATGGGTCAGTTGACATTCTGTAAATACTATCGTCATAAGTGTTTGGAAAGTATTTCTGGAACTCTTCAAATGGTTTGATATTTGGATTTTCAAACTTGATCCTTCATAAATGTCCTTGAAGCGTGTTTCTTCTGAGGTCTACTTTAGGGAAATTTGAATAACTGCAGCGGTTTGCTGATATTTTACGCCTCCAAAGTTGCAATCTCTCAATATACATCTTGATCGCTTCACGATGAGTAACTATATTTGAGTCTCCACCCTGCAGTTTTAGGTTAAGGCTATTCAACGAGTCTGATATGTCTGACAAATAAGCCAACATTACTTGGGCACACGGTTTTTTAAAGGCCACGCTTAGTTCATTTTGCTTTTAATGTTCCAAGAAGGTGATTACTTCATCTCGAAGCTCAAGTAATCTGGCCTACATGTTTCCTTTTGATAGCCATCGTACTTCTGTATCAAATACCAGTGTTTTGTGATCACTTCCTAAATCTTCACAAAGAGTTTTAAACAGGCGAGTATTAAACGCACTGTTTTTATGTAATTCACTACTTTAAGACAGCTTTTAGTTCATTTGGAAGAGTTTTTGCTGCCGAGGCTTGTCGATGTATAACAAAATGTATCGCAGTCACATCAGCATTTTTCTCTCTCACTAATAGCACAAAGCCTGAGTGACAACCAAGCCATCCGTACATACACCGATCAGTTTTTGCCAAGAGAGTTTATGTTTTTCAAAAAAGTTTGACACTACTTTCATAACATCAATAGCTTTTGTCGTGGTCTCCAACTCTGTAGAAAAGAGCAGCTCGTCTTTTATTCGTTTTCAATATACCGAACATAAACAATTAACTGAGAGCATTGTGCTATGTCTGTACTCTCGTCTACCTAAATAGCAAAAAATGGCGATTGTTTTACTGCATCAACTACCAGGTTTTGTATATCTTCGGCCATATCATCAATACGACGTTTTACAGTTTTTTTCTGAAAGAGGTATTTGAGATAACTTTTCCTTACTCTGTGTTCCAAAAATAATATCAGCTCCCATTAACATACAAGGTTTAACAAGCGTCTCTCCCATAATATGCCTCTTCTTTTCCTTAGCAATAAGAAGTGATAGCTCATATGAATCTTCAAGTCCTTTTCAGATGACTGTGCAGTAGAACCAGTATTATCCAACTTCACGCGTTTTAAATTATCTGATTTTGTAGCAAAAAATTCCTTTGGTTTGTCCTTAAAAGAGTTATGTTGGGATGACAAATGTCTTTCAAGACGATTAGGTCTCATTGTATCATTGTTTAATACTTCATAGCAAATTACCCACTGAGGGTGTTATACATTATCTTTAAGCATAAAAATAAACCCGTATTTGATATAATCATCATTATACTTGTGTTTCTTTGCTGAGCTCATCTTGACTACAATATCTTCTCTCACTCAAATCCCGCTATATTGAAAGCAGGCCTGCGTCTGGTGGGAGGGAAAGAGGGAGGCAGTGCTTGGATATACTCGGTTGTCAAATGCGCGCTGAGGCCACATTGAACGGCGCACATTCGATTCTTTCAAGCTTTTGATTTCAAGTTTACATAGTAAAGTCAGATATTACTTTACAGTGGTTTGTTTCAATTTTCTAAACATCATGGTTAATTTAGAATTTTAGAAAGACTACTTATATTTAATTTAATGTTCAACTTGTCTCGCGCCTCCCCCCCTGACATGTTCTCGCCCCCCCCCCCTACATGTCCTCACGCCCCTCAGTTTGGGAACCGCTGACATAGAGCATATCCATTACATGATGGGGTAATTTATCATGAAAATTATTTAAAAATGAGGACAATGCAGAAGCAGAAAATGTTCCTCCATCATCCTACGTCCACAGCAATACATCTAGAGCAGTGGTAGGCAACACCTTGCAATACAATAGAAAAAAATTCCTATAGTTATAATACATTGTCCCACTTTTTCTAGGGCATTTAATCCTTATGTGCTTCCCGTCTAAACGTCCAATAGTATGAGGATAATTCCATCGTTCCTGGAATCCTATAGCAATGTCTTTTAACATGTTGTGGTCAGGAACAGGGAGGTGTAATTCAGACAGTTTTTTCCATTACACATCCACGACTGTTGAAACACATAAACCTACTGTGTAATTATTCAATCGGAATGTTAAACCCAACACCGAAATGATATCCCGATATCAACTAAAATAAGGATACATCCAAACCATTAATCAAGTAAAACATTAAATAATTACTAAATTAAATTTGCAATTTTCTTAAAAGTAATAAATGTTATTCATTTCTCTTTTAGCCCCCTTGGCCCGTAAAACATGGCGTAATCTTAGAAACACCTGAATGACAAACGTGGCACACGTGAATGAAAATTGCGTATTTTATAACAGTTTGACATTTTTAAACGATAATATGAAACCGAGGGTAAGCTGTAGTAACATTCCGCCTCCGATCGAGACACTTACTCCAAATACAGGATTTTAGTAGCTTTAAAGGAATATTGTCGGGACCATAGTCATTGGTGCGGGATTTCAGAATGGTGTTCAATAGTTCAATATATGATGCATGGGAGAAAAAGAAGTTATCAGGGTTAAAGTTTATATGGTCAATGTCGGTGGCGGATGAGGATTTAGGAGATGTATTGGGTACGAAGTGGTTATTGAGATCGTCTGGCGTGATTGGAATGGAACAGAGTTTACCGGATAATGTTGGTGATAATTGTTGGATTATTTCCCATTTGGATTTGGAATCGGTTGCATTGGAGAGGATGAAATGGATGTGATTTGATTTTGCACGACGTATTGCAAATTGGGTTTCATGAAGTAGTTTGACATGCATAGTCTACTAATAGACGTGTGGGACGAAATTTTCTCCTTGCTATATGTTACGATATATTTTGGTCTCCTCGCTGGAGGGGATCCAGATTTTATTTTATTCCAAATAGTTCCATCATAAGCAATTTCAGGGTAGAGGTCAATAAATTTTTCTGAACATCTAGAAATATTTATTCAGTAGCCAACGTCTCGGGCTACTTTGTAGGTCTTCTTCAGGGCTGAATATGCAAAATACAGACAATTGAAAATTAAATAATTGTAAAATTAAATTTTTTTTCTAAGTATGGAAAATACATAATAGAAGGCTCTGGAGGTGGTGATTAAATTTGGTCATGAGAGAAAGGTTGGGATCACGGGGAATGGGTGTGTAAGTTGACGTGTCAGAGAGGAGGGTGCAAATTTTTTCCGTATAGTCCTTTGTGTCCATTATTACAGTAACGTTGCCCTTGCCTGCTTAGGTAACCGTAAGTTGTGGGTTAGATTTTAGGAATAGGGAATGTCTTTGAAAAATGAGGGGGGAAGAGGAGAGGGGTGGTTTGAGGAGCGTTGTAAGTGATTGGTGATGCGGAAGGGGGATACTTCTTTCTCATCCTGGGTGACTGTAAAACTGTCATCTCTATATATGTGTTCTAGGTCAGTGATTAGGTTAGGGATGATTTTGGTGGAGTTAGAAGGGGTGGAGAAATTAGTACCTAGGCTAAGGATCTTGTTTACTTGTGGAGGGATAGTCGTAGAGTATATGTTGTGGACCCATTTTTCGTTACCTGTGGGGTAATTTTTTTTGGCTGATGATGCGGTATGGAGGTATTTAAATTTGGATATGAGCGATAGTTTTTTGTGGTATTTTACAGATGCGCATACTTCGTTGTTGAAAGAGATAAGTGTGTTAATGTTACCTTCACCGATGTGGGCAGAAAGGGATGTCTCGAGGGAGGTAATTCGAGTGTGGACGGAGTCAACCTGTTGAAAAATTTCTTTAATTTTAAGATTGAGTAACGTTTTTTTTAACAAAAAAAGAGGACCGGTTAAATTTATTTTTTAAGGGTTGGCATATGTGGATATTTTTTAGGGAGTTCTCAATGGATCCTGGAAAAAGGTAATTAGTTCTACACTTAAGGATGAAGTTTTGTTGCTCTATTAGAATAGTGAGGCGTTTATGTAAGTAACAAATTAAATTTAGATTCTTTTTACAACGGGGATATGTGGATTTAAGAGAAGTAAAAAAATTATAATTATAGTCAGAAGATATTGGCGCCTCCGTGGTGTTTGCAGAAGAAGTGGTGAATTGGTGTAAAGAGACAGGATCAATCATTAGAAGAAGTAGAGCAAGTCTGAGAGCGTTGAGCCTGTAATAGGCTGGTAGAAGAAGAAGGCTGGGGTTGTATTCCAGGTCTGTGTTGCTCCTGGAGTCTGCCACTGCGACGAAGAGGTGGTGGGTGATTGTCTGTATCTTGTTTTTGCCCCGTCTTGTTAAATTCATTTTGAATGAACATAGTTGACCTTGATGAAATATGTGGAAGAAAATGGCCCGGGTAGAGCTCAATGAATTTCTCTGAATATCTAGAAATATTTATTCAGTAGCCAACGTTTCGACCTACTTTGGAGGTCTTCTTCAGGGCTGAATATGCAAAATACAGACAATTGAAATTTAATAATTGTAAAATTAAATTTTTTTTTTAAGTATGGAAAATACATAATGAAGATTAAAATAAATGAGGCCAATAAAGATGGGGAGGGAGACGTTGGCTACTGAATAAATATTACTTGATATTCAGAGAAATTTATTGAGCTCTACCCGCACCATTTTCTTCCACATATTTCATCAAGGTCAACTATGTTCATTAAAAATAAGAAATTTCAGTTGACTGATCTTTACTCTCATCGGAATAAGGAGGCAATCTAACACTTTTTCTTTTACGTACCTTGAGTATGTTCTCTTCTTCATTATCACTGTCTAAGGATAGATAGACATTCTCTTTCTCAAACTTCACAGTCAATTCCACTGATATCGGATATATCTTCGCATGTATTTGTTATATCTCCATGAAATTTTGGTATTTTCGAATGTCTCGGCATTTTCAGGGTAAAAACTTTTAACTGAAAAATATACAAATTTTATTTCTCTTTATAAGAATGAAAAAAAAAAAAAAATCAATCACAAACCGATCACAATGTGTGCAAGAATAATGTGAGATTATAAAGCAATATGTATATTCGTCACAATTTTTTTATAAAAAAAATATTCAATGTTTATTTTATGCGTGTCCAACTTGCAACTATACACGACAAGCAAGAATACTAAATTGAAATTATATATATTACATATCACAAATTTACGCACATTAAATAGAAAACAGAATTTTTGAATTACGGGAATTTCCTGGAATTATATATGTATAAAAATTCCGGGAACTTCCCGGAAATATAGATGTATAAAAATTCCGGGAATACACAACATGTATTCATGATATTTTATGAACGGTTCGTATATTTAGGTATAACACATAGATATTTCTGAAAATTAGAACCGTAAGAACGAAATAATTTATAATATTATTGTATACATCAATTTAATAAAAATCAGGACATTATAGTAAAATATTAAATAAGACTTAAAGAGGAAATGTTATATAGTCAAGTATTTGACAGGAAGGTGTCACTTTATTACACCCAGTGAATTTTACCACACTCTCCTTCGGCTCGTGTGGTAATTAAACGAGGGTGTTACAAGCACCTTTCTCACGTGTTAAATGTTACATTTTTCCTGCAACCATTTAAAAATTAATAAATTAAAGGTGAAACTTAAGTTTCAGTTACAAACTTAAGTTTTAGATTTGTTAAAACTACACTAGCGCTAGTGGGTAATGCTAATGCTAGATCTCCAAATTGAAGGGTTTGCTCCAATTAGGAATTAGCTCCAATTTTTCCAGTTTTGGGGAAACCAAAAAAAAAGTTTAAAAAATTCAAATTTTAAGTTATGTAAAAATATTGTTGCTTCCTTCAATTCAATTATGATGTTTATATATTAGAACAGTATTTTCATTCAAAAAATATCATCCAAATGTCGGTTGTACGTGGATGATTCTTGGAGCTACCTCTTTTTTGCCCATAAGGATGGTATATGAGGAATGGAGGAATATGTTATATCTCGGAAATTATTGGTCTCCTGGCTTCCATGGATGCCTCTCCTCTTCTAAGCCAGCGTTGAAGTCTCTAGGTTTCAGTGGCTCTACGATGTTTTGGCTCTCTGTCACTGCCATTTTTTCCCCTTTTTTTGTATCAATTTTTGTTCCGCCGATTAACAACTTCACACCAAAAATTTTTTCAAAAAATGTAACAAAAAATCGCCACTAAGTGTCCCTCGGGTCTCAACCACACACACTCGTACACTCCAGCGCACTAATAACGGGAACACTGAACAAACACGTCTTACCTTAGTGCTGGCTGGGCGACGACTGAACGATGTAATTCACTACTAAGGTGGGGATAATCCGCGGGAGCTCAACTAGCATGCATCCTTCTCCTTTAACAGCCGGAGGGCAACTCGCCCCATGTTTAACCTTTTTTTTTTTTTCTTCACCCTACCTGCCATTTCTGGCATACGGGTTTCGGCGGGGGCGGGTTAATGTGTTGTGGCCGTGCTTATGGCATTTCAGGCAGATCAGGGGGTCGACATAATCTCGGTTGGTCAAGCCCCACCATCCACTGCACACGCTCTCTGCTGTAGGCTCATCAGGGCGTACCTCATTGCCTGGTGAACCTCTATCACCCAGTTAACGGTTAGGCCGCCCCTCGCAGGAGTGGCAAAGCAGGGTCTCAACCACTTCCTCCTGTCTTTCTCTTTCTTCGGCTTCTCTATGGCCGTTTTGCCCCAGAGATAGTTCTCCAGGGCGCTCTCGTCCCAGTGCTTCGGGACACCTCTCACTTCTAGGCCAGGCCTTCTCCCCACTGCGAGCCTCGCCTTAAGCCCCTTCTCCTTCAGGGCGTCCCATTCAACAATCTTCTTGACCTGGTCAGCCCCTCCGGTCCTGACCAGGACGGTGCCAGCTCTCGTCACCCGTACCATACTGACACTGGCACCGATTTTCTTGAGCTCCTCCTGGGACGGAAGCTGATCGTGAATCTTGCCAGCCTCCCACCCTTCCGTCTTCCCCTTCAGGATGATGTAGGTAGGGGTCTCCTCCGGCCTCCTCGGCATCGCGGGAATGCTCGCCAGGACTCCAGCGAAGGTGATCTTCTTGGGCTTATTCTCCTTCCTATCTGGCTCTTCTTCATCCTGGGAGGTCGGCAGATTCTTCTTCTTTTTCTTCTTCTGCTTCCTTTCTCACCTCCTCCCAGGATGGAGCGTCCTCCTCGCTGGAGTCCACCTCCTTATTCCTTCCGCGGCACATTGCCGTGGCACTCGTCCACCTCTGCGGCTATTAAAAAATCAATACATTATAGGGGGGGGGTTACCATTTAATTAATAGGAACATCAATTTAACTTTTTGTGGTGGTGCCCAGTGCACGGGTGTGCACCTTACTGTTGGGGCAGCACCTTAAGCCTTAATTCCGGGTTATGAGGGAACGGGTCGCTGTTACAACATATAATAACCGGCGTACGATTAACGAGGTTCCGGCTTTCATATTTGATATTAGCCGAAAGGGGTGTACCAGCAAACAACAATTTGAAGTTTTCGTAAGACGAAGGTTCAACGTTCGGTTCATCGAATATTAATAAATTCCGTCGTGGACAATCCTGAAAAGGGAATTGATTGTATCTGTTCGAATTACCGATATACCCGGTATTGATCATCAATTTACCTAGTAGATTAGCGAACCACGTCTTACCTACAGAGGGTACACCTTTTATTAATATGCAATTGTGTTTGCCGGACTTGTGATTCAACATAAGATATAGGTTGTGAAGAAATTCAGATAATTGGTATGCTGTCATTTGTTGCGTTAGTATTAATCGTATAAGATTATACGATTCGTCTAATGTTAGTACCTTCTCTTTAGGTGGATAGTAGTATACGTTCTTGTGTCGTATGTACTCGCGTAAGTCGTCTAAAACCATGTTGGACAATATTGTTCTGTTAATCTTTAAGGCGTTTTGGAAATCAGGGCTCCGGTCAGTAATAAATCGAAAATAAGAATGTTCTAACCATATCGGATGCCTAGTGATGTCGTGATCGGGAACAATTATGTTTTCTTCCATAAACCCAACGATCGCGACAGTGGTTCGCGGTCGTTGAAGTTGTTGCCCTGACTTGTTACCGCGAGAAATTCCTTTCTTAAAAGACGCCATAGACGGTAGGCCTTCGGATGCGTAAATTTGTTGATCCCCACCTCTAACAATTCATTCGTTGCCAGATACCATTTCTGCTTTTCTAGCGTTTTCAAAGACTGAAACGGCAGTACTCTGATTTGTAACATTAATGTGGGATTCGAGACCTCCGATGTTGATCCCACACCACGTTCGTCCATCCAACGCTGAATACGATTGCAGATTTTCGAGATAGGCCGCGACGGAAGCGATAGTTCCTCGTCGTCGGAGTCGTCTGCGGTACCGGTGTAAGGTGTAGTTTGTCTGTCCGTATCTAGAGGATAAGTCCGCGATGGGCCCGCAACGGCAGGATCGGTTACTATAGGCGCAGTCGTGGACGACGTGTATGTGAGGGGAGCGTTTATTGTCATGCAACCACGCGAACCAGAATCCGTCTGGTCTGTCGTATTGAGGAAGTCGCCTAAAGATTTCCTCAACAAATCCTCTAGGGTCAGTACGTCGTCCTGGCTTCCAAATGTCGTGGATAAAGAACCGTCGGAAGCGGTATTGTAAATGTTTGAAAAAGAATTCGAGTCCACCTCGTCCAAACGGTGGCTTTGTATTTTGAAAGAAGTCGACAAGATCTGAAGGATCGAGTCCCATATCTGCGGTAGCGGGCGTGGTTGTGTCGTCATCTGACGTGTCACGTACCTCAGGAAATTGGGGATCTGTTGCAGTACCAGTAGATTCATCTGAACAGTAGTGGGTATAATCTGTAGAATAGGGATAAGGCTGATTTTCTTCGTGGCTGTACGACGTCGTTTCGGAGGAGGACACTCTGTATCGTCAACGGCCTGGCGTAAGATATGTTTTTCTGAATTCAGGTCATCTACCTCGGATGTTATTTCCCGTGGGGAAGATGGATCACTGTTCATAATCTGTAAATACGACATATTTTTAAATAATATATTCTGTTCTCCAATACGTACGTAATAATAATAACTTTCCTACATCGGCTTCTCGATGGCCGCTTTGCCCCAGAGATAATTCTCTAGGGTGCTCCCGTCCCAATGCCTCGGGACGCCTCTCACTTCCAGGCGAGGCCTTCTCCCCACTGCGAGCCTCGCCACAAGCCCTTTCTCCTTCAGGGCGTCCCATTCCACTAACTTCTTGGCCTGGTCAGCCCCTCCGGTCCTGACCAGGACGGTGCCAGCTCTCGTCACCCGCACCATGCTGAGGCTGGCACCGATCTTCTTAAGTTCCTCCTGGGACGGGAGCTGATTATGGATCTGGCCAGCCTTCCACCCTTCCATGTTACCCTTCAGGGTGATGTAGGTGGGGGTCTCCTCCGGCCTCCTCGGCATCGCGGGAATGCTCGCCAGGACTCCAGCGAAGGTGATCTTCTTGGGCTTATTCTCCTTCCTATCAGCCTCCTCTTCATCCTGGGAGGTCGGCTGTCTCTTCTTCTTCTTTTTGACCTCCTCCCAGGGTGCAGCGTCCTCTTCGCTGGAGTCCACCTCCTTATTTCGCCCGCGACAGATTGGTGTGGCACTCGTCCACCTCTGCGGCATTGGGGCGGGGGCCAGCTCAAGGCCATCATATTTTCCGCGGTCGGCCTCCTTCCTCTTGGGCGGGGGCACCCCAGAAGGTCCAGCCATCACCTTTTCTGGCTCCTTAGGGCCTTTCGCCGCACTTCTCCTCTCTTCCGCTCTTACATGCGCCATGTGTCTGAGGATAGATGCCTCCTGCTCCTTGAGCTGGAGGTCCCCTATGATCCCTTGGACCTTTTTGAGTGTGGGGGAGACCCACTCCTTCTTCTTCTCGTATTCGCCCCCTATGGCATCACTAATCGATGTCACCACCATGGGGGCGATAATCTCGGACACTTTACTTGCAATAATGTTATGCAGCGCCTCCCCACTCAAGGCCTCCTTTACGACCTCCTCAACAATCGTGGGGACCATCCTCCACTGGGCCTCAAGTCCCACTATTATATTGATTATATCTCTTATTTGGCCGTTAACATAGGCCTGGGTCTCTTGAGTGACTTTCTTTCTGGCCAGATAACTTCTAACTTGGTCAGCGACCTTCTCTCCCCTTCTTGTAGGCCCTTCTTCGATCCCAGGCGGAGAGTTGCTCTCCTCTCTTGGCCTCTTACTTTGCCGCCCGGACCCTTTCTTCTCTTCTGCGTCTGTGTCCGCAGTATCAGACGCCGACGTTAATTTCGCACCTGTCGTCTCATCTGAGGCCCTCTGAGGTCGTTCTAGGGCTTGCCCAACCATCTCGGTCTCCTGGCTACTGTAGAGGGGCATCTCCTCCTCTGTACCAGCGTTGAAGTCTCTCGGCTTCTGAAACTCTACGATGTTTTGGCTCACGGGAGCTTCAACTTCCACTTTTTTTGTGTCCATTTTTGGTCTGGCTGTTAATAACTAAGATTGGACCTAAAAAATTTTCGAAAAAATCTTTTTTTCTGAAATTTTTTTTTTCCGATTTAATTAATTATTTAAATTAATAAAACCTCCTGTCCTTTTGGGAGCCCCTAATCGCCACTTAGTGTCAGTCGGGTCTCAACCACACACGCACAAACACTCCAGCGCACTTAACACAGAGAAGAGTGAAAAACACGTCTTACCTGGTGTAGCGCTGAACAACCAACGACTGATGGCTGTAGAGTTCAATTAGGGTGGGGATAATCCCCGGGAACAGTACAAGCGTGCGTCCTCTCTTCTTGACTGCCGGAGCGCAACTCAACTCATGTTTAACTGGAGGCTGCGGGTCCTCCAGTCATAGCGGGTCCTTCGTGCCAGCCTTTGGGACTCATTTACTAGTATTGGACACTCCCGGCTCCCTGCCTGGTGTCTGGCATTAGGGAGCTTCTCCTTCACGCAGTTTGTGCTGATGGGTCTCCCGGTACTCTTGTTGGGTGGCGCAGTCCTTGGCTACGTGCCCCAGTCCCCCACACCACCTGCACGTCACCTCCTTTTCCTTGCATGTTCCCCGGGAGTGTCCATATCCCTGGCACTGCAGGCACTTTAGAGCGTCCAAGGTGTCCACGAAGGTGAGGGACCACCATCCGCCGACAGCCACCTCCTCGTTGCGAAGGGCGTACCTAATCTGTGGGTCCATTTCTACGACTCACGTCTTGGCAAGCCCCGTTCTGTCCCTCCTGCCGTGCCGAACATGGACCTGGACTTCCTTCTTCGCGAGGTTGGCTTTTATCTCCTCATATAGCTTGGGTTCCGTCCATCCATTAGGTACGCCCCTCACCTCCATTTTTGGCCATCTTCGGCTGGCTTCTTTGTCCTGCAGGCCCTGTTCTTTTAGTCTTTGCCAGGCCACTATTTTCTCGCCGGCCTCCCTATCTTGCACTTTAATAAAGACCCCATCATATCTGGTGGCCCTTATTAGTTACCCCCCTCTAATATAATACATAATTGGTTTGTACAGGCAATATGCCGATATGTAAACTAGGTTGAGCATGTCCTGAATTAGGTGGAGTATGGTTAGGTATGGTAATTGTTCCGCAATGTTCCAACACCTCGTTTATATAATCATTATAACTATTGCTGCTAGTACCTAGAGGCTGTAACTTCGTAATACGTGTTATATTTAAATTCTTATCTTTATCTAAGGTACCAGTGGCAACGGTGATATCCTCACCACCCATAGCCGCTTTATTAGTAACAGCAGGATCTTGAAGTACTATGGTACGTTTATTCTTTAATACACTTGTTTTTACATTATATGTTTAATGTACTACAGGTGTTTCTATATGGTCAAGGAAATTAAACGTTTTAGAAAACTTAATAATCTCCGGCCAACCTGTGCACATCTTCCCTTTACCGGCGATTGGATAAGGCATTATAAATCCGGCATAAAACGGTATTGTCCTTTGTATCCCAACGATTGTAGGTATACTGTTATCAAAATTATCATCTAACAAATGATGTCCCCACATACGTTCTTGAAAATCATGTGCATCAGGATATACAAGGGTCTCGATCGACATTGGTCGAGTAGCATTACGAGTTACTTTATAATTCCTTAATACAACGTGTCTATTAAGACCGATGGCTGTTTGTCCGAAAACACCTTGGGTATTATTAGCGGACGATGTTACACTAACACCGGTATCGAACGATGTCTTAAATCCTTTAGGGGTTACTAGACATTCTACTGAGGCAACACGGCTACCGGGTGGAATACTAGTGTATTCGGAATAAGACATCCAGAAACATAACATCTGGACGGGTAAACAAGCAAGGCTACTGATCATTACTTTGGTATTATGCGTTTTCGTAGAATCATCAAACGAAAATATCTTATATGCATTACCCCATGTAGTTAGTTATAAGATGGACGTGTTCGAACACAACCTAGGTACCGCTTGTACGAGGTGCACCTACGTATTTGATCTGTCTGTTACCACCAATGGCAGATGAACCACCACCTCCGGATCTGTCACCACTACCCCCAACGTCCCTTCGTACGCGATCGAATTCCATCGGTTCACCAGGGTCTTCCTCTATACTCATTAGCCAACTATGATCATCCCCTATTTCTTCACGTGGATCTCGTTGTCCTGAGGTTGTTGCTTGAGTTTCTTCTTGCGTGGATTCTTGTTGCGTACGCCTTTTCCTATTTCTACTTGCTTCCCTTGAAGCCGTTCTACACGTACGGGTATCTTCCCTGGTACGTGCAGAGACCTCCTGCGACGACGATGCCGCAGACCTGTCCTGCCGATGTTGGAATCGGTATGCGTATTTGATATTCCCTTCGTTATACGGTTTTCCGTCCTTACGTCTTTTGCCTGTAAATCAAAAGGATATATTACATTACCATATAACGTTCTGTTTTCACGTACCGATGTACTCCAGCTTTTGTCGTCTGCTTTTATCTTACGCAGTTTATTATTTGTGGTATTTTGCCAAACTAATCCCCACTTTTCATTTATTTTTTCTTTGATGAAGCTAACTACGTCTCCCTGTGTAACTTTATTATACTGATAGCCTTTTTTAGTTGCTTCCCTAGCAGCATTATCAGCCATTTCATTGCCCAAAATACCGCAATGACTAGGTACCCAAACAAACGTCACACCTATTTTGTTTTTTTTTAAATTGTAAAGGGCTTCAAGTATTTCAATTATTAGTGGATGTCTTGAAAATGTATTTTTAATTGCGAGGAGAGCAGAGAGGGAGTCAGTGTTAATTGTAATGGTGTTTGTAGTTGGCATTATTACCTGTAATGCTTTGGCGATAGCTACTAGTTCTGCTGTGTAGTTTGAACTGATTGTATTCATTGAGTATTGCTGTTTCCTGGACCCACAGACAAAGGCAGCACCAACACCGTTCTTGTCTTTTGAACCATCTGTGAAAATGTGAGTAGCCGATGGGAAACCATTGGAAAGCCTGAGGTATTCATTTCTAAACACTATGGGGTTAGTTTCTTTTTTAACCATCTTTGTTAATGTTAGATTGAATTTTGGGGGATATGTAATCCACGGTTCTTTTGATAATAAACTGTGAGGTAAAATATTAGGTAATGTAATATTCATGGTGTCTATTATTTCCATTACTCGGTGTTTAAATGATTTTTTCCTATTTTTTAAATGATTTGCAGGTGCAGATTTTACAGATTCGTGTAATGGATGCACTGGGGATGCTAATATTGAGAGATAATAGCTCATGGTGAGGTACTCCCTGCGGTATTTTAAAGGTGGCTCTCCACTTTCAGACAGTATACTAAGAACAGGGCTGGAACGGAAGGCACCTGTTGATATCCTGATCCCTGCGTGATGAATGCTGTCTAACATTTGTAGAGTTCTCTCTGAAGCCGAACCGTATGCCATACAACCGTAGTCAAGTTTAGACCTAACTAGACTTCTATATAGCATGAGCATGCTACTGCGATCCCCCCCCCCCCACGAAGTATTGCATAGCATTTTTAAAAAGTTAAGGGAACGCTGGCATGATGTTTTAAGATATTTTAGGTGTGTGTTCCAGTTGAGTCTAGAATCAAAATGTAAGCCCAAATATTTAACGGAATCTTTATATGGAATTTCTTCGTTATTGATGTAAAGAGATGGAAGTTGAAGAGTTTTTCTAGGGGAAAAGAGTATGCATTCTGTTTTATTGGTAGATATGGTAAAGCCGTTTTTATTTAGCCAACTATTGATTATATTAAGAACTTCTTGTATGACTTGCTGTAGGTTTTCTATTGATTTATCTGAATAATGGATCCGAAGGTCGTCTGCATACAAATCACCTTTTACCATTAACCGAATTTTACGCAAGACTGGATTAATAGCTATACAAAACAGGAAAGGGCTAATTACGCTTCCTTGCGGTACTCCATTTTTCTGTTCATATTCATCGGAGTATATACTACCGTTTCTTATCCTAAATATTCTACTTTCGAGGAAATTATACATGAACCTTAATATATAGCCTTTTACTCCATTTTTTGCAAGGTTTTTTAGAATTAGCCATCTCCATACACAATCAAAGGCGTTTTTAATGTCAATGAATACTGCTAGCAGTTTCTCTTTCCGCCCAAAAGCATCACAGATATCGTTTTCTAAGCGTATGATATTGTCTCTAGTGCTTCTACCTCTTCGAAAGCCACTTTGCCATTCCTCTAGTAACCCCTTACTTTCAAATAACCATTGGAGTCTGTTTGATATTATTTTTTCCATTAGTTTGCACAGTGAACAAGTGAGAAAAATAATCCGATAGCTGGAGGCCTCGTTGACGGGTTTATCTTTCTTTAGAATTGGGATACCAATGGATTTTCTCCAAACTTCAGGGAATTCACCAGAAAGAAAAATCCTATTTAAGAATTGTAAAATGATAATTCTGTTTTCTGGGGAAAGATTTTTAATAAAACAAATACAAACGTTGTCAGGCCCTGGACTTGTATCTTTTCGGGATCTTAGAGCATCGTTGAATTCAATATTAAATATATATAAATATTGAAATATTAAGTAAATATTTACCTGTTTTCAATAACACTAAATATTTTTTTCTTTATGAGTTATTATTGAAATGAAACAATTTTAAACACTTTTATAACAGATTTCCAATTAAATTAACATGTGATGTAAATTTAATTTATTACCAACTGTGTTGAACTGTAACATATTTCAAATATTGATTTTAATCGTATATTTTCTTCGAAATAAACATATTATTTTTATTTTTTTTACTCCAGTAAAATTAGTTAAATGAGAGCAAGAATCTCGGAATGAGAGATAGTCGGCTTTAAAGTTATATAAACCTTTATTTTGGCACCCTAAAACATTTCTAAAACATATCTGTCCCTCGATAATCCGACAGTTAAGGGACCGAGAGAGTGTCGGATTACCAAAAATGTCATATTACATATCAAAGATGTTTTATTCTTAATGCGTTTGAACACAATGAAGTTAAAAAAAAAGGAAGAAACAGTAAAGGTACATGTAATTTATTAATACCAGGATACAAAATGACAGTATGTACATGTAAGTTTTTAAAAGAAATACGGAAAGAAATTTAAGTAAAATCTACAATATGTATGTACATACATACATATGTATTTACACATTAAAGAAGTCTGTGATTTTCTTTTGTTTCTTCGCACGCAGGCAGTCCGTCATTGCTTGTTCTTGAATACATTTTAACATCAAAATATTTGAAAAGTCTAATTCTCTCTCCTCACACCAACGAAGCAAAGTTTTCGTTGCCGATAACGCTTCATCGCAGCTGACGGTGAAGTTTTTCTCTGGCACTGCCTCCTCGTTCACTTCGTCATCTACTGTCATGGCTTCCTGGATTATTTCTGCTTCTGATACATCATAAGCAAGGTTGTCCTCAATAAACCATGTTCTGAATTCCTCACTTGATGCTGGCGGAAGTTTCACTTTGTTACAAATTTCAAGTGCAGCCTCCAAAATAGATTCAGAATCGTTGGAAGAAGAGTAGCATGTTGTAAGATGTGGGTTGTTAGGCCAAATATTCTTCCAAGATTTTATCAAGGTTGTGCTTTTTAGTTGCTGCCAAGCAAATGCTGCATTCAAAATCGCATCCTTAATGTTAAAGGATTTCAAAATGGCTGCAATGTCATCATTAGGTTGATTGACAATATCCATTAAAAGGCGCTTTTTGTAATGTGCCTTGAGAGTCTTTATGACGTTTTGGTCCATTGGCTGGATCAAAGCGGTCGTGTTTTTGGGCAAGTACATTACCTCAATGTAACCATCGGCAGTTTTAACTTTTAATTCATCCTTGTCAGGGTGTCCGGGTGCGTTGTCAAGCAATAGAAGGGCTTTCACTGGTAACTTCTCCTTTTTTAGTTCTTGCTTAACTTGAGGGACAAAGCTTTTAAAGAACCAATCATGAAAAACCTCTTTTGTGACCCATGCACGGCTTTGACACATGTAGGTTACTGGTAAGGATTCGACCTTTACGTTTTTTAACGCACATGGGTTTTTTGATTTACCAACAACTAACAGTTTTAACTTGTGAGTTCCTGAAGCATTCGCACATACCATCAGAGTGATTCTTTCTTTTTGTAATTTTCTTCCAGAAACTTTCTTTTCATCTTCGGTTACAAATGACTTTGTTAGCTGACGCCAATTCAAGCCGGTTTCATCGGCGTTATAAATTTGTTCAGGAACTAGGCCAAGTTCATTGATTTTTGCGTCCAATTTTCCAATGAATTCCTGGATTTCAGACTCGTTAGCAGACACTTTTTCGCCACTCATCTGCATAAATCGTATACCATGGCGTTTTTTGAAGTTTTCAAACCACCCGTGACTAGCGCGGAAGTCAGTTTTCTTTGTTATTTCTTGGTAAAAAAACTGGGCTTTTTGTTTCAAAATGTCTCCTGAAATAGGTGCATTCCGGTTTCGCTGCTGTTTGAACCAAATGAAAAGAGCGTCTTCGACCTCGGGCAACTCGCTAGTCTTAAGAGTTTTTCTGTTCCTGGGCTCATCATCAACAGACTTTATGAATTTTTCAATTTTTTCCCTATTTTTCACAATATCGTAGACAGTAGGTCGTCCAATGTCATACTCTTTAGATATTGCACTCGGAGTTTCACCACGGTCTATTCGTTTAATAATTTCCCATTTTTCAGATAAACTTAATGTTTTATGTTTACGTTTCACACTTGTGCTTGCCATTTTTACACTGTCACTACACGCAATCACACTGTCAAAACGTAACACAAAGCAATAGTAAATATACATACATACTTTCCGTCCGAAACTATACAACACAACTGCTGAACTAACTACACTTGACTGATCTGTCCCCACAGAGCGGAGGGAGGAGGATTCATGTCACTGCAGGTTTGTTTTGCTTCCTGCCGGAGCGGTGGGAGGGAGATGCATGTTGCTGCCTGTAGCGCGTCGGACTACCGAGTACGTTGGATTAAAAAGTGTCGGATTATCGAGGGACAGCTGTATTTCTAAAGGTACTCATCTTTTTACTAAAAAATCCTTATATTATAATCCTTAATTATTATGATGCTTACTTAGACCGCTTTGTGAAATTTTATAATATGACTTCTATTTATTACACCCTCATATGATAAACAGAGCTCGCCTAAAACAAATGTTAGAGTTAATTTAAGAAATACAATTTTTTTTTTAAATCTTATATTTTTGCATACTAACCACTCTTATATTGTTGTATATCCTCAGCAGTTATACAATGAAGATAGCGTTCGGGAAGAAACGTTTTAATTAAAAATCCGTTTTCCTTTGAATCTAATATTACTTGTAGACAATCGCCATGTTCTGTTTTAGTTTTTGCAAAATGTGTTATCAAATATTTTTCACCTTTTTTTAGTTCTCCAATTCTTTTATAAATAGGTAAACTGTTTAATTTTTCTATCATGGGCATCTGAAAAGGAAACCAGTAGGTTGAGTAAGGAAACTTAAAAAAAAAAAAAAATATATTTTTAATAGTTATTAAATTGTAATTCCTTACCAATTATTTTTTTACTAGCCTATTATTTACAGCATGCTTTACTTATGTATTAAGAAATAAGAAAAGCATATTGTTTTCTGTTGTCTAATATAAATATTGACAACAGTCCAGGTAGATTCATTTGGTGTACCCTTACTAGCACATGTGATGGCAATATTGTTTCCAATATTACCATTTCATCCATTGCTCGAAGAGTAACCATCCCTCCTTCCAATCCTAATATTTCATAAATCCCTTCTCCTAAGTTTTCAAAGTGAATAAATTTAGCCATCTAAAATACAAAGAGTATTTTTTTGTAAATACTACATACAATACTCAATGCTACACTTCACTTCATTAATAATGTTCACCTCATGAATCTGAATTATAAACGAAGTTGAACAGGTTCGTACACTTTCTACATTCTGACAGATTCCTTGCGATGGAAAGACTGTTTTCACATATTATACAACGATCTCTATATGTTAAGCCAATAGCTTCACTTCTTAAATGTATATAATGATTTGATGTTACTATCCCGTTCTCTAATTCTTCCGCCTCTAATTCATTATGTACACAGTTTAAACAAACGGGTACTAAACATGAATTATTCTCGGATGGTTCTTCTCCTAACGTGACAAAAGCATTTACACTTACAAATATCGTCTTTATACAACGATAACGGGAAGAATTATTATTATGACCTCTATTCACAATCGGCATTATCTAAGAAACAAATAACATACTTACGATTGCTGTATGAAAGCTTCCACATCTGTGCGAGGAATGAAATTTTCCTAGGGCTCTTATACTCCTTTTCCTGAGAAGAGGGGGAAGCCATAGCTATTAATTTAAATTTTGCCATCTGCTTTATATTCTCACAATATTAATAACAATTATATTTCATATATTATTTTCTTACCTTTCGACGCCAGAAGAGTCTTATCTTCACACATGTAATCCAGGAACATTTAATCATCAACGATGTAAATCTCCAGTTTATAAACTCACAGAACGATATTAAAATTTTATTTTTATTATTTTTTTAATATCTGCTCTACATTCGTCTGTAAACCTTTAAATTAATGAACAACATTAATCTCATTCGAGTCTTCGCATAATAAATTAAACACAGCGGTTACAAATGCATCACATTAATTACACCGGACTACGCATACGTTTTGCATAAATTTACATTCATTAAAACCATGTCTTGCGGGCTTAGCAAACCCTCTGCCCCGTCTTGCCGACAAAGCAAAACCAGTCTGGGAGAGGAGTGGGGGCCATCCTCCCTGCTCAATTCCCTATTTTACTCTACTCCAGATTTGTGATGGAGGTGTTTGGTGGTTTATTTGCGATACGAAATCTCTCCACGGTTTTCTCTTCGCTGTGTTTAACCCGTAACTGGTGAGATGTTTTCATAGTCACATAACTGGTGAGGTGGGGTGCTGTGAAACCCCACTAATTAAATATCCCTAACTCATATTCAGGTTAAAGGAAATAAAACAATTTGAGAAATTATGTTTTATATTACTCTTAGACATTAAATGAAAAAGGATTTTAACATTAGTTATTATTTATTGTTATTATTTCAATTAGGATATGGAAAAAGCATTGGTCTATTTAGTATTTAAAAAAATCAAAAGAAAACAAATTTGAACGTTACATAAATTAATTAAATATAAAGTAGTCTTTGTTTAACAACATATATAAAAAGAAACTCAAAATATTCATATTAAATTACTTTTCACAAGGGATCAAGACAGGCAATTTTCACATAAGCGGTGAGTATGTTCTTGGCAAATGTAAGATTCACATCTTTCACATTGAATTTTAGTTTTCTTATCTTGC
Organism: Troilus luridus; assembly: GCA_964056705.1. NCBI lineage: Eukaryota > Metazoa > Arthropoda > Insecta > Hemiptera > Pentatomidae > Troilus > Troilus luridus. Next base: position 198,542,898 of record OZ057412.1, read on the forward strand.
TTTCTGGGGCACACAGAACACCTCCCCTGACGCTTTTCTTTCAAGGGCAACATTTTTGGTGGAAGTATAGGTTCTTGAAGAATTCGTGAAATGATGGTTCGTAATTCCCGAGGTATATTGGTTTGTTGAAGGCTATATCGTAGAACTGGATGTACTAAGTCCATGGATAGAGACTTCACGAAATCTAATCTTAGCTGTGATGGATTTTCTGGAAACGCAGAGAAGATGATGTAGGAATTTACCAAAGATATATTAAAAATTGCAAAAAATATAGACAACGGCCAACGGTTTGCTCGTCGGCTTACTGAGTAGGTGGCACATTTTTCATCCAACGCATCAACGCCGCCTTTTGTTTCATTATAAAAGATAATAATTTTGGGCTTCTTTGTAATTTGGTCCGTAGAAACCTTGTGATGCATGGATGAGAGATGTAAGACAGATTTATTTTTTTTCGGCACAAATGAGAGTAATGTAATATCTTTTGTGAAGCCGTATAAGCTGGACATTACTTCTTTTTTTCTAGCCGGGAGAAAATCTACTGGCACTTTCTTTTTGTTCTTCCGAAGTGTTCCGACATATGTAAGTTTATTATTCATTAGCTCATTCACCAGTTCTAGTGAAGAAAACCAATTATCGGCAGTGATATTACGATTGGTTCCGAAAATCGGTGTAGCCAATCGGAGAACAGCTTGGGTTGGTTTACTAAATTTCTTTTGAGCTTCTGATAGAGTCACTCCATCACTGTCTTTCCCTGTGTATAAATAACCGTTCAGGAAATAATGAGCTTCCAAATGAACAGGTTCATTCCTGAGAGGTACAGAGACGTCATACCCCCTCCACGCATCCATTGTTTACTTATCTACAGGTATAAAAACTTTGGGGTGCTCCAGCACCTGCTGGAGCACCCCACCTCACCAGTTACGGGTTAATAAATTGTGGTAATGACAGTACTATCAAATTTATTTGTGACGTTTAGGTTAGGTCTGGATCGACTTCAATCAAAAGACTTCTTTTCTTTAAAGCAAAATCTAAAAATGACCCATTAAAGTACTTAAAGCTGTAAGCATATTCAACTTTATCCCAGGACTGTTCATCAAAAGTATCCAAAAAAGAATTGTTCCGAAATTCCCATGCATGAGTTAATGAATTTGTCTGCATATAGATTGTAAGTCAGTGCAGATCCTTCCGAAATTCCCATGCCATGAGTTAATGAATTTGTCTGCATATAGATTGTATACCAAGTCAGTGCAGATCCTTCCAAAAATAACCGTAGGGCCTCAGCATATTTATTTTCTTTCAAACCTAACCTATTACACTCCTGTATAAATAGCTTCATCCATGTTTTAGCACTACAGTTATTTCCATCAAATTTTTCCAAAACCATATCCTTGGCTATAGAGTGCATAGACCTTTCTGTGTTGGTGCTTGGTACACTTACTTTTTGTTTTTCTTGCACTTCATCTAAATACATATCGTCGCTTAAGATCCAGCATGACATAACTCAATTTTGATTAGTTTTCAGGAGAGCTAATAACTTGTTTATTGAAGCACTAAGCTATTAATTTTAGAGGAGTTCGATTTTTTATTTATATTTTATATTTTCTTGATAATTTTATACGAATTTTGCGGAAAAATATCTTGTTTCTAACAATTTTTCATAATTGTGTCGTGCTGCTGTAATTTTAGTCCGAGTTGTGCTGTTATGGTATTATGGTATATTAATAAAAAACAATTAATAAGTACTTAAGAGGATTTTTATATATTTTTTTAAACAAACCTTAAGTTTTTTAAACAATCACATTATAATCACACAAGATTGTCTTGTTAAAATCACATTATTTGGTAAACACAATTAATATAAATTACTAAAACATAATTTTTGTGGCACTCAGCTAAAACATAATTTGGCAAATTAATGTTTATAATCAGAGGGTAGATTTAGTAAAAGACAAAAAATTATTTAAACAAAATAAGATAAAAAAAAAACAGAAAAATGGGACAAAACGTAAACTAGCAAGTTAAAAGCTTGTAGACGTTCGTACAAAATTACTTGAAAAAAAAAATTATGAAAATTTGCAAGAGAATACTAACATAAATAGCATAGGAACCTAAAATGTTGGTATAAGAATAAACATTATTTTTTAATAACAAAAGAATTCTTAAAGAGACCCTTCAATTTTTTAACATAACTTATTTTAAATAAAATCACATTATTTTTAATCACACAAGATTGTCTTGTTAAAATCACACTTTGTTTTTGTAATAATATTAAATTAATAGTCAGCTTAAAGATAATATTATTCAGACAAATTAAATAGCCAACCTAAAATAAAATAGCGAACCTAAAGTACTAAAATAATAACATAAAAAATCATTACTTTTTGTTTTGTCTTTTCCTTTCCCTCATACTTTCTTCGACATGTGGCAAATTATTGTAAAAAGAGTGACACTCTTGAGGCATTAAATCCCTCAGGGATTTTAAATCTTCAAACTTGTCACAGGGAATTGGCAACGAATTTGAATGCAGCTGAGGGTAGTCATTGGTGATGGTCACATTTTTGGGTCTTCTTGGCAATTCTATGAAGTTGTCATCATAATTCAACTTGGATCGAATAATGCCACTGGGATCGTAATGAAGGCACCTCAAATCGGTCACGACTGGATCATTCGTCTTGCTCCCTGGGCGTATAGAAGTGTATCGATGGTTTTCTTTCTTGGAATAATCTTTGAAGTCACTGTGGTGCATGAGTTTGCTTCGGTAAGGAAATGGCTTGCTTCTAGCTTCTTTAGTGATCACATTTAGTTCGTAAGGCAGGTAAATTTCTCTACCTTTCATTTTTTGCTCTAAAGTGCTATGAACGCTGTCTGCCTCCATTTGGGTGTGTCCTTTTTCCAGAAATTTTTGGTAGATGTTTATATTTTTGGTCATGCTGAGGTTTAATAATGCATTCGCCATCACCACGTTCCGATTTTGGCTGGTGCACCCGTCAGAGTACACCACAACATCCCTAGCATCCGAAGCAGTTAGCAGTTCAATTTCCGCAATGAGGCAACTAGCGAACGTCGACGATACCAGGGTGCCCTCGGTCTCAGTGAACCAGCAGCACACTGCATCGTGATTTTGTAGGTTATAAATCGTGTAGTTATGAGTAGCTAGCTTCATTTTATAATAGGCTAAACTAGCTTCCATGGACGGTAAAAGTTTGACTGCCATCACGTCACAGCAAAGAACGTGAATTTGGCCAATTACGGCCAATTGTTTATCTGTTTCTTTTTCTTCACGGGCTCGATTTTTATTTTGAATGTGAGTATTGTACGTTTGCTCTGAGATGTTTCTATGTTTATATTTGGTGCAAGTATCACATTGATCTTTTCGAGGCAAAAATACACTGATTTTTGACAACCTGCAGTGCTTGTCAAATGTAAATCGGCTCAAAGGAGCGGTATTGTGTTCATTGCAGTCTAAACAATATAACTTGTACAACTGACCAAAAGATTTTATGTCTGGCTGAAGGTAAAGTCTGCTTGTTGAACTCCTACAGTAATGAGAAGGCAGTTTCGGCAATCTTTGAATAAAATTTTCCAGGTGTGCATTTCTTTCCTTCAAAAGAGAAGAAAATGAAGCAATGTTTGAGGTCGGCGGAAGATTATCAGGTGAAGATGTCTCAAGATCCAATTCCTGTCTGCTATTGTCCAACGAACTTGAAGAACTTGAATAATTTTTCAGCCAGTGCCTCACTGTGGAATTTTTTAAACCGAAAGTGTTAAGGAACATTGTTTGACAAACAGGGATTTTGCTCTGGCCAACTTTTAATTGATATGTGTATGAAACCGATCTATGAACCGTTTTCACTGTTTCTCGTGCTTGTTTGGGTTCATTTGCCTCCACTAATGAAGATATAAACAACTTTTTTCTATTCCAATCCAGATTATTTTTCCATAAATAATTAAACAAGGCTTCTCTTGTTCCTTCTGTGATTTCACCACACAGCCTCGACCTTTTAGTACATTTAGCACCATCACATCGGGGTCCCATACTTTTTTTACTTTTTGGAACATCGTGTAGCATTATTCTATTACTATTTTTGTCTTTTCTTCTGTAACCCACGTAATCTTCTCCTCTCATCCGTTTTATCTTTGTTTCTTCTTTGGACCAAGATTGATCTGGTACAGATTTTCTAATACTATTACGTTTTCTTGATTTTCTTACGCCAGCCTCATTATTTTCTCTCCTACTACTTTCCTCGTCTTCCTCCATTTCAGTCTCTATATCAATGCCAGCCTCATTATTTTCTCTCCTACTACTTTCTACGCCTTCCTCCATTTCAGTCTCCATATTAGTCTCATTTTGTTCCCTATCAGGTTCTTCAAAAACAACATTATGTTTTTCATAGTCATCAGTCTTATTTTTATCTCTCTCCATCTCCTCTAAAGCAACATAATTTTCATTGTCAGTCTCATTGTGTTTCCTTTCATCTTCTTCTAATACAATGTTTTCATTTTCTTCCAAAACAACAATATTGTATTCATTGTGTCAATGATGGTTAAATCTTCATTTGATATAACTGAGGCGATGAGATCTTCGAGCGATTTAGGATCACCAGGCCCTTCCTCCTCATCATTTAGGAAGTAGTTAAGAAAAGAGTCATCCTTTAAAAAAAAATGATAGCTAATATTATTACTATTGCTCATAAATAAATAATAATGAATATATTAATTAATCCGAGTATATGTCCGTACTATAATTATAATACAAAAATCTATTAATTATGAGACTATTTATGGTAAAAAAAATAACCTAATAATCAATGACAGCTTGACATAATTCAGTAGATAGACTAAAACATAATTGCACAATTCAACTGGGCAATGATTACGAGTCTTAAAACGTCCAGATTGAAACTTATTATTGATTTTAAGAAATCCACTTGTCAAAATCCTCTTATTGGACATTCCAAGCAGCGAGAAAAGCGATATTACTGACAATAATATTTGATTAAACATGATAAACTTTAAGTTACGTACCTCAACGTGGGATGTCCGGGAAGACTCCATTGTGAACTGATGAATTGTGTCATGCTGCCAAACGATTTGGGTTGTGCTATGGTGTCATTCTTGGAATTATCTTTCGAACGGCCTCCCCAATCACAAAACCGAGTTTACGGCCACAACCGGCGCGAAAATTTGAAATTAGAGAGCCACATAACTCAATTTGTCAAAAAATTGAATTATGTCATGCTGGATCTTAAGCGACGATATCATGAAAGGCTATATTAACTTCCTCATCCAAATAAATAAGCTTCAGTTCATCTGTTAAAGATATAGATAGATATAGAGATATAGATATAAAGATATAGAGATATAGATATAAAGATATAGATAGATATAGAGATATCTGTTAAAGATACAAATTAGACACAGTGCTCTGAGCTTCTCCTGTAACTCTTCAAGTGCTCTTACTACAGTTTACGTGATATAATTGCAAGTTTTTGCAAGAATTTGTTGCTAGTTTTGAAAGCATTTTGAAATTGGATTTGGCGGTATTCCGGGGAAGATGGAAAACATCGAGTTTTAAGGAGGGGAGGGGCAGGAGGGGAAGTGGTGGGGATAAAGTGCCGGTAGAGATATGAGCGGTGTGTAGACGGCGCTGGCTGTCACCTACGTCAGAAAAGTGGAGGGGATGGAGGTCGTAATTCTTTCGAACTCATACCATTTAATCATAAATAATAAGTGTAGGATGTAAAATAATGGAACATATATAAAATTCAATAAATTATTTAAAAACTTAACAATCAATCGCATTTCGGTGGAAAATGGGTTGCTATACAGTTCAACATGGATTGAAAAGAGTCTCTATTTTCATCAATCTGATGCTGTCGCCATATAAATTCTGATAAATATGAATCCAAATGATGTCTTGCTGTCCCCTGGCAAAAATGAATTGCATCTTCCTCCGTTCTTGCCAAATCCCAAAAAAGGATTGTCGTATAACTAACAAACACGAAACAACAAAATATCGACATTATCTTGTATTAATAACAAAGAACAACTGAGCAACAAACACAACAACGCTCGAACAGACTAGTAAACAAACAATGATGTCTGTCAAAAATGTAAGGTTATCCAAGGTAACTGGTAGAAATGTAGCTGTTATAAAATGTAACCGCTGGGGCATGCGCAGAACATTGGCCTGCTAGTGCCGTGCGTTATATACTCAAGTATCCCTGAATCAACACAATTGTCAATATTCCATTATAACATAAATAATATTAATTTAACAATCGTTAACTTCAGTGAGTCTTTCAGTAAGCCAATATCTACCATAACCTTCCTCACATCTGTGCCTAAGGTTATCTTCACAGCTGTTTGGCGTGAATATTCAAACTTACACACATAATACACACAATTGTTTTAAAATTAATCATAAAATATAAACAAAATATAATTATACATCGTTTTATTGACTGATGACATTTAGTTGTAGAAACCCCCATATGCCATTTCTACCATCGCACTTGGGGCAGTTCAAAGATTCGGAAATGACTCCACCTAGAAACTGAACGTAAAAAACTTCATTTATGCCGAAACTGGCACCAAAATCACTGTACGACACTACAACTGATACAAACCATTTTGGAAAACACAATAAGGGTTAGGCAGATAAACAATGAGAAGTAAGTGAGGGGAAAATGATGGTAGCGAAATGTAGTCAGCACTGGTAACACAATTAGGGATGCCAGATGATGTGTTCGAGAAAAAAAATGGAAAACTATTTAATTTTTTTTTATTAGCTCCTAAATATTACAGAAAAAGACAAAACTGCTTACAGCTTACTTTAGATATATTTATCATTCGATGACACTCCTTTTAACAAAGGTTTATTGCAAGAAATGGGCTCTTTGAACTCAGTGCAAATATTTTTTTTTTTTCCCCTACCTGCCATTTCTGGCGTACGAGGTTCGGCAGTGGTGGGATAATGCGTTGGGTTTATGCATGCCCACCACTTCCAATAATAAACTCTTTATTTGTAAAATCATCTTATTTTACATAATGCGGGGGTATTATATATTTGGGGTAAATTTTAACAAAAATAAAATTCTTCTGTTATGCTGCACCTTACTGTTGGGGGCCCACCTTTTAGGCCTCCTGGCCAGTATGCATCCGTTCAGGTGCCGTCCAGCCCTCTTGGTCCTCTTCTCCATCCCTCACCTCCTGGGGTAGCTCGTCTGGTGGCTCGGCGTGTGGCCGGATCCTGTCAAGGGAAATATGTGCAGGCTCGACCACTTCAGTGTAAAGGGACTCAGTGCAACTAGTACTTATATTGAAAAAAATGAACAATTGACTTTTTGCAGGACTTACAGCAAGACACATTTCGTCTTTCCATACATTTCCCATGGGGCTAAAGATCCGTTCCGCAATAGCGTTGGATCTGCAGACAAACTGCACAATTTTCAGCAAATTTGGTGCTCCTTCTTTTTGGAAAAATTTGCACCACATATCAATTGAGTTGCCTTCGAGTGAAGAAAAAACACTTCCAAGTGCAGTCAGTTCGTCATGAATATGTTCAGGGAGGGGAAGTTTGCTGTTTCCATGGAGATATTGACCATTGTTTAAGCAGTTGATCCAGCGTGGGGAATCTTCTGCATTCGAGATTCAAACAACTATAAATTTTATAATTGTTACTTTCAAATGGGTAGGTACCACTTCTCTATGTAAGCTATTGCTCTTTTGCATTTGTAGCGTTTTTGGTAAATTCTTCCAATTCATGGTTTGAAAGATAGCTTTTTTTAAAATTCCATATGGACTTTTATTCCGAAATATTTATCATTTATTTTCTTCAAAATTGTGTCGTGGAATTTCACCATTATTTTATGTAGATTATATGCTGCTTTGTTTGTTTCTCTACCAACAGAATAATTTCTTGAAAAGAAGCCATAAAGTTATGAGTGAAACACTACTATAGTTCATAATAAGTAGTTAGAGAAAGATTGAAGAGAAATTCTATTTAGCTAGCACACATACTTCATGAAAACACTTTGTGGCGTTTACATGTTCACTATGAACTGGTCTGATATTCTGTGTAAACTTGAATGGATAAGCTTCGAATTCGGTTTGTATTTATTTTTATAACCAAACATTTTTATAAACTGCGCGACTGATCCTGTTTTGAAATTGGGTCCAAATAGTCTAAATTCGTTGCTGTCCATCTCTTCGGCCACCAAGGCTTGGCCTCTGGTACCCATATCCGAAGAAGTTTTAATTGGATTCATATTCATTTTGATTTGACTGAGTTCATAATAAACAGCATTGAATAAGCTGGGATTGAAGTGAATCTCTGAATTGGTTGTTGGGGATAGATGGTCCGTGAATCCACATCCATTAAAGAATTCACCCTCTAGATTAACGAGAGTGATGGTTTATTCCATATCCTACCATTGGCGCGTTGAAATTACTGATGTAAGCATTTGCGATAGGCGGTGATGGGGGGAGCGGCAATTCTGGATACAAAATTACAAGTCTCAAGCCCCATTTCGAGCTGATCCGAATCACTAGCTGTGAAAGGTTCGGTAAGTAACTGAAAAAGGTTAAATATGAACAAATAAAAATTAAGGAAATTATTGAAAGCAAATCACAATAAACAAATGGTTTAATAATCAAAAAAATAAAGACCAAATAAATGGAACGCCTTAATTACAGACAAGTAAAACACATATCTTTACAAAATATATCATAAAGGTTATGGTGTGATTATTTCTATATTTTACTAATTTGAGAAAATTCTGATAATTAACAATCATTTTTTGGTTAAATAAAAAATATTAAATCTGATATAAATTTAAACATAAAAAATAAATCTGTTAGCAAATCTAACATTAAAGAAAAAAATATTTATGTTCAATATGAATCACCTGCAGGTGTAATGTAAATATAACGAAGTCTTCCTCAAGTGTCAACAAATCCAGTTGGTCGAGTCGATATCAACTATGTGTTCGATGCGGTCGATAATCGATAGGTAATCGATGCGAGGGATGATCAATAGGTGTTAGCGAAAGGCGTAGAACCATTCAACTATTATTAGCTAACTGCTCCAGATAATTATGGCGTGTACTTTGGTTGTTCTCAATAGGCACTTGTTTGTTCACTTACATAAATAGACAAATAATATTTTTACTAGACTAAACTGATAAGTATCTTTTGTAATAAATAAAATTGTACGGGCGTGATTAGACTGAATAGCAAAAATAGATAAATAATAAAATATAATAGTACAATAGAGTCCGAGATTTTAAATAAATTGGACAGATACTGAAACATATGGGAGAGTTTATTAAATGTAAATATATTATAAGGTTAGGCTTATACTTAAGAAAATATAGACATTAACATTTTTACAAAGAAAAGAGAAAAAAGAAACATGAACAAACTAGAATAATATAAAGTAAAACAAATTAACAGTAGGCGATAGGGCCATATGGCGTGGAATGTATAATGTCTTTATTTCGTACGGTGAGCGAAATGATATGGTCTTTGAGGTTGATGGCCGGTGAACACATGCGTTTCAGTATTGGGTGCGTGGCAGGCTCCCTGTTAGTGAGAATGTAACGAAATTTGCAATCTCCTGTTTGATGGCCTTTGCCTGCTATTAGTGTAATTGCTAGATCTGCTGTTGGTATGATAGGTTTCTTCAGAAGTTAATTCCAAGTATCTCCACTCCGTTTTGGAAAAATGAATTCGATTTTGGTGCTTTCGGAAACCCAATCGCACTGTGTTGTTTTTCGAAGGCCCTCCTAGAGTCTGAGTCTTTACATCGGATGAGAAGAAAAAATAGAATAAAATCATTGGCATGAGGGTGTTTAATGCTTAAAGGAGTCAATATTCTCACCGTCTGTACTGAGGAAGTGCTTCAGATTACTTACAGAGGGTTTGCTTTGAAACAATTTACATTCCAATAAGGTTTTCAGAGAACAGCTGGGTAGTCTCCGCTTGTCGTTGAGTAGGTTCCAAGCTTTAGGGTAACTGGCCTCTTGCAGCCTAACTCCCTTAATCAACGTTAGTGCTGGACCTTTCAAGGAAGAGGTTAAGGAAATAAACTTTTCCATTTCAAATAATGAAACCTAGTCATGTATTAATTACCGATATGCATCCCAAAGCAAAGGCCAATCACCTTGATTCCCATTAAATGATGGAAAATTTATTTGAAGAGGCCTGGCTCTGACAGTTCCAGAATCATTTAATGCACTAATATTTGAGCATTGCACCGTTGTAGCATTGATTGCTGATGGCCTAGGATTCATGTGTTGCTCATAAATCACACAGGATTCATAGTAATAGCACTCGATTACTTAGTATCAGTTCAACAGTTTGTGAAGGAAAAGCATCTGTTACTCCCCATGCAGCCATAAGCCCCATATTTTCCCTGGCACTAATGAATGAATCCAAGTAGGGTTTAGATAACTGGGATGCATCAGTCGAAACTAAGGGTCCTTGTTCTGTTGTGTATCCTGTGCCTTATGGTCCTTGTTCTGTTGTGTATCCTGTGCCTTATGGTCCTTGTTCTGTTGTGTATCCTGTGCCTTATGCTTAGTAATTTTGGCTAACTTATCGCCTCTTAGGTTTTCCATCTTGCATCTGACAAATATTGAAATAATCAACTATTAAAGAAGGCAAAACAATTTCAAATTTGCAAAAAAACAAACAATTTGGGGAACGAGATGTTGGATAACCCAAATTAAATACCCCCTTTAAAGCAGTTCTGCAAGAGAAAATAATAATGTATAATATGTTACATTATAGTATGTACTATTATAATTGTACTACATTAAAAAAAACTGAATTGCACTATTCGGCTGAGAGGATCATTAAAATGTCGTGTGGTTTAGGGCCTCAATAGAAACTTTATTTTTGCCCAATTCAAATATGTTATGACTGGTTAGTGCAAATGGTCTTTTAAAATAAAAATGAGAATTAATGGAAGAAAAAATAAAATTAACAATAATATTTTATGTGTGGCCTCAACTTTGATTGTGTATTTACCAACTCGTACTAATCAGTCAAACTTAATACTTTAATAGAACTATCAATAATGCAAAGATGAATGAATGGCAATTAAGGAATTATAGACACAGTTCAATTCTTAAAACAAATACAATTTTTGGAGACTATTAATACATACATTGAGAAATTGCTATGATTCGGATTGGTAATGATTTGGATAAATAGAGTATTGGCATAAAATATGTACATAAAATAAATTAACAGGTACCTACTTGGTCTAGTAGATCAAGGTCTGTGGTAAGGACTTCTGGGCCTGCCCATCATCTGAGCCAGGGTTTCTCTTCTCTTCTCTCGGCTTCCACTCCCGGTCTTCTTCCGTTTCTCTTGAAGCAATGTTTTCGCGAGCCCACCTCGCTCTCTCTGTCTCTGTAGTTCTCAGATATAATCACTTCTGCAGGTACAGCTCCCTCCTAGATTCCACCACTTCCTGCCTACGCGACCCTTTGTTTCCTGGACCTCCAACAGTCGGTCGCCTTCTTCATTTTCCGAATTAATATTTCTTTTTCTATTAATAGACATACAGGATAAAATAAAAATATAATAGCTATTTAAAATATAAGCGATACACAGCAGTACTGTATGTTGGAAAATATTTGTTTGGTGTCTGTAGTATCTCTGTTCCACTAGCTCCTAGGAATCCTAACATATCACAATCAAGTCTTTTTGACTCCCTTGTCTTTACCATTATAGTTATCGCCCATTTTGCAGGGAAAGTAGAATAGGGCTTCCGATTCTGTCCTGGGAAGGTTTTAGGTTTGTACTGGTCTTTTCGCTTAAGGTAGTGTCTACGTATTTGAGTATTTCCAATATGTATGCAAAATTTGCTGGGAGCCTATAACATAACCATAAACTTATATGTCCCTCAATAGCTATACATATTAGCCGTCCCTGCAGAAAGGGTGAACTAAAAATTAAATATGGTGGCCCTTAGAGTTTTTACAATAAAAGTAAAATAATCACTATTTAAAATAAGAGCATGTATAAATCTGACCAATATCCCAATTTTCACTTACTTAAATAGAATATATTTAAGATTTTTCAATTCATGTGAAATCAGTACATTAGAACATGCTCTACATTTGTGTTACCTTATGCAGTTAATAAGCATCTAATACAGTGTGTATTATGAATTGATTATTCATTTTTTGTTTTTTTGTTTGTGTATGATTTAGATTTTATTTTATTTTTTAGATGTTTTTAAATTTTATTTTTTCACTTTTAATAATTTATTTAAGATAACCTACCTTTATGTACATTTTTAGTTTATTCATTTAAAAAACATTTTGATTTTGTAATTTTATCTCAACTTAATTCATTGAGGCTAATGTTTCAATTCGAATTAATATTATAACAAGTGGCTGATTGGTAGATTATACCTATTTTTTTAATCTTTTAAGTTGATGACTAATTGTTAAGATAGTTGTTACTATTTCTGCCGTTATTAATAATGTGATAATAATCTGTGGACCTATTATATAGTTGGGTAACACTCAATAGCTTATAAGTATTGAACACATTGTACTATGAATCAATTATGCATGTATTTCTTTACTTTTAATATATTAAACTAATTTTATGTACAATTTGTATGGTATATCTGGAAACTGTATAAGTATATTCATTTAAAAAGCATTTTGATTTCTATTATATAATTTTATCTTAAGATTAGAGAGGAAAATATCTGACTGGAAGATTCTAATGAAGGATAAATTGGCGAGGGGGTGCAGTCAATGATAACACCAAATAAGAAAAACTGTTTGTTTACTAGTTATTTTATTTTTAAATATATTCTATATTTTTTTATACATTGACACCATATTTTGTATTAATATTTATTCATATTCATATAACTTATTTATGTCATTTTCATAGGTTTTCCATGCTTTTAAATCTCACCAGTTTTACATTTGTACCTTTTTTTGTATTTTTCATATTGTTTCTTACTTTTTACTTTCCCATTTTTCTTACTTTTTATATTTCTTTACATTATCACCTTTCTGTACACACATTCTGTCATTTTGATATTCATATATATCTTTTATAATCTATCCGAGGCTATATTTCTTTACTTTTCATAACTCTTTATGTTATTTTATAATTCTTAGTACTCCAATGTTCTTATAGTTATTTTCTGTTTTTCTTTCTTAGCCGTGAAGATGGCCTACACTGTAGGCCGAAAAGTTGGCATTAGTAAACAATAAGTTTTTCTTATTTGGTATTATTATTGACTGCACCCACAGACCAATTTATCTTTCATTAATTTTACCTTAACTTTGTTAATTTAGATCAATGTTCCGACTCAGTGTTTTAATTTAATATTAATATTAAAATTAGTACTGATTGCTAGATTATATCTTTTTTTTTTACTGTCAATTAAGATGATTTATGTATTAATGGCTTGTAACATAATTATTAATATTTCTGCCATAATTAATAATGTAATATGAGTAAATATCTTTTATTGCTGTTGATGTCTTATTGTTTTATAATAAAAGTTTTAGACCTTTAGGTTGTTAGTAATTATTTTGTGTTTAACTGTTAAATTTAATTTACTGATCAACCAAAAAACACAAACTTCCTTTCCTTTCTCTTCCTAGATCCCCGAAAATTTTAGTTTACCTCTTTACTATTGAAAATCCCTTTATTCCCATCTACATCCTGCTTATTATATAACAAAATAATTGTATTTGTGATTTAGGAGGTTGCCATGGACTGTTATTGACCATTGATAATATATACTGTTGAGGGTCGAAATTAGTGATGAGAAGTACATGAATGAACTAGTTTATTGAACTAGAACCAGAAAATGAACTATAAAGAGTGCTCTCTGTTTTGGTGAACTATAGTTTTTTTTAGTTCATACCACACACCAGTAGAGATGAGATGTACGTGAATGATTACTTAGGTACTTCTAATGCTTCAGATGGTTACATATAGCATTACCCATCGTCTAAAAAAAAATATTTATATATTTTTTTTTTCAATTAACTAATGTTTAAAAATGTATAATATCCAAATGCATATTGACTCAAAACATAAACAAACGTTAACAATATTGGTTTTTATAACTAATTTTTAATTATTCAGTGTAAAATTTGTAATTCATTGGTAATTTAAACAAGCAAATAATTTGAATTTTAGTCTTTAAATTGAGTACTAGCCGGGGAGTCTCCGTGAAGGATCTAGTTCAATCAACTCAACATGAAGGAACTGGATGGAGCGGTGGTCTAGAATCAGCAAGTCACATATAGCGTCGTGTCCCCCTTTCTTTGTAAAAGTAGTTTATAAGTTTTCTTAAATACATTGAAGGAAAAAGTGTGCCAGGTAGGCCCCACTTTGTGTTTTAAACCAAGGCAATTATCTGCAACGAGTTTTTTTATCGTTTATAAGAAAAAAGGGAAAACCAATTATCAGGGTATGAAAATTAATAAGAAAGTAAATATTAAAGTTTTTTAAATGAGTGAATTGAGTATAAAGAATAATATGGCAGAACTGTAACTGTAAATGTTAATAATATAAAATAAATGTATAAATAAAATAGAAGTGTTTTTTAATTTTCCATAGTTAAATTCCTCTCTTAGTTCAGTGCATTTCTAGTTCTTTTCAAAAATGAACTATGTAGTTCATTAGAATGAACTATCTCAAAAGGAACTACTTTGCCCACCTCAAGTCGAAATGGGTCGAGGAATAAATTAAAATAATTATCAATGTTTAGAGTATCGAAAGCGGAACCCCATAAATTTGAAAGGAATTGATTTAATAAATGGAAAACATTTTAAAACTCATAAAATAATTATTTATTAATTTCATATATTGTGTACGAAATCTTTCATGTATTGAAAGATTTTTATATGCATGTTGATTTAAATATAATACATAGGGCATGTACTCTAAGGGCGCACTTCCTGCCTTTTGGTACTCTTTGAATGTCAGTCCTGGTGAAATGAGCCCTCGAGCGAGCTTCCTTCTAAGTGGACATATATCTTGGTTTATGGAGCTAATTTCAGTTTTAAAGAAAAATTAATAGTGGATTTCGACCTAAGAAGCTTTTATGAAGGACGAGGTTCAATACAGAAATTTGATGACCCTAAATGTAAGTATTCATTTAAATCTTTGTGCTGTAGGAATTGTGTGCATCATTTAAATTTGCTTTTATTGTCCTAAATTAAGTATAATTTTCATTTGAACCCAAGGAGATTGAGGTTTCATGCTCTATAAAAAAAATTTGTTTAAGATTCATTCAAATATTACATATGATAGTTTACCATCAGCTTATATTTTAAAGCTCAATTTAAATCCAATACAATACCTTCTTTTTCATATTAATGGAAATTGAAATATACAGAACTTAATGATAAAATGTTAATTCTAGTCTCGGGTCTCACACAGAGATAGCGCCACTAGGCCAGTTAGATGCTACCATATTAAGATCATGCAGAAGAATCACATTCTTCATTGACAGTCAAGCTGCAATAGGAGCACTAGGTTGTGTACTGGACTAACTCATGTTGTGTTTGGGACTGTTATGCGGCCCTAAACAAACTAGCTGAGAACAACAGGGTCAGTGGTGAGTGCCTCGTTTGCTCAGGCCTATCTTTCAGTATTGAAATGGGAAAAATTTGGGAATTAAAGTTCGAATCGCTTGAACATCTACCCTATTTGCCCGATTAAGCATACAGCGACAACAATCTGTTCCCTAACTTAAACAATTTTCTTGGAGGAGAAAGATTTCACAGCAACAAGGATGTCATTAATGCTGTAAACAGCAATCAATAAATATAAACAAAATTTTAAAGTGTTTTCTTTGAGAGGCACAGGACTTGTCAGCCCACCCTCAAATGTTAAAAATAAGGAATAAATTAACATAGGATTAAAAAAGATTTAAAATAAATATTTAATTTATAATAAATTAAAAATAAACAAATTGTGATTGGTTATTGCAATACTTCCATACTACCCATTCTACATTACTGTTTATTTATATTTATATTTTTTATATACGCCACCAATGAATAATGTTTATTTTCTGTGCTATGCTAACTTTCTGCAGAAAATAAAATTTTATTACCTTCTTCTTTTTTAACTGAATTTTTTTTTGTCCTTGAGAATATTATGACAGAAATTGAAATTGAAATCAACTAAGAAGCACTTTTTTATCTTTATTTATTTTTTTTTATTATAAAGCTACATTTCATTTACCTTTTATATCTTGAAAATATAAATCAATGTAAAAGTTAAAAAAAAAAAAATAATATCTTTAGGAAGAGTTTAAAAAGAACATGAACATGCTGAAGGATACTTGATAGATAATAAATGTTTTGTGATAATGAACATTGTGATTTATTAAAAATTACACTTTTCTACTATTTAAGCTACATATTATCTATTTTTGTCTAATTTTATTTTAATCATAATTGATCAAGGTTACGTTTCAAGAAAGGAGAAAAAAAGGATATATTTAATGAAATATTAAATATTATATCATTCAACTGGCCTGCAGATATGTAAATTACTCTATCTTTTATTTTGTTATTTTATATTTCTAAGCTGAACTTTTTATAATAAAAAATAAAAAAATTGTTGGTAATCACACTTTAATTTTTTATTTATTCTATAGTATCCCCCGTCGTAAACCAGCGACTTCCTGCCTTCCTGTATCGTTTATAACATCCCTCTAAATCCTGTAGAACAGGTCCGGTACTTAGGACTATACCTTGGTAAACGCTTGACTTGGAATCCTCATACTAGACTGAAACGACAAGAAACAGCTCACCGTTCAGGCTACTTCAACATTTACTGGATAAACGCTCTAAGCTCCCAATTAATTACAAAAGACTCATATACATGACCATCATACGACCCATCTGTACTAATGGAATAGAGCTTTGGGGCTCCACTAAGCCATTGAATTCCTCTCGTATTCAATCCTTACAATCCAAAATCCTCAATGCTCGTTACTTTGTTACAAACAAATTGATCCATAATGACCTTAATGTCCCGTTTATTTCTTATTTGGCCCGTATCTGATATCAATCTTTTCACGACAAACTTCCACTCAAACTAGGTTCATACCTTGCAACCTCTTCAATTCCTGTTAATCCTCCGATGTGGCTGAAAAGAAGATGGCCTCGTGACCTTCTAAGCTGAACTTTTTATTTGAGTACTACCACCGGGTAGTTTCTCTACTTGTCTTTTTTTCATTCATTATATTTACTTCATGTATTCTGTATTGTAAATTTCAATAAATATATTTTTTTTTAAATTCTCTAGTACATAATTAGTGTTTATTTAATTATATTTGATATGGTAATGATAGGTTATTTTATTTAAAATCACTTTCTGAGCCATTGATTTTGGGCTTAATAATATTATATACTAGTCATTTTTGGTGTTTGCATCATTATTTATTTTTTTTACTATCTTAATAACAATAATTTCTATTACTATCATTTTTAATATTATTAATTGTCTAATTATAAGCAATTTTCTGTAATATATCCCTTAATACTACAAGAGAATCAACATTTAGTTCGAATCTCACTTCAGATAATGGTATTATCTCCTTATTTATAAATAATTCTTTTTTTTTTAAATTATTTTATTGAATTGTACAACTGTAATATATACATCTAGTACAAGGGCTATATGACTAACTAGATACATGAAAGGACATGCAGAGGCACTACCCACTGGCAGCACTCTAATAACATTTCTATAATATAAGGTCCCGAGGCCATCTTCTCTTCAGGCGCCTAGGAGGATTGTCCGGGATGGAATTGGATGCAAGGATGGAAACTAGTGGGTTTGGATGGGGCTGGAGTTTATTATGGAATGATAGGTATCTGGAATGGGCTAAATCGGTAACATATGGAACGTTAAGGTCTTTATGGATGGTTTTATTTGTGACAAAATAAGGAGCGTTTAGGATTTTGGATTGCAAGGATTGAATACGAGAGGAATTTGATGGTTTGGTGGAGCCCCATAGTTCAATTCGGTAAGCTCATATAGGTCTTATAACAGTCACATAAATAAGTCTTTTGTAATTGATTTGAAGCTTTGAGCGTTTGTCTAGTATGTGCTGAAGTAGTCGGAAGTGTCTAGCTGTTTCCTGTCTCTTCAGTCTTGTGTGAGGGTTCCAAGTAAGACGTTTGTCTAAGTTGAGTCCTAGGTAGCGAATCTGTTCAACAGGGATAAGTGGAGTACTATTGAAGGATACAGTAGGACAGGTAGTCATGGGTTTTCAGCGAAGGGTAAAGGTAATTTGATGGGACTTGTTGGAATTGATTTTAATTCTCCAATTCCGACACCATTCTTCGAGGCTTGATAAATGTGATTGAAGGGATTGGGATGCAATATATGGGTCGTTATTAACTGATCACACACATGTGTCATCAGCATACGTGGAGATAAAGGTGTTAGGATGGGTTGGAATGCCAGCTGTATATATGTATAGAGGATAGGACCGAGGATGCTACCTTGAGGAACACCAGCAGACTGGGAATAGATAGAAGAGTAGGAACCATTATGCTTTACTTTAAATGTTCTGCCAGTTAGAAAGGAGCGAATGATTAAAAAGTATGTAGGACGAAGGAATTGTCGGATTTTGTAATGGAGACCTGGGTGCCAGACTCGATCAAAAGCCTGTTCTACATCGAGAATGGCTCCCGTGCAGTACAATCTGCGCTCCAATGCAGAGGAGACAACATCCACCACACGATGACATTGCTGGATAGTGGAGTGGGATGTTTGGAAACCAAACTGGTGGTCTGGGATTATGTCGTTACTATCTAGGATGGGATACAGATGTTTTAGTATGAGTTTTTCGAGGATCTTGCCCATTATGGGTAAGAGGGAGATAGGACGATAGGAGGATGGGAGTTCTGGTGGCTTTTTGGATTTTGGGATCATTTTTACTATAGATAGTTTCCATGTATCAGGAAAATAGGTAGTACGGACTAAAGAATTATATATGTATGTGAGGAATAGGATAGCTTTTCGAGGAAGGGATTTTAGGATGTGAGCTGTAATTAGGTCATGTCCAGGAGCTTTACGGGAAGGTAAACTATGAATAACATTGGATATTTCTGAAGGATGAAAAGCCTTAGGTGGGAGAGTCATTTGGAGTGGGATATCCAGTTCTGCTTCAATACACTCAATGTGAATAGGGTTGTGGATATCAGGGTGTGGATTAAAGGTTTTGAAGAGGTGTTGGGCGTATATGTGAGATTTTTCTTCATCAGATCTTCACCAAGTTTGATTTTCAGTAAGGAGAGGATGATTAAAATCTTTGAATTAAGTCGTAAGATTTTCAGTCACACTAAGCAAATTTTGGATTTTGTAGTTTCTAATCTTCATTTTCAGTTTGTTAGTCAGTTGGGTGTAATAAGTATTATCTGATGGGTAACGAGTCCTGTGCCACTTCGATCTTGCTCTGCGTTTTTCGCTTAGCAAGATGCGAAGGGGCTGTGGCAGGATAGTCTGTTGTGTGATATTATTTCTGTTTATGGTAGTGTTATCTTTTATTGTTGCTGTAAGTATTTCTATTGCGCTGTCAATGTTTTGTTTAGTCTTGAGTGGAATCCGTAAGTATAAATAAATTGAAATGATTTATGGTTATAAACTTTATTTATAACTGTATGTAGCATGAACAAATTTTATATTTACATTTCCTAGAACATAAAAGTTAGTAAACTGATAAAGGCTTGATCTATAGGATTCTATAAATCTGATCGTATCATATTAATCAAAATTTGTACTATTGGTTTTTAATTTATAAATTTATTTTTATTTTTCTTCTTTGGTGGTATAAATGTTTAAAGTATTTCTTTATTAAATATTAGAATTAAAGATGAAATAATTTTGATAGTTCCACTATTTCTAATACTTATACACAAAACATGCGAAGTTTCTATTTAGAGTTTTTTTAAATAATGAAAACTAAAGTTATAATTAAAACCACGATCACAATAGAAATGTTTGTATTGGCACTAACTTTAGACCACTCTTTTATACTTTACCAAACAACCATAAAAGCATTGATAATTTTTATCGAGTTTTTTTATTATCAGTGCAGCTAAATTATAATAAATCCGTGAGTAAAACTTCTAATTTTTAATTTTATAATTATAATTAATTATGGAAATATTATTATTAATATGAAGGGTGATGGGTTCAGTTACATGGTAGAGGCTTTTATAAGCCTATGGTTATGTAGATGGGTGATCTGGACGAGATCACGCTCAATTGCTGGGTTTATCATCCAATCAAGAGTTCCTTCATTACTGGGGCTGGATGAGCCTCAAGAGGGTCTGGAGATCCTGGAGGCTGTTGATAGATTAAATAATCCATCTGCCATAGCCAGTTTGATTTCAACACGGGACGTTCAGCTACGGTTAGGCGATAGCCAGATTCTATCGGCTGAAAACTATCGAATACTATCGATAGTTATTTAATAGCTGCTTCTTTTTTTTTCCAAACCTATTCAAAAAAGAATTTCAACTAATTTAATTAAATTCAATTACCTACCTACTATTTGAAAGTTGCAGGGTTATAAATTATAAGATTATATCATACAAATGAGAAAAAACCCACTAATTTATTTGAATTTTAAAAAAGTATTTACAATTTACATGTTTACAATAAGAATGAACAAATCAAATCTTCAGAAATGAAAAATAACGACATAGTAAATTTCAAGAGTCAAGTGTGCTCCTTGAGCCGCATATTTCCCGAAAGTAAAACTGCATTTCTAGTTAAAGATTTAAGAATTGTAGAAAAAGATCCCTAATTATAGAAGAAGTTAAGGTTATAAAAACCTAGAAGAGCCAATGATCAATACCGCGAATTTGGTTTGTTTGCACAAATGTAAGATTACGTATAATGCTCAACGTAATGTAACTAATAATTTCAGAGAATTAAATAATGACACGTCCGGTGGGGCATCAAAGTTATATAGAAGAGAACCCTTGAGCTATAGGAATTGCCAACTCAATTTCAAAAGAATTCGACACTGGATAGAGACAGATCAGCATAATTCCGAGAGTTTCAAAACTTTAGGGTAAAAAAGATCACAACTATCGATAGGCATGACCTATCGATATATCAATAGCAGCTATCAACTATTGCCCAACCCTACGTTCAGCACAGCAACTCATTATTATTATTCATGAGAAGCGAGGGATCGTTGACTGGATGATGTAAGGAAGAAAATAGTTGGGGGTGCAGTCAATTAAAACACTAAATAAGTGGATACTTATTTAATTAAGTGCCGACGTTTCGACCCACTTTGTGGGTCATCTTCAGGGCTAAGAAAGAAAAACAGACAACATACAATGAATACAATAAAAATACATTGAGGACTAAGTATATGATAAATGAGAAAAAATATATATGTAGAGAGGTAGAAATTTAGAACAAAAGTGAGGGATATATATGAATACAAAAAATCACAGAGAAAATGTACAGAACGGTGGTGATGCCAACAAAATTTTTTTTACAAAGATAAAAAACTTACTCTCTGAAACCATCCACATAAATTTAGATTCCTCCACTGTTAACCTCAAGATCGATTCAAACAACTTATCCTCTTTCTACTCACAAATTTTCAACTTACTAAATAAACCTTAAATTAGTTTACCTTGTTATTCCTTCCCATTGTCATTCTGTTACTACTATAGTCTCTTTCCTATTATACTTATTTTGACCTCTTGACATCAAATCCTACTGTTTTATCACCTTACCTTTTCCCATTAATTTAGTCATTATTTTTCGTGGCCCTCTATAAAATAGTCATGATACACATTTTAATATAATAAAATAGTCAATATTTTGAAAAAATAGTCAATAAAAAATTACTATTTATATACTTTTAAAATATATTTCTCAAAATTTAAAATTAGTCATATTTTTGGCCGTCAGATTTCGCTGGCAACACCTTCATAACGTATTTTCCTGTCAGACCGCGTCTACTCGTGCTACAGCGAGCGTCCTGTAGGTAATTACATTTTTAATACTCATATCTTCTCCTCACCCCTTTCCTTCTCCATATTGCACACCTTTTTATTTTCTCATATTAGTTTTTGGCATCCATCATATGTTATTATTATCTAAGATTTCATTAGCATTTAACATCACCATTTCATCATATTTTACTCTATTTCCATGCTAATACCATATTGTTACTTATATTTCTATACGTTCCTTGTATATTTATATCATATATTTATACCACTTCATACTATAGGTATGCATTTTAAAAAAAACTGTTATACTCTATATTCATATCTTGACTTTCTACTGTTATTTTTCCTTTATTTACTCTTTAATTTCATTTTGGTTATATCTTCTTTCATTTTACTTATGTAAACTCCCTAGGAATCTATTATCTTACCTTTTATAGTTTATATATATTCTACTACCTTTTCCTTAATTTTACTTCTCACCTCTGATGTTTATACTTTTTCTTTCTTTTTTAAATATCTTTCTGTTTACTTCCGTCTTTTATCTTTGTAAAAAAATTGGTTTTGGCATCACCACCGTTCTGTACATTTTCTCTGTGATTTTTTGTATTCAAATATATCCCTCACTTTTGTTCTAAATTTCTACCTCTCTACATATATATTTTTTCTCATTTATCATATACTTAGTCCTCAATGTATTCATTGTATGTTGTCTGTTTTTCTTTCTTAGCCCTGAAGATGACCCACAAAGTGGGTCGAAACGTCGGCACTTAATTAAATAAGTATCCACTTATTTAGTGTTTTTATTGACTGCACCCCCAACTATTTTCTTCCTTTAATTATTATTATTTTATTTATTTTTTTCCCCTCGCATTTGCGGGTTCAAAACAGAGATGGGGGACAAGTCCAACCATCTGAAGTTATTATTTTTCCTTTTATATTTCTCTTCTTTAAACGTTCAGATATTTTCTGACCATCATGTGTCTGGGAGAACTGCCTGTTAATCCTCCTTTAACACCTCGGCCGGAATTCCCAGACTCTTAATGCCCTCTACCGTGGATTTAGGCACCAATCCATTCGTGGAGATTGTAATTGGTGTTATCACCACGCTTATGGTATAGTTCCTTTAGCTCAGTCGCTAGTACTTGATACTTTCGAAGTTTCTCTCCAACAGTTGAGTTTTACATCTAGAAGGTTGTATTTCACCGCCAGGGCTTGATGCAAAATTTTGGCCACATTGGTATGCCTCTGGCAAACAAAAAGTGGTCACTACCACATTCCATGCCGCGTAGGACTCTTACATCGGCTACTGGTAGGAGGCTATGCTGCTTGGTGATACAGTAATCCAATATGGAAGGTCTGAATCCCGGTTTACTCCATGTGAACTGATGCTCCTTTCTGTGTTG
Organism: Troilus luridus; assembly: GCA_964056705.1. Lineage (NCBI taxonomy): Eukaryota > Metazoa > Arthropoda > Insecta > Hemiptera > Pentatomidae > Troilus > Troilus luridus. Next base: position 198,566,317 of record OZ057412.1, read on the forward strand.
GAAGAAAGTATTTTGTATTTTAAGGTCAAATTCCTCGCAGATATCAAGCAGCCTGAGGCTTTATATCCCTTGCATTTATATCCTCCTCCCCGCATGTACCCACTACCGGATTTCCTTTTGCTTCTTTTCCAACTCGGGCATTCATATCACCAATCATAATCACTTGGTCTTTGTGCCTGATCTTCTCCAGATTGCCTCTGAGACCATCCTCGAAACGACCCTTCTCGGTTGCTAATTTATTGTTATCTGGGCTGTAGACTCCTAGAACTGTAGCCAAACATCTTAACATCCAATCTTATCATCCTTTCCGAGATCATTTCATAAAAGCTTACGCATCTTCTGTGTTTCCACCGGATCACAATGGAGACATCAGCCCTAGCCCGCTCACCCTTATCCACTCCACCCCGAATGTGAACTAAATCCCCAATCCTTTCCTGACCTTTGTTTCTGTCAAAACAATGATGTCGAGTATTGACTTCTCTATTTCAGCGAATACCTCTACTTTTTTATTTGTGAGACTCTGCACATTCCAGGTTCCGATATATAATGTCCTTTTCCGTTTCCAATATTTCCGTCCGGCTTTTCTTTTCTCTGACTTACTTAGTTGGTTGATTTTTTTTGCACTAACAGGGTGCTGGCCTGGGAGCTGATAGAAACCCCCAACCTGAAGGACCTGGGGTTTTCTGTTGGGTCACCTTCCCTTAGACCGGCTGCCATCCCTGGCTTACGGGCCCTGTCTTTCCGGGCATCCCCCACTCTGCAGGGGAGGCTGCACTTATTTAGAGACGGTGCATACTCGTCTCGTCACAGCGTCGTCATTGGGCTCCTGAGGTAGGTACTTGTGAGAGTGGCCGCGCCAAGAGCCACTCTCCCCCACCCAGGTAGAGCTGCCGTTCTTGGTTTGGGGCTGCTTATTCAATATATTCACAGCTGACCTGCCGAGTTGGTAGGCCGTCCCGCTTTCCACCACCCGAGGACCCGCTCGGTTATATTATATTTTTATTTTTATTAAAAATAAAAATAAAAATATAATTGATTGAATTGTTGCCTGGAAGAAGGGCGTATGTTACATTTTTCAGTTGTTTTTTTTTGTAGAAGAAGGTTCATGCGATGGCCGCTGGCGCTCTCTCGTCAAGAAATACCCGTCCGCACGCTAAATTTCTGTAGACTCTTCGGTTTTTCAATGCCATATCAAAATAAACATTTTGACCAAAGCATCGTGGATGTAACAATTTATTTTATTTATTTTTATTTTCTGGCTTGTTTTACAGTCGAACAAGGGTGTTAGTGCAAAATCTATAAATTGTAAGAATGGCGTATGTAACAGTCACATAATTAAATGACCCGTTTTCTTATTCTCCCGTCAACTTTGAAAAGTGTACCATGCGCCCTTCTTCCAGGCAACTATTCAATTAGTATGTGATAGATAATTCAATTATATAAATAACATTTAAATTACTTCATGTTAATTGATTGGCTAGCAAATAAATAGTTTGTTTTTGATTTTATTCTAATATGCATCTTATTAGGATTTAAAAAAAAAATCCTTTATCAACTATAAGCCTGGTAAAGAGGAAAGCTTTAAAGATACAAAAATATACTTAATTTAATAATATTGTTACGGGCTACTGGGTGTAAAATGGACTAAACTATTACTTAATTCAAGAATCTAATATTTATTAACAAATTAGAAAGAATACAATGAGATTATTTAAAACAGTGAAATTATTAAACTAATATCAATTTACAATAATAATATTCTACTAAATGTTATCTAATTTCTAAGATAATATACAAATAATATAAGATATTGTTTATACTAAGTAACTAAACTATTTATATAAATTTGTACTAATACAATAATATTACACTATAGTTTACAATTACAAATTAACAATTAACAGTTCGCTAACTAAAGTCCACCGACCGTAAGACTCTCCAAATATGACAAACAGCCGCACAGTTTATTACACTTATTACACGGCCACTAATTGTCACTGTTGCTCACTAAGCACTTATTACAGACTGATACTAATACTAACTAACACACACACACTGCCACTGACTTATTATTGACTCTTATTACTGACTCGTCTTATTACTGACTGCCGCGGCCGAAAACGCTGTCCTTTTTATATAGGCAAGGTAGGTCGTGGTGGGGCATTACTCGGAACAAGGACGAGGACCACCTAGACCGATCTAGAAGGCTCTACGCCATTCTATAATCCCTTCTGCTTAATCCCATTGTTTGCCTAATCCGCTCAGCCGGCCCTTCTTCCCGCTCTGACCGTAACACTGCCCCATCCATAAAAGTGCTCTGCCCCAGAGCATAGTCCGGAGAAATCGGGCGGTTATGAGCTTCCCTCGATGGAGACGCATTTCCTTTCCAGGGGTTGAACGTGCACACCAATATGGCGACTCCAGAGTTGGCGAATATCTGTTCAAGCATGTTCCTGACAACCTTCCACTCCAGGCCGTCATATCCACAGCCCAACTTAGGGATCGCGAGCTTGGTGACACGCAGTCTCAGAAGCTTACTCCGCAGGTCGTCGAGGCTTCGCCGCAGTGCGTCATATGTGGGCTTCTGATCAGTAGCACACTTGGTAACTAAGTAGAACAGGTGTCGGCCTTCGTGCGTATGGTGGAGTGCTTTCCCGACGCGTGGTCCTTGGCGTTCCAGTTCCTCAGTTCCAGCAAACTTCTTCCTGAAGACCGTTGCAATCCCTCGGGAAGTCCTCAGATCTTCGGCGACACAATGGGCCAGAGAATAGTCCGCGGGTAACGAGAAGATATCTCTGTATACTATCTGAGTTACTCTACGGGAACCTAGTACCTTAGGTTGTGCAGCTGATACCTTATTGGTCTCCACGTTGTTGAGGTACCTGACTTGCTGGTCTTTTGTCGGGCCATGGTCTCCTTTGTATGGGGCCAGTCTATTAAAATGGACTACCCTGGGTTTTCCTTTTGACTGCTTCCTGATCCTATAGATGACGTCGTATATCCTATTGATGATCTCAAACGGCCCATCCCAGGAGTTCTGAAGTTTAGGTGAGTAGCCTCGCCTTCTTCGAGGATCATGTAGCCAGACCAAATCTCTAGGTTGGAATCCACCTTTCTCTGCCCTGATGTCGTAACGCTCCTTCATTCTGTCACTGGCTCCCTGGATGTTTGCACGAACATTCTCGTGGATATTATCCATCCGCTTCCGTAGATTCGTGACGTATTCCTCTCCGTTAACTTCCTCGTCTGGCTTGAACCCGAATTTCAGATCACAAGGCAAACGAAGTTCTCGGCCGAACACCACATTTGCGGGGGTCTGCCCCGTTGCTTCATGGACTGAACTGCGGTAGGCTAACAAGAACAAGTGAAGATACTGGTCCCAGTCCCGCTGATGGTCGGAGACCACTTTAGACAAATATCGACCCATTGTCCTGTTCATGCGCTCCACCATGCCATCCGATTGAGGGTGAAGAGGTGTCGTCCTGGTTTTCCGTATTCCCAGTGCTTCGCACATCCCGGAGAAGACTGCAGACTCAAAGTTTCTTCCCTGGTCAGCTTGAAGTTCCATGGGTACTCCAAACCGGCTGACGAGCTGCTTCACAAGTACGTCTGCAACCGTGACTGCCTCTTGATTCGGAAGGGCATACGCTTCCACCCACTTAGAAAAATAGTCCATGGCCACGAGAATATATCGATTATCTTCGTCCGTCACAGGGAAAGGGCCAGCGATGTCGATCGCTATCCTCTCGAACGGTGCTCCCACGTTGTACTTCTTCATAGGGGCCCTCTTTCTTCTTGTTGGTCCGTTAGAAGCCGCACAAGTCGCACAACGCCTGCACCAGTCCAACACATCGTCCTTAAGGTTTGCCCAGTAAAAGCGTTCACGAACTTTTTCCAATGTCCGGTGAACTCCAAGATGGCCGCCAGTTACACCGTCATGTAGTTCCCTAAGCACTTCGGGCACTTTATTCCTTGGAATGATGAGCTGTAGCCTACGCTGATCTCCTTCCGCGTTCTCCAATGCCCGTTTCAGCAGCCCGTTGTCCACTACAATGGAGTTCCATTGGGCCCAGTACGTTTTTACATTCTTCGACATTGGAGCCACATCCTGCCAGGTCGGTCTTCCTCGCCCCGATATTTTCCATTCCTTTATTTGTTTTAAGTCCGGGTCCTCGTCCTGTTCCTTTGACACCTCTGCATCTTGCCAACTGTCGATGACAACTGTAGTCCTCAATACCGCTGCCTGCTTCTCTTCTTGTCGAGAACAATGCTTGCAGCCTTCTTCACAAGGTCTTCTTGACAGTGCATCCGCATTCCTGTGGCTCATTCCAGAACGATGAACAGATTCAAAGTCATACTCTTGAAGGCGCTCAATCCACCTCGCCACTTGTCCCTCAGGTGACTTGAATCGCAGCAGCCACATTAGAGCCGCGTGGTCCGTTCTCAGCAGGAACCTTCTTCCGTATAGGTATTTATGAAAATGCTCTATGGACTTTACTACTGCCAGAAGCTCTTTCCTTGTGACACAGTAGTTTCGTTCCGGAGCTGAGAGTGCTTTGCTGAAATATCCAATCACCCTTTCTTCTCCGTCTTGGAGCTGAGAGAGGACACTTCCAATGGCGATGTTGCTGGCATCTGTGTCAAGTATGAACTTGCCCTCGGGACGTGGATAGCTAAGAATAGGAGCACTACTCAATTTGCTCTTCAGCTCCTCGAAAGATGCCTGACACTCGTGATCCCAATGGAAAGTCCTTTTCTCCTCGGTAAGCCTAGTAAGAGGTTTTGCGATGTTAGCAAATCCTTTCACGTACCTCCGGTAATAGGTGCAGAGCCCGAGAAAACTTCTCACCTGGTGCTTATCTCGAGGTACTGGCCAGTTGGTGATCGCTGCTATCTTCTCTGGGTCAACAGCAACTCCGTTGTCTGACACAATATGCCCCAGGTAGTTGACTTGCCTTCGGAAGAGATTACACTTCTTCGGGTTCAACTTTAGGTTCGCTGCACGCAGTCGTTCGAAGACCTTCTCCAGATTCTTCAGATGATGAGAGAAGGACTTTCCCAGCACAATGATGTCATCTAGGTATACCAGGCATACCTCCCAAGAGAGACTTCTTAACACGCTTTCCATCAGTCTCTCGAATGTGGCAGGAGCGTTGCAAAGCCCGAACGGCATTACTGTAAACTGCCAGAGTCCAGTGCCAATTGAAAACGCCGTCTTCTCTTTATCCTCAGGTGCCAATCCAACCTGCCAATATCCACTGCGGAGATCCAAGGTAGAGAAGAGTTCACACCCCTCTAGGGTGTCCAGCGTATCGTCAATCCTGGGAAGCGGATAGCTGTCCTTCTTGGTGACGTTGTTTAGAAGACGGTAGTCTACGCAGAACCTCGTTGTGCCGTCTTTCTTCTTCACCAATACGACAGGAGACATCCAGGGGCTACTCGAAGGCTCAATGACACCATCAGCCGCCATCTCCTTAATAATCTCCTCGGCGTCCTCCCGTTTAGCTAACGGCAGCCTCCGCGGGACCTGTCGGATAGGCTTCGCATCCCCAGTGTTAATCCTGTGCTGGACGATATCCGTTCTGCCCCGTGGTCCTGGTCCGATCTCGAAGACGTCATGCCATCGGATAATCATATTCTTCACTTCCTCGCTCTGTTCGGGCGAAAGGTCGCGACATGATTCGTCCAAAAATCCTTTTAGTTCCTCTGGCAGTCCTCGGAGCTCGGTGGGACGACGTTGCAGCTGACGAACCACTGAGGTAGCGGATGTACACTCCCCGACCGGTGTTCATTTCTTCAGCGTTACCGGGAAGCTGTTCAGATTCATTAGCCTAATTGGAGTGGTACGTCCAACCTTGATGAGAGACCTAGCAACCAGTACGCCGCGTCCGATCTCCTGTTCTTGGTGCCTTCCGGGTTCAAGTAGTACACATTGACCCTCCGGTAACTGTCCTTCGACCGTCCCATGGGTCAGGATTTGGCTCCGTGCAGGTAATGTGGTGTCTTCTAGTAAGAGCACTCGTGCGTAGAGGTCCTTTCCCTGCCGAAGGATGACTTCCTCGTCTCCCAGCGTCATCACACCTCTTGCCATATCCAACTTAATCCCGTATTCGATCATCAAGTCCGTGCCTAATATGACATCTTCATCGATTTCTGCCACGAGAGCACGGTGCCTCAGATGTTGACCCCCGATGATGAAGGTGGCAACTGTCTCCCCGTAGACCTTGGCTGGCTGTCCCGTGGCAGTCCGTAATGCCCAAGTGGTTGGTAAGACCCTCTCAGCGGGAACTATCCTCGAGTTCAAAATTGTCATGGTTGCGCCAGTATCCACTAGAAGACTTCGCAGCTGCCCGTTCACCATCCCATCAACGTAGAAACTGTTCGTTCTGCTTCCTATTGACGCAATCCTGATGGTCTTCCTGGGGCCTTTGACGTTACGGGTTGACAGTTGCCCCCTCCCATCAACCCTACTTAGTTTTCCTGTGGCTTTTCTTGCTTCTTCGATGGACACTTGCTTCTAGGGTGTCCAAGTTGGCCGCAGCTCCAACAGCGTATCTCCTTCTTACGGGTCCTGAGAGCCTCCAAAACTTTCGTCACTATGTCCTCGACGCTGGGGTACGCATTTGGCTCCGCTTCTGCTGCTCGTACTCGCGCATGGCCCCGTACAGACTGCCTAACAGCCTCGAACTCCATGGCCTGGGATAATGCGTCTCCCAAAGTTTTCGGCCTGGCGAGCTTCACTGCTTGCTGTGTCTCTGGATCCCGAAGTCCATCCAGGAATTTGTCGACAGCCAAGCTTTCGTAGACATCGTCGGTGACCGATGGATAGGCGTTCCTCACCAGCCGGGCAATATCCGCTTCAAATTCCTGCAAAGTCTCGTTGGTCTTCTGGACCCTGCTTCTCAGCTGTGAGCGATACAGCTGGTCCATGTGGCGGTGGCCGAAACGCATCTCCAGTCTTCTGATCAGCTCCCCGTAGTTGGACCGCTCCGACATGGGTATCCCCTGCAGAACTCCCAAGGCGTCTCCACGCAAGGCCAGGCACAACGCTGAAGCTTGGGTCTCCTGTGACCACCCGTGGATCGAAGCCGCTGTCTCGAAGAGAGTATGTAGTCATCCCACGGCGTCTTTCCTCCGAATACTGGAATGGTGTTGTGAGCTGGTGGCGTTCCATTATAGGCGGGTAGAATGCTATTACGATGGCTGCCCTCGGAGGAAAGGTCGGTGTCGTTCGTCGGTGGATTGCTCTTACGTCCCTCGAGAGCTTCCATTTTTAGCCTAATTTCGTTCACTTTTTCTCCTAGCCTAGATTCTATATCAGCTACTTTATTATTTACATCGGCTAACTTATTATCTACATTAGCTAACTTATTATCTACATTTTCCATTAACTTAGTCTCTAATGTGCCTATCTTAGACTCTAATGTATCCATTAAATCATTTTTAACAGTGCTTAACTCATTACCTAGCTTATTTTCTACATTGCTTAACTCATTACCTAGCTCATTTTTAACAGTGCTTAACTCATTACCTAGCTCATTTTTAACAGTGCTTAATTCATTTTTAAAAGTTGCAGACAACTTGCTTAAATCAGTTTCAAACAGAACGTCATCTGGATTTTCCCCTAACTCTACAAAAAATTGACGCAAGCGAAGTTGCAGTACACTTTTATTTCCGGAAGAATCCAGATCACGTTCTTCTAATTCCCGTTTTAAATCTGCAACTTTTAAATCCATTAATTTAAGACTTTGAGAAGCCATTTTTCATACAGTAGCCCAATAATTACAAAATAATAACAATTACACAAAATATCCCACTTCTGACACCAATTTGTTACGGGCTACTGGGTGTAAAATGGACTAAACTATTACTTAATTCAAGAATCTAATATTTATTAACAAATTAGAAAGAATACAATGAGATTATTTAAAACAGTGAAATTATTAAACTAATATCAATTTACAATAATAATATTCTACTAAATGTTATCTAATTTCTAAGATAATATACAAATAATATAAGATATTGTTTATACTAAGTAACTAAACTATTTATATAAATTTGTACTAATACAATAATATTACACTATAGTTTACAATTACAAATTAACACTTACAGTTCGCTAACTTAAGTCCACCGACCGTAAGACTCTCCAAATATGACAAACAGCCACACAGTTTATTACACTTATTACACGGCCACTAATTGTCACTGTTGCTCACTAAGCACTTATTACAGACTGATACTAATACTAACTAACACACACACACTGCCACTGACTTATTATTGACTCTTATTACTGACTCGTCTTATTACTGACTGCCGCGGCCGAAAACGCTGTCCTTTTTATATAGGCAAGGTAGGTCGTGGTGGGGCATTACTCGGAACAAGGACGAGGACCACCTAGACCGATCTAGAAGGCTCTACGCCATTCTATAATCCCTTCTGCTTAATCCCATTGTTTGCCTAATCCGCTCAGCCGGTCCTTCTTCCCGCTCTGACCGTAACAATATTAAATACTCAGTTTATTAAATGGAGGTGCTGAATTAATATTCTAAATTCTGAAAATCATAAAACTATAAAAAGTACAAATGAGGTGATATACTATCATCAATGTAATTTATTTTTTATTTATTATTCTTTTAATGGTGATATGTCTATTTTGAAGAGAAAAGATTTGTTCTGGTCGGGATTCGAACCCGGACCTCTAGCGTGGTGCTCTATCCACCTGAGCTCCAGGGTCTTAACCAGGCCAGACAAATCCATTCTCTTCACCGATCCTATATCCCCGTGTTCTCCCAATTTTTGCGATGTATACAAGGGGAAGAATGTTCATTGAACATTAATTTAATTATGATATCGTTGGCTTAGGTCAATATATATTTTTATAATTTATTTTTTATTATTGTTCTTTTGATGGTAATTATCTGGACGATCCGGGTTCGAATCCCGGCCAAGATAAATCTTTTCTCTTCAAAATAAAAATATTTAAAAATAATTACATTGATTATATTTAAATCTTTTTATTTTGAAGAGATACGATTTGTCCTGACCGGGACGAGCCTGGTAGCTCAGATGGTTAGAGCACCGCGCTAGAGATGCGGACGACCCGGGTTCGAATCCCAGCCAGGACAAATCTTTTCTCTTCAAATTCAAAATATTTAAATAAAATCAATGTAATTATTATGTATTACTGCGATTAAAAAATAAATAAATGTATTTCTATATAATATTATTATGAAATATAACATTATAAATAAATTATATATATATTTATATTTTTGTTAGATTTGCTGAGTAATGCTATGAATGGAGCTAAATTGTACTATAACTCTAACCTTCCTCTTGACCTTCAATCTGTTTATCCAAGTGTTTTGATTTGGTCATCAATTCCCCCTCTAATGGTCATAGTGCCGTTCTTGCCTCGTAGAAAACAGGGAAAGATGTGCAGAAATAGATTTTTTTTCTTTTAAGTTGTCTACTTTTAAAGCTTAATAATTATTTATCTGTTTATTTATTACTTCAGTCACAAATCTAAATCTGTCAATAGTTAAAATAATTTTTATTTTGTGTTTGAAGTGTCAATCATGTAGTTATATCATTTTAATTGAAAAACGGAACGGTCAACAGAGACATTAAATAAATGTTAATACATTAGTGGAAAAATTCCAACTAAAAACCTTAAGTCTCTAAACTAAAACAGGAAATTAAAAATACCTGTAATAAGGGTATTTTTAATTTCCTGTTTTAGTTTAGTGACTTAAGGGTTTTAGTTGGAATTTTTCCACTAATGTATTAATATATCATTTTAAAATAATTAAAAAAAAAATATATATTTATTGAAATTTACAACTGTATATTGAATACATCAAATAAATGCAATGAAAGATAAATAATGTCACGAGATAAAGGCAAGTAGAGAAACTACCCAGTGGTAGTACTCAAATAAAAAGTTCAGCTTAAAAGGTCAGGAGGGCATCTTCTTTTCAGACGCCTCGGAGAATTATCAGGAATTGAAGAGGTTGCGAGGTATGAAACTAGAGGGTTTGAGTGGGAATGAAGTTTGTTATGAAAGGATAGATACCGGGTTCGGGCCAAATCAGCAACAAATGGGACATTAAGGTCGTTATGGATGACTTTATTCTTAACAAAATAAGGAGCGTTGAGGATTTTAGGAAGGATTTTGGATTGTAGGGAATGGATACGAGGGGAATTCGATGGCTTAGTGGAACCCCAAAGCTCTATTCCGTAAGGTCCAGATGGGTCTAATGATTGTCATGTATATGAGTCTTTTTTAATTAATTGGGAGCTTAGAGCGTTAGTCTAGTAAATGTTAAAGTAGCCTGAAACGGCGAGCTGTTTCCTGTCGTTTCAATCTAGTATGAGGATTCCAAGTCAAGCGTTTGTCAAGGTGTAGTCTTAAGTACCGGATCTGTCCTATAGAAATCAGCGGGATGTTATTAAACGATACAGGGGAGAGGAAGTCGTTGGTGAACGACGCAGGGATCTTAATATAATTAAATTAATTTATGCCCATTTAAAATGAAATACTTATGCTTGGTTTTGTGCCAAAGAAGTAGAAACTAAAAAGCTAAATACCGTGATTAATAATTACTAAATATTAATAAAAACTCACACTGCTTAGGCGGTTAAGAGGATTGATTATGATGATGACCGTGATTAATTTGTATATATTATACTATTATAATCCAATTAAACAATTATTATATTTTATACTTTAATTTCAATAAAGTGTCGCTTATCCGATAGTCAATATTCTGAACTGATTTCCCCTTAAAAGATGCAAGGAGGGCGTGGAAGAAGAGACTCGTAATAATAATTCGCTAACCTTCAATCCCAGCCAATTTGCCGGCTGAGAATTCAATAAGACCAAATAGTTTTGATTGGGTGCAAATTTCCCCAAATACATAAAACAAGAAAAGGAATAGAAAAAAAATCATCAAGTAAATACAAATAAAAGAAAATACAAAAAATGAATAAATGACAGATGTATAATGTAAAAATGAGAAAAGAACAATTAGAAAAATATCAAAGTGCGCAACTAAATCTAGAAACATACATAACAGTTATTTCAAAACTAAAGAAAAAAAACTAAGCTCGTACAATTGATTATTTATACAAAAAAATAAATTAACTTATTTACTGAAAAGGTTTAAAAAACCCAAGAATGGCTTTGGACACAGAAATGTTTTGATACGATTGAGCGAAATGCAGAGTTATAAAAAGCATTCAGACCTAATGCTGAACAAATATAACTTTGAACAAAGATTCCGCGTTAACATACAGGGGATTTTCAAAAGCAAGAAAGACTGCTTTAACCCACCCAATGGCCTAAATATGTACACTGATGGATCAGTTAGCTCGTCGGGGAAAATATTTTCAATTATTTCAACTAAAACACTTTTATTAACTTTACAACTTCTATTTATTACAAAATAAAATACAATATTTAATACATAAAAGTCTTCAGCAATAGTTCGTTACTAACAACAGTACTTCACTATAACACCTTAACACCATTACCTTCCAACATACGGTCGATAGATAATATATCGATAATCGCGGTTATTTAATTTATTTGTTCAATCTTGCTAGCATCGCTACAGGGCTCCCCCTCAAATTACCGCGTCCAAAAATCTGAAGATAGGCTTGATAGTTCTTCCATACTTGCTCCTCAGAACCGCTCTTGTCTTAGGTTCTTCTTTAGTTTTCTTGTCACCAAGCAGAACCTTTGTTATTCGAGGGCATTGTGGTAAGACTGTTGCTGATTCTGTATCGACTAATAAATTTACGGGCTTTAGTCTATCCAACTAGACGGTAAGTTCTCGGTTAGGAAGTTTTAGGGTGCACAACTTGTCTGTACGGCTTAGAACTGGGTATGGTCAATTATACGGTGGGGATAGAGACTTCTTCACTTTGTCATCACGTTAAAATACGTGAGTGGAGTTTTCCAAGCTCTTATGAAGGAAAATGCTCCGATTACTTTCTCGAAATTTTGCCGGACGTAGATCACGTCACCAATGTTACTTCTTCGAGCAAAATAGTTTCAATTATGTCAACTAAAGCACTTTTATTAATTTTACAACTTTACTTCTTTTTAATACATTAGTGGAAAAATTCGAACTAAAAACCTTAAGTCTCTAAACTAAAAGAGGATATTGAAAATACCTCTCCAATATTTCGCCTATTCAGGCATCCTCAGGGCAGAAAGAGAATAACAGCAAAGCAAAACATGAATAATGCACCCAAAAAATACACATCCCACCACCTCCAAGGCTCAAATGCAACTAATGAATCATAGGGAAGGTTACTAGATTCCCAGCTGGCTAAGGTTAGGTAAAAACAGCTCATAAATACTCCAGAATTTGAAACATCAATATACACTCACCAAACCCCAAAAAACCCAACAGGAAAATAAAATAAAATAAATAATAGTAACAAACAACACAAGAACAAAAGAAAAAAAACCGTATGAAAAAATGAATGTAAAAGTGCAAGAAAAAAAGAGAATATATAAAAAACCAGTGGACTTACGGTTATTCCACAAAATATATATTGAAAAAGGGAAAGGTCAGCAGAGACAGGTATTTTCATCTCCCTGTTTTAGTTTAGAAACTTTAGGTTTTTAGGTGGAATTTTTCCACTAATGTATTAACATTTGTTTAATGTCTGTGTTGGCCTTTCCCTTTTTCAATTACAAAATAAAATAAAAATGTAATACATAAAAGCATTCAGCAATACTTCGTAATTAACAACAGTACTTCAATATAACACCTTCACAAAATTACCTTCCAAGATATGGTTGATAGATAATATATCGATAATCGCGGATATTTAATTCATGTGTTCAATCTTGCTAGCATCGCTACAGATCCAAAGGGGAGCGTGGTGCCGGCTCGGGGATCTGGTTTAGGGGATGCCGGAGGACAGATCTTTACTTAGCTCTGGGTACGACACCCACTGTATTCCAAGCGTAAATATGGGAAATATTTGCAGGTGCCTTCGCATCGAAGGAACTCTAGAATAACGTCATTATTTTTTTATAATTGTCATTATTTTTTTATAATTTTTATAATGTTATGCATTACATGGTGCTTGACAGGCAGTCAAGCACCATGTAATGCACTACACAGTGCAGTGACAAAATCCAGGCTAGTGGAGGAATGTCATACAGCAGACTTGATGAATTAGCTATACACAACAGAATTAACATATTTTGGATATCTGTACACTGTAATATACCAGGAAATGAGAGGGCCGACAAATCGGCAAAGAAAGGAGCAGGAATTGCTCCTACAGAACCAGAACCATGGTGTGGGGTTCCCCCCCCCCCTGGCTTAGGATACAATTAACAAACTACCCAAGAGGAAGATAAAAACGCGTTGGGATAGAGCCAAGATGAGGCATACTAAACTTTTTATGAAGGATCCCAATGACAAACTTTCAAAAGTATGGTCGAAGCCATTACTGAGTTGTAAACTCAGGAAGGATATGCATCAACATGCCATTGAACAAGAACCTCGGTGCAGATTGTGCACAGAGGAGGACGAAACCACCTGGGACGTTCTCTTTTGCGCTATGTCGAATGAGGACATTTCCACATAGCCTTAGAGGACACAAGCAGCTTCACGAACTGATATTTAAAGATTATCTAAAATATCTCAGAAGCCTAAACCTATGATAGGGATTTTTAGGACTCGAGGACAATGGCCTCGTTAGGCCGAAGTGCACAGAAGTTGAAGAGTCATTTACAAATAATAATACCAAAATGGATGAGTCTAAAACAAATAAATATCAATTGTCTGAGAATCAATTAAGAAACTGAAAAATGAACTGAGTTCTTGATAGTGATGAGTTGATGCTTCGATATGTTGATGAGATTGAGATAAATGAATGCCTCTTACCGGTAAGTACGGTTTGTTTTACTGGGAAGATTCGACTGTGAAGAAGATGGTGAGAGTGGCGACAAAATCAACTGTAGAGTAGCAACTTTCTCCCATAACTGTCTTGAGACTGATATTGTTTTGTTTTTCAAACATCACAATTAATATTAAAACATGTAGGAAAGAAATTCGTTGACTGGTAGATACTATAATAGGATGTAAATAGTTGGGGGTGCAGTCAAAAAAAAAAATGTGTTTTTTTGACTGCACCCCCAACTATTAACATCCTATTATTAATATTAAAACATATGTTTTGAAAATTACTCTCTGAATTCTTTTTTAAAATGTTTTATTATTTTCAGAATTATATCAAACAAAAAAATACCTGGCTTTAAATGCAATAAATTATTCGTTTGGAAGTAAAAATCAACTGTAGAGTAGCAACTTTCTCCCACAACTGTCTTGAGACTGATATAGTTTTGTTTTTCAAAGATCACAATTAATATTAAAACATATCTTTTGAAAATTACTCTCTGAATTCTTTTTTAAAATGTTTTATTATTTTCAGAATTATATCAAACAAAAAAATACCTGGTATTTAATACAATAAATTATTAGTTTGGAAGTAAAAATCAACTGTAGAGTAGCAACTTTCTCCCACAACTGTCTTGAGACTGATATAGTTTTGTTTTTCAAAGATCACAATTAATATTTAAACATATGTTTTGAAAATTACTCTCTGAATTCTTTTTTAAAATGTTTTATTATTTTCAGAATTATATCAAACAAAAAAATATCTGGCTTTTAATGCAATAAATTATTCGTTTGGAAGTAGAAATCAACTGTAGAGTAGCAATTTTCTCCCACAATTGTCTTGAGACTGATATTGTTTTGGTTTTCAAACATCACACTTAATATTAAAACATATGTTTTGAAAATTACTCTCTGAATTCTTTTTTAAAATGTTTTATTATTTTCAGAATTATATCAAACAAAAAAATATCTGGCTTTTAATACAATAAATTATTAGTTTGGAAGTAAAAATCAACTGTAGAGTAGCAACTTTCTCCCACAACTGTATTGAGACTGATATAGTTTTGTTTTTCAAAGATCACAATTAATATTTAAACATATGTTTTGAAAATTACTCTCTGAATTCTTTTTTAAAATGTTTTATTATTTTCAGAATTATATCAAACAAAAAAATATCTGGCTTTTAATGCAATAAATTATTCGTTTGGAAGTTAAAAAAAATAATAATAATAAATAAAAAAAAATGTATAGCAGAGGGCTTGACATAATAGGAAATGAGAAAAGTATTTTCTCCAAAATTTTATTTTCTAGAACTATAATTAACTTGTATAATACTTACTACAATAATTAATGATTTGCCATGAAAAAGAAGTAAGGATTGTAACAAACTAATATTATAGCTTTCTTTGTGTCACAATCTTGATAAAAATCTTGCTATGTAAGAAAATAATCGTAATTCTAGTGTATTTTATTTGTTTAACTTATATTATATAAATGTTTTATTTGTATATACTACAGAATAAAATATTGTTTTTATATATAACTAGCGACCCGACAATTACACGGTCTGTCTAATGTATCTTATTATGTAGATATTATAAACATAAAAACAAAACAAAATAGTTCTTTATATACGTATTTATTTTCTTGCGCGTTAAGTTTTTGCGATAAACTATAATATATAGGCTTATTTTTCCATAACCCTATTTCTTTTTATTGTAAATTTGTCTGTTTTTTTATTTTGTATTACATTTTCTGATTCTCTACCAATACATACCTGATTACTTTCAAGATATTATGTAAATATCGTTTTATTTTGATATAGGCCTTTGACCAGATAAATATTTATTTAATTTTGTTCATCTCTGTTATTCTAAAGGGACCTGGTCCCAGAATAAAATTATTTTTCTATTCTATTCTATTCTAGAAACGTTTAATGAGAAGCGAGGGGATGGTTGACTGGAAGATAGAGTAAGGAAGAAAATAGTTGGGGGTGCAGTCAAATAAAACACTAAACAAGTGAGTACTTATTTAATTAGAAACGTTTAAGTTATATGGTTAAATAATATGTGTTTATATTATTATAGATATTGGTCATTCCGTCATGTCTATGACTAGAAAACAGCTGCACGATATAGTTAGAGGAAGCTTACAACGACGGCTTGACGGAAAACTTGGAAATTTAGTAGAAAAAGTAGTGGATATAACAAACTGTCCCCGGGAGAAAATAGAAAACCTTCAGAAAACTATTAACTTGTTTAAAGTATTTTATAAACTAAAATGTGTTGCATGTAATATCACAGAAGCTCGTTTTCTTTATAAGAACAAAGAATTGCTTAACGAAAATAAATATATAATAATGTTACAAAAACTTCTTTTTTACCGTAAAATTGAATGGCCTTCACTTTATCATCTTCCAAAATAAGTTTTTAGTAATTTGAAACCCTTTTGGCAAGAAAAAAGTCCAAATATATTTTTGGCCAGGTTTTAGGTCAAAATACTCGTCTGTGGAGCGGCGGAAATATCCAGAATGGACAAAGTAAGAAATGCGACCATCAGAGAAAAGATGGAGGCTGAAAGGACCATTCTGGAAGATATTGAGAAAAAACGCATGAAATGGTTTGGACTTATCAAAAGAATGCCTGATGGAAGACTACCCAAAGTAGTCTACCAATGGAAAAGTAGAGGAACAAGAAGACGAGGTTGGCGAACGACGTGGAGGAATCCATGATGGCTCATGGTCTACTGGAAGAATGGAGCTTAGATAGGACATTATAGAAGGAAGCCATTCACTAGTTTAAGGAAACCCAATATTAGTGGAAACTCCTATTAAAAAAAATATATCGTATTCATAAACTATGTGATGTTTAATTTTTTAGTCAGATAATTGACTTTTTGCTAATAATATTTTCACAGCGACATAATAACCCAATATAGTGGCACATTTTTACCTCAGTTTACGCTATTGTTTATTATTTCTTAATCATACAATAATAATTATATAAATAGATGTCACCGATTTAGGGATTATTTTTAAATAAATATTTCATCCGTTTATTTCAATCGCATGACAAATCTGCTGTACACGAATGTGACCGTACATAAATCTCATTCGTCTCAGACCATAATATCCTCTAGTAATATAGACAAAAGTAATACAATTTATATTTTCAATCTTGAAAAACTACCAAGATTCTAGAATATTCCAAAATAGGCAGAGAAAAGATTATATAGTTGATCTTTGATTGAGTGGAAAATAGTTGACTGGATAATTCTAATTATGAAGGATACAATTTCTCAGTCATTAATAACACTAAATAAACGTTGCCACAATTAAAATAAAGTTTCACTTATATTGTGTAACTACTGACTGCACCCCCTGGCCAATTCAATCCATCATTATATAGTTGATCAGTTGTCTTCATTAAAAAAATAATAATTTCCTTACAATTATTAATGATTTATTTTTTAAATTAATTTTATTTTATTTGTTACTAATTTTTAAATATTTTTATTTGAAAAGAAAAGATACGTCCAGGACCGGAACTCGAACCCGGGTCTTCCAGATCGCTAGTCTGGGACTCTACCATTTGAGCTATCCTGGGCCCTAATCAAGCACGCTTCTCGGTCGTTGTCATTTCTATTCTTTTCACTGATCCTAAGTCCCCGCGTTCTCGCATTTTTGCGAAGTATACGAGGGGAAGAATGTTCTTTGAACATTAAATGTTCTTTGAACATATAAGATTTATTTTTTACTTCACCATCTACGACAATGTTTATAAAAAATGCCTGATATTTGAGAAACATTTACTACTTGTTGACCAATCAAACCTTTCAGACCTTGATGTCTAAGCTATAAAATGAATTACGTCTCCCAGAATTTTATTATCATTAAATTATGAAACCAAAAAAACGAAGTGTCATCAATTATTAAAAACAAAACTGAAAAAAATTCAAATATTCACCGATCATATTCTTTTCCGACCGTCGATTTCAACCGACGATTCATTTGATATAGAGCAAATCTATATTAGAAACAAATTCTACATAATGCGCACCAAACGATGTATTGTTTATCTATAACCTCAAATTATTTTTTTATTCATAAAAAACAAAATGTGTTCAACAACTCATGAAGAGTGTTGGGTTCAGTACGTGGTAGAGACTGTTTCTTGGACAACGGTTATGCAGAGAGGTGATTTGTCCTAGATCACGCTCAATCGCCAGGTTTTCTTCCTATTTTCGGTACCCATTTGTAGCTCGCACAGTAACTGAGAGCTCTGCCGCATAGCCACTCATTTCCTTATATCTATAAAACAAACCTAAAATTAAAAAAAAAAATGTTTACATTATTTTATTTAATGAAAATACTAAATATCTCTAAACAATAGAAAGTGCGTACTTATATTTTAATAGGCTCACTAGAATGGTAAAAAATAAGTACCAAATTGAACTTCATTAAACTTTACTTAACGTTAAGTAATACAATTTAATGAAGAGTTATATAATTTGTAAAACGGGGGTTGGTCCGCCGTTAGGTGGATAAGGGGAGGAGGGTTCTATAAATGATGCAATAAATTAATTTCGGTATCAGTTCCGCAGATTTTCGCTCCGAGTTAAGTCGCAAGTTTTAACTTTGCATTCGTTTCCTTTCTTTTGTTTTCCGTTTTTTAATATTCTCGAAAATGAAAACAATCGTGTGTTTAAGTTTGGACAAAAAGTGTAATAATGGGAAACTGCTCTTCTTAGATTAACTTAGTGAGTTTTAAGTACAACAGAGTCGTCTGTAGTTCAATATTATTGTTTTGTACTTTATATTTGATAATTCTTGTATTCAATTAGATGCTTTACGGTTATTTGTACATTGTTACAGCTTTGGTAGTTTCCTTGGTACTGCCCTAGAAATAGGTGGAGATGTGTCAGCTTAGTATGGCCAATTCTTAACTTGCTTATTACACTGCGTTCTTTTGGCGTTAGACCGTTTGGAGGGACCCAAGCAGTGTTTTTTGTTTTTTTGTTTTATTTAACGGAGGTGGTTTTGCCGAAGGCTCTCCCAATTTTCTTTAATTTTATTTCTTATCACTGCCAGCCATTCGGACAAAAAGGTGGTTCTTAACAAGTGAACGTGTAACTACTTTATTAATTTCTTTCAAGGCCATATTCATGCTTTGAATTTTCTCTAAAACTGAGTTTCTTGTCCAAAGTTGTTCTGATGGATTTATCACTGATAGTGAGTCAGTTACTATTAAAGATTTCTCAATGCCATTATTTGTTATATGTTCGTATGCTTTTAATATTGCCACGAAAAGATTGAGTTTAGCTCGTTCATTTGTATTGAACGCCATTGCCATGTGCTTGCTTCCGTCACTATACAACGTCACAATACATATAATTCGTTACAAGTTGAAACTTGTAACTTAACTCGAAACGACAACCTGCGGAATAATTACCCAATAAACTAATTTAACCGTATGATTAAAATGGATTTTATATATATTTATATAATTAGCAATCTTAATTATTATTTAAATTAATATTGTTAATTATATAATTTTAATATTTTCGTACCGTTTTAATCTACCTGATTAAAAGTCATCAGTTACGTCACAGGTCCAAGTGGCTGCGTCAAGTGATTACGTCAGAGTTAAATGTCGCTGATGTAGAACAAATGCAATCCTAATCAAGGTCGAAATGGCTTTAAATTGATTCAAACTGATTTGCCTTTGCTTTATTAATTACAGAGATATCCAGTCCAACTCTCTTGAACAAGATAAGACAACACAATTGTATAATTCTAATTAATCTTCATTTGTTCTCTTATAAATATGCATTGCATTTTAATAATGATTGGCGCCACAAAGGAAGGATATTAGCAAACTTTAAATTGATATATATTTTAGGCATTTCAAATAATATGGTCAGAAACAGATTCAAACGGCAGAATATTTCGGAAAATCCTTTCTTATAGGATGATAGTATAAAGAGCACGCCCTCCAAGTTTCAGGTCTCTACGATTAGCAGTAAAGGCTGTGCGTTGATACCACACAGTCATTCAGGACAAAGCATTTTATATGTATAGATTATATTTATCTTGATTCTTTATGTTAAAAGGTTCTACAGCTAATACATGACTTCCGTTTTTAAGTGGTAAGAGATGATAAATAGAGCTATTATGACATGTGTTTTTATCCATTTTATGATTTTAAGACCTTAGTCATGTTAATTGGAATCGCCAGATGTGTTTGAATTTGTGAACAACTGTCTAAATAAAATTTAGATACGATTTACGTCAGATTCAATGTGTTCAAGTCTAGTAAATCACTTTTTTACGAACAATTTAACAATCAGACAAGTTATGACTTTAAAACTAGTTTACTACTAAATAATGGTTTTAAACTTCAGTTCTAACTGTTTTAAACTAGTTTACTTTTTACAGATATAAACAACTCTTGGTGACGTTTGGCTATTTCTCCTATTTATTTAGAAACTTTTAATAAACTTCACCACTATCATTTCTTTTTTCTATCTGATACATTCCTTACATTTTTTCTTAGAACGAATTCATATAACAACAGGAGAATTCAGTCTACTTAACCGCCAGAGGTTCTATACAGAATACTTTGGAATAGGAAAGTAACTTTATTCTGGGACTAAGTCACTTTAGAATAACAAACATGAACATAAAAAGAAACACAATATATATTGTGGAATGAAATGGTCAGGGGGTGCAGTCAAAATAAGAAAAACTTATTTAACTGTGCTAACGTTTCGACCTACGATGTAGGCCACCTTCAGGGCTGGGAAAAGAAACATCGTAAGCCGAAACGTTGGCACAATAAAATAAGTTCTTCTTATTTTGTGTAATATTTGACTGCACCCCATGACCATTTCAATCCATTATTAGAATTATATAGTCAAATTTTATCCACTTACATAATATGTATAGTTCTCTGGCGAGACAACTGAAAAATGTCTCCGCGACTTTAGTTTTCAGACTCCAAAAGATATGCCGGTTCTAGCGGCTCTGGATTAACCACAGGAATAACCAAGAACGAACAATTCCTGGATTCAAACCTTAACATTTGTCAGATGTTTGATTTAAATAAGAAGAAACGGGGCAACCTGTGGTCTAGTGGTTAGCGTAACAAACTACTAAGCCCAAGATCGGGGGTTCGTAGCCCGGCAGGTGGACCTAGGATTTTTTTAAGGGAGTAAAAAATCCTTAGATACGCTTCCCTTCGGAAGGGACGTTAAACGGGGGTCCCGAGCCTGTGTGATGTCAGGTACTCGTTAAAAATCCCTATCCTAATTAAACCTGGATAGGCAAAATTTAGAGCTCCCAATGTAGCATCGTCCGATTAGCCTTAGCGGCATAAAGGGACTTTAAATGAACAAACAACAATAATAAGAAGATATTTGAAAATCCTGTTGTCGCACGAATACGTATACAAAATGTTTTCATGGTTCTATCTTTTAAACAACATTGACAACAAAAACAAAATATATGTCATAAATGCGACCTCTTTGATGCCTAATAGAAAGGTAGTGAAGTAGCGAAAACTGAGTTGTCGACTGAAAGAGAATCACACTTCTTAATGGCAAAACTTGCCTAAGGGCGAACGAAAAAAGACAAAATTTTCGCAAAGGCATATTGCGATCGGCTTTTGATTTACAGCTATCCCTTCCAACCCTTCATCATAGGCCATCAGTTTCCTTCTACAAGCAAACTTTAGAATTTTAATTCAACAGTGCACAAAATTTCTATAACACTTTTTTCTATCAATTCCGATACATGTGAGGGACAAATTACAAATAATTTTGCGCCCCTCTTTTAATATTTTATTAAAAATTTAATGTCATGAGGACTGCCGACAGAAGTAAAAACTCAAAACTTAAGATAACTTTGCTCTTTTTTGAATTTCTAAATCAGTTATAGACGAATTATTTAAATTTCATAATTTGAAAACTTAAATTAATAACAATAGTCTGGTTTTCTATTGGCACTCCGAGTTATAAATAGTTATGAATATTAGTCCTAAAAAATAAATAAAAGTTGTTTGTTACTATATTTCCATGTTCATATCATACTCATTATATTTCGATTAAAATGAGTTACATGGTATCTGTTATCAGTGTTCAGGTTATAAACAGTGTAGGATAACAGTCGCCGCAGACCGGCTAGTACACAAGTACCTCGCCGAGGTTCAAAGAGATTATGTTGGGAATACAATATCGAACAAATCCTCCATATATTGAGGGATAAGGCTGATTTTTGTTCGTATTTAATATGTTATTTGATACATATTTCAGAATTAGTTTTTATATTTCATTAAAATAAATATTGTATTAAGCTGTTTTTATATTTTCTAATAAGATGTTTGTTGATATTGATTTATCTAAAATAACTTAGGCGATAATAGCCATTATTAAAAAGGAACTGGGGCGACCTGTGGTCTAGTGGTTAGCATAACTAACTGCTAAGCCCAAGTTCGCAGGTTCGTAGTCCGGCAGGTGGCCTTATGATTTTTTTAAGGGAATAAAAAATCCTTGGTTGTGCCGTCCTTCGGAATGGACGTAAAACGATGGTCCCGAGCTTGTAGGATGTCAGGAACTCGTTAAAGATCCCTTTCCTAATTAAACCTGGATAAAAGAAATTTAAGACTCCTGAAGTACCATCGTCCGATTAGCCATAGCAGCATAAAGTGAAGTTAAATGAACAAACAAATAACAACAATCATCCGCTGATAGTAATTAATGTAAAGTAACCTATGTGATAATAGACGATACTAATAATAATAGGAATAGCAGTTACTAAAAAGTAACTGCTATTCCATAAGTACAAAAAATACCAAAATTCTGTACTGCGCACACAGGGGTATTTGACACCAAAAGTCGATCAAATTTAAAAAAAATTGTTTGACAATTCCGGGAACCTACCCCTACTTACGTTAAGCCAAATGTTTATAGAGCATAAGGTCATAATTTTTTCTGGGAACACAGTTGTACCTACCGCTGTAATAGTTGTACAGTAGACTCCCGATTAACCGAAACCTTCGGGACCGAGGGGTTTCGGATAAGCGAAAATTTCGGTTAAACGGGAGTCCGAAATGTCTGCGTGAAAATGGATCAATTAGAATAAAAAACACGTTTATGTACTTGAAAAAAAGCTTATTTTATTTAACAATTAAAATAACTACGTACATATGTATTTATAAAACTATAGACTTAAAAAGAAAAATGAAAGAAAAAAAAAACTTCATCGTTTAAAAAAGTCGGTGATTTTTCTTTGCCGAGCTTCTGAAATTTTTTTTGTCGATGCGTAGTCACGCCATTTCTGAAGGGTAAGTATATCAGAACGGCAGGAGGTAGGTTGATGTTCGATGTATCGAAGCACCGTCTCCAGAGCATCTGTCGCTTGGGTGTGTGTAATGCGAGCTTCTGTTCCAATTTCGACGGGATCATAATCTTCTTCTTCTTTGGAGACAATGTCTGCGATGTCATCGTCAGTCAATGTAATGCTAAATCTATCATCAGAATCGACCCATTGTTTCACATCAGTTTCTTCAACGTCTTCGCATCCTTGAATTTTAGTGAAAATGCTAAGAATTTCAACATTTATTCCTTCTGATTGCCTGCTGATTTCATCTTCATCTGGTTGTCGTGGATCTTCACATTGATCAACTTCTAAAGGTCTAATTTTATTCCATGAATTTTTTAAATTTGAAGATGGAATCTCTTCCCAAGCATCAGCTAGCATGTATACAACATCTTTTATATTAACCAATTTTAAGGCTTCTAATAAATTGATTGAATGTTCTTCAATTCTTCCGAAAATTGTAGTCATTAACTTTCGCCTATAGCGTCTTTTTAATGACTCAATAACCCCCTGATCCATGGGCTGGATCAATGGGGTGACGTTAGGAGGAAGAAAAACAGCACGGATATCACCATTAATGAGAATATTTCCACTGGGATGAGAAGGTGCATTGTCAATTATTAAAACAGCTTTTAAAGGGAGATTTTTCGATTTTAAATGTTTTTTAACTTCCACGACAAACTGATTGAAAAACCACTCGGAAAATAATTTGACATCCATCCAAGCCGATTTCTGAGAGCGATAATAAACTGGAAGAGAAGAATAATTTATATTTTTAAATGCACGAGGCTTCGCGGATTTCCCGATCACAAAAAGGGGAAATTTGTGCGATCCTGCTGCATTTGCACAAAGAGCTACAGTGATTCTCTCTTTGTTTAATTTGAATCCAGGTGTACTAACCTCGCCTTTTTGTACAAATGTCTTATTAGGGAGCATTTTAAAATTTAATCCGGTTTCATCAATGTTGTATATTTGATCGTCAACTAAGGACTCGTCAGACACCATTTTTTTTAATTTTTCACAAAATTCCTTTGCTCCTAATTCATCAGAGGATAATTTTTCGCCACTTATTTTCGCGCTTTGAATATGGTGTCGGCTTTTCCACCTGCTTAACCATCCTTCGCTAGCATTAAAATTCGGATCACCTTTAAGTTTTGAGTTTAAAGAAAGGGCTTTTTCTTTTAATATCGGACCACTTATTGGAGCACCCAGATTCCGATTTTGCGCAAACCATAACCAAAGAGCTTCATCTAAAAGTTCATTTTTTGGTTTTTTTAACGTAGCACGAGATGAGCCTGCCTCAGTTTTGCTGCAGAACTTCCGCAACTCCTCCTTATTTTTTTTCCAGTCATGCACTGTTGCAATTCCCACCTTGTATTCATTAGCAATTTTCGTTAGTGACTCACCTTTCTCCAGCCTATCGATCGCCTCTAACTTGGTCTCCAACGATACAACAGAACGCTTACGTTTTTCACTCATGACTTTAAAATCACTCCACTTTCAAACCAAAGAAGAAAAAGAACAGCACTTCACTCTGCGTAAGTTGAAGGCAGACTGAAGGCACTGCCTTTAACTGTTTCCAACAGGAAGCTAGGTTTGTTTACTAAGTTCGGAGAAACAGATCGTCACATCCGTGGGACTGTCGACCACACCCTCTTCTCGTAATTTTTTCCCCCTCCCTAGCAACTCTAAATGTTTCGGTTAAGCGAGAGAATCGGTTAATCGGGTTTCGGATAATCGGGAGTCTACTGTATTATGAAAGTATTACATATCGCACGTGCTGTTACCAAGTGAATGAAAGAAATATCTGTGTGTTTCATATTGGTTTTATGTGTGTTATCAAGTGAATATTGGTGATTTTTAAAATGGATATTATACAGCCAGGTATTTAGAATTTTTTGTCGAATGATTGATTTTGTGCAAATTTTTTTCATAAGAGATGTATAAATTAGCAATTTTTATATGCTTCTGGGCTTTTCCCGGGTTTGATTTTTCTTTAACGAGTGTTGTTTCACAGTTTGGTCTAAAGCTAGCTGCCAAAACATACATTAAATGAACAAACAGTCAGTTGTTGTAGAACCAAACGAGGCCATTTATTATTTTCACTCTTCTACTTTTTTAACATTTCACTTGTTATAACCTCCTCTGGATTAATGATCATGACCCGACAAGCTGTTTATAAGGTGGCTAAAGACTGTATAGGAATGGATTTTGCACAGAAGTTGGATTTAGTCGAGGAAAATACTGTAAAAGAACCTACATTGTTAGAGGAACAACTGCAATAATTTCAGCAAAGGTTTTCAAGACTCAAATCGGATATGAAATCAAGATGGCAGCCGGATAAGAGAACAGGAAATGTATTATTTAAGAAATACCATAATTGGTTGCAAGGAACCATTGAAATTCCTATAATACCATGGTTATCTAATTTGGGTCGTCCTAAAAAAGCATTCCAAGATTTGACTTGGGCTGATAGTGGATGTGTCTAATTTTGGCAACTATAATGATGAAAACACCAGCAGGAGGTTCTTTGGTAACACCGAGGTATCTGCAAACATAACAGGTATTGACAGAAACCTTATCGATAGATTTACGACTATTTTAGAAGTGATTTCAAATGGCCACAAAATATACTCAAAAATTCGCTGCCTAATGTCATGAAACGGCTGAGAGGTACATCGAACTGTACTCATGGTATCCAATGTCGCCTATATTACATAGAATATTAATATATGGCCCAATTATTATTGATCATGCTTTTCTACCGATTGGTAATTTGTCTGAGGGGGCAGCAGAAGCAAGGAACAAACATTCCCGGCAACAAAATGTTTCCCTATTTTAATAAAAAATCCAGGCTAAGCCCTAAAAACAAACTAATCCTTTAAAAAACAGTAATTCGCTCATTGATAACCTATGCCTCACCTGTATGGAGTTCAACCTGCGCCACAAATTATAGAAAGTTTGAAAGAGTACAAAACCTATGGATGAGAATTATTAATGATTATCCCCGCTACACAAAAATATCGACTATGCTTAGAGACCTTGAACTTCCCTCTATAAAACAATATGTTTCAGCCCAAACAAAAGCATACTTCGAAAAAACTCCAGCTTCCGAAAACCCATTAATCCGAGAAATCGGTAACTATGATAAACATTCGTTACGACGCTACACGCACAAAAGAACAAAACATACACTCCTTTCTTAACAAATCACTATTTGCAGGTATTGTAATTTAGTTATCTGTATTTATTTTATAGCTATTTTTAAGGGTTTGCTTACTTTCTATTAAATTATTATTATTGTCTATATTTTCTTCTCGCATTTGCAGGTTCAAAACAGAGATGGGGGACAAGTCCAACCATCTGCAGTTATTATTTTTGGTTTTTATATTTTCCATCTCTAAATATTCAGAAATTTTCTAACGATCCTGGCTGTGTCTAGGAGAACTGCCTGTTGAGCCTCCTTTAAAACCTCGACCGGAATTCCCAGCTTCTCAATACCCTCCACCGTGGATTTAGGAACCAATCCATTCGTGGAGATTACAATAGGTGTTACCACCACCCTTTCCATATCGTATAGCTCTTTTCGCTCAGCCGCAAGTTCTTGATACTTCCGAAGTTTCTCTCCAATAGTTGAGTTCACATTATTGTCGTTAGGGATCGCAATATCAATTATACTTGCTTTCCTCTCACTCGACTTTATAAGGAGGATATCTGGCCTGTTATGATGCACAGTGTGGTCTGTTATAATGGATCCATCCCAATATAGCTTAAGGGGACCTTTTTGTAGTAGTCTATTGGGTTGATACTTATAATATGGTGCCTTTACATCTAGAAGGTTGTATTTCACCGCCAGGTCTTGATGCAAAATTTTGGCCACATTGTTATGCCTCTGAAGATATTCAGTGCCAGCCAACACTCCACATCCACCAGTGATGTGTTGGATTGACTCCAATGTAGCCGAGCATAGGCGGCATTTATCTGGTGTTGATGTGTCTTTTAAAACATGCCTTCTATATGATCTGGTGGCGATAACTTGGTCTTGAATGGCGATAACAAACCCCTCTGTCTCGGAGAATATCTTGCCAGCCTTTAACCAATCAACTGACATCTCCTTGTCAATGGAGCTATCATTTAATTTGTGATAGAATCTACCATGTAAAGACTTTCTTTTCCATTCCTTCAACCGTTCATTTTCTGTAAGAACTACTGGTTCCACATCTCTTGTTAGATTTAGTGCAGTTAGACCAGAATCCAACCTTGAAATAGTGACATAAACTCCATCTGTTTTTGTGAGGAAATATCGGCGTAGGGCCACTTATAATTATTTACTTTATTATTATCATTTTTATTTTTTTATTTTATTATTATTACTATTTTATTTTTTTTTAAGCGGGTTTTTTCTACATTTTCCCTGCTATTATAAAACCTATTTATAAAATAGATAACTTTAATTATTTAAAATCACTGTTCTTTAAACATTTAAAGGAAGTCCGGAACATGTATTAACACTAATGCTGCTTGTATATGTAAAATTGCAAATAAAGTTGTTGTTGTTTTAACATGTCCGGCAATACCGGGAAAGATATTCCGGAATATTTTGTCGCATTCAATGCAATACGGATGTTGTGAATAGGCTTTTATTGACATCTAATCCATATTTGAGCTGCATAAAGCCCTGACCCCCAAAAATGTCAAAGTCTTTGAAGCAAGAAACCATTAAATGTTGCTCCCATGGGGCCCATGTACCTATTTTGAGGACAACAATACAGAAGATGAAATGACTTCTGATGAAGAAGGATGGGATGATTTCTCACATTAATATTATTTATTAACATTACTGTACTGTCATACCATTATTATGTACCAATTAAAAAAAATATATAATGTGGTATAAAAAGGTTGTGTTTCATGTAGTTAAAATAGTCCTATATATGCTAAATCCTATAGTTTTGTAAGTCGAAATAGCATAAAAATAATTTTGATCTTTTGGTGTCAAATACCCCTGCGTGCTGCGTATGCTTTGGACTGTACTTAGACCCTTCTGACTTAATGTTGGAACGAATCTGAGATACTTCGTACTTCTATTGGTGGAAGGGGGAGGGAAAGTCGAGACCCGGCGTTGATAACCCCACTAAATATTACCTACTTTCTTTTATATCAGTTTGAAATGAGATAAGCAATCAATTATTATCAATGATTAGTGATAAACCATAATAAAAGGAATTTCTTACGAATAATATTTTCTTCGGCCGAATAATAGTGATAAAAAAATTTTTTTTATCGCTATTTATTTATAAATTTAAGCATATTACTGCTACCAACAATAAAATTGACACTATCATTATCTAAACTTGCTGTATTATTCGCATGTTGTCGCTTCGAGTTGAGTCACGACAAGTTTTAACGTTCCCTTTTTATTATTTTCCATAATAAAAGTTATAATGAGCTTTAGTATGGTAATGAGAATATAATTATGGAAAATGTTTATACTTCGGTAATCATTTCATCTAGAAATAAAATTTTCAGCTAACATCTCGAAGAATAGATGATATATATCTGAAGAAATGTTCATTTCTTGAACTAATTACTAACGAAGTATGCAAATTTCCCATAATTACATTATCTTTTCCATACTAAAGCTCAGGATAACTTGTATTTTTGGAAAATATCAAAAGAAAAACGAATGAAATGTTTAAAATTGTTGTGACTCAAATCGAAGCGACAACCTGCGGAATAATTACCCTGTTTTGAAATATATACAGCTCGAAGTATTTGAAAGGGGCAACCATAGCTACAAACCATAAATGGTCTAGGGTTTGGTACGAGGTAGAGACTGTATTGCGTCAAGGTTAAAGATATACGAATGTTTCAACAAATGTATATCATCCATACTTCGAAATGTTTGTTGAAACTTTTATTTTTTGATGAAATTATTACCGAAATCCAGTCATTATCCATAATTACATTCTCATTTCGATACTAAAGCTCACGATAATTTTTACACACTTTTATTTCCGAAAAATATTTAAAATGAAAAGAATAAACAGTTAAAACTTGTTTTAACTCAACTCGAAGCGACAACCTGCGGAACAGATACCAAAGAATGTATTAGTATACTCGTTACTTCAGTATAATAATCTCAAATTTAGAGGAATAATAAATGATAAACTTTATTGAGCAATTATAATTTATTAATCATTGATTTAATTTTTAAATATTTTTATCTTGAAGAGAAAATATTTGCCCCAGGCCGGGGATTCGAACCCGGTTCGCCCGCCTCATCGTGGCAACGCTCTAGCCAGTTGAGCTACCGGGGTCGTCCCCCCACCTAGGACAAATCTGTTCTCTTCAAAATAAAAATATTTAAAAATTAAAGCAATGAATTATAAATTATAACTAATAATATGACGTAAGTCAACTAGATCTTAAAATTAAAGCAATGTTCAATGAACATTCTTCCTCGTGTATACATCTCAAAATTGCGAGACCACGGGGGATATAAGATTTGTCCTAGGTGGGGGGACAACCCCGGTAGCTCAATTGGCTTGAGCGTTGCCACGGTGAGGCGGACGACCCGGTTTCGAATCCCGGCCGGGGGCAAATATTTTCTCTTCAAAATAAAAGTACTTATTGACCAATGTTGAAAATAGTCAGGGGTTTAGTGAATATATTTTACACAAAGAAGAAAAACTTATTATATTTTGTGCCTACTTTTCGGCCCACAATTTTTTAAGTCATCAAATCATAGGACATGTTATTTATGAAATTAGTTACAATTGAAATGAATATGTTTTAAGATAGAGCTATAGGACCAATTAAAAATTATTTAATATTTTTTTATCGTAAACATGGAAGAGAATTATAGACATAGGGAGTATGAAGGAGGAAAATATATAATAAAAATATTATTTATACCAGAAGGATCTATTGTTTAAGGAAAACTAAACAAATATTAAACCAAACAGGATCTAAAAAACAAAAAGTTTTATTAGTGAACCCAATTTACTAAATAAATAATCAGTGAAAGAAAGTGGTCCGGATGGAGGTCAATAAATTTCTCAAAAATAGGGAGAAATGTTTATTCAAGAGCCAACGTTTCGACCCACTTTGCAGGTCTTCTTCAGGGCTAAATATGCAAAATGCAGACAAATGAAAATTACTAAATGATTAAAAATGACTGAATAATGGTAAATATTAAAGTTGAAATTTATAAACATCAAGAGTATTAATAACAAATTTACAGGAGTTGTACGAAAATAAGTATTACGAAGTAATAAAAAAGAAGGTGTTACTTATTCTCGTATTACATATTTTATTCTTTATTACTTTTTGTACAACCTCCTATAACTTTGTTATTAATACTCTTGATGCTTATAAATTTAAACTTTACTATGTACCATAATTCAGTCATTTTTAATCATTTAGTAATTTTCATTTGTCTGCATTTTACATATTTATCCCTGAAGAAGACATGCAAAGTGGGTCGAAACGTTGGCACCTGAATAAACATTTCTCCCTACTTCTGAGAAATTTATTGACCTCCACCCGGACCTCCACCGTATATGGCGTTAACATTCCATCATCAATTTGGCATGATTATGAGCACTATATAGTGTCGAAACGTCGCCCTAAGACAGTTAATTTTAGTATTTTTTTGTGTTTTTTTTTAGCGATTACCTAACATGTAATTTAAAAAGATTTTTATATTTAATATTTTTTATTGATATAAAAATGAATATAATATATTGAAAAAAAAGTGTTCCCATAGAAACGAATACCTTGTAAATATAATACCTACAAAAACAAAATTAGAAATATTTCAAGTATGGATTGGTTATATAAATTAATATAAACAATTAATGGAATTTTTTTTTTTTAATGATTTACCTTTAATTGATTGATACAGATAATAACCGCTTTTCCTAAAATTTTAGTTGTTTTTTTTTTTTATCTGTCTTTTGTGTAATAAGCTTAAATAAATTTTGTCAATATTTCAAGAGAAATATTGATAATATCATTATAAAAGTGAGATAGATACAGATGTTACAATACATTTTTTAAAAAACCTGTACCACTACAACCCGTGAACGGGTCTGGGATTCAGTACTCGGTAGAGACTGTTTCATGGAAAACTGTTGTGCAGGGAGTTAATTTGTCCTAGGTCACGCACAACCGCCAGACTCTCCACCTTATTTTGGTACCCACTTTATAGAGGTTGGGTAAGCCCTAGATCCCATATGATCCATATCCGACTGCTAGAAGACTAAATAAAAGTCTTGCCGGCAGCGGAATTGGAACCAGAATTTTCGGCATGGCAACTCAGTGCTCTACCACTGAGGCACTCCGCTCTCAGACCATTAATATATTAGCTTAAATGAAAAAAAGAAAAATATTCATATTTGCGTTAAAATTTTTTTTTCAAATAGCAATAGTTGTTAGTTTGACTTTTCATCGCAGAGAACGCACCCAAAAAACAGGCATATTAGCCCTGAAGATGGGCTACATCGAAGGCCGAAATGTTGCCACATTTAAAAAATAAGTTTCATTTATTTTGTGTTATCTCTGACTACACCCCCTGACCAATTCAATCCATCATCAAAAAGAGAAACATTTTAAAATTTTCAGCTTTATTTTTTTAACTGGCTCTGTGAAGTAGGTGCGAATAGAATACGATATATTTTAATGTTCTTTTTAATAAAATAGTTTACGTTAATCGATACAGATGTTCCAATAAATAAATAAATTTAAAATAAAAAAATAAACTTACAAATAATACGTGTGAATAGGCTTAAAATATTAGTTTTAGGTTTTATTTTTTTTAACGGCCTCTTATGTAATACGTTCAAAAAGAAAAAATTATAAATATTTCAGAAGAAATACTGCAGAAAAAATGATATAAGTATTTATAAAATTGAGATAATGGACTAGAGGATTGTAGCAGACAAGTGGAGACACTCTGAATAAACTCGAACAATTAAAGCGTGAATTGTATGCGTGATATGACGTCTCTACGTTTCATTTGATATATTATCTTCTGGTTTATTTTCTGAGAAAATTTTTATAATTTTAATTAGGATTCTTCTTTAAGATCTGGCCGATAAGGAAAATCATTGTATTTTTGTTTTTCTTGTTTGTAAAAACCGAGAATGACATTAAAGTTTTTATAATTTGAATCGAGCGCCAGGTAGAAATTCTAGAATAGTTGAATGCCTTCCCGTAAGCCACGTAACCTCACTTTCTTGACAGCTTCCGCCAGACTGTTTTTTATTTAGGCTAGTGTGCCTTCGCAGTCTTGTTATATTGATAAAAACATTCGTTTACGCTTATTTAAATTAAAAGATACACCAATATCGTAAGTATTTAACAATTCGGGCGTGAATAAGTTAAAAAAAAAAAATGTTACTGTTTCGCTGTTTGGTTTCATGTGTGCTATAACCAAAGATTTATCCTGTGTGTGTGTGAATAAATAAAACGGTACAATTTCAAAGCGTCTCGAAGTTGAAAAGATTTATGTTGAAACAGTTTTAATTTAAGGGACTGTTGGATTTTTAAAATTTTAAATGGTACTATTAGTGCTTACATCGAACGCATCGTAGTTACTGTGTAAAAAGGGGAGTGACATACAATATAACCGTCCAAATATAAGGACTTCCATTTCTAATTTAATTAATCAATTGAAAATTTTTAAAAGTGATTCATGTTTTCAAATTAACCAACCAAGAAGCCCTCAACTACATTTTGTAATGTAAGTAACTTGGTAGGTTAGAAAACATTAATGCATTCTGTTCTCTGACTAATTCAATTTTGAGCCTGATTATTGAGTGTGTGGAAGTGTTTATATGAAGAAGATGCAGTCAGTGATTTATAATGCTCAAAATATGCAATATTTAATCAATTATTCGATGCACCATGTTTAGGCGAATATTTCTTTCAAATTACAAGATATATGCTTCAGTTTTGTAGTATTCAGTTTAAAAATAGATATTTTTTGTGTTTTGTAGTCGGAATAATGAACGGCCAATCTTGCACATATTCTGACTCTGGAAATGGTACGCCAACGCCTTCATCCACAAGCTATCCAGGTAATTTCTTATTTTTCGCCTATGTTAAGGTCGATCTATGATGAATTTGTTATTAATAGCTTGTTTTAATTTATTTTTGCAGCAAGTTTATCATCACAATCTTCCCGTGATCCATCCCCATCCCGTCTTCAACCTAACATTAATCATATAAATTCTGAAAAATCAATTAATTCATCTGGTAACTATATGAATTATAAAACACACGATTCGTATACAAATGCAAATTCTGTTTACGGCCAATTATATTCAGATTCTAGTACACTGACTAACAGGGCTGCGATTCCGCCTTACATTAGTGATACTAACAACGACATTAATCAGTCTCAGAGACTTGGGCAACCCCAACTCCGACCTTATACAACTTCATCTCAAATAATAACCAGTTTAAGTTCATCAGTTTCCAAACCCATTTATAATTCATCACATTTGAATCAAATAACTAATGATCAGAAACAGTACGGTGGTCAATATACCACGCAAAAGTTAGATAGTGTAATGCAACCGAAAACATCAGAGAATAACTTAGTTAAAAATAATGAAACTATGCCTACATCTAATTTAGCTATATCCGATTATTATCAGGGTTACACTCTAATGAACAATCCTTACAGGCAAGATAATGTATTGCCTAACCAGACAATGAAGCCTGAACAACAGTATCATGCTCAAACACAACAAGGGTATCAAGTTCAAAAACCCTTGATATCACCAACCTCGAACCCTTACATGAATTCATCAGTGCCTCAGGAGAGTCAAAGCTATCCACAATCCCCGGCGGAAGCACCAAGGTCTACCTACCAGCAGGGTTATTATCAACCTCAACCCTCTTCGGTGATGAGCGGAAGACCACAGATGACCCTGCCGATGACTCAGTCTAGGTCTCTGGATGAACCCATTTCTTCAGGGCCTCCGAGGACTAACGTCTTGGGAATAATTCCTTATGCAACGGTATGTGATAATTTATTTTTTAAAATACCCATTTAAATAATGTGAACAGATTTATCCTTGCTGCATATTTCATTTGATATTAGCCTTCATTATAACCTTCTCATATTTTTTTTTTGTTGTGAATGACTTTGAATATTTTTTTTTAAATTATCCTTATCAATACTTGCTAAAATATGACACTTCATGACCAAAATTTGTTATATAACCTATCCTGTTATTTTCTTATCACTCATTTTTTAAAATTATTATTAAAGTTATTTCAAAATAATTAATAATTGGTTTTTGAATAATTATTATTTGACAGTGCGTCTATTGGTTGATGATGCCGATATTGGCGACTAATAAGACATGCGGGATGGGTCAAAATGTTTCAAAAGGTTATAATTAGTTGCTTACTTTAGTGAGACTTTATTTTTGACCTTCACCCAGACCATTTTATGTTCCAGAATTATTAATTTTTTTGTTGATCTCATTAATTTTCATAAGTGTTTTTTTTTTTTGTGAGAATTTCTAAAAAAATGTATAGTTCATTTAAAGAAAATTTATTAGATTGAGTATGTTTCCATTGTATACTGTTAAATTATGGCAAAGCCCTGACCATAAATTCTAAAGAACAGTTTACTCAAAATCCCTTGACTTAAGAGTAATTATTTGAATAATCCTTCAGAATATTAGAATTCTAGGATAATTACATTTTATTTATTAAAAGAGTTATAGTAATAAATTGTAATTAAAATTCATTTTTTTTAAACTGATTAACATTAATTCTGATAAATATAAAGAAGAAAATAATTGTTATCAGTGTGAGGTTATGAGGTTATAATCTCATTGGCCATGAAATGCATTAGTAAAAACAATATTGTTTGTATATCAAAACACATTCAATAATTCTGAGGTTTTCCGAACAAACATTTTTTTTTTTTTGTTATTCAAGTTTTGAATTTTAATTCACTTGAAGCTATATACCTCCTATGTTATGGATCAGAATCTGCAATTTAGATAATAAAAATAAAAATTTAGATATTTTCTTAAATGCTTACAGTAAAATGAAATAAAGAAATATTAAAGAAAACAATGTTTTTAAGAAAAGATTTTTATATTGTTTTAATTTTCCCCCACCCGGACCATTTTCTTCCCATTATGTTTATATTTATATATGTATACAACACACTCAAATACCTGGTGCAAAGCAGTATGGTTAATAATGGTCATAGTTAAATATAAATTCTCTTTATCATTATGTATGTAGGCTTTATTTAGATAAACTAATTAAACAATGGTTGAAATCATGTTTTAACTGTTAACTCTTCAATATTA
This sequence comes from Troilus luridus, assembly GCA_964056705.1. Taxonomy (NCBI): domain Eukaryota; kingdom Metazoa; phylum Arthropoda; class Insecta; order Hemiptera; family Pentatomidae; genus Troilus; species Troilus luridus. The sequence continues at coordinate 198,601,980 of OZ057412.1, forward strand.
TTTATTTAATAATTGCCTGTTATAAGTTTAAATATCTGTTGTTTTTTTTGTGTTAATACCTATATAAATTTATTGATCGATTTTATAATCAATTGTAAAATAAAATTATTTTCCAGCTTGTCGATAGCTTTATTTTAGATGATTGTGTCTGTTCCTGTGTTTGAAAAAAATATCATCACCGATAAAATCATCATCAGAATGATTAGGGTTGTCTGATGATGTAGATTTACACTCTAATCTATAATTAATTTAATTGAATATATATCTTAAATAATTCATCTAAGAGAATAATAATATAGTCTGTGATAATCAATTTGTCTATTAGATATGTTTAATAAGTTATTATTTTAACCCCTTTCGATAATGATAAAACGTTCTCTGTTTGATCTTTTATCTATTTTAAATTCTTTAGGAACCTGCTACTTCACAAGTTGCGAGGCCTAAACTACCCGATGGCGGAGGGTACTATCAACCTGTGCAACCGCAACAGCAACAACTACAACAACAGCAGCAGCAGCAGCAACAACTACAACAACAGCAACAACTACAACAACAGCAGCAACAACTACAACAACAGCAGCAACAACTACAACAACAGCAGCAGCAACAACAACTACAACAGCAGCAGCAGCAACCGCCACGAGTGGCACCGAGACCTCCAGCTCCAAAGCCTAGGGGTTACCCACCTCCACCATATCAGCAATATCCATCTTATTCCCATCCTCAGGTAAATTGACGCCAAGTTCGTCGATTAAACGTCCCATTCGAATAATAATATAGCTTAAAAGTTTGTCGTTTATCATCATTATTTTATATCAGTCTGATTTGTGATTTTTTTTTTGTGACTATTAATGGCTAAAACTGGTGAATCAATATTTACCTAATTATAACCTTATCGTCTTCATGATTGTTGGATGATTTAGCAATAACATTTATCCCTAGAAAAAAAAATAAAAAGAGATGAAGTTAAGACAGAAAGAATATTTTATTTGTGGATATTTTAAAAATTTTGTTTTTAATTTAATGAAATAATTTTATGTAAAACTTCTTAAATTTTCTAGTTCGTAGCCTTTAATTTCTCGAATCTTGATTGAATTTTATCATGCAATATAAACAGTAGACCTTCTCAAGAAATAATAGAACGCAATTTACTGAAAAAAAGCATTTTGATGATCCTAAATAAACTTCTTAGCTGACCTTCTGACAAGCAAGCAATAAGTTAAAAAAAAAATGCTATTAATACACACTGCATCATTAATCCAGTTCTGAGACATTAATCAAGCCAAATTAGTTGTCATTTGTTCATTAAGCGTTCCATGTCCAGGTTTGATTAGGATACGGATGTTTAATGATTACATGACATCTTACAGGTTTGGGGCCACCTGCTGGACTACGAATCCAAATTATTGTTTAAGTCAGATTATCAAGCTTCAATAATTACAACATGGATATCGAAAATGGATACAATTGAAGAAACAAGCATTTATCGTGCATTCCTTTTGAATACTCTCTGAATAAGTGTTCCATATTGTCAACATTTTTTGTTGATTAATTTATTACATTTTTACAAAATCTCTGTTTAACAATCAATTTTGCCTGTCGCACATTCCTTCTGATCACTTTATAAGTACAGTATGTATTTAACCAGTCTAACTACTATGAATGAAAATTATACAGAGTACACAAACATAATCCAAAGGTTGATTATTTATTGTTTAAATAAATAAAGTAAAAATTAATACACTCTAGCATTATTTGTTTAAGTATCATTGGTCTTATCGATTAACACCACTGATTTTTTGAGCTAAATACTCACTCTTGAAAATAAATTTGAAAAATAAAGCTCAACACAGACTTGTCTTATGTTGAACTTGCTATGACCTAAAAGGCGCCCTTCTACCAACCTCAGCGGAATTCTTTGTAGAAAGCTCCAAATGAGCTACATTTCACGTTTATTTCTTTAAGGTACTAGATATTAAGATATTTATTCGTGATAATTCCCTCTCTCCCTTAGTAAATGACATCCGTTTAGCCCACCGGAATCAACAATTGATTTAAATTTATTTTCTATATATTTAATTCATTATAACTTTTTTCAGAATGATACTGGATTACCTCCTTACAGCCAGACGATGGGTGGTGGTTATTACCCCAGCGGAGACGAACTTGCGAATCAGATGTCTAACCTTAGTGTTTCCCAGCTTGGTTTTAATAAACTCTGGGTATGTTAAATGTTATATGTTTATATATATGATGTAATTAAGTGTTTTTTAATACATAATAATACAATAACAATAATAATAATATTTTTAATACAATAGTGATATTGTACATCTATATTTATATTAACCAGGCACTTTACTGTTCATTGGATGGCTGTCAAATATTTTTGTTATCGAAAAATGCAAATTTCTAATGACAAGTTTCGGTATAGTTATTCTATCTACTATTCGTCCTCTACATGTCGGTGTACAATCATGTTAGGAGGTAATGCGTAAGGTCTTCTTTTCTGGTTTTACCAGACTATTTGCACCTTTCGGTGAGACCTCTCCGACTTCTGCTGACTTTTTGTGTTCAGGGTTAAAGACCCTTTAGTCTTTGGAATTTCATTTTCCTCCCCATAAGTCAGCAGGGTTCTGGATCTTCTGCCCTCTTGGTCTTTGAGAAGTGGTGACTTCTTTTTCCGCCCTTAAGACCATTGGTCGGTTTTCACTTGTAACCCTAGGGCGGGACCCTTTGACAGTCGAGTCAGCTGAACACTGGGTTTTTAACGGGGTTGTTACACCCCACCCTCCTCCTTTCTCATCCTGGCTTGGAGCAAGCCATGGCGGAGTTGTCACTCCCCACCCTCCTCCTTTCTCATCCTGGCTTGGAGCAGGCCATGGCGGAGTTGTCACTCCCCACCCTCCTCCTTTCTCATCCTGGCTTGGAGCAGGCCATGGCGGAGTTGTCACTCCCCACCCTCCTCCTTTCTCATCCTGGCTTGGAGCAGGCCATGGCGGAGTTGTAATAGTAAACCTTAGTTATCCATAGTACAGTGAAGAGAAAGCAATGAAGTGAAAAAGTTGTGACCTGCCATCTGCAGTACATCTAGTGCCTGGTGGTGTAGCAAAATTGTCAACAAAATCTAATTTGGAATTGTACTTATTTCTCTCATGTTTTGTTTATTATTATTTTCCGATATTGGTGATGATAAAAGACAAATTTTAACAAGTATTTATAATTGTTGATTTTATAGAAAATAGCTTTCCTTCATCAATGTGTGAATAAATCTATCAATTTTAGACACTATGTGTTTTAGAAAATGTATCCAGTGAAACTCTTACTTAAATAAGTGTCTTTTTAAAAAAATGTCTATAGTCATTATTGTATTTATAATAATTAATATATTTATAATTATTTATGTAACTTATTCCATTTCTTTTCAGGGAAGGGATACAGTGGACTTGATGAAGAGCCGTGATATTTTGCCTCCTACTCGGGTTGAAGCTCCTCCGGTTCGTCTTTCTCAGGAGTATTATGAATCGACAAAAGTTAGTCCCGAGTGAGTATCATTTATAATATCCTCACCGTTAATAATTATCAAGATCCTAAGAAATCATCATAACTCACGTCACAGTAGTGCCTCTCTTTATTGTAATGTACAATAACAACTATTCCCTAATTGATATTTATTATTTATTATCCAATTGAAATTGGTAGGCATAGGATTTTCCAGTCTGTTTAAATTTAAAAAAATTTTATACCAGAAAAATGTTATCTGATTTTGTTAAATAAAGTATCTTTTTTTATTTTCAAAGATATATTATATAAAACAAATTTTTCAGACAAATTTGATTCTTTATGTTTCAAAATAGTTTAAATCCAAAATTTAATAGAAAAAAAAATTTGTGGCTTTATCCTAGACTGTTAAAAAGATTTTTTCTCAAAGAATTTTATTTTACATTTGATGTCAAATAAAATGGTCAGTCAAGAAATATTGTCGGGATCTATAATTAACAGCTATCTTCATGTTGAAATACCAAATGATTGTATGTTTCATTTACTCATATTTCAGTCTTTATCAAAAGCTTAAAAAATAAATAAATAAAATAAAAATAATATAAATAAATTGACTCACTATGGACAAAATTCGACTTAACCACTTATTCACTGGGGCTGCAGATATATTCTAGAATAATAGATTACGTATCGGTTCCGGAGGTTGTCGCTTTGAGTCGAGTTACAAGTTTTAACTTTTCATTTGTTTTCTTGCTAATATTCTCCCAGTTTGGGGAAAAAATGTAGTTATGGGAAATTTGTATATTTCCGTAATCATTTCATCAAGAAATGAATGTTTCAACAAATATATATCATCTATAATTTATTTTATTTTATTTGTTATTAATTTTTAAATATTTTTATTTGAAAAGAAAAGATATGTCCAGGACCGGGACTCGAACCCCCCCCCCTCGGGTCCTCTATCCTTCGAAATGCTGGTTGAAACATTTATTTCTTGATGAAATGATTACCAAAATATACACATTTTCTATAATTACATTATTTTTTCCTTTATAACACTCCTGATAATTTGTATTTCAGAAAATATTAAAAAGGAAACGAATAAACAGATAAAACTTTGAACTCAATTCGAAGCGACAACCTGTGGAACTGATAACATAGAATAAATTATATTTTCATAAATGGTTTCTATTATTTTTAACCAAAATAGATTAGTGTAATTATTTTTTAAATTGAACTTATTCCTCAATCTTATTCTACTAAAAGTGATCATACCAAGCTATTACAAAAGCTAGTCATTTAGTCACAAAGGTGTTTTAATTTGATAAATAATATACAATATTTGCTCAGTTTTATTTTTATTTTGTTTAATTATGTGTTAAAAAAAATATATATATAGTTATTATAGTTTATATAGTTATTGTTATATTTATAATAATTTATACATTAATAGGGGAGCGGAGGAGTGCCTCAGTGGTCAGGCACTGAGTTGCCATGGCGGAAATCCTGGTTCAAATCCCGCTGTAGGCAAAACTTTTATTTAGTCTGTTTAAAGCCGGAGATTGATCATATAGTATCTAGTACCCTCCTAGGGCTTACCCATCCTCTATAAGGTTTTATAAAAATAGGGTACCCAAAGAAGGGGGAAAATCTGGCGGTTGAGTGTGATCTAGGACAAATCACCTCCCTGCAGAACCGTTGTCCATAAAACAGTACAGCCTCTACCATGTAATGAACCCCAAACCAGTTCATGTGTTGTAGTGGTACAGTTTTCTTTTTTTAATATTTAATGAGCGATTGAATTAGTCAGTCGGTGCATTCAATGATAACACAAATTATGCACAACTTATTTTATTGTGCTGACATTTTGGCCTAAGATGTAGGCCATCTTCAGGGCTAGGAAAGAAACAGGCAATAACTGCATAAAACTTTGCATTACCAAGGGAAGTCGTAAAGATATAAAAGTGGATTTCTGTTTTTGCCTCCATTTAATGTGATTATTTATTTGACTGGACCACCTGACTAATTCAATCCATCATTAGAATTATCCTGTCAACTATTTTCCACCCAAACATTAATATTTAATATTTATTTCTGTCTGTTAAATTATTAATTTTTTTTTTTTTTATCAGGATATTTAGGTGTACGCTGACCAAAATACCTGAGACCAAATCACTTCTTGATAAATCTAGACTTCCTCTTGGCGTCTTAATCCATCCTTTCAAGGACCTAAACGTAAGCTGTGATGAATTAAGTTTTTTTTTTTAGTGATATGAAATATTTTCATCTTATTTACCATGTACTATAAAAATATATTTTTATTATTTTTAGCAACTCTCGGTAATCCAGTGCACAGTAATTGTGCGATGTAGAGCTTGTAGGACTTATATAAATCCTTTTGTATTCTTTGTTGACTCCAAGCACTGGAAGTGCAATCTCTGTTTCAGGGTGAATGATCGTAAGTAGAAATTTAAAGCTTAAATTATCGATTATTAGTTGTTTTTTTATTTTAAGGAATACATACAACTTTTTGTCCGATTAGGCGGAAAACAATTTTCTTATCTCTCTAAATCAACGACCCCAGTAAATAAGTGATTAAGTCAAATTTTTTCCAGAGATAGTTAACAGTATTGAGAGACGAAGAATTGTGTCGTTCTCGTAGTAGTTGGCTTTGAAATGGAGTTGTTTTATAAGCAATTAGTCCTTTTCAAGCCAACATATGACTTAGCCGCTTATTCACTAGGAAAATAACACGATTGAATTATTCTTTAAATCAAAATCAAATAGTATATGCTATAAGAACTATTTGAAAAAAAAAAAATATATTTTTAAAACTGCACAAAAATGATTAGGGTAGGATACCACTAATTTTGTTGTGTTTATTTTACCTAGCATTTTAATATTATTTTTATTATTAATATTTATTAAAAATTATACTACATAAAATATTAATGTAGTTATTAAATATTTATTGTGCAAAAATGAATAGGGATATTGCTAATTTTGTAGTAAATACTTTTCCTGGTATATAAATTATTATATATTTAATAACTGCATTAATATTTAATATACCATCATTTCTAATAAGGTTAAATGCTTTTTATAATAAAAATAATTCAAAAGTGCTAGGCAAAGTAAATGCAAAAAGATTAGTGGAATCCCTTTTCATTTTTGCGCAGTATATATTAATAAAATATATTCATTTCCCTTTTTATTTTATGCCAGTTGGATTATAGTTATAAATTTAATTAATTATTTTGATTTTATTGTTTCAATTAAAATTTAACGTTGGTGTAAATTCGTCAGTGGGAATTTTAAATTATTTAAATATAATCAATTTTATGTTAGAGAGGAAAATAGTTGACTGGAAGAACTAATGGAGGATGGAAATTGTTGGGAGGTGCAGTCAAAATATACACACAAATAAGTGAAAACTTATTTTTTATTTGTGCCTACGTTTCGACCTATTTTGTAGGTTATCTTCAGGGCCAATATGATTGGCTGCTCAGTGAAACGTGTCAATTATTACGACACATTTCACACATATATACATTTATTTGTGAGTATATTTTGACTGCACCCCCCAACAATTTCCATCCTCCATAATCAATTTTAGTATGGTTTGAATGCTGATTTTTTTTTTTTTTAAACTTATGAAATCCTATTTAATATTATGTTTAATTTTCTTTATAAGTTTTTTTCTTATAGTCCAGTCTATCTTTTGAAATCATATAATTCACTAATGCATATTTGTACATTTGACCATGGAAGAAGGTTAACTTCCAGGACTTTATTGTAAAATTGATTTTAAATCCTTTTTGACCTCAAGTGATGTTTTTACTTATGAATTTTAAATGATGTTTCGAAGAACAAGAATTGAAAATGACAAATGAATTTGTCGAAACGTATTTGTTAATCCTTCGTTAATGTTTTAACAAGATTTATCTGACTAGAATAAAGGTTTTTTGTTTATTAGTGAATTATATGATTATTATGTTTAATTAATTCCTAATCTAATTGATCTGATTAAGCCTAGAATAAGTTTTCATTTGATTTAAGTAACTTGTAAAATATTTTTGTTAAACTATAAAAGTTTAGTTTACTTTATCTAATGTTATTTAATTTTTTCATTATAGTACCGGAAGAATTTCAATATGACCCATTAACGAAGACTTATGGAGATCCTACTAGACGGCCTGAAATAAAATCTGCTACTATAGAATTCATAGCCCCGTCTGAATACATGGTAATTTATATATGGTGATAGTTTTTTGTTCTATGATAATTGATAATACATAAGAAACTGTGCTGTAATTCCCAGATTCACCTTGAGAATTGATCAATTTCCGTATTATTTCGACTGCTTCTCTACAATCAAGGATTTCTACAATTCAGTACATTGTAGGGATGAGCATCGATAGCTTAAATTGGCTGGAAATATCAATAGTTGTGTGTTATCGACCTCAATACATTCATTTATTTTCAAATATTTAGCTAACTTAGATAGAATAGTTATAGATTCCTAATGTGGTGTTAATTGATTAGGCGGTTGTCATGGACTAATCTGGTCTTTAACCATGTATAAGGAATAATTTATAAAACAAAAGAAATGCAGTTAAAAGATTTATTTCATACTATTTACTTCAAGAAAATATATATTAATTTGTCAGAGCATTAATTAAATATGTACATGTATACAACCATTTGAAAAATATAAATAAATTTAATTTAACTCATTCAATGTCCTAGCTAAAGAAATAATTTTTTTTTTTTACCTTGTTAAAACTTTTTAGACTGATCTTTATAGATCAAGTTTAGACTGATTAACTATATTAAGGCAAAGGGATTAAAGGGGTCAAGAGAGAGAGCCTTGTATCATTTTTCTAAAAACATTTACCTATAGTCACTTTATTTTATTTGTTAGTATACCAATATAATAAAACAGGTACGACCACCACAACCAGCAGCATATGTGTTCGTATTGGATGTATCCAGGCTGGCGATTGATAGCGGTTACTTACGCATTTTCTGTGATTGCCTGCTCTCCCAGCTGGAAGCTTTACCAGGGGACTCGAGGACAGCGGTGGCTTTCATCACGTACGACTCTACAGTCCACTACTACAGCCTTGCAGAATCTCAGGGTCAACCACATCAGATGGTAGTGATGGACATTGATGGTAAAAAAAATTTCTTATCTAGTTATCGCCCAATAAAACATTATAAAAAATTAAGAGAAAAAAAAAGTGTGTTAATGTAATAATCTATGTGTGGTAATGTTAGACTTCAAAACCGGTTACATCCATTTTCAAAAAATTTGCAGGGCTGATCAAAAAAGATTCAATTTAAAAAAATAATCAATTTAACAAATTGTGTATATTATTTTTCGTTATTTTGCTAACAATACTCTGCAAACAATGATTACTGACAATTTTTTATGATCTCTTTTTTTTATTTCATTTAATTTAAAAAATATGTTGGATGTGCCTGACTTTGATCAGAAAATATCGATATCTGGTTAGTTTATGGTTGATAAAAAATAAATAAATAAAATAGACATTTTTAAAAACAAACCGCTTTAATCAAAATAATTTATAATATATATACAAACGTAGTTTTGATTTGAAATGGAATCTTTTGGTATTGATGTTTGAAGGATGTAGACGATTTTGAAAGAAGAACATCTAATACATCATTTCTGGCATTAAAAACTTATTAAAAAAAAACATTTTTGGAAAAAAATGGATGTACTGGATTTCGAAAACAAATGCTCCTATTGATATATACATATTCTTTAAAAAGTATATATTGATGAAACAATACTTTGCGTAGTGAGATGATAAACACGATTGATAACGCTTTGATTTATGTTATCAATTAATTATTAATATCAAAATGGTAAAGATCTTACTATTGGTGTATGATACATTAAATAAAATGTTGCATGTAATTACAATTTCACTAACATCCCACTAGTGTGTTTATTTAGATATGATTAGAAATATTTCCCTTAGGATAGATTATGCTGATTCTTTAATAAATTTTATTTTATTGAGTATCATAAAAAAACATTTTTAAATCTTTCTTACAGGAATCTAACTGTTATGTTAAATTAAATGAAAATAAGTATTTTCAGAGCAAAAAGAAGGTTAGGTTATTTCACCACAATTTAATATTTTATTAACTTATTACCAACTGTTAACAATTGGCCTGTAAACATTTTAGGTGGAGAAACATGGGCAAGAATAGTGTCAACCATAAGGTTTAGTCGTGTTTTTCTTTCTTATTTTAATAAGAAACATGCATCATTGCGTACGAAAATTCAGTATTTTATAGATGTAAAACTAGCATAATTGAGTGGAATCCATAGAGCTAAAACAACAGTATGCAAAAATTCCAACTTCTTTTCCTTTAAAACATGCACTTATGCCACCACCCATTTGATTTTTATAATTAAATAATTTTAATGTCAATATTCTTCCTATTTAAGAAAAAAAAAAAGGGTAATATAATTCCACAAGTTGTGCTTTGTTTTAAATTTTCATTCCTTTTCCTTTTAATATTTTCCAGAAGTACAAATTATCATGAGCTTTAGTATGGAAAAGAGAATGTAATTATAGGAAATGTGCATATTTCATCATTCCATCACTAACATTTCGAGGTATGGATCATATATGTTTGTTTCAAATGTTTATTTCTTGATGAAATTTACCAAAATATGCACATTTCCCTTAATTACATTCTCTTTTCCATACTAAAGCTCACGATAACTTCTATTTTTGGAAAATATTAAAAATTAAACGAATAAACTATTAAAACTTGTAACTCAACTTGAAGTGACATCCTGTGGACCTCTAATTAATTTTATCATTGTAATTTATATTATTTATTACAATTTTTTTTTTCGAAATTAGATATGTTCGTTCCGTGCCCTGAAAATTTACTGGTGAACTTAAGCGAGTGCCTGGGACTGGTGCGGGACCTCCTGCGAGAACTGCCCAACAGGTACAGAGAGTCTTACGACACGGGCACCGCCGTCGGCGCCGCCTTACAAGCAGCTTACAAATTATTGGTACGTGTGTTAAATTTTTTATTTATTAATTATTATGTTATAACCTAAAAGTTGTTTGAAAAAACTATAATTAGGAGTGGAGGGGTTCAGTGATTAGTGGACTGAGTTGCTATGCTGAAGATCCTGGGTTCAAATCAGGCCGTGATAAATTATTTAATCTTTAAACAGCTTGTACCTGCAGACCCTCCTCCAGCTTACCAAGCGTCTTTAAAGTGGCTACCCAATTGGAGGGAAAATCGGCCAGTTGTCCTTTCTGCACAATGATTGGCTTGGGAGCTATATCTCCCTACCCAGTAGTGAATATCTTGAATAGCCTTCACAAGGCTTGCTGTGTTACACGTTTTCTTTTATTATTACAGTTCTTATGTGTAATTTTGTTTTTTAATACTATTCACAATATAGGCCGCAACTGGTGGAAGAGTTACTCTGGTAACGAGCTGCTTGGCGAACAGTGGTCCTGGTAAATTACCCTCCCGAGAAGACCCCAACCAAAGGAACGGGGAAGGGTTGAACCAGTCCCATCTCAACCCAGTCACCGACTTCTACAAGAAATTAGCACTCGACTGTTCTGGACAGCAGATTGCCGTCGATCTTTTCGTACTTAACAGTCAGTTTGTCGACCTTGCATCTTTGAGTAAGTATTCAGTTTTGAATTTATTACAAGTATTATATGTTAAAATTTATAATTAGTAATATAATGTTGGGTCAAAAATAAGATATTTATCGGTCAGTCAGATCCTGATAAGAAGGGGGTGTGGTCTATGTCGCTTTCTTATCTTTTCTTTTCTTTAGTCTACAAAATACTAATTTTGGCAGCCGCAGCCCATGAACAGTTGGGTATTATTTAAAAAAATTAAATATGTTTTATTTATTTATTTAATGGGTTATTTTCCAAAGTTGATAAAGAATAAGCACTATTCTGAATTCTAACAATAACCATTCTCAGTTGTTAATAAAACAAAAACAATTTTAATTTTCCACGGTTACTAATGATTTGAAAAAAAAAAAAAAAACAGCTAAATTGGTAATTATTTCGCAGGTTGTCACGTCGAGTTGAGTCACAACATGTTATTTTTAAAAATTAAATTTAAATTTTCATTTGTTTCCCCTTGAATCATGAGCTTTAGTATGGAATAGAAAAAGTAATTATGGGAAATGTGTATACTTCAGTGATGATTTTATCTTGAAATGAATGTTTCAATCATATATCGTCTAAACTTCGAAATGTTAGTTGAAACTTCTATTTCTCGATGAAATTATTACCGAAATCTACTCATTACCCATAATTACATTCTCTTTTCCATACTAAAGCTAACCATAACTTGTAGTATTGGAAAATAATAAAAATGAAATTAATAAATAAATAGTTAAAACTTGTTGTAACTCAACTCTATAACTCAAACTATAAGGAATCTGCATGATGTATCTCCTTTTATATCTTGTTTCAAATGTTAACGACTATGGTTGAGCTACTCATAGTACAGTGGAATCCCGATATTTCGTATCCCGATTATTCGTATTTCCGGCTAATTCGTACAAATTTGTCGGTCCCCAGAGAAAATCCCGATAAATGGTATAAAATCAATGCATTTCAGACCCCTCGATAATTCGTATTATTTTTATGCTCGAGGTCACTTACAACTTCAAATAATTCGTATTTCCAGCTTTAAAATTTCGTTACTTAGTACTGTTTTCGAAATGGGGGGAGAGAATAGTGAAGCAGATATGCCAGGGATCAGAATGAGAATAAATGCTTTCTAGGAAATCACTCAATTTGTATTGTTTTTATACACAAGTATGTTTGTATTGTTTAGAGGCACAGTAGATCCTATTGTTTTTTACGGGAGAGCGAGTGAGAGAGACAAGTTTTCTAAGAAATCTCATAAGTAATTCGTACTGTTTTCACTCAAAGGAAATTAGGGGAGTGGAGAGGGGAAGTTCAAGGAATTTTATTAAGCTTTTCCTACAATCACACTTTTATTTACAATTCAGTCTCGTTTTTGTTACCGTTGTGACACGTAATCATACCTCCAAAATACGTTACCCCCTCTATTGAAGAGAAACAACAAATCATAAACGCCGTGACCAGTGGCTGTAAGCTAATTGATGTATCCAAGCATTTCATCGTCCCTGGTTCCACGATCACATCAATCCTGAAGAACAAGGACAAAATCACTTCCCAGACTTGTAGAGAACTTAAAAAAGTGGTTCGTATAAGCAAGGAATTCAAATGTACCAGTTGGAGTTAATATTTGAAGGGAAAAAGCCTGAATACTTTCGTGCAAGCGATGGATGGTTCGATAGATTAAAAAAATTGCATTAATACGTTTTTTTTTATTTTGTACTCCCGATAATTGGTATTCCCGATAATTCGTACCAAATCATCAGTCCCTTGACCATACGAATTATCGGGATTCTACTGTATATCTATTATCGTTTATTATTAACATTATGCCATACATTTATTTGTTACAAATGAAATTCTTCGATAAATTTAAAATTGTCAGTCTAAAAGTTCCTACTACTTTAACGTATGGCATTTTTTTTAAATACTAGTGCATCTATATTTATATTGGAAGTCAATAAATACTAATTAATAAATAAGTAATTGTACCAATAACTGAGTATAATTGTTAGAATTCAGAGTATTGATAAATTTAGAGGGACGCTAAGGAACAGAGAACCATTCTCCCTTCATATCAGGTTGTGGCTCAGACCAATAAATTTCAACAATGATCCCAATAAGTAGTAACAAATATTTTTAAATATAAATAAGAATAGAAAAATTTGTTGTTTATAATAAATAATCAATAAGTTATGGAGAAGAAAATGGTTAGGTTGTGGTCAGACCTCCCCCCTGACAGTTTTCTTCCCCGCATATCTACAGAGCGTCGGTGAATAAGTGGTTAAATTGGATTTTGTCCACAGAGAGTTAAATGCTTTCAGATAACCAGAATCGTATCATTCTCGTAGTTTTTAGCTTGAAATGGAGCTGTAATATAAGCGACAACTTCTTTTCAAGCCAATGGCTTACTTATCCCCTTATTCACTATGAAAACAACTCGATTCCGCCTACTTAAGTATAAGAAACTCATTTTAGAGAACATTAGACTTAACCACTTATACACCGGGGGTGTAGACATATAAGGTCAACTAATGTTATTCAAGAAAAATATATAGGTTAGATCCGGACACTAAACCCTCTTTCTAGGGCTGTCTTTTTTGTGAGAGAATAAAAAACTTATTTATTCTGGTTGGTTTATCATCGATAAAAACTACTCAGTTATAACAAACTAGCATAAAATATAGTTACTTTTTAAAAACCTAGGAATAAAAATTATATAATTAAATTACAATACCGATCATTTGTTCTGTAACTAATAGAAAAAGATCACTTATTTTCAGGAAATGTAACCATTGAACATAATCAATATTAAAAGTTAAATAATACTAATAAATTTTTCTCTGAAATCAAATAACATTCTTAATAAATAAACTAACTAGACTTTTTGAAATTGAACGCTAAAACTATTTATAATGTACAATTACTTATAGAAATATAATTAATTTTTTATAATCTGGTACTAGTAATGATAATGTCTAAGTCGGTAATTCATTGGCTGGTCCTTGTGAGAGTAAAGACTTCGTTATTTTACAATTTTATTTAACTTTAATAATTTCTTAAAATGTTATATTGTATTGATGGTTACTCTTAAATATAAGTTTTTGATTTAAATACGATGAAAAATATTTGTTATTTCAAAGTTTTGTTGAACTGTAATGTTAAATATTTTGTCTGGTTTCAGGTGGTGTTTCTAGGTTTTCTGGTGGTTGCATCCACCTTTTCCCTCTGTTCTCAGTAAAGAACCCTCATCATGTCGAATCATTCCAACGAAGTCTGCAGAGGTATCTGTGTCGTAAGATTGGATTTGAATCAGTCATGAGGTTGCGTTGTACTAGGTATGTTTCTTTTTTGTTAAATTTTTAGTCTCCTCATTGGAGTTGAGTTGAAGAAGCTCTTTAGCATAGAAATTTTTTTTCAATTCCTGAATCTATTTCGTATAGTTTCTTCCTGAATCTAGACTCATGTTTATTCGAATCCCAGGTATCTAAAAATGGTTGTTAGAAAAAAATATATTAAACCATTGTCCAAAACTTCTCAAATTGGTATATGTGGTTTTAATGATGACACATGCAACTTAATTTTGGCTAATATTAGAAAACTAGAAATGGTAATTTTTTTTTTTTTAGAAACTCTAAAATGATTTGGTTAAAATGTTTTCAAATATAATTAAAGTCTTTTAGAATTTAATATTCATGACATGTATGTTTATGGGAATAACATATTGGAGTGGAGTGGAGTGGCTCAGTGGTAGAGCACTGAGTTGCCATGCTGATAGTCCTGGGTTCAAATCCTGCTCACTGGCAGACTTTTAATTACTCTATTAGCAACCGAAGATGGATCCCATGGGATCTAGGGCTCAATAAAGTGGGTACCCTTAATTGGGGAAAAAATCTGGTGGTTGAGTGTGATCTCGGACAAATCATCTCCATGCACAACCGTTTTCCTAGAAACTGTAGTCTCAACCATGCTCTGAGTCCCAGACCATTCACGGGTTGTAGTGGTACAGATTTTTTTCAATAACATCGAACTTCAGCCACAAGTAATATACCAGGTGTTACACATTATTTGAAGCTCCCAAAATTGTTTTATTTATTATCAAATTATTTTTAAATTTAGTATTTTACATTTTTATATCAAAGGAAATAACATAATTAATTTTAGATAAAGTTGATTTACCGAATGTGATTCTTAGTTTAAAACTCTAAACTACATTTTAGCATCCTTTCATGGTTAGGGAGGTTTTGGGAATTCTACTAAGAATCAGTTATCTAGAAATATTTTTTTTAATATATTTGTTTGAATCATGATATAAGTAATAATTTTCATTATATAATATGCTTTATTCCTTTTCAGAGGGTTATCTATTCACACATTCCACGGAAATTTCTTCGTTCGCTCGACCGATCTGCTTTCCTTGCCCAACGTGAACCCTGATGCTGGTTTCGGGATGCAGGTATCGATTGATGAAAACCTTAATGATATACAGACTGTCTGTTTTCAAGCTGCACTTCTGTATACTTCAAGTAAAGGTAAGTTATTTCTTACATTCGTTTTCTGCATTTTTAAAAATTTCTCCATAATTTTTTTAAATAGCGTTTATTTTTTGTTTGATTATGTCTAATCAAAAGAAATGTAGAAAGGATTTTACAACTTGTATAAGTAGGAAAAAACTTTTTTTAGTGGACTTCTAATTTAACCTTCTTTCAAAATCACCTTCTTGTTGAAATTAAATATTGTTCATTTGAGAACTAAAATTAGGTTTTTGGTTGGTTCACAAAATTGGGTAATTAGTTCAGACCACAAGAAAGTAGTTAAGGTTTTATTTGGCGCCCTATGTAAGAAGAATTTGGCTTCATATAATGGTTTCTCAATAACATATAGTATAGTATGATAAATATGATAGATATAGTATAATATCTTTTATCACATCGCCTTATTCACCCATTTTATCATCCATTACTTCTTAAGATCAGTCCCTTTAGGATTGAATTAGTGAGATCCTATTGGTAATAATTAATAATTATTAATTATTAGAGGCAGCTAGTCTAGCTTCAGCTTCCATTAGCCCTGAAGATGACCCACAAAGTGGGTCGAAACGTCGGCACAAAATAAAATAAGTACCCACTTATTTAGTGATTAATTTGACTGCACCCCCAACTATTTCCTTCCTTACTCCGATCTTCCAGTCAACTATCTCCTCGCTAGAATTAATAATTATATTTATAATTATTCTTATATTTTATTTATAATTTATTCCTCCATAATTATATTTAACTTGACAACACTGGAATGCTTAAACTTCTCCTTCCTCCTGCAATAATAAAACTAAATAAACATGAAAATAAATACAAAACGATATGGTTCAAATATTCATTTTTCACTCTTACATATGCATCACCTCAGTAAAAAATCTATCCAATACAGTAGAATCCCGATAATTTGTATGGTCAAGGGACTGAAGATTTGGTACGAATTATCGGGAATACCAACTATCGGGAGTACAAAATAAACAAATTAAAAAACGTATTAATACAATTTTTTGAATCTATTAAACCGTCCATCACTTGCACGAAAGTCTTCAATTCCCATTTTTCTGTGAAAACTCGGGCTTTTTCCCTTCAAATATTACCTCCAACTGGTACATTTGAATTCCTTGCTTGTTCGAACCACTTTTTTTAAGTTCTCTACAAGTCTTCTGTCCTTGTTCTTTAAAATTGATGTGATCGTGGAACCAGGGACGATGAAATGCTTGGATACGTCAATTAGCTTACAGCTACTGGTCACGGCGTTTATGATTTGTTGTTTCTCTTCAATAGAGGGGCTAACGTATTTTGGAGGCATGATAACGTGTCACAACGGTAACAAAAACGAGACTGAATTGTAAATAAAAGTGTGATTGTAAGAAAAGCTTAATAAAATTCCTCCCCTCATTTTCTTTGAGTGAAAACAGTACGAATTACTTATGAGATTTCTAAGAAAACTTGTCTCCCTCGCTCGCTCTCCCGTAAAAAACGATAGGATCTACTGTGCCTCTAAACAGTACAGACATACTTGTGTATAAAACAATATAAATTGAGTGATTCCCTAGAAAGCATTTATTCTCATTCTGCTCCCTGGCATATCTGCTTCACTGTTCTCTCCCTCCCTTTCGAAAACAGTAATAAGTGACCTTGAGCATAATAATAATACGAATTACCGAGGGGTCTGAAATCATTGATTTTATACCATTTATCGGGATTTTCTCCCGGATTTGTACGAATTAGCCGGAAATATGAATAATCGGGATTCCACTGTAATACAATTACAATAAAACATGCTCATGGGATTACAATATCCAATATCCCATACCTGTCCAAAAATAGCCCCAATATTATTTTTAATAGAGGAAGCATTTCTTGGAAAAAGAAATAAAGAGGTGATTTAATTAATGCCTCTAAATTTTGAAATTATAAAATCACATCCCACACATAATTTTTGTTGTATTTATGACTTTATTTTAAATGTTTCAGGAGAAAGAAGAATCCGTGTACACACGTTGTGCCTTCCTATAGCCTCTAACCTCTCAGACGTTTTGCACGGAGCGGACCAGCAATGTATTGTCGGTCTTTTGGCTAAAATGGGTTAGGATACATTTATTTATGTTGCTAATAAAAGAGCAGATAAGTCTGTTATATGTTTACAACAATAGTTTAAATATAAGATTTTGTTTTGTAGATCATCTACATTCATAATTTTCAGTCTATCCCAACTCTGTTTTTCTACCTAGTCAATTCAATGTAGAGATTCAGTTATATATTTTACAGTGGTTAGCTTTCCCCAAAGCTGATTTGAAAAAAAAAACTGTACCACTACAACTCATAAAGGGTTCAGTATATGGTAGGGTCTATACTTTTACGGTGACCACCAGGTTTTTTCTCAAATAGAGGCTTTACAGAGGCTGGGTGAGCCCTAGGAGGGTCTCCAGATTCCACAGGGTCCATCTGTGGCTGTTAGCAGATTAAATATTAAATTGCTCATAGCTGGATTTGAACCTGCACACTCGGCACGCTGAGCTACCCAGCTCCCCACAAAAGGCGGTAGGCAAGAAAAGAATTTTTCGACTTCAACTAGGCTTTGTATCTGGACCAAGGAATAAAGTGTCTTGTGCCTTACCGTACAATCGGAAATATTTCATTATTTAAATACTCTTTTATGTTTCCACTATTTATACAAAATATTTCTGGTTTAGACCAGGGAGTGGAGTGGCTCAGTGGTTGAGCACTGAGTTGCAATGCCGGAAATCCTGGTTCAAATCCCGCTACGGGCAAGACTTTTATTTAGTCTGTTTGCTGCCGGAGATGGATCATATAGAATCTAGGACCCTCCTGGGGCTCACCCAGTCTCTATAAAATATAAAAATAGGGTACCCATAATAAGGGAGAAAAACCTGGCGGTTGAGCGTGACCTGGGATAAGTCACCTCCTTGCAGAACCGTTCTCCATGAAATAGAATAGTCTCAACCATTTACTGAACCCCCAGACTCATTCACAGGTTTTTTTTTTTTCTGGTTTAGACCGTGTCACTAACTTTTTCGCCAACGTTTCGTCAGACATTCTGCTAGCTGAGTTTCATTCTCTTTTCTGCCCTGAAGAAGTCAGCAGCATGTCTGGCAAAAAAGTTAGCGACACGGTCTGAACCAGAAGATACCACTGAAGTATTTTGTATTTCATTATTTGTTCTACAAAGGAGTGGTATAACTGGGTGTGTATGTTGCTGGATTCCCGATCTCTAATTCCTGAGTGTAAAATTGCCTGGAGCAGATAAATCATTCATTTTTATATTCAACCGTCACTTTATGCTGCTATGGCTAATCGGACAATATTATAATGGGAGCTTTAAATTTTGCCTATCCAGATTTAATTATGATAGGCATTTTAACGAGTACCTAATATCGTACAGGCTTGATTGTTTTACTTTCTTTCTTTTTTTAATGAAAATAGTTGACCTTGTTTAAATATGTGGAAGAAAATGGTGCGGGTAGAGGTCAATAAATTTCTCTGAATATCAATTTTGCTACTGAATAAATATTTCTTGATATTCAGAGAAATTTGTTGACCTCTACCCGCACCATTTTCTTCCACATATTTGATTGTTTCACATTCATTCCGAAGGATGGCATAACCAAAAATTTGTTGATCCCTTTTAAAAACTCATATGGCCACCTCCCAGGCTATGAACCGGGCTTAATAGGTTGTTATGCTAACCACTACACCACAGGTCACCCCAAATTATTTATTTTGTTAAAGCTTAAATTTGAAGCCTAGCTTGTAAATAGTTAACATCTTGGATAAATTAACTTGTTATTACATGGATATTATTGTTTTGTATAAATGTTAAACTTTTGGTTTGGGGCTGGTTTGGTTTAACTGGATTATTTTCTAGAACGAGTATATTGCAGGTACAAGTGTCAATTGTTATTATTATCGCTATGATAAAAAATCACTCTTAGTTAAAGAAATGCAGCCCTTTTTTATTATTTTATAATATGACACTGGGGTTAAATAATATTTTGTTTATTTGTAATTTAACCAATAAATGGTGTCAAAGTTTTTACATACATTACGTAATTCAGGTGGCAACATTATTTATTTATTTACCTTTTTATGTTTTATATTTATATTTGTCTTGTCTTAAAAAATAAAAAGACTTCTTGTAGTTGTAATGTATAAATCTGTCAAGTAACTTCAGTAGTCAAATAACATCAAATTTTGATGAAAACTGGTAGTTATCTTTTACTGGGAATAACCTCTGCCCTCTACACATGTAACATTTACTGTTATCCAATTTTCTTTCAAGACTATACAAAAATATTCTAGTGAAACAAATTGTGATTGAAAAAAATTAATTTAATTACAAAAATTTTCTAATAAACTTTTCCATTTCACAGCTGTTGATAGGTGCCACCAGTCATCTCTTAGCGATGCGAGGGAGGCCTTCGTGAATGTAGTGGCTGACATGTTATCAGCGTTCCGGATCACCCAGTCCGGAGTATCCCCTACCTCCCTCATCGCTCCGACTAGTCTCTCCCTTCTTCCACTATATGTACTCGCTTTGCTCAAATATGTAAGTTATTTATGTATCTGTTTAAATTGAAATCACAGTATATATTTTTTTTAAATCAAATATCGATTATTGGTTATGCTTATGATGGTTTTGTTAATGTTTCCGTATTCAATGGAGAATATTGATCGAGAGTGGTGTCAGTAAGAAACTTAGGACAAAACTCATAGTTTCGTCCTAGGTTTCAAGCCATCATCAGTATTTATGATATTGACAAAAAATAATGATAAAAGGAAATTTAGGTCAAGTATGATACAAAAATAAAGTAAATGTAACCTCGAGGTGGATATATGAAGTATATATATCTACAGCTCTGGTGAATAAGTGGTTAAGACGGATTTTCTCCAAAGAGAGTTAACTGCTTTCAGGTAACCGGAATCTTATCATTCTCGTAGTTTTTGGCTTGAAATGGACTTGTAATATAGACAATAACTCCTTTTCAAGCCAATGCCTTACTTAGCCCCTTGTTCACTATGGAAATAACTCGATTTCGCTTTCTTAAGTACAAGAAACTCATTTTGGAGAAAATTAGACTTAACTAATTATAATTCACCAGGGCTGTGGTTAACAACTTTAAATTATTTATTTATATTACATATATTTATATTTTTTGTTGATATTGACATGCTTCATAACAATATTTTAACAAAATTGTCTAATGCTATATTTGATAGTTATTGACATTTAATGATTGCACTATCAATCTAAATTAAAACATGCAACAATAAGAAAAGTCACATAAAATTAATTAAACAATTAAATACAGAATATTAATATACAACAAAAGCATGCATTATCTATTACATATACTTGCTCATATCTCATTGCAAACATTTAATGTGGGCCCACTACTTGACTACCATTTTTTAACATGCATAAAAGATAAGAGAACAAAAGAACAGTCATTTGTTTGTTTTGTTTTTTTTATAGTATTTTTTAAGTCTATCTAAGAGCTGTTCGCTCAAAACAGTGGTTATTATAAAAATGTTTATATTTGTATATAAAAACTGTTTATATAACATTTTTTATTTTTAAATATTATAGTAACCTCCTCTTATTTTACAATAATATATAAATATAAAAAATTAATCAGCTGTTGTTACCATACTATTAATTTAATACATTGCCTCCACATAAATATGCTAATTTTTACTTTAAATAATAATATTTGAAATAATGTGAAAATAGTGAAACAAAGATAATGAATTTAAGAAAGTGTTAAAATAGAAAACATGAAAAATATAAGAACTGTTACTATCTATATCTTCATAATAACAGTTACTATAATTAATATTTACTATGTTGTTGTTTGTTTAACCCTCCAATAAAAACTTGAAGGTTTATGTTTTGAGATACACATAATCCACATTCTACCCTCAGTCAAACATCTCTTATATCCAATATGTAGTTTGTACTAATTCAAAAGTTGTAGATACACATTTTTTTTTTTTTTTTTTTTTTTTTTTTTTAAATGATTTTATTGAATTGTACAACTGTAATATTATACATCTAGTACAAAGGCTGTATGAATAAACAAATGCATGAAAGGACGTGTAGAGGCACTACCCATCGGCAGCACTCTACGTAGATACACATAAATATAAATTTGTGTATCTGTGCATTATCAACTTTGTCACAGACTAAACAAGTTTTTTATTTGTGTTATTTTATATCTAATAATTAGTTTCTATAGATTCAAAAATTGTAGTTACACAAGTATAATTTTTTTTGTTTTTTTATGGTATGATGTTTATATAAATTATTAACATTTTAGACCATTCTACCGTGTTCTGTTGAAGCAACATATTTTTCCATCTATATAACTTTTTGATAATAACAGTTTGTTAATTCAACTTCATTTTTTTTGCAGATTGCTTTCCGTGTCGGCCAGAGCACAAGGCTGGATGATCGAGTCTACGCTATGTGCCAAATGAAATCCCTGCCTCTCTCTCAGTTGATACAGGCCATATACCCTGATCTCTATCCTATTTACAATATCAACGAATTGGTAATTATATTAGTTTTTACGTTTTCTATTTTACATGATATACCCTCCTACGTAGTTAGGTCCAAAAGTTTCCGGCCTGGGATAGAAGGAAAGGACAAAGAAAAAAACTGGTGTTACTGTTTTTCCAATATATTCTCCTCTAAGTTCAACACACTTAATATAACGCTTTGGAAACATTTCTATACATTTAAAAATAGTTTTCTTCATTGTTAAAAAAATGTTCTTCCACTGCTGCTTGGAGCTCTTGATCAGTGTTTAATCACCTCCCACAACGGTCAGATTCTTTAGGTTGGCATTATACTCGCATAAAAATTCATTGCAGCAGTGAACTCAACTCGTTCCTATTTTTGAGAATTTTTGGAACCCATCTGACACTAACCGTGTTCATATGCAAATGTTCTTTGATGATCCTCAAAACACTTGTTTTTGAAAGCCCCAACCTCGCTGGTATTTCCTTGGTTTTCAGTCGCCGGTCAGACAGCAATTCAGATTCCGCAAGTTGGATTGTTTCAGAAGTGACAGCTTCCAATGGGCGACTGGGACGCGGGTCATCTTCTAGACGTTCTCTCCCTAACTTAAATAATTTTACCCATTCTTTCACTGTGGAATACGAGGGGGAGGACTGCCTGTTTACACAATCCAAGCCCTCTTTAATTTGCGCAGGAAGAAGACCCTCTTCACAAAAGAATTTAACAACCGCACGGTACTCGAGTTTGAACATTGTAAAAATGGGGAGTTTTCTTGAAGGCTGGACACTGACTGACAGGACTGAGGAAGTGCCGGGCAATGGGTATGGAGTAAGCAGGCATGGATCTACATAGGCGTGCAGGTCCCGGCACGTTTGAAGGAGGGGAAGCAGGACAGGCCGGAAACTTATGGACCTCACTACGTATATATTGAGGATTTATACCTTCCTTTATATATTGAAAATTTGTCCAATTATTAGTTTGGAGATGTCATTTCGAATAAATTCACCCCCGACCTGCAACGTGTGGGTTCTAACAAATAGTTTCACCATTTAAGGAATTATATTTTACCTCACCTATTTGTACACCTTTTGTGATTTAAAAGGTGTACTAGGAAGTCACATAGTTTCTCTAAATCTAATTTTTATAAAGAATTAAAGTATCAGCAATCCAGTTTTGAACCTTTATATACTGCTCTTTCTTCAATTTTTAAATAAATGTTTTAGTGTTTAATATATGTTTTTCTTTTTTTTTTAATTTATTGAAATTTAGTACTGTATTAAATAATACAAGTAAAAATAATTAGTGATACATAATGGTATAGATAAAGGCTAGTAGAGAAACTATTCAGTGGTAGTTCTCAAATAATAAATTCAACTTAAAAGGCCACGAGGCCATCTTCTTTTCAGATGTCTCAGAGGATTATCGGGAATTGAAGAATGAGTTAGGTTTAAAACTAGTGGATTCGAGCAGGGATTAAGTTTTTCATGAATAGACTGGTATCGGGTTTGGGCCAAATCAGCAACTAATGGCAAATTGAGGTCATCATGGATGATTTTGTTTTTAACAAAGTAAGGAGGGTTGAGAATTTTATGAAATATTTTGGATTGTAAGGATTGGATCCGAGAGGAATTCATTGGGTTAATATAATTAATTAGGTGCTTAATGCTTTTGTGTAGTAAGTGTTGAATTTGCCTGAACCAGTTTCTTGTCGTTTTCAATCTAGTATGAGGATTCCAAGTTAAACATTTCTTAAGATGTAAACCTAAGTATCGGGTCTGTTCTACAAGAACCAACAGGATATTATTAAAATTAGATTTCATTTACTTATTGCTATGAATAAAAGATGTCTTATTTGTGTATTGAAAATTAATAATTAAACTTAAAATCTACATTATTTTATAATCCCTAGTTATAGAAAAATGTTATTGTTATTATTATTTATTTTTTTATTTATTTTCCATAGCCTCTCATTACAATCGGAGAAGACCAGGTGGTGCAGCCACCTCTGGTTCACCTGTCGGCTGAAAGAATAGAATCGACAGGAGTATACCTTATGGATGATGGTTCTACCATTATCATCTATGTCGGTCACAACATTAGTCCATCGATAGCTGTATCCTTCTTTGGCGTCCCGTCGTTCTCTGCCATCAATTCAAATATGGTAAGTTTATTTTTAATGATAGTATTTTATTTTATTTGTTATACCTTTAAATAAATATTTATTTGTTTTCTTATTATATAATTAACAGTTGGTGGATGTTTATCTCTTTGAAAAATTCATAAATTCTTTATTAAACGTATAACGAGATGCCTTACAACATGAAATTAAGTGTTACAACATACAGTAATGCAATACCTGCTGTTTATAGCGATAGTGAATAACTACAATAATTTATCATTTGAATAAAGAAAGAAATTAACTCACCTTGAGAGAATTTAGTTGTCGAAATTGTCAAATTTAATTGTATAAAATTTTAATTTTTTTATCTTAATAATAAAAACTCTGTGGTTCAATCGATGTTGATGGGTTCATATAAATATAATCCTAATCAAGGTCAAAACAGTTAATGCTGTATATTTTGTTTATTTAACATCATTACTCAATCTTATGCTACTATGGCTAATCAGGTAATGCTACAGTTGGAGTCCAAAATTTTGCCTATCCAGGTGTAATTAGGATAGAGATCTTTAATGAGTACATGACACTGTACAGGGTTGAGAACATCACTTTACGTCCCCTCTGAAGGACGGCACATTCAAGAATATTTATTCTAAAAAAATCCTATTGATATTTATTCTTAAAAAATCCTAAGGCCACCTAGCAGTTTGCCTTGCGCATGATCATTGGGCACAGTAGGTTGTTAAGCTAACGACCAGATCACATGTGACCCTGTGTATAGTTTGTCATTGCTTTATTACTTACTGAGATATCCAGTCCAAGCTTCTATGCTTGATGGTGTTTATAAAATTGTTGACTTTTGTTGGTGGAAAAAATTTTTTTTGGATCCATCCCTGAATAATATAAATAAATGTTGAACGATCTCTGTTGGGATGTATGAAGTATTATTTATATATATATATTTTTTTTTTCAAATGTATACTGGTTTTTTTTAGAAATAATGAGCTATAGATTTTAATTTTTTCGTTATTCTACTTAAGGAAAGTATTCTATATTAACAATATTTTCAGTTTGAACTGCCCGAACTAAGCACACCTGAGTCTAAGAAACTGAGGGGATTCATCAGTTATTTACAGAACGAGAAGCCAGTGGCACCGACTGTCCTCATCATTAGGTAAATTAGAGCATCTTGATTTATTTGTTATTTACAATAATTGTAACTTTAATTTTCTTTATCCTGCCGATCCACTTTCGTTGTGACATAAATCTTAAACTGCCGGTCTCCAATGCATAGTAGTCTGTATTAGCATCACCAGTTAAAATGTTGAAATTATGTTTATTTGGGGGCTTTTTTTTATTTTATTAAATATGTTTTATAAAATTCTAAAAAATTCTACAGAGCCCAGACTGTTATATATTTGCTGTCATTTAACTAATTTATTCCATAGTTAAAATATAATTCTATAAGCGATAAGCGATATAAAATAAAAATAAATTTAAAAAATTTCCATCATAGAGCCCAACAAGATTCATTTATTTTTAATTTCCATTCTTCAAAAAATATTAGCTTTAAGTTTTTAAATGATTGGTCCTGTTCTTTAAAATTTTACCATACTAATACTAACTAAATTATAATAATACAATAAAATATTTAAATGTAATCAATATGCACGGATCATCTTAAGTCACGAACTAACAACAATATTAACAATAGTTATAGTGAATTTATGTAAAAAGGCACAATCACTGTACAATAATTTATACTATGGTGTATTTGAAGAGAAAAAAAAAATCAAATATTTATTTAAATAAATTAACTTCTAATACATTTGCATTGCTATTAGGGATGACAGCCAGCAGAGACATTTGTTCGTCGAGAAGCTGATAGAAGACAAGACAGAATCTGGTCATTCTTATTACGAATTTTTGCAAAGAGTAAAAGTCCTCGTCAAGTAACAAATGGCTGAGATCTCCCCCAGCTGTACCAACCTACCAAAGACTATGTCGTGTGCTGGCGAGGCATGGCAACGCATCTTATGTCCATTATAGATTTCTAACTTTTTTATATTTTCTGCTTCTTATTCATCGTAATGAGAAGTTTTAATTGATGTTACATCAGCTACAAAACTTTTATCCTGTATAACAACACATCATTTTATATAGTATTATATATATATAATAAATATATATATATATTTATATATGTTTAAATAACTTTGTAAATGTTTATATAAAGAAGATTTAAAAAAAAAGCGGCGAATGGGACTGCGTATTATAACTAATATGTACATAAATAAATAGAAAGAGTGAATTTATTGTAATGTAAATGTAACTATTATGTAATATATATATTTAGCGGTGTTGTTAGCGATCACCATTCCTTGGACAGAGGCAAGAAAAGGGAACATTGCCGACGGGGTGCCTTATAGGTACGATTGACACATTATTATACAAAATATTAATTTATCAATTATAATGAAAATTATATAAATGTTTAGCTTAAATTAATTTGAAAAAAATAAATATATATATATATGGCCAAGGACTGCCTGATATAATAGCATTGAGAAAAAAACAAAACACAAATATTGATATATGTGTAAAGATTTTTTATAAGCGTCATTTTTATGAATTTAGCTGTGATGCTTTTATCATGCACTTCTTTATTGTGTGCGGGCAACGTAGAATGTTAAAGCAGTTGGCTTATTATTGTTTTTGTCGTTTGTTAATTTTATTATTTTTAATTATTATTGGGATTGAAGTGTACATACTGTTATAATTTGAAAACTTGCCCTTTACTTATTAATTTATTGTAAAAGATATATTATATATATTTATAGATATATGCATGTTTATGTGTGTATACATTATGTTTCTGTATACGTTCACAAACATATTTTGAAGATATAGAAAGTTGTTAAACTGTATTTGGTTTTTATTTGTCTTACAAACTCATATAGACTTTGTAGTTAAATGTTTGTAAGAGTCTTTACTCTCTATTTCTCTCAATTATAGACTCTTTATAAAAGATTGTAAATTTTTATTGTTTAATGTACGATACAAATTGTTATGATATTATAGGTTTTTTAGTTAAAGGGTTGAAATGAAAATGCAATTTATGTAGAAAATATACAATATAAAATGATGTATTTAAATTTGTATATGATGTGCTTTATTTTTTTTAACCCTGAATAGTCCTGGAAAAAAAATTATATATACTTGTAGCCCAACTGTTTTGGATATGTATTCGTAAAGAATATCTGATACAAAACTTTTATTAGTTGAGCAAGGCTAACAAGAAGAGGCTACAAAACATGGTTTCGCTGGTTTACTATTTATAAAATTATCAGGCACATGTTCAATGGTTCTTGCCAATGCACACCTAATAAAAACAATTATTTTAAATAGTTTTAATAATTACTTACTTTCTTATATCGTGTAAATGAAATTTAGTGACCAAAAACATTTTTAGATATTAACAGAAATATCCATTATGACTAGCTTCAATGAGATTTATGTTCACTCGTACAATTAAAAAAATAGTTAAGTAGAAGAATTTTGTTTTTTGACGTTTTGTATTAACATTTGGAATTGCTGTTAAAACTAGGAAACTCGCTTTTTGGTCCACATGATTACCAAAAGTGTTAACTTGAAGGCCAAAATAGATTAATGTAAAATATTTCTCTATAATACAAAAAAAACTGTTAGTGATGTAGGTCAACAATGAATAGATTGGGACTGGTCCCAGATTTAGTGAAGGCACTGGGTGATAGCAAGGCGGCTATTTCGGTTTTTGAGGGAACATCGGCTACTGTCCGCTATATAACAGGGTCACGAGCTGTGTTTGATTTTTTTTTTTTTTTTCTCTCGTCATCCAGTTTGATTGATGAATGCGCGCATGTATATGGGTGTAGGCGCGCTTGCACGAATGAGGCATTGTTGTGAGGTATTGCTTCCAATGTGAGCTAAAATTTTGTGGAGGAACCGCAGGCGTTGATGACCTAAGGGTTTTATGCCTTTAAACACAAACAAACTGTTAGTGATGTAATATTGGCGTTGCCTAGCAACGGATCAAGGAATTACTTTTTGTTTAGTCTTTTGTCATACCTGATCAGTTGAATTACAAATATTTTTAAATTTGGCAAACCACTGTTCCTGACTACTTTTAGCCATTATGCAGAGCCTAATGTACTTTTCTAAAATGTAACTAGAAAAAATGGGGAATGCATCAATTTTAAAAATAAAACAAGCTACATGCTATTCCAATATTTGAATTTTAGGACTGTTATTTTAATACAGAGAATGCAGTGGAATAAGATTAAAACTTTTTTGCTTGAAGCATCGAACAAATATAAGGTAAATGTATGTATTTGTTCATGTAACATAAAATTGATCCAAAAATATTAACTATTTATTTTTAATTTAGTATTTTGGTTTGGCCATTTTATGTAGTCCTAAGTACTGGGCCCTTAACTATTCCCATGTTTTGTATAGCATAATGAAGTTCTATTGAAGTTAATTTTTTCACCTTAAAATACATCAAAAGCTTTATTAAGGTGACATTTTCTTGGGGAAAACCTATATTAACCTATATAGTTGGTCAGGGAGGTGATTTGTCTGAGATCACTCTGTACCACCAGGTTTTTTCCTAATTAAGGGTACACACTTAATAGAGGACGGATGAGCCACAGCAGGGTCTGCAGACCTCACAGAGTTCATCAGTATCTGTTAACAGTTTAAATAATTTATCTGTCACAACTGGATTTGAACCTAGAATCATCAATGCTGTACACACTGAGCTCCTCCCACTCCCATTTCGAGGAAAAATGTATTTTTTACATGAATTTTTTGTTGAATGTTTTAAGGGAAAAAAATATCAACCAAGTTTCTCCTTTAAGATTTAAAATATCTAATATTTTACCCCATTTTGTTACGTTGCTAATCAGACTGAGTCCTATCATGATAGTTTGAAAGTAATGTCATTTGGAGCTACAATACCAATTATGATTTTTTTTTTTAAACTCAAAAATTTAATTTGTCAGAAGGAGAAGACGTTTTGAAAGAAAATGATTATTTACAATTTTTTAAGAGAAATCAGAAGCTTCAAGGAAGCACTTTGATGTTACTAGGTAGATAATTATTAGATTTTTTAAAAAGACTTTTGTTCTATTTTATTTCATCGTCTTAAAAGAAAATTAGTTAAATATTTCAGAGCTCTATTTTAATGATTGTATTATTAAATATTCAAAAATTAAGAAAAAAATAAAAAAGTAAGCCGACAGGAGCGATTATTTGATGTAGTGTCACTGTTGTTTTGGCAGAAAAACTTCTACAGATGAATTTTTGTGGCTCTGGCAATTCTATAGCTGTAGATGTTTTTTGTCTTAAATGCAGAATTAAAGCCAACACCTGAGGGGCAAAGATTTTAATAGTAATAATAAAGGTACTTAAATGAAATGAACATTAAGAAAAAAAATCAGTTATTTTATTTATTGAAAATTAGTTTCTAATTATTAATAATATAAAATTATTAGCTGAAATAAAAGTTTTTAATCTGATTACATCTGTGTTGGTATAGGACTTGGGCTTACTAAGTGAGTTTCAAACGTGTGAATCATTTTTATACATGTTATAACCAACATCCTGTGTAAAATAGGCGGAAGAAATTAAGTGGAGTACCTTAAGTGGCTGGGTCTTCGAAGATGGAGGGATATAACTGAGGATCAAGGGGATTGGTTGGCTGTGGGTGAGAAGGGCTGGGTACTTGCAGGACTGTAGTACCATAATAATAATAATAATAATAAGCAATTACAGAATAATAAAAAACTCCAGGATTTAAAATGCTGACTTGCTGCCATGTTAACAAGAACATTAGCATTAGATTATGCAACAAGGGAAATGGTAATTTTTATTATAAATAAAAGTGACCATGTAATTGATATTTCTTGAGAATGAAAAAAGAATTACAACTCGCATAAAAATTTAGTGTACTTTGCCTTTTAATATGTTTAAAAGTAATACAAATTTGTGATTAACAAGTCTATTCTTCAAGAGACTCTAACCCTCCAAGAGTTGTAGTACTATGGAACAAGAAGAAATTTAGTCTTCCTTCTTTAAAGAAATATATTATTAGAAATAAAACAAGTGTTATGTTTAAATAGACATTTATTACTTCATTATTGTTTTAATATAAATCTTTGATTATGAAATGACTAGTTTAAGCTTCCCCTTGCATTGTTTTCACCAGCTGCATTATTAATTTTCTTGCCTGCAAGAGAAAAAAGTTAATTTAATTCAATAATAATATTTTCTTATCAATGAGTTATTCAATAATAATTGTATGAACCAACTTACATAAGGTAAAGTTATTAGGGATCACTGTATCAATGATATTAGCTCTCTCAACTTTATAAGGAGGATAATAGGTCTATTGTGACGCACCATTTGGTTAATTATTATTATTGCATAAATACAGTATTTCTAACAGAACTTCACTCCAGAAGTTACAGCTAATTTAGTACCAATATAATATAGGTTATATCATTTTCATTGGACAGAGGCGAATGGAGGGAGATATTAGCAATGGCCATGGATTCTTCGAGGACAGTAGAGCGCGGCAATGAATGAATGAATAATATATGTTATAAAGATGAAGATATAAAAATTATGATAAAAATATTCTATGATTGATTGTGTGTTTACAGATAATACCTATAATTATAACTTACTTTTTCTGAATTCTTTATAACACATTCTGCCATATTAAACCCAGCTACACAATCTGTTCCTTCAGCTAAAATAAAGAATTGTAAAAACTATTTTTAATAAATTCTTTGATAAATATATATTATTTTGCAATAAATTGTTTTTCTTTTCTTTTTATATTAATATTGATTTTTATATTAGGAATTACTTGGTATTCGTTAAGATTATGTTGTTAACATACACAATATAAAGTGCATTTGTATAAAGCTTACTTATTTTATAATAGAAATGAATTTTCTGACTAAAACTTACGGTTTTTACACATCTCATAAACCTTTAGTGCTTCTTCTTTATAACCTGGAGTTTTTAAATCATTTATTATTTTTAAATTTTCATCTTCCTTGAATTTTCCATCTTCAGACATCTGAAAAGTTAATTAAAATTCTTGTTATTACATTTGTAAAATAATGTTCACATATATAGTTTCAAAATTATTTATTTAACATACCACATTCATTTTCTTCGAGACACATGATATCATACACTAAAATTGAAAAAAAAAAAATTAATAAAACAAAGTACTGTAAACTTTCTGATTAGTTAAAATAAAATTGTATATAATTAGCAAAAGCATTAAGCAAATGCCTTAGTAAAATCAATACAAATTGAACTATATCATTAAAAGTAAATAAAAAATTTAATATTTATTGAATTTTATCAACTTTGTATTTTATTTTTTATTACATAAGAAGGGATAGATGATGATTGACGGTGAAGATAAATAAATTTTTATAAGTATTTTCCTCTTGTTTAATCTGCAAGCAATTATTTGATTTTTATTTATATATAATAAAATAATTATATAATGAATAAATATTATAATGTAATTTTGCCATTGTAGTGGAATTTGTTACTATTTTGTAAAATTTAAGATTTATCTCATTTGATTTTCCGTTTATGGATATTATTGACATAAGTTATCTATTAATAAATCAATCATTGTTACAAAAGATTCAAAATGTTTACTGAAAGTATAGTATTAAATATAATTTAGCTTTAATCACCAAATTTGATGAATTATGTAGATAAAAAAACTAATAATAGAATGTATTTTCAAATCTTATTTTAAAAAGCAAATTTATAATTTATCTAAAATCTGGTGGTTGAGCGTGACCTACGACAAGTCACCTCCTTGCAGAACTGTTGTCCATGAAACAGTACAGTTTCTACCATGTACTTAACCCCAGGCCTTGCACACAATGCATATAGTTTAGTTAATTTTTCTAAACACTATATAAGATGAACCATACTACAATTTCCACAGGGTTTTACTAAAACATTTCCTTGTATTCTTGTATAGGAGCAACTTTAGAGTTTAAGAACTAAACCAATTTTGATAAACAAGTTTTGTTCAAGATTCAACATGAACATGAACATGAGTTTAAAGATGAACCAATTTTGAACCACAGTTATAGGAAGAAGAAGAAAAAACAGGAAAAGGAGCCTAGGAAGAAAAAAAGAAGAGGAAAAAATGTTTAAAGGTCCTTTAAGAAAAAAATAATAAAAAAACTGCAGCTGTTTCCTTAATGGGCATATGGCAAGAAGGGCTGTCTGCCTCATTTGAAGATGATATTTACTATTATAAATATTTTGAAAATTCTTTTCATTTATTTAGATATACTAAAGTATATTTCGAAATAAACTAATGTTTCACTAGTTAAACATTTCAAATTCTAAATATTCTGAAAATTACATTTAAAAAAAACAAACTTACTTTGCATGGTGTGTATTTAGCATCATCATGCTTGGCATCTGTTTTAAACATTTCAAGACATACGTCTGAAAACAAATAAAACAACTTTTAAAAACATATAACTTTTCGGAATGGCCTTGAGTTTATAAATAAGGAAAAGAAACAGTTCTCAGTTATTGAAGGATAATATATATGAGCAAAATATAAGTAATAATAAGCAACACAAAATAAAATTGATCAGAGTAAAATGTATGTTTGCACACAAAACTACTCGACCTAAATTAAATCCAGATTTAAAACCTGATATTATTAAAATGAATTTAAATTTAAATAAAATTATTTGCTTATTATATTATAGATTTATAGAGACATATGGGGAATTGAAATATAAATTACTAGTTTAATTATTTGTTATGATCATTTACCAAAGTCTATATTAGTGTCTACTGCACATTCTCCCACATGTTTGATTATTTTACTTATTAGTTTGGCATCGGTTTTTTCTTCTGCATACTGAAAAATTAACAATTATAATATAAAATTATTGTAAAAAATAAATATACTAAAAGATATTGATTATTAATGCACCAACTGCTATATACACACACGCCTACATATAATCGTTTGTGTAGAGTTTATTAGAAATCACAAAACATACAAGGTTAGCAACATAGAGATTTGTTCAAGATATTTTATTTGCTTAGTATATAAAATTTATATATATATATTTATAATTATAACTCAATTTATTAGTCACTAAGATTTTCTTCATCCTCATTCCACAGAATTTTTTTACTCTTAAAGCATCAATAAAAATGCTTTTTTATTTTCAAAGAAGGGAGGATTCATAGGTAGCCCAAATTTATGGCAACAGGACAGAATGGTATTATAATGAATTTTATAGAAAACATAGAGCTGTGGTTTTGAGCCATAGCAAATTTTGATTTATTTTTAAATGACAGTGGTTGTTTAATAGCTTAAATTTGGAGTATAATAGGAAATGAAACTGTTGACAATTCAATAAAGTGCCACATTACTGAAGTTCTTTTTAATTTAAATGTTAATTAAAGATCTTAAAAATTGACTTTCTCAATAAATTCAAAAAAAGTAATTAGAAATTTGAATAATCTTCTTATGAAAACCATAATTATGCATTTTGATAATTAAAAAATAATTATTTTTTTTGTTGATTGAATTGATTGAGTGTTTTTTGTGATTTATTAAATGTACAATACAATATATAATTATTTAAATAGTAATTTGGATTAATAATGCTTCAAAAATGTATGTTAGTTCAGAAAGTGGTATGAAAATAATCAGTTGTTTCAAAATACCCGCCATTACTAAGTTTTTTCAAGTATTGCCCCCCCTCTTTTTGCTCAATTCTAGAAACTTATTACTTTAATAAAACTGTTTACAAACTACATTGTTTGGATTAATAAAAATTCTTAGTTACAATATGTACAATTATTAACGAAAAAAGATCTTACACATGCAGTAAATAGTAAAATAACTGCTGAGAATTTAAGTATCTCCATGATCGATTGTTACAATAACTCAATGTTAAACACATTGTGGCTTCAAATCAGTATATATAGTTGCATTTTCAAGCTATCTCATTAATCTCGAAGCAATTTCCATTGAACGAGAAAGGAAACAGATAAGAAAATTGCTTCTTAATGACGGTTTAATGTGAAACAAACGATTACGGTCAAATAAAATCATTATTCGCTAATGAATAATTTAGCATTGAAAATTTTTCAATTTAAAAAAAAAAGTAAATATAATATTTACAAGTTGCTTATGACTGTCATAAAAAATGGTCAGCCACTCAATACTACACCCGCATTGAACAGTTTCCAAATAACCTATTTATTTCTCGTTTCTCAGTTTTTTTCCAGTAAAGATTTGTGTTATTATCGAATTGTCGAGTGCTGAGAGAACTTCGGAGAAGAAGAATGAAGCTGTTTTCAAGTTTTAATTATTACAATAAAAATTTTCGGGATAGGAGGCATTTCAATTTTTTTTCTCTATCTGGCGGGAAAGGGAGCCAGAACACAAAACTTCTAAAAGATGGTGCCCCCGTTGTAAGCTGATTTATAAAAAATAGTGGATCTTGAACAAAGGCTTCGGCAACGTCATTCCTCTCGTGTATTAAGGACGGTTGATATTATGTTCGAAAAGTTTTTCCGAAAGTGATTAAAGCAATGGAACACTACCTTTCAAGTTTATTGTGATTCTTCATGATTGCCCTTGGATGTATATATATTTTTTTTTACACAACTACAGAAAAGGGTCAATATTCCCAGTCGTTTTTTCTACTACAGCCAGATGAAAGTTCCTCAACAGTTTATATGATGCCTTAGTTTCTCTGATGGTTTAGAAGGTTTGTTATGTATACAAATATTACATGTTTGTTTACAGGCTGTTTGTCAGATATAACTTGGTGATATTTTAGATTTTATTGAAAGAAACATTAATTATACAGTACTTAACTATGTAAGTTACCTAAAAGTTTTATTAAATCTCAGTTCGTAGAAGGCTAGAAAAAACAAATATAGTGAAAATATGAGGATGTGATATCAGAAAAGCACCTGTAGTTTATTAAAAACAATTAATTTATGTAAGTAGGATGGTTAATGATTAATTATATTTGAAGCTTCTCTTGCAATAGTTCATTATATATAATTTATTAAATTAATTTTTTTACGACTTCAGTTCATTCGGTTATGTACTTTGCGGTACCTATTGTAGGTTAACTAGTATATTTTAGGTTATTTATTTATTGAATGATCCATTCTCAAGACATTCCACTCAATTTAATCAATCATTTATTTTCTCATATAACATTTTAAGATAAATGTAGATTATGTAACATCTCAAAAAGCATTCTTCTTCCACGATATTTTGTATTTTTTAATTAAACTTTTCTATAATCGGGATTTTTGTTATTATTCAATGCATTTTTTGATTTAACTATGAGTTATATTATATGTTTTATTACCTATATATATTATTTCACTGCTTCACTGGTAGATCTACAAACTGCGACATCCTTAGCCGAGCTTTATTTTGACTTAATCCATCATATTATTTATATTTAAATATTAACATAACATTTTCGATTTTCTATTGATAAATATGCCCGTGGCTTTACTATGAAAACAATTAAGTTTCTGAAAAACCGTCACTTTTTTTTATTTTAGCCCATTACGACAATATGGCAAACGTTTTGGTGGAAGAAATCTTCAAGTACCTCATATCGCGATAAATATTTTATGAAACATTTGTTTTTAATTAAACTTTACTATTATATAAGTACTAAAGTGATGTGAATTACTTGTTAAAATATCAATTAGTTGTAGTTCCTACTTTCTTTTGTTATAGATAAGAAAATAAACTTATATTCTTATAATATTATTTCCTTGAGGATTTTATGAAAACAGAGGAATTTAAAATATTTTCAACATACAGAAATAGTTTTGAAAATTTACCACATCTTCAGATTAATTATTAAATTCATTTATTAATATTTTACTTCATAAACATCTTTATTGTTATGTTATGACAGTATTTCATTATTTCGTTTTATAGACATTTTTTTTACAGATTATTAAAGATTTATGGAAAATGTTATTGTATTCTTTATTTTATATTGAGATATTGTCTATACCTATATAAGCCTCAAACCTTGAAAACTGTCTGAAATAATTTTTTGTTTAAATGTGTGTTAGATTAATGCACCTTTTTAAATTTCTGGGAAGTATATGTTTTTATTTTCTGTTTATTGAAATTAGTTGTTTCTTAAATTCCTTTCAAGTTTTTTCGAGTGATTGATGTTTAGTTAATTATTTTAACACTATATTTTGTTGGCGACTTTTCAAGATGCTATCGTTCCGATATTAATGTCCTAACAATAGAAAAACTGTAAATTCAGTCAAAGCCTTTTACATCTGACATCTCTAGAACCTCTAATTGTGTACTAGGCACTATTGAACAATCACCTATATATTGACCTAGCCCATTATTTCACTGGAAAATAAAACAAAAAGAAAATTTAACTGAGTATAACATTTCATATTTCTTTTTATCATTTATATACTTTTATTCCAGGTACTTATATTCCATATTATGATATTTTAGATTGCATATTGTATAGAGAGCTTTGAGTTTCAGTGCTAAAGGTCCTAAGTTAAAATCCAGCTGTGGCAGGAAAATTATTTAATCTGTTATTAGCCACAGATGGACCCTGTTAGATTTGCAGATCCTCATAGGGACCCCCCAGCCTTAAGAATTACGTACGCTTAAATGAGAAAAAAATATTGTGCGTGATTTCGCACAAATCACTTCATTGCACAAGTGTTGTCTTAGAAACAGTACAGTCTCTACCATTTACTGAACCCAAGACCCTTTATGGGTTGTAGGAGTACATATCGATAACAAAGTCAAAATAGAAGAAGGAAAAAAAAAATCAGCTGGTTAGTAATCATTTTTGATTACCTCGTTATCAATCAAAGGAGGGGACTCTTTGATCAAACCATACATTTTGTAGGACAAATATTTTTTCAAATAATTTAGATAATTATCTTGAGATTTAACAAATAAAACAACCAGTAAGTAATAAATTTTTGAGAATCATCAAATTTACATATTTTATCCTTGCTACCTCTGTTAGCTACCACAATCGAGAATTTTCGCACAGGAAATTGTTGGGCGTCTCACCGAAACGAAGCTATTCACGAAAATTCAGCTTGATACTAATCAAGTGAAAAAATGGACCTTGGATCCTGGACTAATGAGTCCTACAGTAATATAATTAATGACAGTTATCTTAATTAAAAAGTTTAATTATTTCAATAATTAACATTTATGACTGACCAAGTGGACAAATATAAAGCTCTCTAAAAATTCCAGATCAAAACATGTAGTTTGTGTTAGTTTCAAGATATAAAAATAAAAGTTTGTGAATCGTGAAATGATTATCTTGAGAATTGACCAAAAAATTATCGGACATACATTTACTCCCTGATTAGATATTTTATATGTGCATGATATGGCCATTTATCAATATAGAGAAAAAACAATGAATTTTAAAAGCAGTTAATCGAGGGCCCCCTAAAAAATAAAATAAAAATTTAATGATGAATCTTTGTAATCAATCTTTTCCATTTTGCTAATTGCTTTATTTGAATTGTTGTATTCCGGCCCAACTTCAAGTATATCTCTATTACAATTCAACTCGATACCGGTTTGATTTGATTTTGATAGAATTATAGGGAGAAGAAAATGTTCTGGGTGGAGGTCAAAAGATTATTCCTTAAATAGTTTAAATAAACTTTGGTTTTTTAAAATAGTTTCACCATTTGACCCACGTTGCATGTCTTCAATTATATATTGTCATACTTTTGACCATTAAATCCTGAAGAAGACCTCCAATACGTGTAAAAATGTCGGTATTTTATAAATATTTTATCACTATTTAAGAAATTATTAGTTGACCTCCACCCTTTTCTTCTCTATTTCTGGACCATAATTATTCAAAATAGAACAAATAAAATCCTCTTGGAGTTATTGATAGCCTTTTGGGTTGTTTCTTCCAACAATTATAATCAAACTAAAAAAGAAAAATTTATTTTATTTTTATTTTGAAGATAAAATATTTGTTCAGGGCCGGGATTTGAACCCGGGTCTCCCACGTCTCCGTTGTGGTACTCTGCCAATTGAGCTATCCTGGCTCGTACCATGGTCAGACAAATCCATCCTCTTTGCCGATCCCATATCCCTGTGTTCTCGCAATTTAGGATGTATGCAAGGGGAAGAATGTTCATTGAACATTACTTTAATTAAGATCTTGTTCTTGAATCCCAGCCCTGGACAAATCTTTTCTTTTCAAAAAGAAAAATATTTAAAAATTATAACAATTAATAAAAAAATAAATTATAAATAATATAATGACGTAAGTCAGCAAGAACCTAATTAAAGTAATGTTCAATGAACATTCTTCCCCTTGTATACATCGCAAATTGCGTGAACACGGGGATATAGGATCGGTGAAGAGAATGGATATGTCTGACCGTAGTAAAAGCCAGGATAGCTCAGTTGGCAGAGCACCACGACGGAGAGGTGGGAGACCCGGGTTTGAATCCCACCCCTGGACAAATATTTTATCTTCAAAATAAAAAGATAAAGTTAAAATTTTCGGTATTATTTAAGGTTCATTGAAAGATAATAAAATTCCTGAGGAGGGACTAAATTTAACCAATATTAGTAAAGACATTTGTATAGTTTTAATTAACAGAGATAATGGTATAGTTTTAAAAATACACATTGATTAAATTCTAATCCAAAGAGATAGATTAGGACACATCAGATAATTTTGAGATAATAGCTGTTTGGAAA
Source organism: Troilus luridus (assembly GCA_964056705.1). Classification (NCBI taxonomy): domain Eukaryota; kingdom Metazoa; phylum Arthropoda; class Insecta; order Hemiptera; family Pentatomidae; genus Troilus; species Troilus luridus. The sequence goes on from OZ057412.1 coordinate 198,641,227, forward strand.
TAATTAACCATTTTGTAATTGCTTGCAGGACTAATTTTTTTTTCCTGTACCATTACAACCTGTGAAGGATTGGGGTCCACTTTATAGAGACTGAATGAGCCCCACGAGGCTCCCAGATCCTAAAGGATCCATCCCCGGCAGTTAACAGATTAAATTAAAAAAATCTACCACAGCCAGATTTGAACCCTGTCCTTTGCCACAGAAACTCATAGCTCTACCACTGAGCCACTCAGTGCAGGATTGAGAATGAATAATTATTGGAGATTATTATATTATTGCGGGAGAGGAGTGGCTCAGTGGTAGAGTACTGAGTTACCATGCCGGAAATCCTGGTTCAATTCCCGCTGCAGGCCATGATTTTTATTTAGTCTGTTTGCAGCGGGAGATGGATCATATAGGATCTAGGACCCTCCTGGGGCCCACCCAGCCTCTATAAAATATTATAAAAACAGGGTACCCAAAATAAGGGGGAAAAATCTGCCGGTCGAGCGTGACCTAGGACAAGTCACCTCCTTGCAGAACCGTTGTCCATGAAACAGTACAGTCTCTACCATGTTCTGAACCCCAGACCCTTCATGGGTTGTAGTGGTACAGGTTTTTTTTTTTTTATATTATTGCAGGATTAGTAATTTATAATAATTTGGGTTTTCTGATGTTCTAGGAAAATGGAGAAAGAAGTGTATTCCAAGTCGACTCAAGCACAAGGCCCCTATGATGCCCTCGACATGTTCCAGTCTTATTATTGCAATTATCCAACTAGCTACTTACAAGGATTGAAGTACCAACTGAAGGAACAGATGGGATTCAATGGAGACCCTGGCCACTTAACTTCTCTTTACTCCCCAACCGTAAGGAAAACCCCTCCGAAACATTCTGGTCATGAATCAGGTCCTGCGGTAGAATGTCCGCAACACGGGCATGACCCTCAGAAAAGTGCTATGCCTATCAAAACGGATGATCTTTCCAAAGAGGGTAGTGACAACGAAGCCCCAACATTTCACTGTCTCCACACTCGCCCTTCGAGTAGTTCCACTTCCGAAGAGGGTCAGAAGGGGAAAGTCGAGTGTTTTTATTGCGACTACAGTAATATTAATAACACCGTGCTGAAGACTCACCTTAAAAAACACAAACCTGAAAGGCAACTACCGTGTGATAAATGTGATTACTTCACTTCGCTAACGAGTAGCCTGAAATCACACATGTTGAAACATACTGATGAAAAACCGTTGAAGTGTTCTTATTGTGATTACAGCACTAAGCACAACAGTGCTCTGAAGCTTCACTTGAGCAAACACACGGGTATTTATCAGTATTCTTGCCCGCAGTGTGATTACAGGACTGCTAGCTCCAGCAGTCTCAAGTCCCATATGCTGAAGCACAGCGATATCAAACCGCTCAAGTGCCCTTTTTGCGATTATTGTACAAAGCACAAAAATGCTTTGAAACTGCACCTTAGCAAGCACAACGGGATCTTGCAGTACGGTTGTCCACAATGTGATTATAGGACGGCTAGCGCAAGTAGTTTGAAGTCGCACATGATGAAGCATAGTGAGGTAAAACCATTAAAGTGTTCTTTTTGTGATTATTGTACAAAACATAAATCAGCTCTTAAAAATCATTTGAAAAAACACCCTCACATTCCCTTTTTGCCACATTCGTTTTTAACATAACATCATTGGGAACAATTCTAAAGATAAAAATTGTCTTTTCTTTGTTGTTATTGGTATGGTCATGATGTACAAAATTTTCATTTGTAAATTTGTTCTTTATATTTTGATAATTTCTTGAAGTTTGTGATGTTAGTATAGTTTGGTTAGTATTTTAATGATTCGATATTAGAAATGAAATGTATATAAATGTTTAAGTATAAGGTATATTATGTCGAATCAGTTATTGAGTGATAAAAATGATGAATCGTCGTTTTTTTAATATTTCAAAATAACTAAAGCTTTCACTATAATATTTTAAAATTAAGAATATGGTTATTATTTATTTATATATGTATATATATATATGTATATATATATATGTATATATATATATATATATATATATATATATATATACACATATATACATACATATATATTATCTTTGTGTTAAACACTTAAAACTTAAAAATCTCTAACTTAATCGCTAATTCTGCCATTAGATTTTTTTTTTTTATTCATATGAGAATTGTATTCTAATTAATGTTTTAAATTGGACATCATCTTACGGTTCATAAAATAAAAATTACTGTGTAAAAGTCAAGAAGTATTTTGAAAATAATTTATTTTATTTTATGAATACGAATCTTCTGGGGGAAAAAAGGTTATATTTGAAAGTTTATTTGCTTCATTGGTAATTATTCTGCAGGTTTTCTCTTCGAGTTGAATCAAAACTAGTTTTAACTTTTTATTTGTTTCCCTTTTAATATTTTCCAAAAAATACAAGTTATTACGAGCTTTAGTATGGATAAGAGAATATAATTACGGGGAATGTTTATGCTTAGGTAATTCATCTAGAAATAAATGTTTCAACAAACATATATCATCTGTACTTCGAAATGATAGTTGAGGCTTTTATTTCTTGATGAAATGATTACCGAAATCTACTCATTGCTCATAATTACATCCTATTTTCCATACTAAAGCTCACGATAACCTGTATTTTTGGAAAATATTAAAAATGAAATGAATAAACAGTTAAAACTTGTAACTCAACTCGAAGCGGGCAACCTGCGGAACAGATACTGCTTCATATATTATTTCTCTTGATGAACAACATTCTGCAAATTTTTTACTTAGGTTATTGAATGAGGGGGATTGAAAATAGATTCAATTAAGATTTGATTGTTGTTAATTGCCCATAACTTAGTTCATTCTTTTAATTAAGTCTCTTTAAATCAATTTATTAGATGACACTAAAATCCTATCTAGGTTTCACTTAATATCAGCTGTTAAATAGGAATTGAACATATGTTTTATATACTTATTGGTTAACTCAATTTCGTAAGGTGTATTTATTTATAACTTTGCATAAAACTTTGGAAAATCATCAAATGTTGTGATTATGTTATGATGGAGCTTAGTTTGACTTGTTTTGAGATAGCAAATCTCTTAGAGATAGCAAATCTGAAATCGACAAAGTGGTGAAATTCATTACAAACTGTAAATTAATAACCAATATTTGATCCTCCATTGTCCCTGCTATAGATGAATTTGTTGTTTTTTCCGATTGCTTTATTTCCTTATTATAGTTGCATTATTTATTAGTATGTATGTGTATATGACTATTTTATTTAATTTATTTTTTTTATTTTTATTATAAATAATTATAAAAATAAAAAATCTACAGGCGTTGATGACCCTAGGGTTTTATGCCTTTAAGCAACAACAAACAAACAATCCAGTTCTAATGGGAAGCACCTCAATAGCACTTGCGTTGCATACACATTTTTTTTTTTTTTTGTGAGGAAATGGTAGATTGAATATAGCTTTAGATATGTTAAAAATGGTTGGGGGGGGGGGTACATTCAATAAATTTTAAACAAATATGTACAACTTATTTTAATTGTCTAATTTATATGCCATAATAAGGGCTGAGAATAAAACAAAAGAGAATAACAATATCAACAGTCCAGTACCAAAGAAAATTAAGCAGTGTATGTATATAGACAGAAATGATAGGAACGAAAAGAATGAAGTATAATAAACAAAAGGTTAAATTATAAAATAATCGATGAGAAATTAAAAATAGCAAATTAAATTAAATTGATCTTAAATAGTAAGAATTTATTATTGTGTTTGTATTATTTTGGACTTATTTTTCCATAATAATATTTAAATAAGAGAAGATAATACCTAGTTAATGATAAATATGCTGAAAGGCTTGTAAAATATCTTTTCGACAAAATCAATATAGTGCGACACTAAACTTCTTTTTGGTTCTGTAAAATTTTTAAAATGCCACGACAGTTTACTTTACTTCATAGGCTTTATTAATCATACATGATTTCTGTTTTGTAGTTGCTTTTGACTAACATAATTATTAATGTTAATCATTTTTATTTTTATTGTAATTATTTTTAAATATTTTTGTTTTGAAGAGAAAAGATTTGCACTGGCCAGTATTCGAATCTTTTCAGGGCAAATCTTTTCTCTTCAAACCAAAAATATTTAAAAATAATTATTAATGCTTGCATTAGTTTTTTTTTTGTTTTATACTAAATTAAAGATTAATGATAGTTTTTCTAATAGACTTTTATGTAGTGTCTCCTTTCTTACATCATTTAATTAAAGTTTACAACTCTAATTGTTTCAGGTTTTTGCTTCATATTCAGGAAATTACAATTTTTGTTTTCAATTAAAATTTTCCTGTTAGGTTAGGAAAAATCTATAACTCAAGTAATTAATTTTTTTTAATCTGTTAATATATCTGCAGCCTCGTTGAATAAGTGGTTTAGTCGACTTTAGTCCTAAATGAGTTAATTGTATTGTACTGAGGGAAGTGGAATCGTGTCATTCTCACAGAGCATAAGTGGCTAAGTCAGACATTGGCTTGAATCGGAGTTATTGCTTATAATATAACTCCATTTCAAACAAAAACGTAAAACAATAAAACTATTCTGCTCCCCTCAATACAATTAACTGTCTGAACAAAATTTGACAGCCACTTATTTATCGGACTCCATATGTAGACCAAATTATTTCTTTACCTACAAGGAAAATATGAGAATAAAAAATTTTAATTTCTTGAAGACAGAGCAAAATTTTGAAACGTTTTCAGTTATAAAGCATATTAAGTGATATAAGGAGGGATATATTGTTTTTATCATTTTACGTATTAATGATTTAGTTTTTGACTGGTTTTATTCTGTGATTTTTTAAATTTTATTTTAACCAAAGATTATTGAAACTAAAAATATTAATTATATAGCTATAAACATGAGGACTTATAGATTTATATATTCTTTGTTAGATTATCCTCCATTTAATCTTTTATTTAAAATATACAAATCTGGTTGTAAATTATAAAATGCCAGTTTTTTTATCTAATACTTGTATTGAAAGATGTTGATGAACAATATCTAGAAGGGATTATGGAAGTATTCTAGAGAATAGAGGAGAAAATATTCTGGGAGGTAAAAAAAAAAAATCAGTTAAATGTAATGATAAAGCAAAATCTCTTTTTAATTGTTTCCTCTAACGCCCATCTTTGTTATCACTGATCACTGATGAAGACTTCCGATGTCTGTTGAAACGTTGGTTATAAATAGTTCTTCACTATTTTAGAATTTATTTTTGACCTTCAGCGTAACAATTTTCTCCAGTCAGCTAATAATTATTCAATATTCTACAGAATTATCACTCAAGAGATTTATTGAGTACAAGAATAATTATTTAGTTAAATTAACGTTACCACAAAAAACTGGCATTTCATATAATTACAAGACCAGGTAGTAATTAAATTAAGATTTTAAAATTATTTTTAATAATACAGAAATTATTGACCAATTATGAAATACAGATGATGGTCGATGGTGATGTCTGAAATCAAACAGAAATGAATTTTTACTTTTTATATCGCTGCCATGCTAAATTAATGAATATAAAATATATTCACACTTATTGCTTTTTTTGGTTTTCAAGAAAAGTAGTGATTTTTATGTTTACAATTTTACAACGATATACTCATGTTTCAAATTGTGTTGACATCGTTGTCTGTGTTTTTGGTCTTTTTATTTACATAGTCAATAAGGTACATGAGTAATATGAGAAGAAAATTGTTGAAGAGGTAAATAGGTCAAATATGTAACCCTTGTCCGTCGTTAGATCTTTATACATGATTTTCCCTACTGATTATTACTGAAAATTGTTTGTTAGATATGCAAAAAGTATTAAGTATTATAAGAATTTTCAACCGGTTCTGGCTTGTCATCTCTCGCTTGACTTACGATCGCAGGAATGAAGAAGTAACTATAGAGGTGACTTACTATCGATATAGGCCTAAATACCAGTTTATGTGTGGTGTAGTAGTTAGCATAGGATTCGCAGCCTGGCAGGTGCCCTTAGGATTTTTTAAGTGAGTAAAAAGTCCTTGGTCTTCCGAAAAGAACGTAAAATGGTGATTCTCCCATGGTGAGACTCCCATTTTACATCACTTCCGGAGGAGAAATATTTACTCCATTAAAAAAATTCTAAGGCCACCTGCTCCTTGCAACCTTGGGCATAGTAGGTTGGTATACCATGTTAAGTACTACACCACGGGTAACCCCTTAAGTATTGTTGCACATAAGGGTTAAACAGGGGAGAATAGTTTTTAAAGATGTAAATTTTTTTTTTTATAATTATTTTATTGAATTGTACAACTGTAATATATACATCTAGTACAAGGGCTATACGACTAACTAGATACATGAAGGACATGCAGAGGCACTACCCACTGGCAGCACTCTAATAACATTTCTACAATATAAGGTCCCGAGGCCATCTTCTCTTCAGACACCTATGAGGATTGTCCGGGATGGAATTGGATGCCAGGATGGAAACTAGTGGGTTTGGATGGGGCTGGAGTTTATTATGGAATGATAGGTATCTGGAATGGGCTAAATTGGTAACATATGGAACGTTAAGGTCTTTATGGATGGTTTTATTTGTGACAAAATAAGGAGCGTTTAGGATTTTGCGAAGGATCTTGGATTGCAAGGATTGAATACGAGAGGAATTTGATGGTTTGGTGGAGTCCCTTAGTAAAGATGTAAATGAGAATAAAAAAAGAAATAAAAATTAAATAGAAAAAGGACAGATAAGGGATTGATAAATATATACACACACACATATACGTACATATTTTAACTCTGAAGAAGGCCCAAATGTTGTTATGTATAAAGTAATTGTTCATTGCTGTTTTTTTCATTTCGGAGCATTTCGTAGCCATCATCTAGATATTATAGATAATAAATATAATGTAGCTAAAGTAATTTTGAAAAAAATTAATATATATATTTCTCATGTTGTTCTAGATATATATCTACAATACTTTGGTACCGAAGAATGTAGAACAACAATTATTAGAAGATAATAAGAATACGTAATAAAATTGAAAGAACAAAAAAAAAATTATAAATTAAACCAAACGTTTAAACTGAGAAGAAATCTCTCATGGTAGATATTTAGCGTTCAATTATGATTTGAACAGTTATGGTAAGCTATGAAGTCCTCTTGTTTTGTATAGAATCCCTAATGTAAACTTAGTACTTATATATATTCATATACTTGTCCTCATGTTTAGAGCTGGTTGTATCAATTTGCATGTTAATTGTAAATCTTAGTTTAAGGTATTATATTGTTAATTACATTATAATAGGTTATCAATAATTAACAACTACAATAACCTTAATAGGATTTTTTTAAATTTTAGAATATTTTTTTTTAAATTCCTCGTTGTACAAGTATATCATCATCACATGGCGCTATGGTTTATGGAGGACCTTGGCCTCCTCAACAATTCTCTTCCACTTTGACCGATCTCTCGCTGCTCTTCTTCATATTCTTACCCCCAGGAGCTTAAGGTCTGCTTCCACATCGTCCAGCCATCACATTCTAGGCCTTCCTCTTCCTCTTTCTCCTTCTGGACGTCTCTCCAGAATCGACTTTGGGAGCCTTTTTTTGTCCATTCTGTGAACGTGCCCCAACCATCTCAATCTTGCTTTTTTAATACAAGAAACTATGTCAGGTTCTCCATATAGGTCTTTAAGTTCTTGGTTCCTTTTCGTGCGGAAACAATTTCCTTCCTTGGTTGGGCCATACACTCTTCTAAGAATCTTTCTCTACGATGTATTCAATAATCTCTCATGCTGTTTGGTTAGAGTCCACGCCTCCCCACCATAGGCAACGACAGGACGATTTTTTGGACTCTATTTTGGAACATGTTTCTGAGGGAGCAATAGCATCTGTTACCGTTTTCAATCCTCACCTTTATTTCATGTTCCAGTCTGTTGTCTCCTGTAATAATGTTGCCAAGATATTTAAATGTCTTAACATTTTCAAAACTGCACCCTCTTCCTTGGAGATATCCACTGGATGACAGTTTCCTGGATGAGAGCATGTATTTTGTTTTATCTTTATTTATTGAGCCCTGCCTTCCTAGCTGCCTCTTCACATTCCCATAATGCTTCCAAGAGCAGGTTTTCATTTCTTGCAGTGATAACCACATCATCAGCATATGCGAGGTGTTGGGTCATGTTGTTATAAATACACCCCTCTCTTCTTGCTTTCATTATCATTACTATTTTCTGCAGCACCAAATTAAACAACACTGGAGAAATAGGGTCTCCTTGTTTAACTACTTTTTGAATAGGGAAGTCTGGACATTTCTCCCTGGACCTTAACCACACCGCTACTATTCTGCAGTGTCATCCTTATCAATCTGATAAGTTTTTTAGGGCACCCAAGAAACATCAAGTTTTCGTACAGCTCATTTCTTTCTATGCTATCATAGGCCTGTTTGTAGTCAATGAAGAGGTGGTGTAGTTCTACGTTCCATTCGTTACATTTCTCAAGCATATTCCTGATGGTAAATATGTGGTCAACAGTAGATCTTCCAGGGCGGAACCCACATTGATAGTCGCCCAAAACTGCTTCTGCTGTTATCATTAATCTTCCCAATAGTAGTATTGATAACACTTTGTAGATTGAACAAAGCAGTGTTATCCCTTGTACAAGTATATACGGTACTTAAAAAACAAAACAATAATTACATAGCGATAATCTCATCCTTATTATCATCTTCATAACACAATAATTTTTTTCATTTAGTTTGTCGAACAACTGGCTTACGTTTAAATAGCATTAAATTAAATTTTAATGCTAAAAGCCTGGTGGTGGTGGATTTTTCATTTAATTTTCACTTGCCCACTCTGTTTGTTTGTTTGTTCATTTTACCTCACTTTATGCTGCTATGACTAATCGGACTATGTTTCAGTGGGAGTCCTAAATTAGGGAGTAGCTGACATCATACAGGCTTGGGAATCCCATTTTATATTCCCTCCGAAGGAGGTATAGTCAAAGGGATATTTACTCCATTTAAAAAAATTCTAAGGGCAAATTGTGGTTTAGTTAACCTTTCATTTACCCGCGACATTGGGTATAGAAAGTTGTTATGCTAATCTCTATACCAAAGGTGATCTCTTTTTTCAGTTTTTATTACTATTAACACTTTAATGACCACTCACACAAAATGTGTGTGATGTTACCGCCCAAAGTTTTGGCCGGTTTCATGATTTCTGGGCTATGATTTGAACGCAAACTGGTTTGGATATTGCTATTGGCTTTGCATTCATAATTTTTGATAATTATTGTTTTATTACCTGTTTTTAATTAACTCTACGCCGGCAGGAACAGAAAAAGAAAAAATATAATGAGCTTAATCAAATTTTAAAAAACCGGACATATCTAATTTCTTTGTATTTAATAAATATGTATATGAACATGTGTATATCAATCGTATTCGGAAATTCAATTACCACAATTTAAATTAGCAAATGCATGGATATAAATTAATGACAGTAATCCTGCTACATCTAGTATCATTCATTTCAATCCCTTTCAGTTAGAGGAATAAAACAAATTGGTTAAAATTTTTAAAAATACAAAAGGATATACAAAGAAATTATTGTGTTTTTTATGCGAATAAAATTAGAAAACCTGCTTATTTTATGTAAGATTTGACCAATACCGTTACATATTGGTTAATGTGTTGTTCTTGGTGTAAATATGTTGTTTAAAGTGTTAATTTGGACATATTGAATTATTTCATGAATTCAAAAATACTGCTGGCCCCACATTTGATTACGTAGATTTATGGTTGAAGTGTTAATGAGAAAAGGTTATTACAAAGAAATAAGGTCAACATTCAAGCGTAGTCCTATCATACTTTGACTTTACTGACAGATTGTCAGATGTCTGTTAATCGTTAGAACAACATTTCCATAGTAACCATCAGATTAGGCTGCCTTTATCCTCAATTAAAGCTATATCAATGATGACAAAAACAACCACAGTGAAAATTAAAACTATATGAAGGCTATGGGGAAAATTTGTTTTCTTAAAATTAGGCAGTAGCGGTTTCTGATAGATGTTTTCAATGGCAAACACGATGAACATTTAGGAAAAACTAAGTTACCTCTTTTTTCCCCTGTGGTCATCAGATATGATGAAAATAAAATTGAGCAATATATTGCTCATCTTCATTTACATATAACTAACCAACCATTTAAAATAATTTAAATCATTTGTAATAATTTAAAAAAAATTATGAAATCATAAAAATCTTGTTATTGTTTAAATTTTTTTTTTAACTTGTTGATTATTGAGAACCTGCTGTATTTGATTTTTAATGGAAATACAGTAGAGCATTGATTATTCGAATTGGTTTTGTGGAAAAGATATAAGGAGAGTCAACATTCTCAAAGTCATTCCTAAAAAATAAGTTTAAAGAATATTTTTTAAGATTTAAGATAAAAAAATTTTAAGAAAAATTACAATGAAACTCCAATCTTCTTTCTTAATAATTATGCTCTTAGCAGTATGAGCCATGTCGATTTTTCTATGAAAACAGTTTAATGAAACATTTAGTTTCTAAATACTGTTATGGTGACATCTGTGCTACACATTAACATTTTTTTTATAGATACAAACATAGTGATTTTTAAAGTGAATATCGATTACTCCACCAGCTGATTAGCTGTTCAGATAACAGCTGATTAGTTCGGATAATCGACGCTCTACTGTAAAACTAATATAAGGCAGTTTTCATCGGTAAGAAAACTAAGACAGGGTAATATAAAAAAAAAACCTAGCTAACTGCGGATATATTAACCTTTTAACTTATGTCAGTAGGTTAAAAGCGACATCAAAATGTATTTATGGCAAGTATTTAAGGTAGGAAAACTACTTTTCGTTTGTATGGATTTTACTTTTAATTTTTAGCTATTACTGTTATAGCTTTATTCTGTTTTACAAATTATTTAATAGTAAGATCTTTATTTAATTTTAAAAGATTTTTATTTTTTAATATAAAGATTATTATATTAGAGATTGATATATATATATAAAAGATAAACTTATGAACCATGACCAGTAACTGATAAATATTTTAAATATATATTTTTTAATATTATTATTCAGAAAAAGTGCAATGCAGTATGGACCCCAATAATAATTGTAAAATTGTGCAAGAAATATATTAAAATAACTATATTATAACATAAAATCATACTTTGAAAGTGATTTTATTAATTTAAGGCAGTTAGACCGCTTCTAGTCTAGCCTCAGCTTCCATTAGCCCTGAAGATGACCCACAAAGTGGCTCGAAACGTCGGCACAAAATAAAATAAGTACCCACTTATTTAGTGTTTAATTTGACTGCACCCCCAACTATTTCCTTCCTTATTAAAATCATACTATTCTACTTAAGTTTTTCAGATGTAGTGTAGCTTCCGAAGGACATGTTTGGGCTCACGCCCCCCCTCCCCGTACGACAGCCCTGAAGAAGACCTACAAAGTAGGTCGAAATGTTGGGTACTGAATAAATATTTCTTGATATTTAAGAGAAATTTATTGATCTCTACCCGGAGCATTTTCTTCCACATATTCTACTTAAGTATAGATCTTTTGTACTTAAGAATAGATTCAGATAATCAAACTCTACTTAACTAACATGTCATTATTGTCTCTGTAAAATCTCTTGTATGGTAAAAATATTATTTTTCATTAACAAATGTAAAACTGATTTATTTGCAATGTTGTGTATACATATAATTTGTAGTCTAATTATAAAGATTCAGTGGTAAAGTGCTGAGTTGACGTGCCGACGGTCCTGGGTTCAAATTTGGCTGCTGGCAGATTTTATTTTATCTGTTAGCAGCCAGAGATGGATCCTATGGGACCTAGGACCCTCCTGGGATTCACCCAGCCTCTTTAAAATGGGTACCCAATAGAGGGGGAAAATCTGGTGGTTGAGTGTGATCTAGGATAAATTACCTCCTTGTCACAACTATTGTCCAATAAACAGTACAGTCTCTACCACGTACTGAACCCAAGATCCTTCATGGGTTAAAGTGGTGCATATCACTCTACATATATCTATTGAAGGTTTTTCTTCTTTCTTCTGCCCAGGTCTTGGATGAAAATTTTTTTCTGTCTGCCACTAGTACCGCATTTTTGAGGAATTTTTGGTATTCCGTTCTGTTTTCTAATAAATCTAGTGTAATCCCGTGTTTCTTGTTTTATTTGTTCTGTGTATCCTTGCTTTTATTTGTAGCCTTTAATTTTGGTGAACATTTTTTTGTTTAGTCTCTTCTAGTTCATCCTCTTCATGTGACCATAAAATCTGAGTCTTGTAACCCTCATTTCTGTTTCCAAGTCACGTATTTCACAGTAAATTTCTTTGTTAGATTTAAGGCAGTATCCTTCAGGTGTTACTTTGCGCCCTCTATTTTAAGAAGTTTCTCTGTGCCATACAGAGATATTGGGTTATTGAATAGGTTTGTTTAAATTTTCCTTTTTATATAAATAAAAACAAAATATATATGATAAATAAATAAAATATTCCAGATCTGTCAATATTTTTTCTGTCCGCTTCTCAACTGTTTTCATGCGAACCTCTTTTTTAAATTTTTATTTTGGTAAAGGATATTTATTGAAATCCCACCAACCACAGCTAGCTTGATTATAAGTTTTTTATTTTCCAATAGGGGTTGGGGGGGGGGGTAGCTCAGTGTGTTAAGTGCTCAGTTGTTATGCCGAAGGTTCAGGGTTCGAATCCCAGATAAATTATTTAATCTTTTAACAGCCAAGGATGTGCCTTTTGGGAACACAAACCCTCCTGGGGCTCACCCTGCCTCTTTAAAGTGGGTACCCTTAATGGGGGGGGGGAAACTTGGCAGTTGTGAGTATATTCTAAGGCAAATTACTTCCTTGTAAAACTGTTGTCCCGGTGAATAAGTGGTTAAGGCTAATTTTCTCCAAAAAACTTGAAAAGGAGTTATTGCTTATAGTACAACTCCATTTCAAGCCAAAAACTATTAGAATGATACGATTCCGGTTATCTGAAAGCAGTTAACTCTCTCTGGACAAAATACGACTTAAAACCACTTATTCACCGGGGCTGTAGATATATGAGGAAGAAAATGGTCCGGGTAGAGGTAAAAAAAAAATTTCAAGTAGAGAGAACTGTTTATTTGAAAGCCAATGCAGGTCTTCTTCAGGACTAAGTATCCAAGATACAGACAAATTAAAATGGTACGTGTTAAATAATACAAATACATATAGGCATCAAGGTATTTTTTGAGTGATAAAAAATAAAGTTGATAACAAAAATGGTCACCCATCCTTATCAAGCTTGGAAAAGTATGTATAGAGTTGTTGATGATTTTGTATTGGACATACGTTAGTTATTAATTATAGTTTCTCATTATAGGGGGCTTACTGTATTCTATTTTTTCTTTTAGTTAAGATAGTTTTAATGAGTAGATCTCTGTACTTCAATTATAGTTTATTAATTTTACTATGAAATATTTTAAAATTATTACTCTGAATAATCGGTTGAATTTTATCAACCATGAGTTAAGTGGAATCGTGTCATTTTTAGTTTGAAATTGAGTTATTATATCTACAGCCCCGGTGAATAAGTGGTTAAGTCAAATTTTTCCCAGAGTGAGTTAGTTGTAATATAAGCAAAAACTCCTTTTCAAGGCAATTCCTGACTTAGCACGTTATTCACTACAAAAATAACATAATTAAGCTTCACTGAGTATATGAAACTCATTTTGGAGAAAATTAGACTTAACCACTTATTCACTGGGACTGTAGGTATAAAAAAATGAGAATGTATCAAACACAGGACTGAGTTAGCCACGTATTCACTACAGTAATAATACCATTCCACTTCCTTGAGTACAACTAATTCATTTCAGACAAAAGTCGACTTAACCACATATTCACTGAGGCTGCAAATATAATGTAATTTATAAGTCATTTGTTGCTAATTTGGCCCGAACCCGGTATCCTTTCATAACAAACTTCATTCCCACTCAAACCCTCTAGTTTCTAACCTAGCTTCCTCTTCGATTCCCGATAATCCTCCGAGGCCTCTGAAAAGAAGATGGCCACGTGACCTTCTTAGTTGAACTAGTGATTTGAGTACTACCAGTGGGTAGTTTCTCTACTTGCCATTAACTCATGTCATTATGTGTCACATAGCCTATTTACTTGATGTATTATTGTAATACAGTTGTAAATATCAATAAATAAATTAAAAAAAAAAAATTAAAATAAGTTTGTCAAAAGCATAAAAATTACTATATTTTTTGTCAGAATATATTTTTGACATAAAATATTCAGTTTTATTTTTAAGTTTAAATTGAATAATTATATACTTAATTAATTTATGAAATTAATGATGGATGTGGGAGTTGAGAATGGTAATTTTCTATTAACCCACCTAATTCGTTTAGCATGTTAACAGAGTTTTAAGTTAAAAATCTTTTAAGCATGGGTTCTTTAACTTAAGTTTGAACATCACCATTTTTATCCTCAAATGCTGATTCGATCTTTTTGATTTTATGATTTACCCTAAAGAGAGTAATAAAATTATTATGAACTGTTTATACAATTCAACTCAAAAGGAATACTGTTTTAGATTATTATATCTTCCTGATGATGTATTGTAATAATAAAATTTATTAATGTACGAATTAATGTAAATATTGTCATAAATCATTATATTTTCTCTGAATTGTTTATTGAGGGAAAAAATGTGACAGAGTTTGAAACCTTGAAATGTCTTTCATTATTTTAATTTTCACCATTTTGCTAGTCTGTCGTAATGAATCGTTTCCTCATATATTAATTTTTTTTCAATATATTGTGTTATTAGTTGTTATTCTGGAAGAGACATAGAAGTGTAATTTTATTTATATTATTATTAATAATATGGATTAATTATAAGTATAGTAAATAAATTACTTTTTTTTATTTAGTTTTTTATTATATACACCCTTTTTTCTTTTCTTCCAAAATGCCTTCATGTGTTTTATGATCCTTTCTCCTTCTACCCTTATCTTTCCAACCTATTTTTTTCTTTCTATGAATCCTTCTGTTTTCAATACCCTTATGCAATGCTTATCTTAATTTATTTATTTTGTTTTAATGTTATTTATTTCTCTCTAAATCTTTTTCTACTTTGTTAACCCAGCTTGACGTCTTCTTATTTCACAAATATTTGAAAAAAAGTCAATCTTTTCAAGAAACAAAATGTCTTATGCTGAGTAATAACTTTTACCCATATCATTCAATAAAATGTTTACAATAATTTACATTAACCACCTTGTTTTTGTTACAATTAACTTTTTTTTTTGTTCATCACTATTCTTATTTTTAAAGTTATTGAAAATTGTTTTTTAGTTTTGTTTTCTTTTAAAGCTATCCAATAAACTATTTATTCTCATTATATTTAATATAATATATGGATCACTTTACTTATTATGATGAAAACTTGCAGATGTTATTTTGGTCTTAGGAAAACCCAAGAAGTTAGGCCATCTCCTAGCACATGAAAAAGACAGCATCGATCGTTGGTATCTTCATGTATTCATTATAGATTAAAACTACTTTTTAATATATCTTGGATTCAAAAATTAAGAAAACAAGTGATAACAGTATAAATCAAGTATTTCCAAACCCTGGAGAATTTAAAAGAAAAAAGTATATTCATCTAAATCTGAATTCATCAAGGCTATGACAAATAAATGATTTAGTCTATTTACAGCCATATGTCCATATTGTGGCTCACCCATCCTCTATAATGTGACAAATCACCAACCTGCACAACCATTGTCTTTGAAACAAAGATCCTTCATGGGTTGTAGTGCTACAGTTTTTGTTTTGTTTCATATTCATCTAAGTAAAATTAATAAAATTCCTTAATATTTAATTTTCCTTCCTGAGCATCGTTCCAGTAAGATTAACAAACAGGATTAGATACTTTCTTAAATTGCCACGGCCAGTATTTTTAATTTTTAGTCTATTCAGCAGGCGTTTCTTCTGTGTAGTCAAATTAAAATAGAACAGAT
This sequence comes from Troilus luridus, assembly GCA_964056705.1. Classification (NCBI taxonomy): domain Eukaryota; kingdom Metazoa; phylum Arthropoda; class Insecta; order Hemiptera; family Pentatomidae; genus Troilus; species Troilus luridus. Next base: position 198,657,344 of record OZ057412.1, read on the forward strand.
ATTAGAAGACAGAAAAAAACATAGATGAAATCGAAATAGTAAAGCTTCCCAAAAATTTAAATAGAGAAGATGGCTACAAATTAAGCTAATTGTGGCTCACAAACATACCAGTGACCAAAGACCAAAAACCTTGAAAGAAAAGGCAAACCAATCGGAAATAAGCCAATTGAGACCTACCCAACCAGAGGCCACACAGCGGACTCCAGCCAATTAGATGATTGGAGAAACAGGCTCTGTCCACAGACCCAGAAGCTTTATATACCAAAGTAGAAAAACATTTTCAGTCTCAGATTAAGCTTGGAGTATGGCCAGCGAAACGTCGGCAAAGAATTTGACTACACGGGCAAAACCAGAAGGAACACCTGCTGAATGGATTAAAAAAGACTTAAGGATTGATAGGTTAAGGTAGGGAATCAATGATTTAGAGTACATCACACAATAATATAACAAAACAAAATTGTTTTCTTTATTTTGTATAAATATATATATTTATAGAGAGACATTTATAAAAAAAGCAACATCATAATTGAAAATTTAATTTAGAGTTATAAAAATTGGTAATCAGGATTCCATAATAAAAATTTCTGAACTGTAACTATAATAAACTAATAGGAAATGAGAACAATAATTATATAGGAGGCTTAATTAACATTATATTTGATATGTTCCAACAAGAATTTGACTGTCATCTGACAGTTTGATGATAGTCAAAACATTATTTGGAACAAACCTACCATATTTGGTAGAAAGAAATTAAAAGAAAAAAAAAGTTCCATTCATTGTTACGCTTCCGAATCCTATCAAAAAGTCTAACTCAAATAATCTTATTCTAAAAGTTCTAATAAATAATGGACTAATAAGTAAGTAACACCAATAACTATTAATATAAATTAAATAATAAAAAAAAAGCCTGCGTTTTTTTAAAAATAAAAAAAAATTCATATTCTCGTAAACAATAATCACAATTATGGCTATGTTTTTAGTTATGACTATTACATACATACTAAATAAAACTTACTATAATACTTGATAATAAATGATACTACAAATATCTGTCTGTTTCATATCTCATTTAATACTATAAAATCAACAGAAAATAAAAATATTCCATCATAAAAATAAATATTAGGAACTGAAACCAGTTTAAATAATTTATTTAATGAAAAAATGAAAAGAAAAAGTTTTTCAACACATACAGGAGCTAATGGTCAATATTATTGAATAGTTTAATAAAATAAATAAAGACTTTATTATTATTATTAAACTTGTGATTGATTTACTTTAGAATCGTTGAGCTGGGATATCACTTCCCATTTGTAGTTTTTTATTTTAATTACAACCTTAATAATTTATCATAGGGAGGCTGTAAAATTTCTAGTTTTTCAATATTTGTCAAAATAAAAAAAATAATTTTTATTTATTGTTATTTGATAGTGATTATTTAAATAACTTTTTATTTTGAAGAGAAAAATTTTGTCCTGGCCGGGATTTCGAACCCGGGTCCTCTGCATCTCTAGTGGTTAGCGGCACGTGGTAGCTTAGAAGAGTGCCGCACTAGAGATGCGGAGGACCCAGGTTCGAATCCCGGCCAGGACAAATCTTTTCTCTTCAAAATAAACAAATTTTAATCTAAATTTACTGCCATGAATATTAAACAAACTTAAAAAATTAAAAGAAGCCATTTTCAGAGGCTTTCTTGAATGTTTCTTTTCATTATAAATTTACAGTGATTAATCTGAAATAGAAATGAAAATAGAATGTAACACATGTGATATTAATTTAAAATAAAAAAGTGTCAGAATCAGCAGATAACTGTTTAGAATTTTTTTCAAAAACAAATAAACTCAGGAAACAAATTTATTGTAACTCTGGGATATAAAAATTATCTGTTATGCTCTAAGGTACCTAGATTTTAAATCTGTATTATAGGTACAGATAAAATTATGCAATAGGTTTCCAAAAATAAATGAATTATAATTATAAAAGTGAAAATATAAAACATATAACATATAATAATAATACTGACTAGCCATGAAGAAAGTGTTTGTGGGGATAGAAACTCTATTCAACTGGAAACAGAAAATTATTAATTATAATATATATGCATCTTTTAACTCCTACAGGGACAAAGTAAATTTGGTTTTAATACATCATAAAATCCTGCAATATTAAATAATAATAGAAACTGTGAAACCTTATATTATCCTTAATAATACTGTTTTTAATTAAATAAGGAATAATGAATAAGAGGCGGTTTAACGACAAATTAGTATCAGAAATTCTGTTCTAGCTCCACGGAACTAAAATTAGTTGAGCTTACGTTAAGAGCTAACAGCGTAGCGATGGCAGACCTATTACATTAGAACTGAATTAATACATCCGGTTATTCAAAAATATTTGTCAATCAATTAAATGATTTTATAATAAAAAAAACAAACAGATACAGTTAGTAAAACTCAATGGACTTTAAAGTACAAAAAATAATAATTGAAGAACTATTAAACTTCAACAAAAAATTAATTTATTATTGTTTTTTGTTCTTATACTATTTGATTATCAATATTTTTATTTTTTAAACATAAAAGAATTATTCCTTATTAATATTTAAAACATATTTTAACATTTCAGGCTTCTGAATATTCACAATAATATATAAGTAATTTTTTCTCACATTTCATAAATAAATGTGTACATCTGTCTACATAAATAAAAATCTACATCTGTCTCATTATTATGATAATACAGATATATGTAATGCTTTTAATTTGTTTTCTTTTTAAATAAAAGTGGTTATTAATAGGTGGCAATAAAGACATCGTATGAGATAAGATATTATAACACTGTAGTAAAAACATGACTCTTGATGAACTATAAGTCTAAAAAAACTGGAGGTTATGGAAAGAACAACTCTTAAGAAAAATCATTGATGCAGTTCAGACTAAAGTTGGGTGGAAACTGTGAATGGAGAAATCTACCAGAAAGTGAAAAGCTCAGATTCTATCCGGAAAAGGAGGCTGACATTCCTCGTATATCTATACAGAAAAATATTTGACTATTTCTGGAACAAGAAGTCCACTACAAATTGGAATAAAGAAGTTAGGAGTCTTTTTTAAAGACTTAGAAAAGTAGAACATCACAAGAGTCTCACTTGTTAGAGAGAAGTGAATTTAAGAACAAAGCGAACAATTTGAAAGGATTAAAGGATGACGAAAAACTCCAGCCGAGAAAAGAAAAGAAATAAAGTTGTGTGATCAATAGGAAAAAAAACTGACAAAAGATCAAGAGAAAATGATTAAAAGAGGTTTCGTAAATAAATTAAAATTATGTAAATGGTGGTTAATAAACAAGAAAAAGGTCCTGAAGATGGTGAAGTCCCCAAAATGTTGAGAAAAAAAAGTGACAATTTCTTTTTTACATAAACAAACAAATATTGTTACAAGATAATTAGTTGGCAAAAAAGAAAAATAGCCAAATTAAAATAGTTTATTACAGGAGGTTTTCTATTCCCTTCTCAATATCCATATTATGTATTAATAATACTTAACTAATGCATTAACTAAAATCAGAACCTTTTGCACTCCGCAGCCAACTCTTAAAATGCACTAAGCACAGAAGAAGAGAACCCTTCAACAATCCTAACTAGAACAATATCAAAATTCAAACCCAAGGGGGTAAGAAGAAAAAACAACTAATTCATTAAAGAAACTAACTATTTAGCAACCATTATTCAAACTTTTTCAATTCAAATCATTCATTTTTACACACTTTTGATTTTGGAACGACAATAGGCTTTTGTTTTTATGAAAGAAATTTCATAAATATAAAGAATATGATTATATACAGCTTTGACTAAACAAAAGATTTTTTTTTTTTAAAGAGATGACTACTTCAAAACTATGGGTGTTTCTAGCCTCAACATTAATTTTATAGAAGAAATTAAAAAATGTATTAACGGATAATAGTTACATGTGTATAAAACAAGATGGAGGTTACATCCAGTAGTCTATAGATCAAAACAATTATTGGAATCAATAAGCTGGGTTTACAGACTTACCCCATGTATGAGCATTACTTATTTATCCTGAGAAGAAGACAGAACACTGAAATGTTAAAGCAATGTAAAAATAAGTTTTAAATATTAACAAGAAAGCATTAACACCTGTTTAAAACTGAGAGTTTTCAGAATTTCAGATTCACCATGACTGTTATAGATTGTAGAACATATAGGTCAATCTAAATACATATATTTTATAGAAGCATATGGAGTGATCAACAATAAAATAAATAAAAAATTAAAAAAATCACATTTTTTCATAGCTGAAATTAAAACGGATATTAAGAAGCTTAGCTTCACAGTCATCAGTTTACACTTAGTGTTTTGTTACAATTTAATTTTTTTTTTAAGATAAATAATAAATCTATCGACAGTATACCTGGAAATCCTCATAAATAATTCAGAAATTATTAGGAAAATACGAGATTTTGCTAATATACTGTCTACATTCTCGTTATATAAATTTAAAAAACAATAAAAAAAAAATTCTAAAGCTATAAACGATACAAAAGTGGACAGTGGTTATTAACCTGTTAACCGGGTGGGACATTTAAATACGTCAAACGTAATTTTGTATTTTCCTTTATGATGTATATATATATAAACTATAAATTTCATATTATTATATATTTTTTTTATTTATGCTTAAAATAAATGAAAAAACTATGATATATATACGTTTTCGTTTATTTATATATATAGCACAAAGGAAAATACAAAATTACGTTTGACGTATTTATACGTCCCGCCCAGTCAACAGGGTAAATGATCAACAACCGCTATTTAAGACCTCAATAAATAAAAATTTGGTTAGTGCACAATTGCAACGGTAACATTTGTGCCTAATTGAATAATAGAAATATTTAAGATGTTAGTGTCTTTTTTTATTTTTTCCAATTTTATATTAAAGTTTAAAAAAATCTATATACAAATGAGGAATAGAGCTGAAAATTAAACAGTTCTGTGAAAAATATTGTAAAGAGAACCCAAGAAATTATAAAACATTTTCAGTAATCTCTAAACATTTGCAACAGTATTTAACTATTAACAGGAAAAAATATATATAAGTTAGAACAATCCACATTGATAACATACATATACAATTACTAAGTATGTTTTCACGCGTAAAATGTATAAAACAAAATAAATTATTGAAATATCCAATTTACAATTTGCTGCATATAGAAAATGACATTCTCAAAAGTTTCAAAAATAATTTGCCCAATGAACGATTTAAAAACAATTAAATTTGTTTAATGCACGTTCATCTGATTTTAAATGATTAATTTCATACATTAATATTCAATAATAATTATGGAATGAAAAAAAGTAATAAAAGTTTTGTAAAATATTTATCGAGTAAAAAAAAAAAAATCTCACAATCTTGTTTGAATGATTTTAACCATCTGATAAAACAGTCTTAGTTTCTTGACTGCAGTTGAATGAAAAATGATAATTTCTTACAAAATACTTGTAATATTAAAGCACTATTGGAAAAACATTAGTCACTTTAGCAACACGTAAAACTATTCAAACTGAAGGTGAAGGGTTTCCTTGGTCATCCTCACGGAACAACAAAACAAATCGGTAGAGGAAATATACAATCTTAACGGAAGAAGGCATTATGAACTACAAATAGGTTGCATGTGTTTTTTTCAAATTCTGTCTTTGGTTAACCATTAAGATTTTCAAAGTAGAGTAATGCTTGGCCACACTCTTCCTGTAGGAACGAGGAAAAAATGGAACGATCTTCATAAGATCAAACTTTTGACATTCGACCGTAGACTTCTTCCAATCATTTCTTAAATGGTCCAACATTCTTCAAAAGAAAAAAATTAATAATTTTGAATAGCCTGAAATCGTGGTACATGAATTTTTTGCCAGTTGTCCAAAGCAGTAATACCAACATGGCATAGAACAGCTGATTAAATGCTTGACAACATTAGAACAAAATGGGTTATAATTTTGAATATTAATTTTATGTTTCGTAAAAGAAATTATATAATAATATTTTAGTTGAAAAGTAGTCATTTTTTTTCTTAACGACCTCATTAAATATAACCTCCCTAATTAGACAGGAAGATAGACCAAACATTCAAAAATTCGAGATTCTCACAATTTTACTTGAACATAACCTTTGCAAATGTTTAGAGATTAAAGTAGTTAATGAACTACTTTATTATTACATGGAGGAATTTTTAAAATAAAGATTCAAAATATTTGATTACAATAGCACTTTTAAGTTGTCCAGTTCAATCTCCAGAGTACTTTTATAAATAAAATCTATCTCATAATTACTACCGAATATTTATAAAAAATTCTCCTTCGAAGATATAATATCAAAGCTTCTCAGAGATCAACAATGGAATATCTATATTTACAATCCACTTTTACATTTCATAAAAATAAAATTTTGTAATATAGAAATATTACTAGCAACAATCGAATAAATGGTATTCATTATACACTTTTCTTCCATTCAATACTTTGATATTTTCACAAATAATGGTATGACTTAAATAATGGAAATAACAATAATTACATATCAAACTATTTATACTTTAAATTTATAATAAACAAATTAAAAAAATCTTAATGGGATGGGTTATGTATTTATATACCCAGACATATATACACACACCCCCATATATACAAAAATTGAAATGACTCCGTAATAAAGCTGATAAATACAATTATTTAGACTGGGTAGTTTTTAAAACATTACAAAAGTAAATAATAAATTAAAAAAATACTAATCCAATAACATTTGATAAATAATTAAAAAAAGAAAATTAAAATTTTTGGATAATACTTTGGATAAATAAAATTCTTATATAAAGTCTACTCACATATACTAAGCGTAAACCGTATTAACAATAGTGGAAACATGTATCACAAATTTTTCATTTACAGTTAGTTATCTACTGTGTTTTTCTTTTGTGCCTTCTGTTTATGTTGTTCGTAGGAACACTCGAAACACTAACCGGTTTCATAGACATATTGGCGATGAAAATGAACACAATTCGTTTCAACGTATCTTTAAGAAAGCAAAGCAGCTTGTGTATTATGACCACTGGCGATTCGTACTCGTTTGGTATGATACCGTCGACTCCGGATTCGAAGAAACTGAAAAGTGGAAACCATATTCTTGTCCTGCCTGTATCTCTCTGCATCAGAGATTGGTTGTTTGCTAAAGTATGGTAGTACAGGAACAGGCGTGAAGTTATGTAAAAGGCTATGAAGACATCGATAGAATAATGCTCATGTCCTGATAAGATGAAGAAGATGCCGAACATGTTCAACAGCCACGAAAAAGTATGCAAAAGATATATATCTCTCGGTGAATCTGAAAATAAAATATCAATTACCAAAAACAGTATAATTTGTTATTATTATATTTCTGTGCCTCTGAGTTATAGGTATGGTTATACTATGATGCGCTATAAGTCATATGCAGTCAGTCGCTAAGCATTACTTACATCTTATTTTGGAAACAACTTTGAGCCTCCTTCAGTTAATTAAAGAAGAAGCAGTCACACCACTCACTACAATCTGCTTTCTAAACTGATAAGAATCTTATTTACTACTACAATAATTTTAAAAAATAATAATAAAAAATGGCTTTTTTGCCTTTTCATTTATTATTTCAACAAAGAAGGTATGAGTATAATTTAAGAAGCCATCCAAACAATATATGACAATATTTTTTTCAAATTCATCGTACTTTCAAATTTTATTTCAATATTCCATGATTACATATAGATATAGATATTGCGAATGGACCTAGGAGGATCACACAAAGCACTCTGACATCGTTTTTTCCAAACTATATATGAGGCTTTTGGTTTCAACAAGTACATCCATTTTTTTTTTCCAAAAATGTTTAAATTTTTTATAAGCTTTTAATGCCAGAAATGATCTAATAGATGTGTTTGTTTCAAAACCTTCTAGACCCTTCAAACGGAGTTACATCCATTAGATTAAATGAAAAATTTTGATGTTCGATAAATCAAAACTATGTATGTAAACATTTATAATTATATTGATTAAAGTGATTTGTTTTTTATCAACCATAAATCGATATTTTCTGATCAAGACATATGCAACATATTTTTTTAATTAAATGAGATTTAAAAAAAGAGAAGATAATAAAAAATTGTCATTAATTATTGTTTGAAGTGAATTGTTAGAAAAATAACAAACAAAAAATGTTAAATTGTTCATTTTTTAAAATTAAATCTTTTTTGATCAGTACGGACAAATGCTTGAAAATGGATGTAACCGTTTTTGAAACCAAGCGGATCATATATTCATTTAAAAGATGTGTAAAGTTATGAGACTGATTTTTTCTACGAAATAAAATAAAAATTCATGTTGTCTCATTCAAAATCATATGACTACTTAGGGACGCCACACAACACTGGAGGTGATTCTTCCATTTCTCATAGCAGTGCTACAACTCGGATACTGGAATAGCCTTCAGTTGGTTACAGCTGTTTGAATCAACCATACACGTAGTCACACAGGTAGCAGGTTACAGCTGTTTGAATATTCTATAACATCCCAAAATGTCGTATCTTGGGGTAATTTTCACAAAAAATTCCCTACGAACAGTACATCCACTGTAGCATATTCAAACATGTACTGGAGGGGTATCATAAGATATTTACCTGTCTACCCCTCCAAGCATGATGTCCTAGTGTTGCCAGATTAAACAATAGAAAATCAGTCTTATTACCTTATTTACACACCTCTTACTGATTTATACAAGCATGTATATGTGGTAGGTAAGTCGACGTGTTTTTAATTTTTGTCTTGTTTCTAATTTTAAATTAAAATAATTCAAGACTTGTGCCATCCCCTTCCTAATAACCCCAGATAGTTTTTATAGATACAAGAGATTAGTTAGATTTCATACATTCAGTAATGAAGAAATTAAGCATAGTGAGTGCGACGGTATGCCCGCTGAACATGTAATCTCCACAAGTCCTCACGCCCTGTATCGACATCCCGGCTCCTTTCCAAATGTGATAAGCAGCACGTATTTTCTGGAATATATCAAACTCCCCACTGAAAAAGAAAAAAAACTTTTTAATATTTTTATATTTGTGCACATGTTGACACATTACGGTCAGGACCCGTAAAATAAGTTTATCGCAAATTGTGAACATAGTGCAGGTCACATAGTTATACATTTTTCATCTATGAAATAGTAGAATGAGTAAACTTAAGCAATAAGGATTAATAATGTTTTTTGTTGCTTTTTCTCATACATAGTACTACCAAGCACAAACATACATAAAACAATAGACACATAGATTGTTAATAAGATCAATATAATTGCAGTAAATTGTGTTTATGAGTAAATATCAAATGAGCAAATTTTATCATCATAATATTCTATCCCCAGCTATGCCGGTCTTCCACAAATGTTTACTGGAGTCCTCTTTTCTCAAAATCCTTCTTCACCTCTTCTTTCTACTCCTTCCTAGCTCGTCCTCTTCCTTGTTTAATGATTATTTAAAATGTACCAAACACTCTATTTACCATGGTTTTTACCCAAAGCCTTTTTTAATTTAGAGTGATTTTTTTTTACAATAAAATTCACATACATTTTTTATAAATTACCTGATCTAGCACGAAATGCCAGACCACGATGTGCTGTTAAGTTAATTTCTCTATTGGCAAAATTGTGTTTAATTTAAGTATAGAGATATTCAACCACTACATATCCAGCATCAAACACAGTAAATGGTTAGCTAGCCGATTTATAGAGGGTGTGTTCGCCACAAGACTTACTCAGTGAATAGAACAGAGAACAAATTACGAGGTTAGTATAGGGCCATAATCATTGAACTGAAATGTTCTTTAAACAAAAATTAATTAAAATTAAAAAAATTGTACCACTACAACCCATGGTGGGTCTTGGATTCAATACATGTTAGAGCCTGTACTGTTTTTTGGACAACAGTTAAACAGGGGGGCGATTTATCCAATATCACGCTCCTGCCAGCTTGCCCCCTAGTTTGTTTATCCACTTTAAAGAGGCTGGGTGAGCCCCAGGAGGGTCCTAGATCCCATAGGATCCACCTCTGGCAGCTAACAGATTAAATAAAAGTCTGCCATAGAGTGGGATTTGAACCCAGGACCTACATTATAGCAACTTAGTGCTCTACCACTGACCCACTCTGCTCCCTAATTAAAATTACAATATATAGATATAAAAAATACTTACTCTCCAATAGAGGGTCTAGGATTGCAATCCAAATGGGTACCAGGAACTGACAAAGATGTGATAAGCATGGTTATACACCTAAGCAGGAATACAGTTCCACTCAGAGCGAAGAATCGCCGTAACAGAATGAACCTATAAGAGGAATAAACCAATTAGGGTTTAAAACAAGACAATAATTATTTTAAAATTAAATTAAAACAATACATATTTTAAAAATTAGAAATGGATATCAACTCAGAGATGAGGTTCAACCATATAAAAGGTTTATAAATAGATGCATATTCATATAAAAGGAAATTTTAGAGATATTCTTTAATTTATTTGGTCGGTTTAATAAGTAAATACATAACAACATAATGACAATAAATAAATAAATAAATAAATATATATATATATAGATATATATCTATTTGTATATGTATCTAGATACATATTAACTACCTGTGTTTATGAACAAGGAGAACACAGACCCAGATGAGAAGGAGGACTGTTCCTGTCCATTCGCACATGTGAAAAGCCCATGGAATATGCGGCACATTGTCTAGAAAAATATCAGGTAGCGGTGGGTATTTCTTCATATCTGGTACACGGTCGTGGACGATCACCATTACGAAGGCAGTGATCCAAGTGACGACAAAAAGATAACCGAGAGCTATAAGAGACTTCCACAACTCTGGCTGGAGGGTCGTTGCCTGACCATCTTCTGATGATCTGCTCGACTGGGGGTGTAAGTACTCGCTTTCCATACCATCGAGAGGCTGGTATCGAAAGTTAATGATCTGATCCTAAAATAAGGAAACATTTTATAAACAAATCCTAATTTACAAGTAATAACACAGACCTTAAAATAAAAATAATATGTTACATTGATAAATCAAGAACAAATTTGAAATGAACAATTAATTTAGTTATACAGAAATTTCCATTAAAAATCGGTTAATGTAAAAATAAAATTAAACAATTCTATACGTATAGTCCATTTATTTATATATATATATATATATACACCTATCAAATACTTTAAAAAGTAAAATAAAATCTTCTCTTTCCTTTTGATAACTATTAACATTAATTTGCTCTAAGAACTAATTAGTATCATAAATAACTGCACATACAAGTAGAAATACATGTTTATTATTAAATATAAATTTGGGGTGATTTTTTTTTTTTTAAATATATTCAGGAAAAACGGTTCATATTGACATAATTTTTTAATGAAAAAAAAAAGACCACAGATTTAATGCTTGAATGGTTAAGTTTGCTATAGAGTGTATACATATTATTTTACAATTGTCCCTTCTGTAGGAGGGAAACATGTTATTGGGAAATAGAATCGGCGGCCCTGTTCTTAAAAAAATCAGTTATTTCCAGATATTCAAAATGTAGTTTACGAATGTTTAAATTATTACCAATGTCATAACTTATTAAAAGTTTAGTAATTGCTATTTGGAAATTAAAAAAAAAAAAAATTATTAAATATTATAATTAACTTATTAAATTTAAAATAAATTTTTTTATTCACAACGGTTAATCCAAAACCAGATTACAAGCTATTGTATCTTAACACACTAAATATTTATTTCTTGGTGTATTTTGAATTACCTCATGTTTTCTTTGTTACTAAAATAGTACAAAAATAAGATAAAAGATTTTAATAATTTGGATAATGTATTTATGTATGTCTAAGTTTGGATAACTTAAATAGAAAAAAGTATTTATCTATTTATTAATGGGCTCTACAGTCCTTGAAAAAAGGATTAGGTAAATTTAATATTTAATTGTGTTAAATATTAAACACTTTACTTTGTTTAATTTTATTCAATACTTTATGGATTACAAAAGTAGTAAATAATACTTTTAACACATTGTTAACAATTCTATCAATCATTCCTGACAAAGAGAGATATATATGAGCAGGAAAAAGATAACAAGAGAAGGTAATGTGAAGGTTGCTAGGGTAACTAAAATAGATAAGAACTCAAATCAGTACCTATTACCATGTTGTTATTCAGCAAGAGTTAAAATAACAAGTGTCCCTAACTCTTAGACAAAAAAAAAAATATTAACTGTAATAAAACGACAAAAATTAAGCCCACAAATGAAATGCTTTACATAAATGGTTATTCAAAACGAGCAATATGATAAGAGGCAGATATTTAAAACAAAGTTAAAAATAATAAAGAATGGTGTACATGAAACCATTACCTCTAGACGATGATTAGAGTAGCTATGTGTGATCATATTTGTAAGACCTTTTGAAAAATAAAGTAAAGATTGAGGATCATAACCATGTTCGATCAATACTGTTTGTGAATCCAGCTTAAGCTGCCTAAGATCCAAATACAGACGTTTAACGTCACCTAGAATCTACAATAAAAATATAATTAAGAACCCTCACATTTTTACAATTCAATTATTTTTTAAAATAAAATGATACCACTTACTTCTATATTAAGGGGCGGTGTTTTCAAATCAGTCTCGGTGAGAAGGAGGAGTGCTTTGCCATCAATTTTGTGTGCAAAAAACCTTGTAGCATACTTGGAATAGCCTTTATCATTGAGCCATTCCACCACTTTTTCACAATTCCATTTATGTGTAGGCTCATGAGCCATTTTTTTATCTTTATCTCAGCCACTTTTATAGCACCATTAGCTTCCATTCATAATAAAGGAAAATTTAAATTGAGGAACTTTTGTGTCACATAAAATTAAAACGAAAACCTATAACGACGATTTCATGAAAAATATTATTCATATAAGTAAAACAAAACTCAAGATGAAAAAAGAAACACACTACAGATAAAGTATAAAATCTAACCTTCCTACTGGCTATAGCAAGAATTTGATAATGGCTTCAGTATTACATCATAACACTCAGCCTACTAACAACACAATTATTAAAACTCATTAAAAAAAATATAAACAAAGAAAATATCTAAAACTAATTTACACATTTTATCAAATAATTGATGATTTATTTGTAATTTAAAAATAAATCTGTCTGTTTAATACAATTTATGATAATACAAATACATAATTAAATTATTACATAACTTGAGATGCCAGCCTTTTTTGTACTGTCACTCTACTGAAATTGTAGGTGATTGGCGTTTTTCGTCCACTAATTTGAGGTTTTTGTTGAAATTCATCGCATATTTTGACTATGCCTTAATTAAAATGCTCAACGCTTGAAACTGGTTGGATCTGAAACTCAAATTTAAAGTAAAATATATAGTAATTAGTAAATTTTATTGATAGTTCCATGGTTAATTACTGAAAATATGTACATTTCAAATTACAATTTGAATTGACAGAATTGTGTTTAAACTGCGTCTAGGTATTTAAAAAAAAAACGATTTTATCTTTTTCATTAATTTTTAGCAGTTCTATATCTATTGCCGTAGAAACGAGGCTTTATGCTTTAAATATTCTCCTAATTCCTGTTTTGTTAATTTAATTTTAGCATGGTAAAAGATTTAAAGCGCAATAAAAACAATAGAGAGTGAGTGAGAAGAGATCATCTTTAAATTGTTTAATGACGTCAGAGATGTATAGCTATCGGGTACTCCTTGGGTCAGACATCTTGTTTAGCTTACCAGGCGCAATTTTCTGACAGTAGTTAATTGTGATGCTCAATTTCTGTTGTACGTATTTTGTGATAAAAATGCACAATTTTTTCATGATTCCGATCTAATTCACGCCTCTTAAGATAAAACAGATGTAGCCGAATGCTAATATTAATGTTTTCGTACATTTTAAACAAGTTTTGTTAATTAAAAAAAAATCTTTTTAGTTATCACTGATTGACTTGAAAACATTTTGTTTATTGTGATATTTTTCTTCTTCCTTTGTCATTTCTCAAGTTGAGTTAGTCTGTGTGGGCAGTTGTGTTAAACCATTTGTACTAGGGCTCATATTTGTTTACATTTTAACTTAGGCATCAATAAGACTTAAGTATATCTAGTTTTTTGTGTATTTTTTAATTAAATATGCTTTTATATTGGTGGAAATTAAACATATAAAGTTTTTTTTAGACTATTTACACTGCAAGGGAATTGTTAATTTGCAGACTTTTTTAATTATTTTTAGATGAATGGTTTTTGTGAAAAGAAAAGTGAATATTTGTGATTACAAGGATAACCAGAGGGATATCTCATGCACAATTTAATGAGGTATGTAATATATGTTTTGATTATTTTACTTATATTTTTCCATAAATATTAAGTTTGCATCTTGTGTATGGTTTGATTTATAATTTTTGATAGTTTAAGTAATCTTGATGCACAGAGTTAATTCGGTTATAATTGAGTTCTTTCATTTTTTTTTTCTTTATAGGTAATTCCATTGTATTATAATTATTATTTAATGGAGTTTTCAAATCTTCCAATTAATTTATGCCATGATCTCCATATTTTTACCATTTATGGCCACTCTGTTTCTTAATACCATCTATAGTTAGAAACTAATTCCTTAAAATATTAATAACTGCCATCTGTTACAGATTTATTCACAGACTTGCCCTTTTAAATTAGGTTAAAGTATTAATCATTCTTAATTTATTTATGGAATTTTTGAAAGATACCTATGTATACATATATTTGTATACATTCTTTTGTTTTATTTATTATTATTGAAGAAAAAAGTGTTTTTGTACATAGCATTATAACTGTTGGTTAAAGTTGGTACTATTTACATTCTTGAAGTTCCATTCATATAATTTTTCATAAGTGGATTACAAAATGGAATAGTAATTATGGAAGTTATATAGTTATTATAATTTAAATGTTATTTTTAAATGAAATAATAATCAGTATAATAGTTTTGAAGAATATGCTGTATTGTTTTTAAATTATTTCCCATTAGTTGTATATTCATTTGTTTACTTTTTTCTGTTTACAATTGCTGTTTTGGGGTTGTAAGTTGTCTAGTTATTCCCTCTTTATCTCGGTGAGTTATTTTCTTAAAACTGTGCATATCTTATTTGTTATTTTATTGTCATAATTGCTATGTACTTAGTGATGTATTCTGCCATAATTAAATAAATAATTAGTTTTGTTTTTTCTTAAAGTTAAAATTCCAATCCTCAGATGATTCATTCTGGGGACCGTATGGTCTTAGTCCATTTTGTTATTTTATAAATGATATAATTTAAGTATCTCCATGGGTCTTGGTTATAGTTAACATTTCTGCCATATTGAAGTTACTATTTCATATAACTTTGCCTGAATAGGATATTTACAGTAAAACTAAATGTTTATATTAAGCTTTATAATTTGGTGTGTTTTTAAGAATCATAAATTAAAAGATTATTTTTCTGGAAAAGATTTTTTAATTTTATTATTATTATTTTTTTATTTTGGTATTTCTCCCGAATACTGGGCCTTAACCAATATTTGAATATTGTGTGTAACTGGTGTTAAGAAGTTCTACTTTAAATGATTGCAAAATATTTTAGTTTTAAGATTTCAAATATTAGTTTTAAAAGTTCATATTCCCTTTATTTTATTTCTCTTTATTTAGTTAAAGACTATTACAACCAAGAATTTTTTTTATTTTTAATGGAAATGTCTGAATTATCCATCTCTGGATCCATGTATAATACTAGTTTAGCCCTTATGTCTAGGCATAACCCATGAATGGTTAACCTTAGAAATTAGAATTTTTGAATTTAGAAATATTGTGATATCTAGCTAGGCATCCTCATTTTTGTCACTATATGTTCACTGGAATGGTTTTTTACTATAGAAGGGTCATAAGAGATTTTCATCAAAAATGGTATGAGGTTGTAGTATAGATATTACTAGCATTTGGTGCACACAACTAAGATATTATCTTAACACATTGCCTCCCTCTAATGTTTTTCTGAAATTTACTATAAGACCGGTGATTTTATCATATATCAATATGGTTATCATATGTATTATAATATCAATTTACTATGTGACCGGAGCTTATCACCAAAACGAGATTTCTCGTTCCCGGTCACCAACAAATGTCTAATGAAAACGAGAAATCTCATTTCCGGATGTCAATGTGTTAAATCTGCTCTCTCCCACTACCATTTCAGTGAATAAGTTTTATCTGCACAAATCAAATTTTGTCCAAAATGGGTTGTTTGTATTGTCTCATTCTCGTATTGCATTGCATTAGTTGCTGAGTGAGGCCTAGGTATGAAAGAGGGTTATTGCTTATATTATAACTCCGTTGGAAGAAAAATACTATGAAGATGACACTCCACAGTAAAATTAAATCATTTTGGAGATAATTAGACTTGACTACTTATTCACCGAGGCTTAGAAATAACATACTCAATTAATTTTAAAATTGGAAATGAAACTTTAATTGTTGGTCTAATATTTTGACTTACAGAAAATATTAATTTAATAATTTTGGCATTTAAAACTGTTAATTTTGTCTACATTCAAATATTAGTACATTACTTTAAGCATCAAACAATTTTTTTTTCCAAAAATATATTTAAATACAAATAAATTAATTTTGAATTTAATAATTTGTATCTGTGAGTGATATTCTATATCAGTAAAAATAACTTATCAAATTTTAGATAATGTAGATGTGATAGTTTACTTGGAACTCCTAACTGATTTTTATCCACAAAGAGGTATGGGAATCATGTTAAACATTGCCTATTAAATAAATATAAATAATAAATAAATTTTATAATATAAATAAATAATAATTGATTAGTTTAATAATACTTAATATGTTTGTAAGTAGAATAATTGTCTTTGAATTGGGCAGGGGGTGCAGTCAGAGATAAGACAAAATAAGTTTTGGTTATTTTTTATTATGTTTGATTGCACCCCATGACCAATTCAATCCAATAATTAATATGTTAGAAATATATTTTAATTTAATTTTGGACAACTACGAACCACTGATTTGGAGTTTTAATTGGTTTACATGAATGTCGTGTTGTCTCCACACCAGTTTAAAAAATATATATATTTACCTGAGATCTGCTTTACGTATTATATTTACAGCCCCGAAGAATAAGTGGATAAGTATAATTTCCTCCAAGATGAGTTTCTTGTAATTAAGTAAACGGAATGGAGTTATTTTCGTATTCATCAGGGCTGTATATATTAAAGCTTACATTATAATAATGATCATTTTTATGGAATTGGTAATTTAATATAATTATTTCTTAGTACATAATTGCCGCTACCTTAAAGTGTTAGTGTGTATAAGTTCCATTAGAGCAACAAATACTGGATAGTTTGTTTTCGGTTATACTGATGCTATTTTATATCAATGTTGCATGTAAAACTAATTGAATTGATATATAGTTGCCTTCGTGAACATAAAGCTAAGTGTAACCCCACTTGTTCCACAATAGAGAAAGTGGAAATCCATTTTTCACCACTTTCGTAAGAATTAGAATAAAGATTTTTTTTTTTTAAATAATTTTTTTTCTCAAAATGCTGAGGAATTTGGAATTATATAGGTTATTAATATTTAAATATCTCTATCTAAATGTGAAGATATGTGCCTTAGGGACAAGAGTTATCTTTAAGGAGGGAGCCAATATCAGATACATTAAAAATATATTTGATATTGGGTGTCAGGTTTTATTGATTGCCCTTCATTTATTTATCATTAATAGCTAGTGAGGAGCCAGTCTTTTACAGAATTTTCCTCACTTAATAAAGTGTTTTTGGTATATATATTTTTAAAAAATAAAAGAAAATGAAGCACTATTAATACATTATGGATTTTTACAGCGGTTATCCTCCTCATCTTGGGGACTTTGATTGAAAGTCCATATTGGATTTGGGGATGTTCTCCGTGTTAAGGCTATCTCTGTATTCATCCAGTTGTCATCGATATATTTAAAGAGTAATGTCTAAACTTTTATTTATTTTTCTGCTGTTTCTTTGTTATTCAATTGAATAAGATACCTTGGTTATTTGTGTCTAGTATTTAATTTTATTATCTTTTACTCAAATGTTTAAACTAAAAATTATGTTTTATTTACCTCTCATATATTTAGGAACTTTTTCAATTTTTTATATATTTTTTCTAAATGCATTTGACTTAATAAATCATTTGTTTTTATTTGAGCCATTCCTTTTTGTTGAGATATTGACCACATCATTTGCAGGGAATTTCCATCCTATGAGAGCTGATCAGATCCCACAGTAACTTAATGATCTGTTAGTTAATAATGAAACATGTAAACAGGATAGATTTGCTTGGCTCGTCTATGTCCGATCCAGTTTTTGTCTGTAATGCTACAGGAGAGCTACTATTGCACTTATATGTGTATTTATATAAATTTTATATTTTTATTTGTATTTTTTTTATTTTTATTATTACTATTTAATAGCTGAAAAGTTCAAAAAGCCATAATAGTAACATGTAGATGCGACTGTTGGATTTGCAATTGTTTCTTAAGATTTTTGAAACACCTCAAAGATATTCCTAAGTGGTTGTTACCGAAGTTCGCTGTTTGGCATGACTTGGAATTTGCCATAGCCAAGATGTGGTCTCAATTCTTTTAAAAGAAAAAAAAATTATATCTATTTCTCAGAAACACATTTCTAGCAACTTATTTAATTCTTAATCGTCTAGAGACACTAGGACCTTATTCTTAATGATTAGGAGTCAGACAATGCAATAATTATAACCTTATCGTGTGTTTTCAAATGGCAAGTATGAAGATCGCATTACTTTTTTTTTTTTAATTTGTCAGTTAGGTGTTGTTTAGTATTTGTGCTTTAAGTTCGAAAATTTTTCATATAATTGTTAAATTATGATGTTTATATATTACTCTAAAAGCTTAAATAAAAACTATCACTTTAATTATTTAAGCGGGTTCAAACTCGGCAATGCTCAATAATTAATTCTCCGCAGTTGTTTAACCTTCGACTTTCTCCAGTGTATTTGTTCTTTTTCGGATCAAGGATTCATTTCACAAATTCTTATATTTTCAAACATCTTAAGATGTTCATCATACGAAGTTAATGGTAATGTTTTACAATTGTTTGGAACAATTAGAAGGATTATACCTTATTGTAACATAAACCTGTTAGGACTATTCCTTGTTATAACGAACTGTTCGCTTTGAATTGTCTTCGACACCCCGAGGAGGTCTCATGTGTCCCGCCTATGTTGAGTTAAAGTGGCTCTTCCCTTTCATCTGTTGACTCTATTTCCTAGGTTCTTACTTATATCAAACTATCAACTCACTACATCCATCTAATATCTTTAGTCTCCTACAATTCAAATCCTCTATCCAATCCCAGGGCACAAGGTCTCACCCTTCCGATCTTTATATCTGTTCCCATAGAGCCAAAACTTTTGAGCGTTCCTTTCTCGCCTGTTCTATCTCACCAACTGGAACTCACCCCCGCTCGATATCGGTCATGCGTTCTCTTTAACCTCATTTAAATCCAAACTTTTCCTACATCTTCTAAATTCCCATACAGATGCTCTATATTCAATAAATAATTTATAGATAGATATATTCAACTTGATCGATTGATGAATTACTGTAAACATTCCTCACATATTATGATATCATTTTTTGCATTTTTAGATGCTGTTATTTATTCAATTAATTTTTTATAAGCCTATTTCTTTTAATTGTAAATTTGTCTGTTTCTTTATTTTATTGTTGCATTACATTTTCTAATTCTCTACCAAAACATGGATGTACAATTAAAAATGACCACCAATATCGTTCCAAAAATTACATAATTGCGTTGCGTAAATTACGTTAAATTAAACTTTTTTTAGATTAATATTTAACATTTTTTTGTTAATGGAAAATAAATTAAACTTTTTTTTAGATTATATTTAACATTTTTTTGTTAATGGAAATTAAATTAAATTGAAATAAGATGTATAAAAAATATTACCGTTTTTACAAATTCAGTATTCAGTATTTCAAAGGACTGTAAATGTTTTAATCCTATTTAATACTTGCCAATACTTAATAATCCCTTTAGAGCATTCTTTAAGATTGCTTAATCCCAATCTACTTCTTCAAAAAAAGCCTCAGTTTAGTTATTTGTTTCAAAGAAGAAATATTACAGTGTCCTACGAAATGCCTGTACTTATAAGATATTACCGGAAAAAAAATTTCATAGCCGCGTAAGCAATTCGTGAATAAGGGCTCTGGGGGACCATTAATGGATATTGATAAGGTTCTGCAGGAAGCTAGCTGTTGAGTCAAATCCATCCAGAAGTACTCGCGAACTTGCCAGGGAGAGTGGCGTGTCTAAAGATACTGTTAATCGCCATCGACGCTCCATTGGAAAGGTGAAAAAGTGCTTTTGACTGGTCCCTCATGAATTTACTCTTCAGCAATCTGCTAAGAAATTAATGAAAATTTATTTAAAAAGCCTTCTGATATGAGTTTTTTTTTCATCCACCATATTGTCCAAACCTCGCCCAATAGGATTACTACTTGTTTCCCTTTCATGGACCATTTACTTTAAGGGAAAAAGTTAATTTTGCGGAAGTTGAAATTGCGGCTAGCAAATGGCTAATGACGGTAATTGGACTATACTTTGAGTATCAATTGTATTTTATGTCAAAGAAATAATAATACAAATATTTGGTTGAAAAACGGACATTATTTTTTTTTATAAAAAGTATTATTTCATTTTATTTGTGGTTGATAAGGAATATTATTTTCCAAATCTAAATTGACCTATTCCTCTTTTATCATGTGATGGGAGTAAGAATAATCTTGCTAAAATTACCTATTGTTAATAAGTTTTATCATTAGCAATCATAGTTATTATTTTTTAAATGGATTTTCCTCTATCCTGTTTTAAATTTATGATTTTCTGTTTTAAATTAATGATTAAAGATTTTAATTTGATTCTGGATAACTTTTTGAGCTTCTAGAATTGTCTTACAATGAAGTCATGGAATGTCCGTATCTGATATTTCCTTGTTTACCTTATGTGTATATATTATTTTTATCATGACTACAAATTTTTTTTTTCAATAATGTGATAATTTTCTACCTGATTTATTGTTTGAAATATTGTGTTATTGTTGTGAAGTGATAAAACTGTTATAAAGATAAATGGAAGAATTGTTCACTGTCAACTTGATTATTCTATAACACTTTTTTTCATTTTATTGATTTTTAAATTTTTATTTTTATTATTATTTACATTATTATTTATGCCATGATTCATATATATTTTTCCCCATAGATGCTTACTTGGAGATGGATGCTAGTCTGCTGAATCACACAGCGTGGCTTTAAATAAGCTGTGAAGAGTTAAATTACAAACCAGTCCCCACGAGGTAATATTCAGGTTATATTACAAATAAATGGAATAATACATTTCAACTTTAAATTTTTTTATATTATTAAATCAATTAGTATTAGTATAATTTATAAAATTAAGTTTTTAAATTTATTATGCTAGTACAATCCATAAATGTATTCACATTGTCTCAAGGAATGCACCAAAAATAATAAATTATCAAAAAAGCAAAATAGTGTTATAACCTACTTATTAGCAAGCAGGTTATTTAATGAAGAAGGGATATAAAACAACTGCTTTCTAGATAAAAAAAAATGTTCCAAAAGAGCTTCTATGTCAAAATCTAGAAGGCTTATGTCTAATTACTAGATTGAAGCACTTTTTTTTGCTTTAACAATTTAGTTTGTGCTTTAGATATTTAATGCCATTTGGTTTCCACGCAATTATTTATTATTATACAATCTGAAGTGCTCTTATTTTAAACTTTTAAATCAAGTATGTCCACTTTAAATCTAAAATTCATAATAAAAAACTAAACCAACCCCTATTGCTCTAGCTATATTTGATTTTAATCAAATAAAATGAAAAATAGGGCAGTTGATATCTAATTTTTATTGTTATTTATTTGGCAATATTCTATCTATATCAAATGCTCAATTTACTAATGACTTAAGAGTTGAATAATTATTTAAAAATAGTTTTTATTCTATTTCATTATTTATTCTGCCGTTAGTTATTACCACATCATCCATTTAAAGATGGACTAGTTGTTTCTTAATTGTGAAAAACATTCTTGTTTGTAATTGAAATTTTTTAATATTTATTACCTTAAAATAAATTTATTTTTACATCTAAGTATTTTACAAATCAGCTTAATAAGGTTTTTTAATTAAACAGTGAATCGAAAGGGAAAAGTTCTTTAAAAAATTATGATCTAAAGCTGCTCAAAACATACTTTGCTGGATTTACATGCTTGGGTTCTCTGGTCGCAAATTCCAATTATCTACAAATGATTTAAATGTATCATTTGGAAAATGGATATTATTAACATGTGTGTTGTACTTGGTTTTAGTTATGTCCTGTTAAGGGCGAAAAAATATTTTTTAGA
Organism: Troilus luridus; assembly: GCA_964056705.1. NCBI lineage: Eukaryota > Metazoa > Arthropoda > Insecta > Hemiptera > Pentatomidae > Troilus > Troilus luridus. Next base: position 198,679,995 of record OZ057412.1, read on the forward strand.
ATGACCAAGATTTTTTTTTTGTTACATTTTAGGGGACACTGGTAATTGGGTTTTATGAGTTATGAAATAGAATACATTTTTGAATTTAAAAAAGAAAACATTTTGTGATACATTGATTTAAAAATTATTTTTAGATACTAGGAGGTTTCTAGCAGTGGACCTACCCCATTTTTCCAGTTGTATTAATTGTTAAAATCACTCGAACGTCCATTGTTATACAGTTATTATATTGTCATAATTTTTTCTTTCTTTTGAAAGTTTAAAAAAATTATATTATATAATTATTGATTTTTTTTTGTATATTCAAGAGATTAATATCTGTAACACCATCTTCAATGTTAGTCTGATTAGTTGAATCTAGCTTTTTTAGTCATCTTGACCTCTGTATCTCCTTACGATATATGGGCGCAAGTACATTCAGCCACAGTAGTCCTTAATTTTTGCTATCCATAAGTAAATAGTTATAAGTAAAGGCCGGATTTCGTGCAGGAAGAAATTTAAAAACGTGCAATAAAAGTAAAATACACTGACAAACCGTGCAATTCAACGTTCTAATGTGTGAAGAGGTGATGTGTAATAAAAAAAATCAAATTTTAAGTTAACATATTTATATAATTATTATAATATACTATGTGCTACGAAAACTACAAAAAATTTGTTTGCTAGGTATAATAATTAAACAAAATTAATAAAATATATATATAGTAAAACATAAATTTTCGTAAATTTTCTACTTATTATATTAATTTATCAAATAGAAATTTCCAAAATTTTATTAAAATTTACAATCATGTATATTTCCAGATTATGTTCCCTAAAGTTATATCGTCTGTCATCTAATATGTGTTTTAACTGTGAAAACATGCGCTCAACATTAACACTTGTGATGGGACATCTTTTGTAGTCGTCACTCAATATTACTGGATCCAGCTCCACATCTGTATCTTCTCCGTTGAGAGCTTTGTTGTAAATTTGTAAAATTTTGTAACCCATGTTTTTTTCTATAACTAATTTAAATTTATCAAAACTTGTTTTTCCCTTTTCGTTTTGATTTTTTCTAATTCATCTCCAACTTTCTATATAATATTAATTTATGATGTCAATATTAAGAAGTTAGTTTTGCTCTTCAAGCTTTTTTATTTGCGAAGGTAGAATCGATAAATGGGATCTTATAAATGCTAGATCTGATGTAACAGATGTTAAATTTAAAACAGTTTTTACTTTTTTTACAGATACTGCGTCATCTTCAAGAGTAGAAACAAACTCTTTAAAATTATTAAAATGATCTGAATAAGGAATAAGGCTGCTTGAATCCATGTTCCCCATCTAGATATCACAGGTTCTGGGGGAAGGGGGCAGTCCATACTATTTCTATAAGCTGTCACGCGGTGAGGAGCTTCCCATTGTTAACAAGTTTGTTGACATTTGGGAAAATGTCCTCACTTTTTCAGCTATGCGGTTTAAACCATGCGCTACACAAGTTACATGCACCATATTTGAATAAAAAAATTTTAATGCTTCTCCAGCTTTTACCATATACTGGATGGAATAATTTTATCTTGGTAGGATGTTTGACAGAAATAATTTGCTAAACTGTCGTTCACAAATCGAGAGAGAGTCTCGTGGTTCGTTTTTGGAAGCTGCTTGCATGAAATGAGGTATGGTTTGGGTTCAATCTCAGAGTATAGGACTCCAATAATTAAACTGCAAATGTAGAGTCCCCGTGGGTCTGTTGTTTCATCTACCATGATGTAAATATAATTGTTTTCAATTAGTTTTCATATTTCTTCAAGAGAATGTTCACAACAGTTTTTGAGGTAATTTTTTCTTAAGGTGCTCTCGTCAGGAATGTTTTGTTTTGTGTATTTTTGCAAAAAAGTCTTAAAGGGCTTGGACTGCAGTTTATTGAATGGAATATTGGAAGCGACCATGGCGTAACATAAATAGGTAAAAAATGTTTGTTTGTTGTCTAATGACAAGCAGCTTTGTGTGAGTAACTGCTGAATTGGAGCTCGCTTTGATTTTTGTGCTGCAGTTAACTGTGTGTGCCCACCAATAAAAATAAAAAGATAATGGGAATAGTCAAATGCTATCGTGTGCTACTTATGAAAAGATTTCCTTGAGTTGCAATGAGCATCCACTTGAGATATTCGATTGGAACCATTTGATTGATTGCAAGTAGAACAAAAAATTGTTTTCCCGTCTGATTTCAATTCTGGGTATGGTTTTATCCAAATTTTGATTTTTGAAGATTGGCTGCCTGTCACTTTAGGCATTTTCACTATTGCACTTGTTTACCGAACTAAACTCAACTTGAAAATAAAAGAGTAGGTTGGAAGCTTGAGTCAAATCAAATTAGAACTTCTAAGAAAGTTAATACAAAGGTTACCTTGTTCGACATTATGCCATTTCCTAAACGAGTTCGAAGAAATATTTGGAAATCATGAGTCATTTTTTTCATTCGTGGAAAATTAAGTAGGTAAATATTATTGTTGATGATTTCAAAATAAATCACAACTGTTCTCTATAATAATAATTTTTAAAAAATTCAGTATTTTTAATGAAATATCAAAAATTGCGCTTTCATGCACTGAAAACCTAAAATGTGCAAATTTGTGCAGTAACCCCCCAAATGTGCAATTTCGTGCAATATAAAATTTGTATTATTTTAATCTTTCCTTGATTCGGATACGAATCGAATTTTCATTGAATTCTGAGAAAGCAATAAAAAGTTGCAATTGCACGGGAATCCGGTCTGAATACCAAAGCACTAAGCATGCAGAGGCATCCCATTTACATAGACACGGATATGGTCATGTGCACTTGTCCTTGTTATAATAATTATGTGCAATCTCTCTAGATTTGTTTGGAACAGGGTAGCTCCCAATTGTGAAGGCGCTCTTCTCCTAATCTGTAGGTCCTGGATTTGTCCTGTCGAAGATATATTATTTATGGTGTTGTCAGTTATTGACATTGGTGCATTTCACCAAGCCTTTATATTGCCATGGTACAGTTTTATTATTTTTTTTCCTTCTAGATTTTAATTTTAACATTCAAAGAAGGTATCATATGAGTATTGAAGAAAATGGTCGGGAATACGGTCAATAAAATTATATTCACTCTAATAGGTTTGAATTATTTTTTATTGTGTGGTGATGCTTCGGTCATCATCAGAACTGAGAAAAAACAAAATAAAATCAAGACTGCACTGCAACGGGCAGTAAAATAGGCAGATATAACTGTCTGAAATATAAAAATTTAATTATAGTCAACATTGGATTAAGTTATATAAAAATTCAAAAATACCGAGAGTGGAAGGATAACATGAAGATGATAAAATTTGAGAACGTTTTTTTCATAGTTTACATCTTATCTCCTTCTTGTGTATTACTAATCAACACTTTTCTTGTCAAATTAATTAATCATCTAATTTTGTCTTTCATGTTTTATTATTTTCTTAAATTTCAACAAACTATTATTGTTTATTTATACCTGACCTTTTCATAAATTACTCATTAGATCTATTGTCAACCATTTCAGAGGTACTTCTCAAGGTTTCGTTGAAGCTTTTAACTATTGGATTAATCTTGTTAAACCAGCAATTAGTTTAGCAACTTATTGCTCAGTTGATCTTGTTTTAGGGCTATTTCAAGAGGTATCAGTTTTAGTCTTTCTACTTATTTCGGTTTGCCTCCATATCCCTTAATAGAAGGGACTCATTACAAATATATGTAAAAAAAAAATTATCACTAATTCTCTTGAATATATATATATATATATATATCTATATGGATGTATTTTTTATATTATTATTATTCTTTTTTTAGAATGGCTATTGCAGAAGCTGAGCCAAAAAAGAGTGAAGTAGCTGTTACCTCCGCAGGTGTTAGTGATGGAATGAAAGAGAAGGTTTTGAACGCTGGCAACAACTTTGCCGACAATCAGGGTTATGCTAGTTCAAGCACTAGCACTTCAGTGGGGACTGTTAAAAGGTATAATTTGTATGAAAGTATAAAGGGGTTTAGGTTTGAGATGCCCGATGGCTGGAACGATGAAGATATCGCATTGTTTGTAACCTGCTGTTGGGAGAAGAAAGAGGATTTCGTCAAGACAAGTGGTGATAGGACTAAAATTTGGGCAGACATTGCACAATCAGGAGCTAAGCAGTCGAGAAATCCATCTTTGTTTACTATTAATAGTTGCCTAGCGCTGGCCGAACGGATTAGGTACTATGTTAGTAAAAACTCATCAATTTTTTTAGATAACGAGGCCTTTATGAAATTTCATTCTGATGTCAAGGGCCTTCTACCCCATTTTGCAGACAATTTCGACACCAAAAAAGTAATGGAGAATAAATGTATTCGAAGGAAAGTGAAAAGTAAACCTTTGGATGAATACACAGCATCAGTATTGGACAATGATTCAGATCTTAGAGATGTGATTCAGAAATTTGCTCAGGAAAATGCTGAAGCTATCCGAAGTGGAAATCAAAATGTTTGGGCAGAAATATGTAGTAAATTTAAAGAACGTCTTGGTTTAACTCTGGATGTTAAAACTGTATTAGAGGCTGAGAAATCCAAAATAATTTCTTCTGTAGCAAAGATGGAAGAAAACGGGATTGTTAGAAAAACTGCATTTAACGAATGTGCTCGAGATTTCATTGAAGTTTTCGATTACATAAATCCTAAAAATATCAAAGTGAGCGATTACATTTCTCCTTCAGTTAGTAGCACTGTTTATTCTGTTATACAGGCTAAGAATAAATCCACTTCTAAAGCAAAGAGGCCTAATTATAATAATTTGTCTGAAAATTCTTCGGTTAATAAAAATACACCTAGTCAGAGTATTGAAAACGATAATGATGATAAAGAGGTGAATCAGGAGAGTAAGAGGATGAAGAGAAGTGTGAGGATGCCCAAGGGAAGGAGGGTGCGAAGCCGCACCATCGACAGCAAAGTAGGTTCTGATATTGAAGATGTTAATGACAATCAAGAAGTTTCTGTCGAACCGTCAAGCACAACTTCATTCGATGAACTTGCTGAAAGGCAGCCCACTGCGATTGGAAAAGAAAAAAGAAAAGATTTAACTTCCAATGAAGACTTTGAAGAAAGTATTACGAACAAAAATAATACTAAAAACTCAGGAAGGCGGAAAGAGGAAAAAGTTAGTCCACGGAGGATCATGCCTCCAAGAGTTGCGAGGAGTAAGGTAGTCTCTTATGCTTTAAAAAGTAGGAAGACAAAAAGTGCGACAAATGAAATATCCAGTAGTAGTAGAGGCATTCCTGGTGTAACAAAATCCACTAACAAATCGAATCGACAGCGATCCTTCAGTAAAGAAAATGGTAGCGAGGTTGCCCAAACTAGTCACAATTTTAGAGATTTGGATATTGACAATGAAGAGCCTAGCATTGATTATACTGAAAGATTCAGGAGGACTAAGGAAACGAAAAATGCTTCTGTTAGCAATATCACAGCTAATCCTGACACCACTACCAAAGACCCAGATGAAAAAATGACTCACAGTGATGTTCCATTTGTCAAGAAAACGAATCGTAAACGGATTATAGATAGAAAACAAGATATTTCTTCCAAACAGGAAGAAGTAGGGTCAAAAGTAAGGATTTTAAAACCTGATTGTCCGATGAAGAACCTTGTAGTGAAGCTTGTTGATTGTAATGGTACCATTGATAACCCAACTCTCGGAAACATTGTGAAGCAGGATAAAAGCAATCCTTTCAATGGTAGAATACGACCTGATAGGAGCAAAGAAGATAGGCTCATTGAAGAGAGTGCAGTGTTAGCGAAAGATGTGGTTGATAGTGAGTATAATCCAAGTAGTGATTCAGCGAAATTGGTTAGTGATGAGCATTTGAACAATGGCCACTTATCAGGATTGAGGAATGAAACCAAGCAATTGGCGGAACCACCAGGGATGCCTATGCCGGCCTCCGGCTTGAAGGATTCAACTACCAAACATCATGTTTCTCCATTTTTCGAATTTACCAAGAGCCTGAATGATGGTTTGAGTGTTTCAGCTGATTCTTCCGCAGATATAGGAAGCATTGGGCCTGTGGTAATGGCTACGTTCCGAAATAACAAGTTGCAGGACAACAGCGTAAGCAGCCCTTACAGCGCCAGTGCTGGGTCATCATCCCTCGATAGTAATCAGGCTCCATCGACCAGTTCAGGCAATGTAAACTCCACCACTGCTGAGAAGGTAGAGCAATCCCTCGAAAGTGTTTTGGCTACTCTTAAGAAGTGTCGAAATGAACTTGTGTCGTCTCAGGATAGTGGGCTTTGCGTTACGACTAGTGAAGTTTTTGAAAACAACCAGTTCCTCAGAATGCAGGACCCTCCCCTACCGGAATGGTTTGGTTCGTTTGTTTCTGACTTCAGGAGGCACGAAGCTTGGAAAATACAACAGCTGTTCAAAATGCAGCGAGAAATAACAGATGTTGAACATAGAAAGGTAAGGCTTCTTGAGAAAATACTTGGATCTCTAATCAAAGAATAGGATGTTTTTGTATACTTTTGTAATTTTTAAATAACGATTAAGTATTGTGTATTTACTGAACAGAAATGGCCAAAGGAATCTACAGTTGTGTTGTTGATGTAAATAAATTTAATATAATGAATTCTTTTTCTCTCTCGATATATATATTTATATATATATATATAAATTTTTTTTATAACGTTTCTTTCTAGATACTTATGTAGTGTTTTAGTGTAGAAAATATTGAATTGCCTTTAATTTAATGTGTTTACAAAACATTATGTATAGTTTATTATTAAAAAAAAACACCTGTGGTTAGTAAATATTTGATAATGTTAAATATTTATAATTTATGAGAAATTTTGTATATTGCAGTTTTTATAGTGTATTCATAGAATTTGTTATTGTTATTATTATTTTTTTTAGATCATTTTTTTCCTCTTCATTTTCTGCAGAATGCATAAATAATATTTTTTTTAAATTGTTGAATAGCTATGATATATATTATGAAATGACAGAGATATCATTTGATGAGAGCAATGCTTTCATAAAGTCACCTCTGTCGATTCAAAAGTCCATAAGTTCGGCTTTAGTAAATGTTAATTAATTTATCTCAAATATTTATATCGTGCAATCAGTTCTGTCTTATTATATTTTTATTTTAAGCTTAGAGATAATAAAGTTTTGTATTTATGTAAATAATTTAAACGAAGCTCTTGGAAAGTTGTGTCGTCTGTAAACAGCATTATAATAATTTTAAACAGATATGTGTTGCTTATTCTTAATTTATGATAAAATTGTGAACTAAGGTTGTTTAATTTTTTTAAAAATTATTATTTATCAATTTTGTTCAACTCATTCTATCTTGTTTGTTTCCGACAACAGATTCCAACATCTATAAATTTTATTTATTTATTTCTTCAAATTTTATTATCAAATTGTGTATTATATTATATCCAGATTTAAATAAATTAATGTATTAAAATGAATTTATGTTACATCATCAAATAAACTGTATGTAATTATATTGAATGTTGAAAATCTTAATATGGTAATATATTAATTTTTCTTTTATTCAAACATGAGGTAGAGACAAATAATTATCATTATTAAAACTTATTTTTCTGTATTGCTATTCACTTAAAAAATTATATTACAGATTTTTATATTATTTAGGTTTTATCACATAAATAACGAATGTATTGCATTGTAAATTTGTGATAAAAAGATTCAACCATATTTAATAATAATATGATGCCCTCTAGAAACTTATACCACATTAAATTATTATAATATATTGTTTTTTTAGTTAATCGCCATCCGTTAAAATACTAGATTACATTTTGTATAATAATAGCTCAACCGTTAAATTATTCTAGATTCTTATTCCTTCAATTTGTAAAAACATTTCTTACCAACTGCAATCGGTTAAGTAAATTCAGCGGAATATTGTACTTTAGGGAAAAGTTTTGAGTCGTTACAAATCAACTTCAAAACCATCATCTCTGGCTTTGCCATTAATTTATTTTAACTATATTTATATTTTTCTGCTTTATTTTCTTTATCAGATAATATTTTCTTTAATAGTTTTGTCAAAAGAACTTAATGTAGTACTCAAGACTTTCAAATGACAAAATTTCAAAATTTGCAATGCAAAGACGCACACCATTTGTTATTTAAATCCTCTAATTTTTGTATATTTTACGTGTTTATGTTTTCTTCATTTCACACTTCATGCTCGCCCTAGAAGAACTAGGGATATTTATTTGCATGATACTGAATGATTTAGGTTCGACCCGTTTGCAAATTTTTCATTTCTCTTTGATAAAGGCAACCATCTTGCCATTATTGTACCACGCTGTTTTATTAATGATTTTGGATATCGTTATTTGTTTATTTATTTTTTAATAAACTGAAATAGTTATTCGGTTAATATTTATTCATAGTCATTAATTTGCCTAGCCTCTCTTCAGATCATCACGTTTAACTAAGTGTCAAGGAGTAAAATATAATAGACTATATGAGTCTGCCCTTTATAATTGTTTTTATTTTTTTCTCAACGCATTGAGTTTGGTAACATTTTTCAACTAGAAAAGAATTTTTGTATTTATTTCAAATCCGTTTTCAAGAACTGATTTTTTACTTTTATTTGAAGTAAAAAAAAATATATATATTTCATGGTTCTGATTTTATTTTGAATCGACTCAAAACTTTACTTAATTTTAATTATCTCATCTGTGTATATTACGCAGAATTAACTTTATCACATTTGATAGATATAATGCAATATGTCGACCTCTTGCTATGGGAAGTTTGATGATATAAGTTTATATTGTCTTATTTAATAAATTATACACAATTTTAGTTTATGTGAATGGTCTCTATTGGTCTTGAACCAACTTCTATGTCTCATGGTATTTAATAACTGTAAATAATATGGTTTGATCCAATCTTGGTTTCATATTAGTTTTTAAATAATATATAGGCTGTTTAGTGTATGTTATTTAGATTTATTTACCAAGCAGTTTCACATTTGTTCAGTTTATATCTTCTTAGTAAGAAATATAAAATTCCTTATCAATCTTGTCAATGAATGTTCCAAAGGAAATGGACAAAATTGACTTCTGGCCTTTGTTTGGACAATTTTAAACGTAAACAAGTTAAAATCCTTGTGAACTACGAACAAAGGTAAAGAGAAGATGGTGTAGGTTGGCTTAAAAAATTGTTTGTTAAATAACTGAAAACCAATAAATTTCTTAACAAAATTTATGCTTTTTGTAGTAACTGATGCTATACAGTTACCTACTTAAGATAGCTCCTATTTCTTAAACTTATAACGGAGACAGAAAACATGATTAATAATACATTTCTAGGAAATTGAATGGTTTTCATTTATATATATAAAAAAAAAAAAACTTTTTTGGAATAATTTTCCAAAACAATATATTTTTTAGTATACCTAGTATTAATATTCATTCTGGACTTATGGCCACAATGGAAGACGAGGCTACTCAGAAAGTACTTCTTTTGGAATAAGTGGACGGCCACGACTAAGATGACAAATGAAGTCGAGAGAAATGGTGGTAACATTGTTGGATTCAGAGCTTGGAGGACCTTGGCACAGGACAGGGAAGAGTGTAGGCAATGCCTTGTTGCGGCCAAGACCCATATTGGGTTGTAGAGCCTGGGTTGATGATTTGTTATTAAAATAGACTACATTTTGTGGATAATAATCCCATCTTCAGACATTAATATTTTATAAAATCTCTATGACACTTAATTTTAATGAAACACATTATCTATTATAAACATATTTATAGCCCATTAATTATATCCATTAACAAAAATTTTGCCCGATAATGCCTTCGCAAGAATTGATCCAAAGCCAATATTACATATTAATTTAGGTTAAATACTCTTTTTCCCAAGTTTCCATGGTCACTATTTATAGAAAAGTCTTCAATTATTTCTTCTGGTTTCGACCGTGTTGCTAAATTCCTTGCTGTTTCGCCAGACTAGCTTCTGGCTTCCACAGGGCTTGAATTAAGACTCGATTCAAGCTCTGAGGAAGCCAGCAGCATGTCTGGTGAAACGTTGGCGAGGAATTTAGCGACACAGTCAAAGACAGAAGTAACTATTGAAGACTTTTCTATAATTTAGGTTGTTATTCTTTTAGAAATTATTGTCTGAAGATGGCAGTAAGATCCTTAAAATCTCACTTCTTATATTGATATCTGATGTATATTAAAATGGCAAGCGGCGGTGTTGCTGAGTATAGCGGTTAGGCGGTTAGTTGCTCTGCCCAACGTTCCAGCTTCAAATCCTTGCAGATAATTTATTTAATCTGTTAACAGCCACGGGTGGACCCTGGGGTTCTACAGACCATCCTACGGCTCACCCAGCCTCTATAAAGTGGGACTGTTAAATATTTTCCACACCAAAGATTTCTGGACTCAAGAGTAGTCTTATAGATTTATAATATACTGCTTTTTTTTTGCTTTTTTTTTTTAATTATTGAATTATTACAATCTGCCACTTGTGGGGAATAAGTAATAGTGATATGTAGGGAGACAAACATTCCATAAAAACAAAACAAAAATAAAATAAATGAATGTAATAAAAATATATACATGCGGTCAAAAAAACAATGAAATAAATGCAAAAATGTAATAAAAATAAAATAATTGGTTACATTCATACCGTAATTACACTACTTACAATTTGCCTAGGGTCCCTGAACTAAACTTCTTCCCCCGGAATGGAGCAAAGCAGGAGTCCGGGAGGCCCCCAATCCCAGCCGCCGTATACTGTTAACAAGCTAATTGTTTTAGAATATATAACTTATAAAGTCGTAGAGATAATGGAGGAAAATAAAATGCATAAACTGAAGTGATTGTTGTATATGATCATTTAAATCATTTAATGAATGGTATATATGAAAGCGGGGTAGTGAAAGGTCGAATCCTGAGTAGCTATGCTAAAGATTCCGATTTTAAATCCGGTTGTGACAGATAGATTAAAAGTGAGTACCCTTTAATAGTGGGAAAAACTTGGCAGTTGAGCATGATCACAGATAAATCGTCTCAATGCACATCCGTTGTCCTAGGAAGAGTACTTACCAAATACCATACCCAAGACCCTTCATGGGTTATTATGGTACAGGTTTTTTTTTTTAATATTAAAAAAATCATTTCAAAAAAGGTTTTTATTGTGTATTATCGAGGAATTTCCAAAAATAAAATAATAACTAAATTTTTTTTATCATTTAATAAAAATGACAGTCAGTTTACATAAAATGTTATAAGGTCCTCTACGGTCTCAAGATATAAACTAAAAACCGTAAAACATGACCTTATTTATCATTTCTCTTTTTTCACCTCATCTAAGCTGAAAATATTTCTTATTATCCTGCTTAAAAAAGTTATTATGTTGAAATTATTAATGGTTTCAGCTACAATATATACAAAGAGTGTTTTCAAATTTCTTTTTATTATGTCATTATAGTATCAAATTGCAAGTGACTATTAACAGTAATTATGTTGTTGGATATTGCAGTATTATTTCGATATAGCTGAGCGAACTATTTCTTATGAAGCTGTATTTGTTTTTGGCCTACTGTTAATTTATTGCCTATGCTATAGAACAGCTGTTCTGTAATTAGTCTAAACTCTTCTTCTCTTTGCCTCTGCTTGTAAGTTATTCGTAGATTTTTACAATGATTATTTCTAAAGCAGTCTAAACAAAGCCCTGAAGTTGATCAATTCTGATTGTTTCAATTACTTTATCGATTTAGTTTGCTCTGTAGACTTACAGTCTTGACACATATATTTTTATTTAAATATTTGATCGAACAGATTCATCACAATGCAATTTTAATATATTAGAAGCATATTTCATAATTTAAGTTTATTAGAGATGTTTTTAAATAACTGGGTCATCATTTAAAAAAAAAAAATTTTTAGTAATTTATAATTTGGCGTTTCCTTGTTCACTCAAAAAATCAAGAACTATTTCTAATATAATTTTATTTTATTTCATACATGTTCCTGTATATTGATTTTATTTTTCTGTTAGTTGTTATCCTATGTATATATTTATATACAAACCATTTTCTGTGAAGCATGTTTTAAAACGTTTTATTAGAAAATTCACTTTTTTGCATAGGATTTTTATCGTAGAAGTGAGAATGCACTGTACATCAAAAGTAATGTGGTTTATGTACAAATTTATAAATGTAATATAACAATTTGTGTTAGCAATAAAATGATAATTCCGACATGTAATGTTTTGTCATTTTTTTTTCCACCTCATCTAAGGCTGAAAATATTTATAATTAACATGTTAAAAAAAAAAAAAAAAAATAGACCAAAGATGGATAAGTGGAGATTATTTATGGTTTCAACATAAAATTATTGTTGTTTTCATTTTTGTTTAATATGTGATTATAATATCACATTGCAAGCGACTGTTAACAATAATTATGTTGTTGGATATCACAACATTGTTTCAATATAGCTGAGCGAACTATTCTTTGTGAAGCTGTATTTGTTTTTAAGCTACTTTTAGTTTATTGCCTGTAAAGCAGCTGTTCTGTAATAAGTGTAGACCTTAGGGTTAAATTTTAACATATGCTTAGTTAAATATAACATAATGCTCTAGTAGGAATTGATAAAAATTTAATAAAAATATTAATGTATGTACAAATATTATTATCCTTTTTTGTTTTTCAGTCGAACAGGCGATGGAATAACATAACTCAAGTAAATTAGTAAATAGTTAGCCTGAGATTATCAACTAACAGTTTGAAAATTTGAAATTGAAGTGAAAGAAGGCTTTTCCAAGGATTTGCTCATTATTATTGCTGTATTTAACTATTTCTGATAAGGGCTTACCTGTGCTGTAGTGGTTAGCATCGTTACATTTAATGCTTAAATTCGCGGAGCCCAGTAGGTGGCCTTAGTATTTTTTGAAAGGAGTAAAAAATCCTTGGTTATACTGTCCTTCAGAGGGAACGTAAAATGTCAGTGTTAGGCACTTGTTAAAAATCCGTTACTTTTCCGTTAGCCAGGCGCAAATGTTGGCAACTGTGAACCAAACGTGAGCCAAGTCACCAAGTGAATGACAAAGCAGTCAACGGAATAAAAGTCGAAAATTTAACTTTAAAAAAATATTAATGAATTATAAACAAAACAATTTTACCGTAAAAGAATGCTTATAATTATTGGTTTTTCCAGAATACAGTGATGTTCTTGACAATTTGCTCAAATGGATCGTTAATTTATCATCTCCACATAAATTCAGCAAGGTACGACTCCAAATGATGGCGAGAAGTTCCCTGATGGTTTTTATTTCTCCATTGGGCACTGCCCCCAAAGTCTTTCGATTTTCTGAGTGTTTACACCAGTGTCACAATCAACAAAATTGTATCTGTAATTGCCTTTGAAATGCTGTAGACCAGCTTCTTCCATTATAGTAGTGCAGTAGTCCTTCCAGAAATCGGAATAGACGATTGACCCTTCTTCGATTTGATTTGTTATCGCATCTAACAGTAGTGGTAAAGAACGGTTTGGAACCTTAACTAGAAAGTGGCTGTTAATACACAAATTAAGACTGAAAAAAAAAGTGCTTTGTTTTGAATGAATTCAGAACACATGGCCCGAACTAATATTCCCCTTGTGATTATAAGAAATTTGAGGGATTTCTACATTAGTTAGTGATTTTTCACTTGGACCCGAAATATTTTTCACTTGGTACAGAAAAGTACCAAAATCATTATCATAGTTGTTCTGTAATAGGCAAAATTTAGGATTCCCATTTTTGCATCATCTGATTGGTCATAACAGTATATTGTGACGTTCAATAAATAAACAAAGTCGGTCTGATTTGACTGGTTAGGAATATGTGTATTTCTAATGTTTGTTAAGATATGACTAAATCAAATTCTTATAGAAAGTAATTTTTTTTTAAACTTTATATAACTCATTATACTAGATCTAGTTAAGTACAGTCTATAATTATCTTAAAAAGAACCGTTTCTATGATTTAAAGCAAAATATAAATTTCTTGACGCTTGGAAAACAAATTTTTTTTTAACTTCTAGAAGAGGTAAAGATATCGATTGCTGAATTAAATGCCCCACAAGGTAGTTCATACAGGATCCCCTTACACCCATGAATAATGAAGAATGGGAGAAGTTCCTTGATTTAAGAATTGATTACTTCGAAATCCTCTCTTTTTCTTTATGCTATATTGCTGAACACCCTCATATAATCGTGATTTAGAACAACAATGTTTGATATTTACTCGTACCTAAATAAAAAAGCTTTCTTGTATTGAGAATAATGCTATTCCGTCTTTATTTTTTCTTTTTTAGGATTTTTTAATTTGTATGTTTTAATAAATTAACGGCCATGGATTGACCCTGTGGACACAAGTGAGCCTCATGGGTTCACCCAGCCACTATACAAAGCAGGTACCGAGCCCTGAACCGAATACCCTACATAGAGTTCTTTTTATTTATTTAATTATTTTTTAAAATAAATTGTGATTTAGTTTTCCTTTGCATACGTGTATATTTTTCTTTTTAATCTTTGTAGAAGAGGGTCTACCTCAACCTCAGGAACTTACTCTGATATGATTTCTTTTTGTATTAACATATTTGTTATGTTAGTATATTAATCCTCATAGTTTTCTCAAAAATGTATATCTCTAATCATGGTGTAAAAGTGGTTAAGTCAAATTTTGCCTGAGTTGATTATCAATATGGAAATAAACCCTGACAAAACAAAGGTTATGAGAATTGGCAGGATGCCTCGGGGAAAAATGAGAGTGATAAGAATCAAGTACAAGCCGATCGATCAGGTGAGAACCCTAAAATATCTGGGAGCACACCTTGATGAGAATGGAGTCATGGACAATGAAATCCTAGAGGGTTAACTCAGCTGGTAAATTATTCCATGCACTAAATAAAAGGTTCCTGAATAAAAGAGAAGTATCCAAGGACACAAAGTTGAGGGTATATAAATCTACTTTTCACCCCATATTAATGTACTCTTCAGAATCTTGGGGATTAACCACCAAACATAAAAGTAGGATCCAGGCTTCAGGAATGAGATTCCTAAGGAAGATAGAGGTGAAAACAAGACGGGACCGAATCCTCAACTCGATCATTTGAACAAGCCTCGGAGTGGAGCCTGCAGAAAACCGTCTAAGATGGTTTGGACATGTTTTCAGAATGCAAAACAACAGGCTGGCCAAGATGACATATGAGGCTAAAGTTGAAGGAAGAAGGTCCAGAGGAAGACCCTGACATATCTGGGAAGATAGTATTAAGGAAAGCTTCGCAAATAGAAACCTGCAGTGGAACAGAGGAAGGAGAGAAATGGTAGAGGATCGTACGGTGTGGTCCGGGCTGTACAGAAGGAAACCTCACACTGTGTGAGCGGTAGAGAGGATGGATTATGATGATGATGATGAGGTAATTGTACTGAGGGAAGTGGAATCCTGCCATTCTCGTAGTCGTTGGCTTGAAGTGGAGTTATAAAATAAGCAATTACTCTATTTTAGACAAGGCCCAACTTAGCCACTTGTACTCTAAGAGAAAGACATGTAGTACAGTTAACTCATTTTAGACAAAATTCGACTTAACCACTTATTCACTGGGGCTGTAGATATATTGTGCATGCTATACACAATATTCATTATAAACAATATAATTAAATAGTTACTACAATTAAAAGTTAAATTATACCAAACAAAATTAAAGCTATTTTTTCGTCTATATTCACTATTATTAACATATCCAACTTTTCTTCTTCTTGGATGGGTCTACAGCTCATGAGCCATAACCTCCTTGATGCGTTTCCGCCAGTCCCCCCTGTCCAGTGCAGCTACCTTCCAGTTTCGGACATTTAATATAATTCTGGAGTCCTCACTGACCAAATCCAGCCATCGCAGCTTGGGTCGCCCGTACTCTATACCAACTTTCCAATATTATTAAATATTTATAATATATATCTATTAAACCAAGTGCAGAAGGTCATTGTAGGATGTAGGAGTAGGATATGGCCTCAATGAAGAAGATGAACTTGACAAGAAGGTCTGGAGCAAAATATTATCCTAAAATTTGTTTGGATAAAACCTCAACTTCAGGGAAACTCTCTCTCTCTCAAAAAAAAAGTTATAATATTATTATAACTTTATATAATTGTTAAATAGTTAATATAATTAAAAGTTAAATTACAGCAAACTTAAATAGAAGCTACAATCAGGCCTACAAAACCCTTAGTCTATTTTTAGGAGTGATCCTACTATAATAGCCCTGTAGAAGTCTTGTAATGTGGGTCGAAATGTTGGCTTCCAAATAAACAGTTCTCCCTACATTTTTGACCAATACCAGGACCATTTTCTTCCTCATATATATAAGGTCAACTAATATTATTTAACAAAAAAACTATAAAATTAAATCAAATCAAAACACCTTTATGTAAGAAATTTTATTTTAAGTTTACAAATGGTGGCATTGGTTGTTGCTACTACTCGAAGAATTCAA
Organism: Troilus luridus; assembly: GCA_964056705.1. NCBI lineage: Eukaryota > Metazoa > Arthropoda > Insecta > Hemiptera > Pentatomidae > Troilus > Troilus luridus. Next base: position 198,696,541 of record OZ057412.1, read on the forward strand.
AAAGCTACAATCTTTGTAAAGCCCTTGTTTGTACAAATACAAGCTGGAATGATATCTTCTGTAGTAATCGTTGAAGCTCTTACTTCTTGACAAAGCGGTTTCATTTCTCTGTGTGGGTTGATTCGTTCCATTAAAATCATAACCGTTGACTTGTTTTAGTTTTTGAGTAGAGTTAGATGGTTTTTCTGGCATGTTCTGAAATATTGGATATATTTTAAAAAAAATTTATGACAGAAACATTTGGAAACTTAATAAACTGATATGAGATACCTGTTTTAAATCGACCATCACCTGCCAAATATTCTTTTGCCTTTTAAGTTGACTCTTGCGGAGTTGGCATTTGACTCTATTGATGTGTTGTTTCAAGGTATGAAGCGGTGAAAAAATACTGAGGTTCTCCTCGGTAAATCTCTTTACTTCCCTAGAACATTAACTTCGTAATTAAAGTATGCTTGTTTTGTTTAAAGTCCCTTAAAGCTGCCATGGCTAATTGGGCTACAGTGGGATTCCTAAATTTTGCCTATCCAGCTATATTTAGGATAGGGATCTTTAACGAGTACATACAGGCTCTGTGGACCTCATGTTCTTCTAAAGGACAGACAGCAGAACCAAGAATTGTTTACTCCCTTAAAAATCCTAAGGCCGTCTGCTAAGCTATGAACTCGTGGCCTATGCTAACCATTACACCACAGATGACTCCCAATTAAAATAATGAAAGTTTCTCTATACCTAACAGACCAAGAGTCAGTAAAGTATTCTGGGGGTGTGATGAAAAAATAATATTTAAGAAAAAAGTAAAAAAAACAACAAAACCTGTACCACTACAATCCGTGAACGGGTCTAGGGTTCAGTACATGGTAGAGACTGTACAGTTTCATGGACAACGGTTCTGCAAGGAGGTGACTTGTCCTAGGGCATGCTCAACCACCAGATTTTCCCCCCTTGTTTTGGGTACTCTATTTTTATTATATTTTATAGAGGCTGGGTGAGCTTCAGGAGGGTCCTAGATCCCATATAATTCATTTCCCGCTGCAAACAGACTAAATAAAAGTAACTCCCTGCAGCAGGATTTGAACCAGGATTTCCAGCATGCCAACTCTGCTCTACCACTGAGCCACTCCGCTCCCAAAAGAAAGAAGTAAAAGCAATATAAAAATATTGAGATATAATCACTGGAAATTGTCATACAGTGGTTCATTGTTTCCAAATCACTATAATTCTAAGATTCAAATGCAAGAATGTTTCTACAGATTTTGGAGTAGAGATTGTTTATTTACCATCACTTTTATGCTGCTAAGGCTTATCGGATGATGCTACAGTGGGAGCTCTAAAATTTTGCTTATCCAGGTTTAATTAGGATAGGGATTTTTAATGAGTACCTGACATTGTACAGGCTTGGGACCTCCGTTCCTTCTGAGGAAGGACGGCATAACCAAGGATTTTTTACTCCCTTAAAAAAAATCCTAGGGCCACCTGCCAGGTTACTAACCTGCGATCTTTGCCGTAGTAGGTTGCTATGCTAACCAATAGACCCCGTGAAGAAGATAATTTGAAGTTTTTGAGCTATTAAATATTAAACAAAGATAAACTGGTTTCATAGGAACTCATACTTTTTACAAAACACATTTACAAAGTTCCGGTAAGAAATGAACAGCACTATAATGGCGAGTAGTTTTTATTTATTATCTTGTACCTTGTAGTATCTTGAAATTCAAAACCCCAAATATTGATATTTGGTAAGGTTTTTATTTTTATAATTTATTTTATTTTATTTGTTACTAATTTTTAAATATTTTTATTTGAAAAGAAAAGATATTTTCAGGACCGGGACTCGATCCCGGGTCTTCTTCAGACTAGCGATCTGGAAGACCCGGGTTCGAGTCCCGGTCCTGGACATATCTTTTCTTTACAAATAAAAAGGTTTTTATTTTCTTTGTTGGTTACAAATATTCAGGTTATCTAAATAAAGTTAAGAGTTATCTAATAGGAAATTTAATTTTAAATTGATGTAATGAGTTTAATCAAAATCATGAGAGCTATTTTTAATAAAATTAAATAATTGATGATACATAGAGGAACTGCTGGTGTTGATTTTGGTGAAAAAGCTACTACTATTTCAAAATTTTAGTTTCAGACAGCTTTTTATTTTTTAACTAATATTACCAAATCACACTAGTATTTCTAAAATGACACAAAATATGAATGGTGAGTTATGACCATAGAAGAAATGGGTTAATATATCTTAATCACTCATGAAAACTGTATCAACCTATCCAAATGTAGGCTACAAGGTGCTTATGTTACTTTTGAAATACTTGTGTGATATAGGCACAAACCATCCATTTTGCAAATATTGATAATTTAAACATATATTTCCAATGAAGACTTTAATGCTAATTGTTTTAACAATCACGCTATTTCATATATAGGTAATTAAAAGTAAAAAAATATAAAAATAATTAAATAAACAATAATATTTAAATTAGTAAAGAAATATTTAAATTCCTTTATCTTCCTTGATCATCATTAATAATATTTTATTTATTAGTAAATAAATTGTAAGGAACTAGATAAAGTGATGCCACATATGGCAAAGAATATGATTTATGTGTTTATGAAGGCCAATGATAACGCTACGATTACTCACTCTAAATGATTAGACAGTGTTTGATCATTATAAAATGCCTCCCTCTCTGATATGCTTTTATTTATTATCTTCACCATCGAAAGATCTACCGATTCCACTTTACTGTTCCTCAATTCTTTTGGTCTTTTTTGTAAATTCTTAAAAACAGTGTATGCTGTTTCCAAACTAAAAAAAATAATAAATATAGTTTAATAATAATATATTGTTTCCTTGTACATTATTGATGTTGCATACTTACAGTTTTTTCATTCGATCCAACGGGTTTTGAAAGGAATCTGTAAATGTTTGGATTTTGGACAACTTTGAACCAACTGTTGCTATTTTGTAACCTAATCTTTCTCCGATCTGCTTCAATTGTGATAGATCTTTCTTACATTGTTCCTCTTCTTTCCTCCAATTCTCAGGTCCAGAATCTCCTTGGCAAATAAGGAGAATTAAAATTAAAAAACAAATTATTATTATTTTGAAAGGATGTAAACTGGATTGCATTATCTAATAATTCATTCACTCAATGAAAACCTATTTCCAGTCGTTTTTTGGTATATAACTTTATTATGTGGATACGTTTTGACTCTTTGTCATTTACAATCCATCAAGAACTTCATTAACATCTCAGAAGAGTTATAAGTCATCTTTTTTCTGTAAATTATTAATTACATACAATCACAACAATATAACAAATATACATTTCTTAAAATCGTCCATAAATAGAAGTAAGTATAGATACCTTTTTTTATTAATCATTGTCATTAGCTAAAATCTTTTCTTGGAGGTCCATTGTCCTCCATGGTCCTTTTGTTAATATTTTAAACTTTGGTCTCTATTTATACTATATTTTATTTATATTTACATACTAAAATCTTTCTTATTTAAATCTATCATAATTAAATTACAAATCAAAATTTTTTTATACGTAAAATTTATTAAGTTTATTATTTTATTTTTAATATATTTTTATAGGTTCTTAATTTAAAAAATCAGATAGGACTAATGACAAATTAGTCGAAACGTATCCACATAATAAAGTTATATACCAAAAAACGACTGGAAATAGGTTTTCATTGAGTGAATGAATTAATATTATTAAAAAGTTATATTATTAGAATCAGTTCTGTTTTATAATTTGTCTGGGGTTGTCATATTAATTGTAATTTTTTATAATTGTCTAAGATCATTATTTGATTAAACTCTAAAATATCAGTTCAGAGAGCCTCACTACTCCTATCTAGTGGGATTTGTCGTAACTAACTGCTTTACTTTATTTGCTAGTGATTCATTGGAATTTGTATTTTATTCTGATAACCCAATTGTTAAATGTAATCCCATAAATTTTCATTGAATTATATTCATATATTGTGGTAGGGAAACAATTATTTGAAACAGTTTTGGTTGCATAACTCTAAAATTGAACCTAAAAATAGATAAAACATTTAATGATTATTAATGTAAGTATAGAAATGAAGCTAAGAATGTGATAGTTGTTCCTTGTTAAATAAGATTTTTACTTAATGACTCACAAAAAATAAAGCAATGAAATATTTTAGCTTGAGGGATATCTGTACAAAAAGTGTAAAGAATGACATTGAAATTCTAAGTAGAATAGGAAGAAATAAATTATATTGATTTAAAATTTTTTTTTGCGAATAACATTAGTTGTGTTAGTGTGAATCCTGACTCTTGGTCAGGATTTCATTCTGGAAAGGGCTGATAGTGTAGCAATCTTTGTAATTTTGCTATTGGATATTATTTGAAATGTATTATTCTCTTTTAAAGTGAGTGGTACACTATTAAAATTTCATGAATATTGCTAATTTTCTAAATTAAAATAAAATAAAAAAATATTTTGGGAATGGCTGAAGCTGACAGATGTCTTATATGGATATATCAATTGAAGTTAGAGAATTTAATCTTGATGATTGACTGTTTGATGATAGTCAAAACTTAAGTTGGAACACATCCAATATAATATTCATTCAGCCTATTAGATGATTATCGTTCTTACAGTTATGAAAATTTATTACAATTACTATTCAAAATTGTTTATATATTTTCTTGTTATTCTTTGCTTGTTGTATATTTAAATCAAGATGTTAATTCCTTCTATTTTTGTTTATTATGAAGTCTTGATTACCAATACTTTTTAAATGAATAACAAATTAAACTTTTAAATTTTCAATTATTATGTTGCTAATTTCATATTTGTTATCTGTCTCTCCTCTCCTTATTTTAGTCTTTGTTTATGTATGTATATATTTATATTGTGTAATATATTTCTCATTCCCCGATTTTATTGAATTTAAGAAGTGCATAAGAGGAAATAAACATTAGATTTTTTTAGAACTATTTCCACTAGATATGAAACAATACTGTCATATGTAGTTAAGTTTTAGAATCAAATAAATAAAAAGGGTATAATTGATGATGTACCTGTATTTTGAACTTCAACACTTTCCCAACATTTCACATCGTAATCAAGTGATTCAGAATAAAATTTCATGTAAGCAATAAGTTGCTGCAGCTCGTTGTTAACGTTTTGCTCTAAGGATATTAGTTGCTGATTACTCAGGATCACAGATAACCTACATAAATTAATAATAAGTAAAAGTAGTGTAGATTATTTTAGTTGTAATATTTAATTAAATGTTAATATTATTATAAAAATGGTAAAGGTATCCTTGACTGTAAATGCAATCAATGGCAAGTTAGTTGGGCATTCTGTAAAAAAAAAAAAAAGTAAGTTTAATCTATCTTTCTTTCTTATTTTATATTTATCTTTTCCCTCATGTATGATGGTAACTTATGATTATCATCACATATACATTTTTTAATGATATGCTGTCACACTTCCTTTAAAATTTCTTTTATTTTATTTTACATTTCTTTATGGTTAAATTGTGAACAGCCAGTTAAAAAAAAGCCCTACAGCAGTTTAGTCTTTTGGTCAAATTTTATTTACCAATAAATAAATGGAATGATCACTTAGTCTTTGGGCTAGCAGATTGTCTGAAAGGCAATTTATTTCAATTCTGACAACCTTAAATATTGGATTTGAGCAATAGAAGCAACAAATAATATTAATTTTTGGTAGTATTACTTACAACTTCACAGCATATGCCTCCATAAAAGCCTGACAGATGTAGACTTCTCTCTGTAAGAAGAATATAGAACTTACCCACATCTTACGAAGAAAATGATACTTGTGCGGGTTCCTCGGGCTGTACATCATGTCGCGGACAAGGGGAGGGATTTTCACTTGATAATAAGTTAGTTCCAACCCGTTGCTGTGGAACATATAGATCATTGCTACCTGAAATAGATAACATTGTGTTGACATATTTAAAAAACAGGTTATAAAATATTGTGAGAAAGAAGGCGAAGCTTCGCATCTTTAGATCTGTCTTCCTCCCGGTCTTGTTATATGGAGCCTAGAGCTGGGTACTCCTGGACAAGAATGCCTCACGAGTGACTTCAGCAGAAATGAGGTATCTCAGAAGAGGTGCGGGAAAGATGAGACGAGACTGCATGAGGAATAGAACAATTAGAGATACCCTGGGAGTTAGACATGTGAGGGATGTCATAGAGGAACGTCAGCTCAAGTGGTATGGGCACGTTTGCAGAATGGGGGACGAGCGTAGAGCAAGGTGGCTGATGGAGGCCAGACCGAGAGGGCAAAGACCGGTTGGACGCCCAAGAATGACATATAATAGTTATATGGATAGACTAGGGGCAGAGCGGGGAGACATTGAATTTTAGGCATATTAGTTAAAACTTATTTATTTTGTGTTAAAATTTGGCCAATTGGATTGAGAAAATATGTTGATTGCAATTCCCTGAAAATGACAGGAGACATAAAAATATTGTTAATAATTGTAATATATTTATTTAATTTATGTAGTTTTAGTAAGAATTAGAGATTGGGGAAGCTTTCTATGCAGGGTGCTAGGTTACTGACCATTAGGTTGTGAGTTCGAGGCTGACTGTGACAAGTAAATTATTTATTTGTTTCCAGCCACAAATCAACACTGTTGGACCTGTAGAGCCTCCTATAATTAGGGTAAAAATCTGATCTTGGACTAATCATCTGCACAACCATTGTTTTAGAAACAGCACAGTCTCTACCATATAGTGAACCCAAGGCCCTTTATTACTTTAGTAGTGGCACAGGTAAAACTTCACTAAGTAGCCAATACTCATTCCGAATATATCTAAAAATGTTTGAGATTTATTCTAATATCCTCTCATAAAATAAAATACATGTTAAGGCTGTAATTATATTCTCACATTTCTGACTTTAGAATAATGAGATATATCTTTAACACTCTCAGCCACTAAGATTAATAAATTAAATTCAAGAAAATCTTTAGTTATCTTAGACACAGTGCAGTCTCTACTATGTACTGAACACCAGACCTTTGAAAGGTTGTAGTGGTAGGACGTAATTATAACTTCACAAATAAATCGTTCTGAATATACCCCAAAATGATTGAGATTTATTATATTATAATCACAAAATAAAATACAACATTTAAACCAGCTTTAAGATGTTAAGGCTGTAATTTAGCATGCTAAAACTGGTGCCTTATTCTGACCTTCTGGACATAAAAATAATGAGATACATCTTTAACTCTCTCAGCCACTATGGTTAATAAATTAAATTCAAGAAAACCTTTAGCTATTAACTTACCTGATCAGATTGATCCCAAAATTTAGAAGCTAAAGAATCATCTGGAACCTTTTCTCCTGTCGGTAGGAGAAGCAACTGCTCATCGACAGGTATTTTAATGTCTCGTTTGATCCACTCTTTCAGGGTTGAAACAGCAGTTGATCCATCAACTTCATAAGAAAGAACTTCAAGTGTAACACTACTGAACACTGTCATAATCTGTAATCAACAATATTAATCACCTAATTAATTATCAGTGTACAAAAACAAAATAATTATTATGAATATGAATAATAACTTCTGAGGCCAGACTATTCTATATTCATAAAAGGAATTTTATAAAAATACTTTTGGAGCCCTTTTTAGTCCTAAAATAATATTTTACCTTCCACATTCAAGTTAAAATTTGGTACTTCAACATTTTTGGGCACTAGTAATGAATTTCATATTTCATATTAAAAAACTGTACAGCCCAGATTGGGCCTTGGCTTCTTGATCAATAGTCCTCCACATATTTCTATCCTTGACATTTTCCTTCCAGTTTGAGCCCATCCTCCACATCATCCATCCATCTTCCTCTTCTTCTGGTCCCATTAATTTTGGTTAGGAACATCATATAGAATATTTTTGTGGCATTTGATCAGCTGGCATTCTTAGAATGTGCCCCAATGAAATATTTTTTAAAATATTTTCCTCTCAAAGAGCCTTAATGTATTTGCTATGTTGGTAGGAAGCGCCCAGGTATCAGCAGGATATCCAAGAATAAGTCTAATTAAAGTTATGTTTAACCTTAATTTTCTTTTCTTGATGACTATGATGATTTAAAAACCTTTAAGTTTGCAAAAGCTGCATGGTTAGGTTAATAACCTACAATCTAGTACTAAACATAAGAAATAAAGCAGTCTTAATATAAAAGTCTTTTAAAAAATAAAATAAATTTATAAATGTATAATATCTATAAAAGAGTAATATTTACCTTTTTGGCTAAGATAAAGTCCAATTGAGAAAATATTATCAAATGATTCTTGTAATCGCGGCCTCTTCTTTTTCCGTTCCATTCTAACGCTAGTTTCAGCCAGTCTTCTAGCTCACACCTCAGTGTCCTAAAATTGATTTTTTATTTATTTAAAAAAAATCCAAATCACTGTTAATTAAATGATAAATAAATCTATTCTATCTGGTATCTATCCTATTATAACAATAATTTATATAATTACTAAACATACATAGAAATCTGACATTTCCATCTGATTTTAAAATTTTTAAAACTTTGTCAAAGCCCGCTTATTTAAGTGAAATAAATTGGTCTCTGGATTAACCCTGAAAAACAGGAAAGGTGTTTGTTAAAGTTGGTTTTAATTTTTTTTTTTTTTAGATTAAGAATTGTTCAATTTTTAAAAATTTATTATATCTTATGTTTTTAAAAATTTCATAAAATGACTTTTTCGCTAGTTTAGTCAAGCAATTTTTTCTAACAGGACACTTTGCCACCTTATTTCTCATCGTTTTGGTCTGGTTCTGAACCTGAAGTTTTGGGGGCATAAAGTATTGGTTGACTAGTGAAAATAGTGAAAAATGTGGAAAAGGCAATTTTTGAAATTTCGTGTTATCCACTTTTGATCGTGAATGTCTCGATTTATCTACATTTCCATTTCTGCTTTTATGCAGCTTTTGTTTTTATTAATAAAGATGGCAATAGCTCTCCTTACCATACTACTAATACTACTACCACAAAAGCAAGTGAAAAAATGAAAGGGTACTAGTTTCAAGAGTTTTGGCTCAGTAACAAACAAAAATCAGAAATAGTTGAGCGATATTGATAAAATTTGGGTCGTAACGGATGAAATGTCAGTTTTGTTCATTTACAGTTTTCTTTTCATTAGGGATTAGATTATTTGTACACAAACAATTATGTTATGTATACCATTTGAAAGATCATTTAATCCTTTTTTCATAATCAGTCTTACTTTTCCTTTTGAAACTGAAGCAACATTTTAATAATAAATAAGAATAAAATTATGACTTCCTCAGAAATTCGTATGATTTTTCTCTATGAATTTAAACTTGGCCATAGCGTCACATGAACAACAGCCGACAGACATTCAAACCTAGAATAAATGCCTGCAGAGACAACGAGGGTAATCTCACCACAAATAGGAAACAGGTTCTGGAACAGTGGCGGCTTTACTTCGATGTCCTACTTAATGACGTGGGTGGAATAGAAAGAGAGGAAATAGAGATGCCTCCAGGGGAATTGGAGCCTCCTGATGTGGATGATGTTTATGAAGCTGTGGAAGAGCTCAAAAATAATAAAGCACCAGGACCAGATGGACTCTCCCCTGAACTTTTTAAGTATGGAGGAGAAGAATTAGTCAAAGTCCTCTATAATATAATAATGGATATCTGGAGGATGGAGGAAATACCTTGTGAGTGGCGCAAAGCAGTTATATGCCCGATTTACAAGAAGGGGGATGTGCTTGATTGCCATAATTATCGTGGTATATCCCTCTTACCATGTGCATATAAGGTGTTCTCTCGAATACTTTATAAAAAATTGCTTCCTTTTGCCGAGCAGAATACAGGAAAGTACCAGACGGGCTTCATGAGAGGAAAGTCTACCATGGATCAGATATTCTGCATTAGAAGCATTCTGGAGAGGTGCAGGGAGTATAATATCCACACACACCACCTGTTCATTGACTTCCGAATGGCCTATGATAGTGTAAAGAGGAACGAGCTGCACAAGGAGCTGCTGGAAATGGGAATACCACCGAAGCTGATACGACTGATTAGGGCTACGATGAAGAAGGTACAATGCACAGTGCGTGTTCAAGGTGACCTGACTGAAAGCTTCGAAACTCACAAAGGGCTGAGACAGGGTGATTGCCTTGCATGCCTTCTCTTCAATTTGGCTCTTGAAAGTGCAGTGCGGAAATCTGGAATACAAATTGGGGGAACTATATTCAATAGATCTTCTATGATTTTGGCCTTCGCCGATGACATAGATATTGTGGCAAGAACCCCTACAGATTTAGAAAATGCTTTTAACAGTCTCCAGATAGCATCAGCTAGATTAGGTTTAGAGGTCAATGAATCAAAAACCAAATATATGCATGCAGGCCCACAAGTGAATGTGCATGAACCATCGCATTTTATGGCTGGAGGGTTTAAATTTGAAAGGGTGGAGGAATTTGTGTACCTTGGATCGCAGGTGAACGCGGATAATGACATAAAAGCAGAAATCCATCGGAGAATTATGTCCTCAAATAAATGCTATTTCGGGTTACTGAAGCATTTTAGAAGCAGGGCTATTTCCCAAAACACGAAGGTGCATTTGTATAAGACCCTAATAAGACCAGTTCTCGCTTTTGCCTCCGAATGCTGGACATTACCCAGTTCTCAGGAAGCCCTTCTCCTAAGGTTCGAGAGGAAAATTTTGAGGAGAATTTATGGCCCAGTTTGCACCAATGGGGTATGGAGGATAAGGACGAACGCTGAGCTAGCAAGACTCTACAAGAGCCCAGATATTTTAAGGATAATAAAAGTAGGCCAGCTTCGATGGGCAGGTCATATAATTAGAATGACCCAGGATGAGATTCCTAAAATGGTCCTAGACGAAAGGATTTATGGGACAAGAAGAGTGGGAAGACCTCGGCTCCGATGGATCGATGGAGTGGTGGCGGATGCCAGGTCCATCTTGGGAATTCGCAATTGGAGAGCAGCTGCAACCAATAGAGAAGACTGGCGAACCAAGCTGCAGGAGGCCTTGACTCTGCAGGAGTTGTAGCGCCACGAATGATGATGATGATAGCGTCACAGAGGCGTTCCGAAACATTAATATTGTTTGCGGTGAAGATACAGTGAGCGAAAGAGCAATCTTCCGTTGGTTTGAAAAATTTCAGTCTGGGGATTATGACCTTACCATCAAAGAACGTGGTCGGCTGAAGACTAAGTTGGACAACAAAAAGTTGAAAGAGCTGGTCGAAGCAGGCCCTTCCCAAACCACTCGTGAATTAAGTTCACAACTTGGAGCAAGTGCCATGACTGTTTCTAGGCACCTTAAGGAGCTTGGTAAGACAAAAAAGCTGGAAATATGGGTACTACATGAATTAACCGAGCCCCAGCAGCTTTTTTCAGGAGCTGAATATTGAGGTCCTTCCTCACCTACCATATTGTCCGGACGTTTCTCCAACTGATTTTTACATTTCCGTTATTTGGATAATTTTTTAAGAAATAAAAAATTTGACAACGAAAATGCCCTGAAATCGGCCTTCCAAGACTTTGCTTCTTCCTTGACACCTAATTTCTTCAGAGCGGGGATAGAAATGCTTGTTTCACGTTGGGAGAAGGGTATTGAAAGTGAAAGATCCTATTTTGATTAATAAAAGTATTGTTTAATAATTTAAATTTACACCTTCACTGACAGTTCATATGTTACAACGCAATATAAGTTTGGCTGGACACACTTCACAGTCTTAATACTCTTATTATAGATATAGATGCCATTTAAGCTAGCAACAGTTTCTAAATATTCAGAATTAATATTGTTATTCAGTCGCAAATGAATATCATAAATTAAAAATTTAAATCTCTGCGGGTGTCGTTCATAGTTGTTTCCATGGCGACAAATAAAGAGGACTTTGTTTCCCCCACTCCGTCTCTGGCACTTCACTTGACTCTTCGCATCCAGACTCCAAGAAAACCACATCTCTCCACTATTCTCGACTGAAGCCAAAACCTAACCTCGCCGTTCACCGCAGGACATTGATGATATTCGCCCATAGCCCTAGATCGCCTAACACCAGATACAAAAGTACGCCCTTATAATACCACTAGCTCGCCGAGCAACCAGATATTGCCAGAACAAGGGTAGTAAGACTCCATCTCCAAGTCTAAGTTCTCTTTCATTCAATCATCAAAAGACTATACAATATAACATCACCGTTCGAGATAAAGACTCTATAATCAATCACCATGCGGCCTACATCGCCCAGTGTCAGTGTGCTCCTATAACTATTCATCAAGTTCAAAACTTATATTAATATTTCTTTCATATTCGAATTTGTCCATGTTCCTTTTTTTTCTCTTTAATTGTAAAAATTATAATTTCTATATTTTCTTAAGTGTAAGCGTAACCTGTTATTATATTTAGACTTAATAAACTCCACATGTTTCAGTATCTGACTTTATCATTTAATTCGCCGAATCTATTCTACTAATATATCATATTTTATTATTTATCCTTATCTTTTTTGCTATTCAGTCTAATCACCCCCGTACAATTGTATTCAAAAGAATATTTTATATGGAAATTAGTACTAAATAGTTGTTGTTTTTTTTATTCAAATCAACTTATCATTTTATGACTGTAAATTAACTGAAAAAGAACATTTGGTTTAAAATTTATAACAAATATTGCCATAATATCAATCAATTTTCTCTTAGTCAAAATCTTTAATATCTGAAATAAAATAATAACTATGAATTATATTAATAGTTCATTATTTATACCATTTGATTTTAACAAAATAACATTACTAGCAAACAGCCTAATATTAATTTCCTCCCATTTCTTTTTTACCCAATTAATCATTTTTATATTCAAATATTAGTATTTCAAAAGAAAAGATATGTCCAGGGCCGGGACTCAAACCCGGGTCGCCCACTTTTCTAGCCTGGTGCTCTACCAACTGAGCTGAAGAGAAAGGATGTATCTGGCCAAGATGTGAACCGGGTTAGCTCAGTTGGTAGAGCACCACGTTAGAGACGTGGGCGACCCCGAGTCCCTCCGTTCGAGTGTCGGCCCTGGACATATCTTTTCTTTTCAAATAAAAATATTTAAAAATTATAACAATTAATAAAAAATAAATTATAATAGTATATAATGATGTAAGTCAACACGATCCTAATTAAAGTAATGGTCAATGAACATACTTCCCCTTGTATACATCGTAAATTGCGAGAACACGGGATATGGGATCAGTGAAGAGAAATGATGTGTCTGGCCGAGATGCGAACCAGGGTAGCTCAGTTGGTAGAGCACCACACTAGAGAAGTGGGCTACCTGGGATCGAGTCCCGGCCCTGGACACATCTTTTCATTTCAAATAAAAATATTTAAAAATTATAACAATTAATAAAAAATAAAATAAAATACATTTTTATATTCAATAAAAAGTTTGCCCTTAATTTAGGTTTTTTTTTTTAGAAAAATTGATTTTTCTCAAAAAAAACCTATTTTTCCTGTTGACAGCAATCATCTTTTAGACAGTTTGAATTCCGTAAATAGAAATGAAACCCCATATTGAAATAAGTAATGTGAACTGCTATTTTTTATATAATTTTTCTATTATTATTTTCTTTATTTCTATTAGTGAAAAAAAGGGCTGTTTCACCTGAAAAGAGATTTGATTATACATTTAATAATAAATAAATACTAATTAATATAATTAATATTATATTAATATAATAATTATTAAATTAATTTAATTTAATTAGTCTTGATTTTAAAAATCAAATGAGTACCCTCCTCCTAATAACTATTTTTGTTTACTTTCAAATTAAAAATTTCATTTCTATTTTACTTAAAAACAAAATCACATAGACAACCACTCCCCCATTTGAATGAAATTTAAGTAAACTTTGCCTAAGAAAGGTTAAAAAAATGTATTCTTTAAATACTGGATAGCTTGGCTCAGTTTTTGCAAAACTTCTTATCTGTTTTAGAAAGTAAAATACAAATAAATAAATAATTGCAGAAAAAGAAGAAACAAAAAAAAAAAAAAATCTTTCATGTACATTTAAGGACTTACTGGGAAATGTGATTTTCTGTTGTGAGACTTTTGCAGTACTCGATAGAATCGTCCTCATTTTGGTAAATACATATATCATCTGGTGCTTTTTTCTGCACCAAAGGCATCCTAAGGAATTTAAAAAATATATATATTTTTTAATATAAATACATTATAATAATAATAGTAAGAATTGTAATGAAATAAAAAATAAAAACAAAGTTTTATTGTAAAAAAAATTAACTCTTGTTGATTATTAAACTACTTTCTTATTATCTCTGATATTCCATTTATATGATTACTTTTTTTTTAAAATCATGTTTTTAGTTGTATCACGTTTGAATTTGAAGTTTTATGGAAATAATGACAGAAATTAAAATAAAAAAAGTTTTAAGATTTTAAAAATTTTCTAATGGCTAATAAAAGAATTTCAACACCATCATTACAATAGAAATGCTTTGCTTTAATAGTACCTAAATTTTTATTTTTTTAAACTCATATAGAACTTCCAAATATCTCTATTGAAAAATTAGTCTTTTTGAATTATGACGTTCTTTTGGAGGAGAGATAAGCTATATTACAGGAAACCTTATGAGAATAGTGAATTTTGGTTGGACAAAGGCATAATGATAAATCAGTGATATGACTGTAAAAGTTATCAATTTTACTTGTTTATTTAAATTTTTATCAATTATCAAGATAAGGTAAAAAAAAAATCTTTACATTTGTAATAATTCATCTCCTCTTCTCTTTTCTTTTATTTATTTATGAATTTATGAAAGGTTAATATTACCATGAGTAGGGTGCCATGTTTGGTAAAAAAGGTCTGGTCCCAGTTATTATTTCATGACAGACAAGTCCTAGACTCCAGTAGTCTACCGAGCTTGTGTAACTTAAAACAATTTATATTTATATAGTGAAAGTTATGATAAATTAGATAATTAATAAAAATATTTAAAAAAAAAATTAGAATTACTTTTGTGTAAATAACTCCGGTGCGACATACTGCAGGGTTCCGACAAACGATGAGCAAAGACTATTTTGTCCCAGTTCTTTCGCATAACCAAGATCGATCAATTTGAATACGACCTACATTTATAAAATATAAATCAAGATTGTGAAACCTGAAAAAGTATTTTAATATATTTTAAGTCATTTAAATGTAAATAGCTTTATTAAATTTTCGATAAATACCTCTTTGTTCTCATTCTCTTTCATTACTATGTTTTCAGGTTTCAAGTCTCGGTGAGTTATATTTGTATCATGAAGGTATTCGATAGCATCTTTAATATTTTTTAACACTTTCCGAATGATGACTTCAGGAAGACCCGAACAGTTTTCCGGATCATTTAAAACCTGTATTTTATCTTTTTTAATAAGTTTAAAACAGTTATAGTTATGCACTATAACTATATGAACCATTTAAATATAAATTAATAACTATTTTACATTAAATTTTAAAATCAGTAAAATATTTTTGTGCGATTATATCTACAGCATCGGTGATTAAGTAGTCGTGTTGAATTTTTTCCAAAATGACTTAGTTGTACTGAGGGAGGTGAAATCATGTAATGCTTGTATTGCGTAAGTTACTATCTCAAGCTCTTGCTTGAAGTGGAGTTATTGCTTATGTTGTAACTCTGTTTCAAGCGAACTACTACAATAATGACACAGTTCATCTTATCTCAGTATTATTAACTCATTCTGGATAAAATTTGACTTAACCACTTATCCCCTGGACTGCAAAGATACCACTTACCTCTTCTGATTTTAAATATAACAAATTCAAAAATAAGTGTAAGTAAAGAAGTATGAAAACTTTGTAAGTTACTAAACTTTGTAAGTTACAAATTTTATAACTCAAACTTTTTGAAATGCTTTTTTGGATTGGACTCTTCGATTGATATTATATAGATACTATTTTAATTTTTGCATTTTCAGTATATAATATATAATTTTTTTGTGCTAAAATAGCAGTAATTTTAATAATAATAAAAGCATTTTGATCTTCAGCGAATAATTTAGTGGTCTATGTCATAATAAAAAATTCTGCTACTGAATTATTTTTAAATGTTTAGGTATAAATATCATTACCTTTCTTAGATCTCCTTTTTCACAATATTCCATTGATAAAATCGGATACTCAGGAGACAAACACAATAATTCACTGGGTAAGATCATTGTTTTTACAACATTCGGATGAGAAAGTCTCTGCATTATTTCAACTTCCTTAGCCCATCTCTCGACACATAATGATTTAATTTTATCATTTGAGCCTTGAATACGCAGTATTTTCAGAGCTTAAATGGAAAAAAAAATTACGACAGTATAATTGAATTGATAATGAAAAATTTATTTGAATTTTTATGGTATATGTGAACAGCTTTCTTCCTTAATTTTTTTTTTTTAAGATTTATTTCTAATATAATTTGCTACAATTCACAAAAGTAATATGCTGTACCACATAGACCAGTCTCAAACTCAAAAACTGGGACAAATTTAAATGTATCTATAAAGAATCACATATACAATGAAAGAAAACAATTTTACAAAAAAACTTTCAACAGAGAGAGAAAAAAAATAAATCAAAATAAACAAAAATTGTATTTATACATTCTTAATAACTTATATACATCTATATGGGCAATAACAATAATATAAGATAATTTGGTATCCTACAATAATAAATGCTTTGTTCTTTTATGTACGTATCGCTTTGTACTCTTTTTTGTGTAGTTCCCAATATTTTTTATAAGTGGATTTTTATTCCTTTTACACTTAAAAAAGAATTGTTTGCATAATTTATTGATAAACACTTTAATATATGGTACACATAATTCTTTATGCATAGTTTTAACTTTAGTGTAATATGCATAATTTCCAGCAATTCTTAGGCATTTGTATTTTTTTATAATTTGTTTTTGACATATAAATAAATATTGGACATTCATATGTCAGAATAGATCGTAAGCAGGGTTTGTATAATAATAACTTATTATCTGTGCTTAATTTAGAGTTCCTGTTCTTAATTATTTATTAGGTATTTTTCAAGATGTATGCCTCATCCTCAGGATTCAATCTAATTATTTAAAACACATAAAATATTTTCATTAACTAAAAGTGTTAATTGATTGCTAGAAACAAAACAATTGATTCACAGTCATTTTGTACACTTTGATACTTTATACAGCCACTTACAATGAACAACAAATGAAAATCAGTCATACAGCAATAAACACGTTTCATCCAATAAAACATAATAAAAAATACATTTAAGTAATTATAATATATTACTATACTTAGGTCACTATAATATCCACTAACAATTTGTAATGTATTATAAAAAAAAAAAAAATAAAGCATTTTATAAGTAAATATGTTCCTCGTGGGATTTTTAAAACTCAAAAATATTAAACAGAGAATAGGATACAAGAAGCAGAATATTTGAAGCAATTATTAGAAATAATTATTAAAAATACTTTACATTATGTAGCGACTAACGCAAGTATTCTGCATATAATAATAATTTTCCATTTATAAATAATGCATTAAATTAATAATGAGGAAAGATAATTTACACTAAAGTAGCTGTTATTTGATGGAAATTGTATTATAGTTTTTGTTATTATATATGTTTTAAATTGTTTGGTTAAACCATGAAAATTAGTAAAACTTTGCTACTAATGTAGAAAAACAGTTGAGGTTACAATTAATCAATATTTGATTGATAAAATTTATTGATAAATATTTTAATAAATCAGTAAACAAACAAATTACTAACCTATAGATGTGTTTTCTGCTTTATTGGTCCACAAATCTACAATTCCAAATCCTCCGGACCCTAAAGATTTTTCTTTATGCCAGTTTCCAACTTCTTTTATTTCAATATTCATGTTGTACAAGTAAAATAGAGTCAAGAATTACTTTACAAGTTTTTAGTGATGGCTTATTCTAAATTTAGAGTTTTCATCGAGTAGGCATATTGGGATGGAATCTGTTTTAATTATAGAAATAACGAAACCTTTAATAAACCTCTGTAATGATATCATTTCTAAAAATTCATATCAGCTTTTCTTAATATCATTAATTTATTGCTTCATGAAACATAAGTTCATTTATTTTATGTGTTAGAAAAATATCTACTTAACTTAAAGTATTTCATAGATATGTGACTATGTAAGTAAATAAAATATTTTACAATTAAATTTTATTCAATTAATTTAATTTATATTAAAGTAAACAAAAAATTAAATACATCAAATAAGCATTAGATACATGTATAAGTTTAAAATTGATGTATATAAAGATAAGTTTTATGGTTATCTTGAATGCATTAACCATTGTAATGATTAAACATATTAAATATTTGTTTATTTAATGGAAATAAACAAATTATTTAACATTTTATAACATGATTTAATTTTATAGATTTTATATTAAAATATTAAAGCTTCAATTGTGGTTTTAATTCTGATATTTAAAAAAAATATAATTATATCTGCCACAGCCAATGTGTAGTTCTGAAGTTTACAACAGAATGCGCTGAAATAGGTCAGATACTAAACTGGTGATCATTTTAAAATAATTGCTAAATTTATTTTTTATAATTGTTATTTTAAACAAAGTTTCAGATATTTTTTCTATATGTTTCAGGTAATGATCCATGCTGGCAATAATCCAAACAGTAGTTACCCTACTGTCAATTTAAAAATTACTGTTTTCGATTAATTATGTTTTTAATAGAATCTAATTATTTAGCAGCCATTTTGAGTAATAAATCTTTTATTTTTTAGTTGATGTAATTATCATAAATTATGAATAACGTTACACTGATAACAAAATATGGATATGTTTTTAATTAATTATTTAAATAGCAGAGGGGATGCTTATGATATGTTATTTCACAATTTATATTATTTCAAAACTCTTTAATATTTTTTATAACATTTTTTGCAAAAACAAGATGGTCGCAAAGAATTTATAAAAAAATACACAATGGTTATTAGATAATCCCAAAAAATCAATGAATGAGTAAGACTAAAAATGTTTTGGAATCATAATAAATTTATTTTTTTGTTTGTTTTTCATTTTGTTATGATAAACAGTTTTTAGGAACATATTTTTCTCCAAACTTCATTGACGCTGTGTTACGAGGATCATTATGGTGTGTTATTGTGCTTTCTGCGACTATAAAAAAAATCCGTTGTTATAATTGAAATGATTTTTTTAACTTAATAAACTATAGTAAACAACAAAACGTTTTTATCGCTTTGGCTAGGTTTGAGAAATTTGAAAAATTATGATGTTCCTACATATTTTTTCTTACGTATTTTTTTCACACAGTTTTTCGACTTTTGAATGTTACGATATATTTAAGTTAAATTTAAGTTGCTAAGAATGTATAGTTACAATTTTTGTTTATTTTTATATTATTAATTTTTTTTTCTCTGTTGAAAGTTTTTTTGTATATTTATTTTCTTTCATTATATATATATATATATATATATATATATATATATATATATATATATATATATTCTGTATAGATACATTTAAATTTGTCCAAGTTTTTGAAGTCTGATAGGTACATCATATTACTTTTGTGAATTGTAGCAAATTATAAGAGAAATAAATATTTAAACAAAACAGAATTTAGTAGTTTTAAGTGGTCAACAAATTTTGGGAACAGGTCTTCTTTTTATAAATTCTAATTTATTTAACTGATAATTTCACTATTAGACAATCTCATATGTACAGGCATTAAGGCTTGATGACCGTGACTTGAAGTGCTGTATTTTCAATTATTTAGATATTAACTTTTTGTTGTAGACATTTCTGGTAATAAGCTCGTTTGTGTATCCTTTTTTCAATAGCAGATTTTTTTACACCATTTTCCCAAGTGAATTCCCCAAATATTTTAAATTCTTGACCCTCTGAATTGGACCAATTTCTGTTACTTGAATTTCTGGAGCATAGATCTATTTTATTGCAACAAAATTAATGAAAAATAAAATAAAAAATCAATTCTTTCAGTTCTGAATATCAAGATGTAGAAGTCAATCTGACATAGAAGTTGTATGCATTGATTATCAATATTCGTTCCATGTTGACTGTATCAGCTCCTTGTAACAGCTACTTTTTTGTATCTGATACAAAACTTGACTGATACAGCCTTAACCTAACTGGTTTCAATTAATCATCAGGTTATAATTATACAAAAAATGGTCAACATCCAATTCTCTTTATTTTATGAATTAGAACAATTAATTTGCTTACATCTGACAATTATGGTATTCTTAAATTTTGTTTACTGAACTAATAAATTATGACAACATTTAATTTCATTTAAAAGAAACTATAGTTTTGTAACAGTTACAACATAAAAAGAACGTATCCAGGCAGTTCAATTATTCTTCCAGCATTCCTGACATCAAAGCACTTGTTGAATATGCGAACTGAAAGATCTGAAAAGAATAAATGTATATTAGGATGTGTGTATTATGTATGTGTATAATGTAATACTTTGGCACCATAAAGCTGAACAAAGTATTTTAGCATTATTTGTTTAATACTTTATTGTATTTATATTTATATGATATATTTATTATATCATAATTCTTTTATGGTAGTAATAAGATTTTTTTTTTACGACCATGTGTTCATTATTTGTATTTTAACAATTTAATTTCTTTTTTTGTTTACCATTTAGTTTTTGGAGGACTATGAATTCACCTTTTGCTTGTTAATTATTTTACATTTTGTACTTTAATGCCATAATTTCCTTTACTACTTTCAATTCACTATTTTTCTTGGATCTTGGAATGAAAGTTGGATTGAAATGAGCATTATTCCATCATGTTAAGAAATTGAATCGGTCATTTGAGAAACACATTGTGTCCATTTTTGGCCAAAATTGAGTTAGGCATATTAAATTGTTGGTGAAGGCTAGACAAAAATAAAATACTGATTTTTATTAATAATTTGAATTGTTTTACCTTTTATTTCATACCTGATAACATATCGTTTAGTCAGTCATTTGAGCAACAACACATCTCCAACAATGGTTATAATTTTTTTAAATATCAAAATAAAAATAATAAAATTTTAATTTGGTAGAATTAGCTTACCAAACCCCTGTAGAAACATATAAAATAATTCAAAAAATATATGATGTTAAATTATGGACCAGCTGAGTTTTTTTTTATTTCCCGAAAGTTTACTTTTTTGGATATGAGATGTTTCTCAAAAGACCGATTCAATTATACTTCTTGTTTAAAGTTAACCCACCATTTTTGTGGCAGTTAACGCGTTTGCAAAAGTGCACCTACTTAGAAACCGAAAGGGCTTGAGTTCGAATATGTGAGACCCATCAGCCTTTTGGAGACAACTCACGAAGTACGGGGGTAGGATTCATCTACCTCGCGTACATCCATCGGGGATCATGTTGTAGTTCTCAAGGATATCGAATAGCAACCCTGAAGCTTGGTCTAAAGACGGACTTCTTCGAGGGAAAGAAACATAGGTCCTCGTGCGCCTGATGATCCTAAACAGCCATAATCCTCAGAACTCGACCGACCATATTATGGTTTGGCCAAAGATCTACCAGGTCTACATCACCAACCGAATATAGTTAATATAATCACACTCAAACACCATGCTGTAACATTTATTTTAAGTCTATTTCCTTCCTAAGGTGTTTAGCTCTTAAATTCTGGACTACTCTCGGGCGATGCGGTCCAGAAAGACTGCGAGGGCTGAGCGCTTACCATTTTTTAATCATAATTTCATTTAATTATTACATGAAAAACATAAGAAATTAAAAAAAACGCGTATATGTGTCCATAATCCCTTTTGGTGAGTTTCAACAGACATATATTCGCTCATTAAGGCTATAAATTAAATTTATAACATTAATCATATCGGAATATTTAATTGTTCAAAAGGGAGCTTTAATCTACCATTACATGTTATCAGATTAAGCAGATAAAGGATTAAATAGATACGTCAATATTAATTCCAATAAGATATTTACTGTAGGTATAAAAATCAACAGTACCATTATCGACTTGTGTTAATGACCTAATGTTGGCACGCCAAAAAAAAAATTTCTTGTTTTGAAGAGAAAATATTTGCCCCGGCCGAGGTTCGAACCCGGGTCGTCTGCGTCTCCGTTGCAGTGCTCTAAACCACTGATCTACCAGGGGTCGTTTCCAAGGCATACACATCCGTTCTCTTCACCGATCCTAGACCCCTATGTTCTCGTAATTTTTGCAATGTAGACACGGGGAAGAATGTTCATTGAACACTACTTTAATTGGGATCTTGTTGACTTACGTCAATTTTATATTTATAATTTTTTTTTATTTATTGCTTTTTTGATGCTGATTATTTTTAAATATTTTTATTTTGAAGACAAAAGATTTGCCCCGGCCGAGATTTGAACCCGCGTCGTCTGCGTCTCCGTTGCAGTGCTCTAAACAACTGATCTACCAGGGGTCGTTTCCGAGGCATACACATCCGTTCTCTTCACCGATCCTAGACCCCTATGTTCACGTAATTTTTGCAATGTAGACACGAAGAAGAATGTTCATTGAACACTACTTTAATTGGGATCTTATTGACTTACGTCAATTTTATATTTATAATTTATTTTTATTTATTGCTTTTTTGATGGTGATTATTTTTAAATATTTGTATTTTGAAGACAAAAGATTTGCCCTGGCCGGGATTCGAACCCGGGTCGTCTGCGTCTCCGTTGCAGTGCTCTAAACCACTGATCTACCAGGGGTCGTATCCAAGTAAGACAAATCCGTTCTCTTCACCGATCCTATATCGTAGCATAGTCGATCCTATAGCAGTCGTGCAGACGATCCCGGTTCGAATCCCGGCCAGGGCAAATCTTTTCATTTCAAAACAAAAATATTTAAAAATAATTACCATAAAATAAATTATATATAAATTAAAACAGTTGTATACAACACATAAACTTATATTCTGTAGAATCTTTAGTCACTAATTAAAAATAAAAATAAAATATTTCAACAAATCTTTGACTTTTATGAACAAGTGTCAAATGGGTACAAGGGGCAAGTGAGTGTGTCATTTGACAGTTGTTCATAAAAGTCAAAGATTTGTTGAAATATTTTATTTTTATTTTTAATTAGTGATTACAGATTCTAAAGAATACAAATTTATGTTTGTATGCAACTGCTTTAATTTATAACTTCTTATTTACGACCTCTAAAAAGTCAAAGCTTAACCTGACGCACTGGCCTATTATTTTATACTTTCCCCTATACTTAAAATAATTAGAGACTTGGTCGTCAAGAAGAAGTCAAGATTGAAGCGAACTAATAAAACAATTTTGATAAATATAACGCGCATATTTTCATTGTCATTTATGTGCTCAGATAATTACCACTGTTTGGCCTTTGCCTACTTTTATGTGAATTTCTCTTATCCGAATCACGATTTTTATTCCTGATGACGACTTAAGTTCAGATAATCGACGCTCTACGTTCTTTCCAATAACAGATCGAGTCCATATAAAAGAAGCTGTCAACTCTCTCCATCTCCCCCGAAAACTAAAAAAAAAATTTTTAAAGATACTCACAGACATCAAGGTCTCCAAATTGACGGGGTACATCCTGATGGCAGTGAGGGTGACTCCTTTCCTGGCCCTCACCATCATCATCTGGGCGGTCTTCCTGAACTTGGCGTCCGCCATGTACCAATCGCTGCTGTAGACTGCCAGGTCAACATCCGAGCTCTGTCTGTCAAAACAGAATTAGAAAAAGGTGTTGGAAAAGAAATAAATAAAAATAGGTTGGAGAAGAAATAAATATGAAAAAGAAATCAGAAGTAATCCTTAAGCTTTAGGCTCAAATAAAAGGCTATGTAATATTAATGTTTGCCTTAACCATGCTATGGACATATTAACCATAGAAGGACATATCGATATCGAATAAGGGAACCTGATCAGTTCTGAATACATTACTTACCATATAGTTACAGGTGGCTCCCGAGTAAATGCGTAAACAATACTTAGAATCATAATCAATTAGCTAGAATTGTTATGCACTATAAGATGCAGGTGGCTGCAGGTGGCCAGAAAAACAGTAAACAATTCTAGAGAAATAGCATCAGCATGGCTGATCCTATTTAACCGTCCCAGACCAAAGGGAGGGGCCTTTTCGTCCGTAGATATTTGAACAGTTAATATCGCTATTTAGTTGACATTTATTTACATGTATTCTATGTATCATTCATAATAAAGTTTTTAAAAAGTATTAGATACGTTCAGAACCTTTAACTATATATACATTTCATGAAGTGTTGGAAGGTATTGACTGATTAATGATGTATTATCAATTCATTTAAAAAAAAACTTGTAAGTACAACTTATCCAATTAACATCTTTCACGTGTCAATTTATATTTATTTTATTATAAATAAAATATAATTTATGTTTTTATTAATTGTTATAATTTTTAAATATTTTTATTTTGAAGAGAAAAGATATGACCAGGGTCTCCCACGTCTCCGTCGTTGTGCTCTACCACCTGAGCTATCCTGGTTTGTAATTCGGGCAGACATTCTCTTCACTGAATCGAAACTTAGAGAATGGATTTGTCTGACCCGGGTACGAACCAGGATAGCTCAGGTGGTAGAGCACCACAACGGAAACTTGGGAGACCCGGGTTTGAATCCCGGCCCTGGGCATATCTTTTCTCTTCAAAATAAAAATATATTTATTTTATTGTGCTATTTAATGTTTTTACTAAAAACTCCTTTTTTCACTTTTAGGCCATGAGTATGAGACCAACCTAGTCTCGAAACGTCGCCAATTTAAGAACTGACTTGAAGTCGAGAATCACAAATATATATATTTTCTTACTACAGTAAAAATAAGTGGAAACCGATATATATATATATATATATATATATATATATATATATATATATATATATATATATATAAAATCTCCCGGTTACGAACTTTATTCTCTTAGGTAAAAAAAATTATATGCTGAAAAAATTCATTTGGCTATTTCAAAATTTGCGTAACGATACTATCGTCTGGTACTTTTTAGATTTATTTTAATAAAAAACAAAAATCTGCCAGGGTGGTTTTGAGATCTCATTGGGTCTATCAATGTCTGTAAATAATTTATCTTAAACAGCCTGATTCGAACCCGGATCCATATCTAAGAACTAGGTGTTGAAGTTCTGTTTAAAATTCAAGTGGATACAAATGAGATATTACATTTAGCCCTCAGCACGTAGTATCGTGTTCTATTTTAACAACAGATAATTATCTCGCTATTATATTAAAACAATTTCGAGGACAATTTTTTATTTAGTTTTTATCATGGTCGATCAGTTAAATTATAAATATTTAAAAAAATAGGCAAACCACTTAGACATCTTAAAGTCGTAATACGAAATACAACACCGTTGAATGGAAATATAAAAAATTAAATGCTTCCATTTAAAAAATTAAAACAAGCTACATCTTAAATTGCCAATATTGTAGATCCATTCAGCAGGTGTTTCTTCTGGTTTCGACCGTGTAGTAAAATTCTTTGCCGACGTTTCGCTGGTCATACATTAAGCTTCCTCAGGGCTTAATCTGAGACCCTTATCAGATTAAGCCCCGAGGAAGCTTGCAGTATGCCCAGCGAAAAGTCGGCAAAGAATTTTACTACACGGTCGAAACCAGAAGAAACACCTGCTGAATGGATTAAACTACATCTTATTATTCCAATAATTCGATTTAAAGTTTTTAATACATATTGCAATTTTCTTATTTATAAAACAAACCTTAAATAAAATAAAAATAATTATTTCATTTAAAGCAAAATACTCAATATCTCAAAACAATACCAAGTGGGACTAATATTTTAATAGTCCCAGTAAGGGTACTTAACTGTACTTAAATTTCAAGAATAATATCGAGGTATCCCTAATAAAACCTTAACTACCTACCGTAGAAGAACCTAATGGACAATGGTATGATAAGTAAAATGTACATGCCATTGCAAAAATAAATTAAAAAAACCGTTAAATTTTTAAAACACTAGAATTTTCTAGTTAAAGCTCAAGAATGATCAGGACACACACACAAAAGACAAATTCAGATATTTATGGCTAATTTATTTCAACAAGGATTAACAAAATTATTGTATTATTATTTGATGATATTTACGTCTAGCAAAGATTATATTAAAATAAATTTATTTGTGAAAATAAAAAATATTATACAAAGATAAAATTGCTTACCGCAGCTTGAATGAGAGAAGAACTATAACAGAACATGGCCAGTTCGACCATTATCGATGTGGCGTATATTATTGCTTTTATTACAAAAACTAGATTTCCAGTTTCTCCCTGAAAAAAGAATATAGAAATAACAGTTTTGTTGTAATATAGAACAGCTAGATAAACAAAAATTATTATCGCTAAAAAATAAAAAAATAGTATTTATATAAAATATTTACTTAGATGTATTGAGATAGAAATTCAGGCCTCATTGCTCTTTCATAGAAAAAAAATATATAGTTGTTAGTACTATAAAAAAAATATAATGGGTTCATCTGTGGTGTAGTCGTTAGTATAATATTCTACAAGGCCCGATATCGCGGGTTCGCATTCCAGCAGACGGCATTAGGGTTTTTTTAAGGGAGTAAAAAGTCTCTATTTTATATTTAAAAAAACAAAAAAAAACATAATTTTTTATTTGTCTATTCGTTTTTTGATACTTTGGCAGTTTTTTCTCTGTATAAAACTACCATTTGAGCTATCCTGGCCCGAATCAAGCATGCTTCTCGGTCGTGGTCATATCCTTTCATTTCACTGATTCCAAGTCCCCGCGTTCTCGCATTTTTGCGACGTATACTAGGTGAAGAATTTTCTTCGAACATTATTGTAATTTGGATCTTGTTGACTTACGTCATTATAATTTACTGTATTTTATTTGTTATTAATGTTTAAATATTTTTATTTGAAAATAAGGTTATATAAAACTACGAATAATTGTTCCTAATTTTGGTCGTAAGTAATTAAAAGTAAGTCTTTAAAAATTTAAAGAAACCCTTGTGTTATAAATTGAAAGGCCAAAGATGTAATTTGAGCTAATATTTATGTATTATGAATTTTAAAATAAAATTATATATGTCCCTCTTTCAAAAGTATTGAAATCCCAAAGCATCTCTAGAAACTAAAGAAACTAAAACCCGATTCTGATATACGGCTGTGAGACGTGGGCTCTCACCAGGACCCTGGAAAGCAGAATAGAGAGATGTGAAAGCAAAATCCTTCGCACGATAAGCGGAGCGGTATGGGACGAAAGTCCACTCAAAGTTTAAGATGGGCGGGGCATGTAGCTCGAAGTAATCCTTCAGGACGCCTCTACATAATTATGAATGTTACAATAGTTGCCAAGAGACCACGTGGGAGGCCAAATACTAGATGGATGGACAGGGTCAACAAAGATGATAAGGAGCTGCAGGTAGCAGACTGGAAATCAGCGGCCCAGGATAAACAGAGGTGGAGAAAGCTGGTAAAGGCGGCCAAAGATCTACAAGGTCTGTTGATTATTTAAATTTTTTTAAAGAGATTAAATATTTTTTATTTTGAAGAGAAAATATTATGTCTTGGCCGGGATACGAACCCGGGTCACCCGCGTTTCTCACCCGCCTTTCTCTTAAAAAAAAAATATATATATATATTGAAAAGAAAAGACTATTTAAAAAAAATTAAAAGATTATAAAAAAAATTAAAAATATTTAAATAATAAAAAAGAAAATCAATAAAATGTATATATATATAAGAAGCGAGGGGATGGTTGACTGGAAGATAGACGTAAGGAAGAAAATAGTTGGGGGTGCAGTCAAATAAAAACACTAAATAAGTGGTTACTTATTTAATTATGTGCCGACGTTTCGACCCACTTTGTGGGTCATCTTCAAGGCTTAGAAAGAAAAACAGACAAAATGACAGAACTATAAAAATACATTGCAGACTAAGTATATGATAAATTAGAAAAAATATATATGTAGAGAGGTAGAAATTTAGAACAAAAGTGAGGGATATATATGAATACAAAAATTACAGAGAAAATGTACAGAAAGGTGGTGATGCAAAAAAAAATTTTTTACAATGATAAAAGAAGGAAGTAAACAGAAAGTTATTTAAAAAAAAGAAAAAGTATAAACATCAGAGGTGAGATGTAAAATTATGGAAAAGCTAGTAGAATATATATATAATGTAAGATAATAGACTCCTAGGGAGTTTACATTAGTGAACTACTACTATATTACTATATTACATAAGTATATATATATTATATGTTTTGGTTCTTGAGTTTCAGTCTGTTATTTCGGCGACGTTGAAATAACTGACTGAAACTCAAGAACCAAAACATAATATTTCCATAACAGTCAAGATAAGTAGAAACATATATATATATATATATATATATATATATATATATATATATATATATATATATATATATATATATATATATATATAAATGTATGTGTGTATATTTATATCCAGCTCCAGTGAATAAGAAGCTAATTCTAATTTTCTCTATAATGAGTTTCTTGTACTTAAGTAAGCGAAATCGTGTTATTTTTGTAGCGAAGAAGAGGCTAAGTAAGGCATTGGCTTGAAAAGGAGTTTATCGTTATATTACAACTCCATTTCAAAAACTATGAGAATGATACAATATCGGTTATCTGAAAACAATTAACTCTCTTTTGACATAATCCGAATTAACGACATATTCACCGCAGTTGTTGATATATATATATATATTAGAATGCAACTCACCAAACAAGGAAATGAAAAATTTCAATAAGTTAAGCCTTTAATATCTAAAATACTGAAAACAATTAACAGGACAAAATTGGGCCAATTTAGTTATCATCAGGATAACCACTGAAAGAAAAATCACATCAAAGGAAAAATGCTGTATACCTCACATCAACAGCCCAAACAGCTCCTTGATCTGATTTTTCTTTTGGTGCATGTCCTCATTATCAATTGGCGAAATGATGACTGGCTGGTATTTCCAAGTATTATAGAGACTTGAGGCTTTGGTTTTTTGGAATTGTTCCTATTGGATTCTGATTAATATTTTGTATGTCTCTTTTGATTTTTTTTTCCTCATTTTTATTGATATATATATATATTGGTTTTTATTAGTAAAAGGATATAATGTATCTTGAGATAAAAAAAGATCCCACTTTTTAATGAATTATTTGGGGAGTGGAGTGGGTTTGCGGTAGAGCGCTGTGGCCGTGCCAAAGGTTCCGTGTTCAAATCCGGTTGTGGCAGATTTTATTTAATCTGGGATTGATCCTTTGGGATCTGGAACCCTCCTGGGGCTCAAACAGTCTCTATATAGAGGGTAAAAAAAAAAGAATGGCGGTTGAGCCTGATCCGCCTGGACAATCGTAGTAAAAGAAACGGTCCATTTGTAGTGGTATAGGATTTTACAAACTTTATTTAATAAAATGATTAAATCAAAAAGATTAAAAGTTCAGATACTCTGGTTCGAGTAAATCTTTATCCCTGAAATTCAGCTAATGAAGTTGTGCGGAAAAAGAGCCATTTTAGAAGAGAAGAGTTATTTCGAAAGGGTATATAATGAGAAGCGAGGGATGGTTGACTGGATGATCGATGTAAGGAAGAAAATAGTTGGGGGTGCAGTCAAATGAGACACTAAATAAGTGGTTACTTATTTTAATTACGTGCCGACGTTTCGACCCACTTTGTGGGTCATCTTCAGGGCTGACCAGCGGGAGGCTAACGCAAGAATGAAAGGGTATATAGAAAGGATGAATAGAAATAGACTATCAAACAAGATTCTTTCAAAAGTTTATAACTGGGTGGGAAGAGACTTGGAGGAAATGCATATTGATCAGGAAAGAAACCGTTCTCAACAGAGATACATTTAGAGCAGGAGTAAAAGAATTTAAGAAGAATCATAAATAAAATAATAATAAGAAGAATCTTAGCGTAGTCCTTCGTATGCAATGAATAAATAATAATAACACTAAATAAGTAATACTTATTTATTATTAGTCCCGACGCTTCGACCTACCTTGTAGCCCATCTTCAGGGCCATGAGGGGGAAAAAAACTACAAAAACATTGCAGTGCCAAGAAAGAATATAATAACTAATAGAGTTATAGAAAAGTAATGGAAATTAGCGATGGATATATTTTTAAGGATATTTATGAATAAAAAAAAAAATTACAGAATAAGTGTACAGAAAGGCGATAATGCAAAGAAATACAATGAGAAGGTAAACAGTAAGAAACAAAATGTAAAATGGTGAGATTTAAAAGTATGGAACACCTAGTTAAATTACAGGTAATAATGTAAAATGTATGATAATTGACTACTAGAGTGTTAAATAAGTAAATATGTATGAAATTAGTACAAATTATGATATTAAAGTATAAATACAGAAGAAATTTGACAGTAATATATTGGGGTCTCATTCAATTAAAGGTAGTGATGTAAACTGTTTGATAATATAAGTGTTACCTGTACCACTACGACCCGTGAACGAGTCTGGGGGTTCATTAAGAGACTGTATTGTTTCATGGACAACGGTTCTGCAAGGAGGTGACTTGTCCTAGGTCACGCTCAACCACCAGGTTTCCCCCCCTTATTATGGGTACCCTATTTTTATAACATTTTATAGAGGCTGGGTGGGCCCCAGGAGGGTCTTAGATCCTATATGATCCATCTCCGGCTGCAAACAGACTAAATTAAAGTAACTGCTCGCAGCGGGATTTGAACCAGGATTTCCGGCATGGCAACTCAGTGCTCTACCACTGAGCCACTCCGCTCCCTGATAATATAAGTGTGGGATGCTATATATAATTAGCTCCTTAGCCTAACGTCCAAGCTGATGATATATAAAACCGTGATTAGGCCAGTAGTGACATACGCTGGCGAAACCCTCACACTGAATAAATCCAGCGAGGAAAAGCTGAATAGAAAGGAGAGTTATTCGGCAAATATTCGGCCCAGTTCGAGAAAACGACCAACTCAGGATCAGAAGGAAGAAGGAGCTAAGTGAGTTATATGGAGACCTAATGATATCGAGCTTCATCAGGATGCAACGCATCAAGTGGCTGGGCCACTTATATAGGATGGGCGAAGAAAGAACAGCTAAAAAGCTGTATAAAGGAAATCCGGATGGAGTAAAACCTCGAGGAAGGCCCAAAGCTAGATGGAAGGATGCCGTCTGTGAAGATCTGAGGCTGTGTAAGGTCTTTATCACTCGAGCAGGCGATCGGGACGATTGGGGTAGAGCGGTTGAGCAGGCCAAGGACTTCTTTATGAGTCTGTCGCGCCAATAATGTAATGTAATAATTAGATGAATTTATATTATTACAAAAAATGATGTTAAAGAATAAATTTAGAAGAAATGTATAGAAAGTAAAGATATAAAATTCTAGTTAGAAAACGAAGATAAATTATAAAAATAATTGATTTGATTGATATATTAATAAAAATAATATTTATATTAAGACTAAATATGTTTAAAAGAGTAAAAGTCTTACAGTATAATATGACTATTCCTAAATGATATTAAATTTGAAATAAAGATAGTTATTACTATAAATAATATTCTTCTTATTTATGAGTCTTTATTTAGTAAAGCTAATTATGTATTATTATTATTTTTATATCATGAATATAGACTCTCAAAGGAGACATTATTAACTTGTTAAGATATGGATGGGGGGGAGGGGACTTAAGTCTCTAAATTAGAAAACGGGTACCCAAATTCCTGTCAATAATGTTTCTCTTCAGGAATCTTCAGGACAGAAAGAGAATAATTGAAATGAACGGAAAAAGAGCCATTTTAATTTTTTTGTTAAATGTTAATTGATTTTTAAATTTATATATTATGGAATCGTATATTTTCGATTTTCTTCAGAGATAGTATTATATCATAAATAGTTTCACTATATGTAAAAAGTATGTAGAATAAGTTTCCTGATTATAACAATTTGATCAATTAAAAAAAAAAAATTCTATGCACAAAATATATAACTTATAATAGAGGTTATACTATTCTTTTTAGCTGTATTATTATATTTTTAATATAAGCAGTAAGGTATTGTACATATTCAATTATAAAACTTGAGATGGTTGTAGTGGGTTAAATGGTACAGCCCGTTTATATATATGTATTATATTATAAATTTTATTTTTTATATATAAAACGCTATATAAAATATACATATATATCACTTATCTTGGAATTAAAATATTACAAGCTTTTCAATTCAAATTTGACCATTGTAATTACAATTTTTGTAATATATAAGTGTATTAATGAAAAGAATTAATAATTTATTATTTAAAATTTGAATTATTCGATGTATTTTATTTACTGCTTCAATAATGAAGAAAGCTGAGAAAAATACTCACCAACAGATATACAATTAGGTAACACAAGGACTGAAAACAGCCTGTCTGTATATTTTTAAAGTATTTTAAACGTTAGTGGTGATTTTAGAAGTAATGTCAGTGAATATATTAATGGCATTATGTTTATACTAGCTCTTCCGTGTTTATGATTTAA
This sequence comes from Troilus luridus, assembly GCA_964056705.1. NCBI lineage: Eukaryota > Metazoa > Arthropoda > Insecta > Hemiptera > Pentatomidae > Troilus > Troilus luridus. The sequence continues at coordinate 198,729,263 of OZ057412.1, forward strand.
TTTAATATTGGATTGTGACATATTAAATGTCAGTGAAGATGTAAATTTAAATTATTAGCAAACAAATTATTAAACAATACTTTTATTGATCAAAATAGGATCCTTTACTTTCAATACACTTCTCCCAACTTGAAACAAGCATTTCTATCCCCGCTCAAATTAGGTGTCAAGGAAGAAGCGAAGTCTTAGAAGGCCGATTTCAGGGCATTTTCGTTGTCAATTTTTTTATTTCTTAAAAAATTATCCAAACAAGGGAAAAAGTAAAAATCAGTTGGGGAAAGGTCTGGGGAATATGGTGGGTGAGGAAGGACCTCTAAGTTTAAATTCGTAGAGAAACATTATACGAATTTCCGCGGAAGACAAAATTTTATTCTTATTTATTTTTAAAACGTTGCTTCACTTTCAAAAGGAAAAGTAAGGCTAATCATGAAAAAGATTGAATGATCATTCAAACGGTCATTCAAAAATACATAACATAATTGTTTGTATACAAATAATCTAATCCCTAATGAAAAGAAAACTGTAAATAAACGAAACAGACATTTCATCCGTTACGACCCAATATAATTTTAGAGAAGTTGGGGAGTTTGTTACGAGTTTTTGTATGTTTTTATATCAGTATGTTTTTTAATTGCTCTATGTTGGTATCAGTCATGAATTTATGTGTTAATTTGTTTCCTATGTTTGTACATTATTTGATAATAAATATGTGTTATTTTTTTGTATTTATCTCTTTTTGTTATTATATATATTTTATATCTTATAACGATTTGTTATATTATATATAATTATTATATTGATATATAATTGTATTTTTTCATATATGGAAATATCACTCACCAGATGAGATTGAAAAACGGATACTATAAGTATACCAATGGCGCCTCCAAGATTTATAGTTACTAACGGATTGTAGACACTTCTTAATTCATCGGCATAACTGAAAATATGTAATAAAATATGAATAAATTTATAATAATATTGGAATAAAATCTTCAGAAAGGATCAAATACCTCAATAATCTCTGATGATCTTGTATAATTCTGTACAATTCTTCGCTTATACTAGAATTCTTGTTGTTCTTGTTTCCTTTAGTATCAATCTTCAGGGTAGATACGTGGTATCCCAGGACCAAGAACTGTGCGTGGAGAGCGACTGCGACTTGGTAAAATAGTGAAGCATAAATCGGTAGAAAGACACCTCCTAAGAGAGTGCATATAGCCTCGTAGACGAATATTATTTCGTAATAAGGATATTCCGCCATCGGCAACGGGTACCATCCGCTCAAGATCTTCTTCTTTCCTGTTTTGACATCGAACATACTTCCGGTATGGTGGAGGATGTAGTCGACAGGAATCTCTGGGATACCTACAGTCGTCAAGACGACGCCGAAATCCAGAACGAAAGCTAGCATACACATCATGTTACAACTTTTTGAGACTTTTTTATAAATTTTTGCCGTTTCTTCTTTTTTGTTTTCAGGTATGTAGAGGAAATCTTTTTTTATCAGGCTGAAGAGTCTGCACTGACTGTCTAAACAGAACCAGAATACGAGAATCCTCGAACACATCGTGATCGCCGGCAAGCAATAGAAATTTATTATAGCAGCCTTCTGAATATCCACGTCTATCACGAAGTAACTGGAGAATTGACATGCTATAAAAGGGAAAGAAATGAGGATGGAACTGACGAATTCGAATTTGAAAAAGAGGTTTCTCTTCCCTGTTGTCCTAAAGTCGTTGATGATCTTCCAAAAGCCGAAGAGTTTGAGGTACCAGATACTGAGACCGTCGATGACATCCGAGTCCTCCAGCGGCTGTTGGTACTCCATGGTTCGCTTCGACGGTAGAAGTGACGTCTCTGGAAGTCCCCCTTCGAAAGAGGATAAAGACTCCTTGTTTATTAACGTTCTAATTATCCGGAATAATCGACTATGGGAATAATTAAGCTGGCATTTGTTTTCTCTCTTATTAAAGAGGAATTTAATTGGGACGGCGTTCTTACCTGAAGCATATTTATTGGCAATTAAAGGATGAAATACGTGAATAATTAGAAAAGCCTGAATACTTAGGCGATACGATGATTAAGGACTTTATTTATTTATTTAAGAGAGTCTTGTTTCATTCTTGATGAACTAGAACAAAAACAGTGTCGTCTTCTTTTCTAGCAAATAGAGATAGTTCAGCCAAATCAATCATTTGATATGCCTTTGTTAGTATTTTGTATTGAAATATATATGTAATCTTTTTTTAGTTATATTTACTGAAAAATCTACTAAAAGGCACTCCTTCCAACATTCCTTCCAATATTATATTATGTTAAAAATAAGAAATTATTAAAAAAGAAAGTTGGTATCAATCCATTAAGCAGATGTCATATATCTCTCTATCGTTAAAAAGCTTTTTGTGATATATATATAAAATAGATCGACTTTTAATTTAATATTTTGCCATTCTTGTTTAATTAAAGTATAGATGTAAGATTAATCAAAGTACGCTGGAGTTATATCAAACTTTATCAGTCTGAAAAGAATAATTAGAATAATAAATAACCGAAAATGGTTTGTACAATAATATTAAAAACAATAATAAACTATAATCAAGTATTTTCCTGAAAAGAATAATTAAATTTCAAGACAAATATCAGACTAATGCATTAACAATAAAGGTTATAACAATCTAATGAAGGTTACACACTCAACAGCAGGGTGGTCGTCATGGCAACAAAGAATTGATAGCAGTCTCTGTTGTCAGGTAACTTACTTAAATAATTTTAAAAAATGTCCAATAGCAAACCAACGGTTCCCGACTTCTTTAAGACGTTACAAAAAATGTAGCACTGTTTTGAATTTAAATCGAAAAAAGGGAATGAGCATATTTAAAAAAATAAATTATTCTGTGAAATAATTAGAGTATAACAACAGAGATAAATTTAGAACAGCAGTCAAGAAATTTGAAGGCCTTGAGGGAGACCATAGCAATAAAAGATCTGGAAATTAAGGAGAGGGCGACTAAAATCGTACATTATTAAACGCGTCTACCGAAAAGCAGGGGGAGTTTTACAGATAAAAATTGAATACAAAATAATCCAGTGGAGAATTAATTTTAGATATAAGAAGACTGATCACTTATTTACGGTCAGTATATCTTTACAAAACGTACAGAAAACTACAGTATTACACGGCGATCACAATACATAATACAAAAAAAAAAAAAAAAAAAATGTACCACTACATCCCATGAAGGGTCTGGGGTTCCGTTCATGATAGAGACTGTAGTGTTTCATGGACAACGGTTCTGCAAGTGGATGACTTGTCCTAGGTCACGCTCAACCGCCAGGTTTTCCCCCTAGTTTTATAATATTTTATAGAGGCTGGGTGGCCCTCAGGAGGGTCGTAGACCTACCCCATCTCCATCCGCAAACAGACTAAATAAAAGTCAGGGCATGCAGCGGGATTTAAACCAGGATTTCCGGCATCGCAACTCAGTGCTCTACCACTGAGCCACTCCGCTCCATTGTTATATCTATGTGTATATATATATATATATAGGTTACTTAGTATGTATAGTTATAATTTTTGTTTATTTTATTATAATTATTTTTTTTCTCTGTTGAAAGTTTTTTTTTGTAATTTATTTTTATTAATTGTTACTTTGATGGTGATTATTAATATTTTTGTTTTGAAGATAAAAGATTTGTCCTGGCCGGGATTCGAAGCCGGGTTGTCTCGAATCCCGGCCAGGACAAATCTTTTCACTTCAAAGCAAAAAAATATTTTTAAACTTTTTTTTCGTTCATTGTATATTTTGATTCTACACATATACTTTTAAATTTGTACAATTTTTTTAATATGAGACTGGTCTATTTGGTACAGCATGTCATTTTTGTGAATTGTTGCAAATTATATAAGAAATAAAAAAATGTCTTATTTAAATAAGTTACTAAGCTTTCAACCAAAAAATGTTATGATTGCGTATAAATATCATGATGTATTGCATATTGTAATTATTTATAAATTAAATCTTAGAGGAAAAACAAAACAAAAAACTGCGTATTAAATTTAGATATGACAGTTATGAGCTAATGATGGATGCCATAGGTTACATAAGAATAATAGTCCAGGATCCATGGTCCATTTTTTCACTTTTTTAGTATCAAGCTGAATCTTCGTGAATAGCTTCGTTTCGATGAGACGCCCAACAATCCAACGTGTATCGATAACGAGGTCAAAATGATTACTAACCATATGTTTTTTTTTTTACTTTTTCTTTTTTGACTTCGTTATCGATACATATTAGAAGGAGGGGACTCTTTGATCAAACCATACATTTTGTAGGACAAATATTTTTTCAAATAATTTAGATAATTATGTTGAGATTTAACAAAAAAAACCCAGTTAGTAATAAATTTTTGAGAATCATCAAATCGACATATTTTATCCTTGCTACCTCTTTTAGCTACCACAATCGAGAATTTTCACATAGAAAATTGTTGGGCGTCTCATCGAAACGAAGCTATTCATGAAGATTCAGCTTGATACTAAACAACTGAAAAAATGGGCCATGGATCCTGGACTATAAAGTAATCTATTTACAATAAAAATAATTAATTGATTAATTTCTTCAATAATATTTTATAATAGGTATAGACATAATAACTTTAAATATACATATCTATCATATAAAAGGGAGGGGAGTGGCTCAGTGATAGAGCAATGAGTCGCCATGCCGAACATCCTGGTTCAAATCCCGCTGCAGGCAAGACTTTTATTTAGTCTGTTTGCAGCCGGAGATGGATCACATAGGATCTAGGACCCTCCTGTGGCTCACCCAGCCTCTTTGAAGTGGCTATCACTAGCGTGATCTAGGACAAATCACCTCGCTGCACAACAGTTGTCCATGAAACAGTGTTGAAACAGGTTTTTTTTTTATCCTATAAAAATTTTATTGCGATTTAATATTTTATTGACATTGCTTAACAATGCCTACTTTTTGATTGGTCACTTGCCGTGCTCGATCAGTTAAATAATAAATCTTTTTAAAAAATGGCAAATCACAAGACCACAATTCTTGACTTATACCAGCCGTTACACAAAGAATTGCACTGTGTTGAATTTAATTGGACAAAAAATTGATTTGCATAACTTAAAAAAAACAGAAAAAAAACATATTTTTCCTATACTTCGATTTTAAGGCTATTTTAAGATAGAGAAGGCATTGAAATGGGATTAAGGCATTTTTCTTAAAACTATATTTTTTTAATCAATAAAATAAACCTAAATAAAAAAATATCATTATTTTATTTAAAGCAAAATACTCAATAACTCAAAACAATACTGAGTACTCACATTTTAATAAATTCATTATATATCGATACATTTTTCCGATGTCGATATCGGAGTAATGAGTGCTGTTACATATAATTATTTTTAAACCGAGTTTTGAAGGAGCAAAAGGTATATCATAAGATTGACGATTTGTTCGAAATCACACTCAACTGCCAGATTTCCCGCAAATCCTAAATATGTCATTAATTTACATCATTCTTACAATAATTTAAATAGAATACTGCCACAGTAGAGCAACTCAAAGCTCTAAACGTGTGAAAATAAAAGAAGAGAGGTAATTTTTTTTTAATTTAAAAAAAAGTAAGTTTTTATTTTTTATCATTACATTATATCAGCGTACATTATTAAACGCGTCTGCGGAAAAGCAGGGGGAGTTTACAGATACAAATTAAATACAAAATTCAGTGGAGCGTCGATTATCCGAACAATCGATTTACGGAACTGTTTTGTTTTTTCAAATGTAATTTTAATTAATTTGATCAGATCATCCAGTTACTTATCGGTTTTGTTAAAATTATTGTTATTTTAAATAAAATTTGACGAAAAATAAAATATTTGTTTCAATGAATAAGGCCCCGAATCAATTCTCGAGCAATAAAACAGCAATAAAATGAACTTAGACTTCAATACGTATTTGTTTACTAAGAACTGTATTTGTACTTCATTTGTAATTTCATTTGTTTCTCTGCTTATACTTATACTTTCCTATTCATTTGGTTGGTATTTATTTTTTAGTGAATTTCGATTATCCGCATTTTTGATTAACCGAACCAACCCTGACAACATTAGTTCGGATAATCGACGTTCCACTCCAATCCAATGGAGAAATAATTATAGATATAAGAAGACCGATGTCTCCTTTACGGTCCGTATACCTTTACGAAATGCACAGAAAAATACAGTATTACACGGCGATCACAATACAAATATTTATAGAATAGAGAGATGAAACTAGTATGTGATATTAATGCCCAATAATTGTATATAATCCAATATAATTTCTTCAGGACAATATAGTAATGATTACACAATCTTGTTTATTATGTAGACGAATATAATAAATAATGTATTATAGAAGTTTATGTATAAATATATGATATTGAAATTATTTAAATACTTTGCAACTTTCCAACAATTCTAAGAAATAAAAATAATTATCGGCCAGTATCGTATATCTTACACCTGCTATTGATCGATAAGCAAAGAAGTCTTTTTTTTCTCAGCTAGAAATAGTTCATGAAATCGATCTGTTGAAACAACGTTAATAAAAAATTCTGTTAAAATTAAAAAAAAAAGAAAAAGTATTTATTGAAAGTTACAACTGTATACTGAATAATAGCTATTAAGTATAATGAAAGATAAATAATGTCCCGAGATAAAGGCAAGTAGAGAAACTCCCCAGTGGTAGTACTCAAATAAAAAGTCCAATTTAGGTCACGAGGCCATCTTCTTTTCAGACGCCTCGGAGGATTATCAGGAATTGAAGAGGTTGCGAGGTTTGAAACTAGTGGGTTTGAGTGGGAATGAAGTTTTTCATGAAAAGATTGATATCGGATTCGGGCCAAATCAGCAACAAACGGAAAATTAAGGTCATTATGGATTACTTTGTTCGTAACAAAGTAAGGACTGTTTAAATTTTAATGATACATTCTATCGCCCACATATGACTTTAAGGTAATATTAACTATACTTATATACTAAATATACCTAAATAATAAGGTAGATGTATTGTTTTTATGAATTGATGAGAAAGTATGTTTACAAATATTTTAAATAAAAATAAAAATAAAATCCATACATATATTTTATCTATAAAAAAATTAAAAATTTGATTATACCCTTGTTTTGGTAATGTAAAATTTTATAGTCGTTGCCTAGCAACGGAGCGAAAAGAACCAACTACTTTTGGTACATATAGTTTTTTGTCGTGCTCAATTAATTAAACCATAAATAATTTTAAAAAATGGAAAATTGCAGAGCCACTGTCCCTGACTTCTTTAAACCGCTATACTAAACCACTAAGAATAACCATGTTTGTAATTCAAATGGAAACAAATGGAATGCAACGATTTAAAAAATAGCACAATAATTATTTCAATTTTAGAACAGCTATTTCAATACTTTTTTACAGAAATTTTTCATAGTAACTATAAATTATTTTTTATCTATAAAACCAATCTGAAATTAAAAAAAGTAAAAAAATTCATTATTTTTTTAAATGGACAATATTCAATATCTCAAAACAATACAAGCCAATGATAATGCTATTTTTCTATTATTTATTTTTTACCTATTTCACCTAATTAATTTTTATATTATCAATTGAGGTTATTAACTAAGCATTTAGTTCAAAATCTCCACAATCTGTTTTCAATTTTTCAAAACATATGCTATTAATGAATTTTATAAAATTAGGTCGAAATTAAATATATAGTTCGTGCTCTAATATTAGCCAATTTTTTTTATTCAACTTTACTGAAATAGTTGATTATGATCTGTTATCGATTTCTTAACCATAAATTAGATGTCAAACTTAACAAATATTTATCAAAAAGGTTCTTTGAATTATATCGAAGGGAATTCGGCGTAGTATATTTTATTCAAGGAATATATAAACCTTTATTTAACGATTTAAATAATTTTGAGTTACTTAATTGAGAATTGTTTCGTTTAAATCAATTTTTCGATCAATTAACGTTTGCCCCTTCATTCATAAAAGCCGTAGATCCGCTACACGTTACAGTAATGCGGGTCAATGTAAATGTATCATGATCAACTGAAGGGGCAGAAAAACAGCCAACGATTGGGTGTATATTTCACATACATGAGATTATTAACAAACATTAATGATTTATTTATATTTACTTTTTTAACAATAAATATTTATATATTAAAAATATAGGGTGTTAATCTTTTGTTCGAATAAAATACAAGCTGTGTCACTAAAAAATACGTACACAAAAATAAGCTTATTATTTACTAAATAATATCTGAGTTACTTAAATGAGGATTGTTTTATTTAAATTTATTTTTCTATAACTAACTTAATAACTAAGGGCGACCTATGGTCTAGTGGTTAGCGTAACAACCTACTAAACCCAAGATCGCGGGTTCGTAGCCCGGCAGGTGGTCCTAGGATTTTTTAAAGGTAGTAAAAAATCCTTAGTTACGCCGTCCTTCGGAAGGGACGTTAAACGGGGGTCCGAGGCTGTATGATTCCAAGTACTCGTTAAAATTTCCTATCCTAATTAAGCCTAGGTAGGCAAAATTTAGAGCACCCACTGTAGCGTCGTCGGAATAGCCACAGCAGCATGAAGTGACGTTAAATGAACAAACAATAACCAACTTTTGCCCCGTCATTAATTAAACCCGTAGACCCAACACACTTTAGTGTAATGCGGTAATGTATTAAAAAGAATTGAAGGCGCCGTACCACCAGTTCACGTTTGGATGTGTTTGCTAATCCTGTTTTACTATAACACATAACGGGTTATGGGATCTGGATATAGTAGAGATTGTACTATTTCTAGGACAACGGTTGTGCAAGATGGTCATTTGTCTGAAATCATGCTTAGTTACCAGGGTTTTTTTCCTCCAATTAGGGATTCTTATGGAGACTGTCCGCAGACCCCACAGGGTCGATCTGTAGCTATTGAGAGAATAGTTTAATAAATTGATTTATTTTATGATAAAATGTAATTATTATAAACAATAATTATTTACTTATTATATTTCGGTATTTGTACTTATGTAATAGCCATTTCTTAAAGTGTGAAATACAAAATTCAACAAAATTTAAAATAGTTATATTAAAAATCAGAAAATGGAAAGAATACTTGATTATAAATATTGTTATATAAGTACCCATGCCGGAAATCCTGGTTCAAATCCCGCTGCAGGCAATTACTTTTATTTAGTCTGTTTGCGGCGGGAGATGGATCATATAGGATCTAGGACCCTCCTGGGGCTCACCCAGCCTCTATAAAAAATTATAAAATAGGGTACCCAAAATAAGGGGGAAACCTGGCGGTTGAACGTGACCTAGGACAAGTCACCTCCTTGCAGAACCGTTGTCCATGAAACCGTACAGTCTCTACCATGTACTGGACCCCAGACTCGTTCACGGGTCGTAGTGGTTACAGGCTCAGGTTATATAATGACCATAAGTACCTTGTAATCTCTTTTGTATATTTCTACTAATTTTCAACATATTTTTTTTTTAACTTTTTACTACTTTGTGTACAGAACTTTAACTTTATGGGATAAAGAAATCAGGTACAGTGGCTTTGGGATTCATCATTAAAAAAAAAATATTTATAATCTAACTGATCGAGCGCGACAAAAGGCTAAGACTAGTTCCTCAATCCGTTGCTCGGCAACGCTGATGAAATATTACATCACTAAAAACTTTTTTTGTAAATTTCACAGTCTCTACCATGTTCTGAACCCCAGACCCGTTCACGAGTTTTAGCGGCACAGGTACAGGTATAGGAATTATTTTAGTAAAAATTTAGAAATAAAAAGTTGGTCTGTAATAAAATTCTGTCTACACTTGTTAGCTAACAGTTGTATGATAATAGAAACAATTTTGAATTTGAAAAAAATTGAAGGAAGAAACAAATTTTTGCTAAAGAATTCATTTAAATATAACTAAATCATTTTAATTATTTTTAATATTACAGTTGTATATCGACAAAAATAACATATATAATAATAGTAGAGCAGAAGTGAAACTTTTTGTAAATAAGGATTATATACAACTTATAAAACTAAGATTTTATAAAAAAATAATATTTCATTAACTTTTATAATTGTATCAGCAGTTATAAACTGAATCGTAGATAAATGTTGGATAGGAAATAATTGGGGATTGCATTTTGTATTTAATCTAGACATATTATAAAACAGTGTCTGATGGAGACCAGACCGAGAGGACAAAGACCGGTTGGACGCCCGAGAATCACATATAATAGTTATATGGATAGTTGAAAAGGAAGGCCCAGGATAGAGACACATACCGAAGGTGGTCCGAGACCACTCCACGCTTAACAGGATAAAGGAGATAGAGAAAGAAGAAGAAGAAGAAGAAGATATTATAAAACAAAGTCCTCGGCCGCGTTTGTTCGCGGTAAACTCAATAATTACAGCACGGGTTTTCATGCGGTTTTCACTAATAGATAGAGTGTTTCACCAGGAAGGTTTAGGTAGATAATTTATCGAGGTTTTGTGTGAATGGGTTGGAATATAATGATAATTCTTGAAGTGTAGGATAAAGTATAGCCTCCCGGGAGGTTTCATAGATGATACTCCCCAACCCCTTGTCATATAACAAAACAATGCATGGAGGTTAGTTCCTCTTTTATATACTTACAAAAAGTCAGAGATATCATATATCTATCTTTTAAGAACAGTTTACTATAACTATTTTATCTTCTAAAAAAATTGATGAGGTACAATGCGGTATTTGGAAAGCTATTTAGATGAGTACAGTAGTAATCCTTATCAACTTATATACTTTAGTTACCTTAAGCATTTCATGCGCATTATTTGTATATTTTATACCATATAATTTAAATGAGTATCTTATGGGTTATCGTAAAAACTTAACGAGCATGAAAATAAATTTAAAGAAATATTTAGTTTTGTTTTATGTTTATAATATCTACATAATAAAATGCATTAAACAGAAAAACATGTAGGCACAATATGTCTTACTATCCGTGCAATTGCCGGGGTGGGTCGCTATAGAAGCGAACGTGATAGCTGAGTGTATAGAATGAAGAAATTCATTGACCTTTCCCCGGACAATTTGTTCCACATATGTAATATTTTTTCTAACATAAAGTAGGTACTCATCACAAAACATAATTAAACAGTAAAAAACCATAATTAAACAGTAAAAAAACATAATTAAACAGTTAAAAAACATAATTAAACAGTAAAAAACATAATTAAACAGGCTTTGTTTCAACTACTTATGTCAATGGTTACCTAGAATAATTATTTAATTTCTTGTGACCTGAGTTGGATTTTTTGGGTCATTCAAATTTTAAAATTCACGTTTATTGTCAGAAGAAAAATCGTGATTCTCGGTCTTATGAGATATTGCTTGAAAGGCATCGAATCAAGCAACACTAGGTGTTTAGGTGTTTCTACAATGGGAATATGAGCCTTGCACATCAGTTCCACATTGATTGCCCTTGATCTTTCAGCACTGGAATCAAACGTTCACTGTAAAGAGCTGGAGTTGATGGAGTTTAGAGTGCAAAATGCCCCACTGCGGGCAACAGGAACCAAGCAATTTTGCAACCGGCCAATGCCCCTGCACATCGTTCATGTTTGACCAAGGAAAAGTTAGAGACATAGTTTGTAAGTCAACGATTGTGTTGGGGAATATGACCTACATTACGTTTAATCGCCAGAGTTTTTATAGAGGTTGGGTGACTAAATGGTTTATCTGTTACAGCTGTTTGAACCTGGGACCCTTTGCACATCTACTCAGCGCTATCCACTTCGATCATTCCAATAAGTGGATATGCATTTTTAGAAGACAATTACTACTGATATTTTTTATGATTGTTTATTGATACCTCAATAACCTGAAATAATTGAGTCTGGAAATAATTAAGGAAGGATTTAATTGTCAGTTTTCTTACCTGAAGAATATCAATTGACAATTAAAGGATGGATACGTTAATAAATTATTAAGAAAGATAAAATAATTAGTGCATGATGATTGGAAAATTAATATTTATTAATTATCAGGTGCAATTATTATGAACTATAATATATTTGTTAGAGAGAGATTAGAAATTATTTATACTTTATTTAAGTATGCCCTTGAAGATCAAATAAAAAAATGTCCGTTATGGTGCTTCCGTAAAACAAAATGGCGGGCAATTAATATGCCATTTTGGCCTTTTTTCAGTTATTGATTTATATCTCCGGAACTGTAATCATTACTGCAACTTTATTTACAATTTATTAATAATTCAATACTAAACATTTATTAAGGAATAATATATGAGAGGTTTAGGATCAAAAGGTCTAAATTTCAAATATTGACTTTTTCCGAAAGTTTTTTAAATTATTTTGTTGAATTGTCCGGGATGGAATTGGATCCAAGAATGGACACTAGAGGGTTTGGATGGGGCTGGAGTTTATTATGGAATGATAGGTATCTGGAATGGGCTAAATCGGTAACATATGGAACGTTAAGGTCTTTTTGGATGGTTTTATTTGTGACAAAATAAGGAGCGTTTAGGGTTCTGGGAAGGATTTTGGATTGCAAGGATTGAATCTGAGAGGAATTTGATGGTTTGGTGGAGCCCCATAGTTCCGTAAGTTAAGTCAAGGAATGCTTAATGCTCCCAAACTTCAGGTTCAGAACCGGATTCAAACAATGAGAAATAAGGTGGCAGAGTGTGTTAGACAATATTGCTAGATTAAACTAGAAAAAAAGTGAATAAGTGAATTTTTGGATATATCCGCTATAGATCCTGGGAGCGGAGTGGCTCTGTGGTAGAGCACTGAGTTGCCATGCCGGAAATCCTGGTTCAAATCCCGCTGCAGACTGTACTTTTATTTAGTCTGTTTGAAGCGAGAGATGGATAATATGGGATCTAGGACCCCGTATAATATTGCGAAAAATATTACTTTATATAAAGGTTTAACTACTTTTTTAAATTATGTCCATAATGAAGAACTAAAAAATAAACGCCTCCTTACGTGAAGCTGCTAGAAAGCAAATTGGCGCTAAATCGAACATGCCATTTTGACTTTTTTTTACAGTTTTTAGTTTATTTCTCCATAACATTACGTACCTGCAAAAACCTATCTATTTCATCATTCAAAGTACATGAAATTATATTTCGAATTATTAATTTTAAATAGGAATAAGATTTAAATCGCGGTCAAATGCCGTCCTATCTTAGTTTTACCATGCATGGATAAAATCCTGGAAAAGCTCATCCTGAAACGATGGTACCTCATCCTGGATACAAACCACATTATACCAGATCACCAGTTCGGATTCCGAACATCCCACTCCACTATCCAATGGATTATATTGTTCGGGGGTCTTTCTTGGCGAGGAACAGGCTTTTGACCGAGTCTGGCAGCCGGGATCTTTACAAACTCCTCCAATTGCTACCTCCTGCATGTTTTATCATAACCAATCCTATCTCACTAACAGGCCAGTCAATATTAACCACAATAATTTATTTTCAACCACCTTTTCTCAATCTCCTGGTGTTTCGCGAGGCAATATCCTCGGCACAATCCTCAACACAATTTAAAAAGCTGACATCCCAACCCATCCTAATACTACCCTAACCACATATGTCTATTATCTGTTAACAATAATCCAATTATAGCATCTCATACTCTTCAATCCCATATCAGTGATCTTGAAGAATGGTGTGAAACTTGATGATGAAAATCAGTTTCCTCAAATCCAGTCAAATAAGGTTTACCCATTGTATCCTTTAATAATATTCCTGAGTCATGTAGAACAAATCCGATACTTGGGATTACATCTCGACAAACGTTTGTCTTGGAATCCTGAAGACAAAAAACAGACTGAAATGACGAAAAACACCTCGCCGGTTCATGCTACTTCAACAATTACTTCAATCATTAGACCCATCTTGACTTACGGAGTTGAGCTTTGGGGCTTCACTAAGCCATCGAATTCCTCTCGTATCCAATCCTTACAATCCAAAATCCTTGGTAAAATCCTTAATGCTCCTTACTGTTATATGAATAACTTATACTGCTGATTTGGCCCGAAGCCGATAACAATCTTCATCAATTCATGACAAACTTCATTCCCACTCAAACCCGCTAGCTTCATACCTAGCAACCTCTTAAATTCCTTATAATCCTCTGTGACGTCTGAAAAGAAGATGTCCTCGTGACCTTCTAAGTCGAACTAGTTATTTAAGCACTATCACTGGGTAGTTTTTCCACTTGTCTTTTTTCATGCCACTATGTATCATTCCTTCCATTTACTTGTTGTATTATTATAATACTGTTGTATATTTCAATGAATAAATTAATTTTTAAAAAACACGATCGAAATACAATTCCTACATCTCTGGGTAGCAATTCAGAATATTGAGTTGAAAAGTGAAAAAGGTCATTCTTAATTTAAAATCTTTGAAATAAACTTGAAATGGAATAGCAGAAATTCTTGGTTAGAAGATAATTTATGCAACCAATTTTTATTAATGCTTCTTGTTTATTAATGTACAATGAACAGAAATGATCGAGTTTGGGAATAATTAAACGGGGATTTAATTGTCAGATTCTTACCTGAAGAATATTTATTTCCAATAATAGAATGGATGTATTAATATATAAATCGAAAAGGTAAAATAATTATTGTAAAACGTTAATGGAATATTTATAAAAAAATTAAAGAGGTAATTATTAGAAATTAGAGTATATTAACGGGAATTTATAAATGTGAATAATTTTACATAAACTATTGGACTACTTCCTATAATTATGTTCTTGAAGAAAAAGGACGCCTGTCGTTATTTATGTTACAAAATGGCAGCCAATGAAACGTCATTTTGGGTTTTCTTTCAGTTATTGATTTATATCTGTTACTGTAAATTTTGGACATATTATGTTTAGTCAAAAAATAATATTGCTAGGATGTTTAATGATTAAAATAAGTAATTGTTTTTAATATAATGTAAGTCGAACTATTTATACATTCAATGATTCCTACCAATATCCAGGTGTATCGTATTGACTGTGAGCCAAATATAATATACATATATATACACTCAACAGCAAAAAAAACCGGACACTTCATATTTTTCGTATTAAAAGCTAATTTTCGGCAATGTGTTTGTTTTTGCGGGTATTCTAGTTATTACAGAGAATGTAGGGTCTAAGTCCATTGAACTAACCCCTTCAGGATTTGTAAACAATTAGATAAAACTCAGATTTGATTTATTTGTCTTGAAGTTGATTTACCTGTCGGACCTTTTCTAAACTGTAAGTAGTTTTTCGCACATTCAAACATCTTTAATTTATTAACCAAGGCTTTACTGTGATTAATAGACATGTTTTTTTTTTAATTTTGGTCCAGAATAATGGTTATTTCAAATGTTGACATAGCCCGAGCCGATGCCTTGGCCAGAGAAGGCCAGAGCTTGGGGTAGAAAGTCTACCATTCACGATGCACTCCGGCCTTTCCAGGAGACTGATAACTACGATAGGAGGGCCGGCAGTGGGCGACCAAGGGCAACAATGGCAGTATACGATCGATTTATTACGCTGTCGGTATTGAGAGAACGACTTTTAACAGCTCCTGAGGTCCGGGAAAGGCTTGAAGTGGCTCGAAATACGTGTAAGTGCAGACACAGTGCGGCGGAGACTGAGGGAGCATGAACTCGTATCAAGGCGACCCGCGACAGGGCCCCAACTCATGGAAAGGCATCGAAGAGAAAGGCGATTATTTGCTAATCAGTATTCTCATTGGACTCTGGAGCAATTGGGAACTGTTTTATTCACGGATGAGTCTCTATTTGGTCTATACCACTTAGACGGTCGAGGCAGAGTGTGGAGACGACCAGGGGAGCGATTTGCTCAATGTACCATTCGTGAATCACGGTCTTTTGAAAGGAGGTCAGTTATGGTTTGGGGTGGAATTAATTTCCACGCCCGGGCTGAACTGATTTTCATAAATAATGGGGCTCTGACTGCTCGGAGATACATCGAGGAAGTCCTTCTAGCGAGTGATCCCATTTGCTCCATTTATTGGTGAGCAATGCAGGATAATGCTCGTCCACATACCGCCAGAATTGTTACCGAATACTTGGAGCAAGTGGGAATCACAGTTCTGGACTGGCCTGCACGATCTCCCGATATGAATCCCATAGAACATTTGTGGGATAATTAAGGGAGGCATGTTAGACGCCGTCATCCTCCTCCTAGTGACTTAAATCAGCTCCAAATTGCTCTTCGAGAAGAATGGGGTGCTATGGCGGTGGAGTACGTCCAGAATTTAATTTCTTCGATGCCTGACAGGGTTACAGCCCTTCGCCGTACCAGAGGGAGTAATACCCGCTATTAGAATTACATAAATTGTTAGAAAACCTAATAAAAATGAAGAATAACGTTTTCTAAAAAATGTGTTCATTTATCATTTTTTCTTTATTTTGTACATAATCAATAAAAATTATTCACTTTTGGCAGATTTTGTTTAAATAACCTATAAATTAACAAATTCTTACCATAAATTAAAAAGATTAATACATATAAATATATATTTAACAAAATTATAAGACCAAATCTAAGTGTCCGGTTTTTTTTGCTGTTGAGTGTATATATATATATAATTTTGTTAATATAATTTAATATATTTATATTAAATTCACTCTCTTCTTACTATACAAGTTTAAATTTTATATCTAGACTAGGGTGTGATTAAATATAATTAAATCTGTTATATTGAAATTTAATGTATCACATTATAGACTTCAAATCCATTATAAAGCTGTTTTTTTTTACTGTTGCTACTGCTTTTTACTGCTTGGTTGTGAAAAATATTATAGTCGTCAAAGGATAGTTTTTGGTATACGACTGAATCTCAAGAACTGAAAAAAAAAAAGAATTTTATTAATAGTCAAGAAAAGTAGATACCAATATCTTATTCTAAGAATTAGAAATAGAAATAAAATACCTGAATAAACTGAATTAATGATGTTTCCTTAGAATATCGGAATGTAATGATGTGACAATTGAATAAGTATAAGAAAAGACTAAATATAAATAAAACATATGCTACATAAATGTAGTATATTTGTTTACTTTATTATTATCATTTTTATTTATTTATTATATTAGTATTATTATTTATTTTATTTTATTTTTTGTCTTAAGCTGGTTTTTTCTACATTTTTCCTGCTATTGTGAAACTTATTTATAAAAGGTAACTGTAATTAATTAAAATCACTGTCTTTAAACATGTAAAGGTAGTCCGAAACATGTATTCACAAATACTGCTTGTATATGTAAAATTGCAAATAAAGTTGTTTTTTTGTTGTTGTTATGCTACAAAAAAACTTATACTTAACTATTAAGTGTAGGTCACTATTAAGATATTAATTATATATTAGATATTAGTTATTAAGATTACATTATTAGTCCTACATAGCCCATGCATTCATAAACTGTTTTACATACAGTGGCAGCCAAAAGTACCAATTTCCCGATATGTTTTTTCGATGTTTCGTAATAGAAAATGTGCCTTTCTTAGATACAGTTTACTTAGATACAGAACAATACAGACTAAACAATATTCATTACAATCCCCCTAATCCTGAATGGAATTAAGTTCTTAACAAACAAAATAATGTTTGTAAACAAATACAATTAAATTTGTGCAAATACTTTTTAAAGGTCATTTTTTTGCGTTGTATTTTTTTTTATTGATAAGTGTTATTTAATTGATTATTTATCACTTTAAAACTTGTGTAAATAAAAGATTTTTGAATTGGAAAAGTTGTGTAATTTTATTTTATTCCAATATAACTTTAGGGGCAATGTTTGGCTTGAGCAATTACTTTTCACTTACTTTGACTGCATCTGTATATATGGAAATTATACGTTTTGGTTCTTGAGTTTCAGTCCTTCCTTAAACTTCTTTCTGCGACGTTTCGAGAGTAGAACTGAACGTCTGAAACTCAAGAACCAAAACATACATATATATACATATATATATATATATATATATATATATATATATATATAACTAATAAATAACGTTTTAAGTAGACCTTGAATGAAATTTATTTTTCATTCATTCATTCATAAATGAAGAGTGTATCAGGTGCCTTGAAGATCGATATATTTATTATTTGTATCGAATTATACGCGGAGAAAAAAATCAAAATTAAATAACAAAAAGAATATATATATATACATAAAGAAAGACACAATACGTCACCCGCACAGATCTTATTCGCTTTAGCGAGATTAGACATCGCGTGACTTGGAGATATTATGTGTCATGTTTGCTTTAGATCGTTATTTCCAAGTTGCTGTTTTCTAAGTTCTTGTTCTGAAGAAATCTAGTACAAACAACTGTCTATAGGTGGCGCAGTAAGGAGTTGATAATACTAATATTTGTCTTTCATAAAATGGCCTTCGATGAAGTAAAATAATTGATATGGATAGTGAAATAATTATACATACATACAACACACACACAAATGCATCTTATAGTTTAATCCCAGAACCAGTAATATTTAAGTGCAGGAGTTGTTTAAAAATAAATATTTTTCTAAAAACTAAAAACTACGTTTTAATAAATAAAAAACTAAAATAATTCTGAATAATTTTCTATAAAATTGCTATTAGTTATTCCGTATAAAATTCCTTATAACTATAAAGAAATTTAAATTTTTTATTCATTTTTAATTTTTAATTTTTATTTACTATAATTCTGTTCTAATTTTCAATTTATCATTTGTTACTTTGTTGGATTTAAACAGTAGCTCTTTGTTATTATGTAATTCAATCCCCTCTGGTTCTTATTTCTACTGTTAACTACATATAA
This sequence comes from Troilus luridus, assembly GCA_964056705.1. Taxonomy (NCBI): domain Eukaryota; kingdom Metazoa; phylum Arthropoda; class Insecta; order Hemiptera; family Pentatomidae; genus Troilus; species Troilus luridus. The sequence continues at coordinate 198,748,189 of OZ057412.1, forward strand.
TATTATTCTATCAATGTATTACGTACACTATTCTTTACCATATATTATTTTAATTTATTTGAATCTTGTATATTTAGCCCTGAACAGGACCTGCGATGTGGGCCGAAACGTCGGCTTCCAAATAAACAGTTCTCTCTAAATAAGAGAATTTTCTTGAGTAATGTCTCTTCTTTTACCAATATCAGTCAATAAAATATTTACATAGCTTTATTACGATAAAATAAATTATTATTTCAAACTTATTGAAAATTACAAAAGGCTTCAGTGGTTTCTTCTGGATTAGACCGTGTAGCTGAATTTTCCGCCAACGTTTCGCCAGACATGCTGCTGGCTTCCTCAAGGCTTAATTCTGAAGGCTCAACAAAGCCAGCAGCATGTCTGGCGAAACGTTGGCGGAAAATTCAGCTACACGGTCTAAACCAGCAGAAACAACTGAAGCCTTTTGTAATTTTCAATAAGTTTGAAATAATAATTTATTTTATCGTAATAAAGCTATGTAAATATTTTATTGACTGATATTGGTAAAAGAAGAGACATTATGAAAATATCTTAAAAGCACCCCACGTTTTTTTTTGCTACAAAATGATTTTTTTTTTCATCACTGTAGGGGAGACCGGGGCAGGTTGTAACAAAAAAAATTTCGAATTTTTTTTTTCGTTCAAGTGTTTTAACTAACCAAAATTTTTTGCATGAATGTGTACTACCATATGTTGTGAACAAATTGATTAAATATTTATGACAAAATCTTTGTACACTAAACGACCAGATTTTTTTAAAATAAATCTGAACCTTTGTTACAATTTGCCCCGCCTTGGGGTAAAAAGTAACACTATTCGGGGTAAGTTGTAACACATATTTTTCAATGCTCTATTTATTTAAATACAAACATAAACATACAGATAAACCAAAAAAATATATCAATGAAGAGTATTTCATTAAGTGTTTGAAATTTTAAAACAAAATATGGTATTAGTATTAGTGTTCACCAACTATTCACAATCACTATCGCAATTATGGCAGATATATGGAAAACTTCCGTCTGTGCAATCCTCATGCGACCACAATTTGCATTCTCGGCAGCTAATCCACTTTTCTTTGGGTCTACTATTCGCATAGGATTCAGTGCAAACTAAGCAAAAATACTCTTCTTCTGAGGAATCATCTGATGAAACGAAAACTTTTTTCTTTAATTTCTTCACTTTAGATTTTATAATTTCTTTGGATTTTTTGGACTTTCGACTATTTTGTTCTTCTTCTAGCACATCTTTTTCTGGCGTATCAGTAAGTATCGCAGATTTCCTTTTTCTTCGATTCCTAAGGGTTGTGTTTCGTTGCTCAGCCTTAGGAAGTGGGCGAACAAACTCTGGAGAGAACGTAATCTTGCCTTTAGAAGTTCTTTGGGAAGTCTGGCGAAACGTTGTAAAAGTGTTTATTTATAATAAATATCTAAAATCTATTAGATTTGGTATTTTTGACCCTCAAAATTGACTCGGTATTTTAATTATTAAAACGGTAAGTAATTACCTACGTACATAATAATGTGGTGGGGCAAGTTGTAACATGTTACATTTTGCCCCGATGGAATTGTTACAACTTGCCCCGAACTTGATTTTTTCTATTTTTCCTAGATAAATAAAAAAGTAAACGTCAAATCACTAAAACCTTTCGTTCGAATAACAATCTAAACTGTAGCAATTAATTAGTGACAAAGAAAATACATTTCGACCGTTTGTAATATTAGTAATTTGAAATTAAACTCATAGTCTAAAATTTACTTACGTGCTCGAATTATATTCACTTCCGGGAATAACTAGTACACTAACGCTTACCGCTCGATTGTCTGCGTGCAACTGATCGTCACAGTGATCCTTGCAAGCGTATGTATGATGCAGGGTTGCCAAGTTTTAAATGCGGGAAAAACTTGGTGTGTTACAACTTACCCCGTGTTACAACCTGCCCCGGTCTCCCCTACTCTTGTGTGTAATATGTACCTACCACACAGAAACATTACAAATATACTTATTACAACATAAAATAAAAGCATGTATAACAAATAGACAGGTAAATACTTACTTTTTTTTACTGACAAACACTAACATCGATTCACTTTACTTTACTTTTCGCAATTCCGGAAACAAATGAAAGAAACAAATTCCGGTGAAGAATCAAACAAGTTCATGCAAGATTGGAAACACACACACCACTGGTCGTATTTTGTACCTTTGCACGCCTAAACAACAATTGCGGACGGCGGCGGCGGCGCTTTGCGAGTCTCGACAAGTTGTACTGAATATAGAATATGCAAGTTTCTACAATTAACAGTCGCTGAGCTTCTTAAAATATTATCTGCCTACATTGATAGGTGAAGTCAAGGCAACATTTTAGTTATTCACTATCGAAAGCAGATACATTTTTGTGGACCCCCACTTACGAATTGTGAGCATCCATTTTTTTTTCACGCCAACGTAGACCCCCCGTCGAGTCTCCCCTGGTGGTCCATTCTTCTTACGTTTCAAAATGAACATGCTTAGATCATATTTCATTTAAAAAAATACATATAATATTTTTTAATTCTTACCTGATTTCTGACTGAAAAATTCTATTTCAGAACTATCCCTGTGTTATTAATTCTTCTTAGGTTATCACTATACGGGTTCTAAATCCTTAAGTTGGCCAATAAACATTTCATAAATTCACAAATTAGGATATAGAATCAAAATATTAATTAAAATTCTTTATAGTAGTTAGTGTCATTTAAAATGTCGACATTAAGTTGTTGTTTTTTTTCTGAGTCGATTTTTATAAATTATTGTAAAAATCGAGTTTTAGAAATATTTTTAGGAATCGGGCAGCTCGTGGCTGCTGTGCTGAGGTTTCCTGGATTAACTCCGACTGTTGCAGATAAATTATTTAATCTATCAAAGCCATGGATAGAATCTCTTGGTGGTCACCTAGCAATTATAAAAAAAAAAGTAGGTTACAGTATGAGGTTAAGCATGATCTCAGGCAAATAATCTCCCTGCACAACCGTTGTACTAGAAATAGTACGGTATCTACCATATAAGCACACGTCAACAAAGATGGCTCCCTATTTTAAAATCGTTTACAGTCACGAATCAACGACATGGTCCTCCAATTTTATTTATTAGACAGCTGTCCATTTCAAAGTATCTAATGCGAGACGGACTGGATGATGAAGCATAGAAAGAACGAAATCATTTTTATATTATTATTATGTTTATTATCTATATAAATAAAAACAAATCACCAAATGTGTTCATAAGTGCAAAACTCGAGAACGGCTCGACCAAGTCGGCTAATTTTTTTTTCTTATTTTTGTATAAGGACTTTATAAGGCCCAAAGAAGGTTCTTAAGGAGAGAAAAACGTAAAAATGACGAGGAAATAATAAAAACAACACTTTTCTCGATCCCTTAATATAAAATAACATTTCAGTGAGGAGGTCTATTGTAGAACAATTACAAATTTTGTATCATCAACACTGTCATTGTGTAAAACTGCACTGGATCGTATGCGATCTGGTAATCATAAAGTAGCAATCAGATCTGGTAGAACATGTGAGATGTTTCAATGCACCAACAATTGATGGAGTTGCCATACAAATGGTTGAAGAAAATTTGAATTAAATTAAATTGAAGTCCTTCATTTTAGGGAAATAGGGTAGAGCGACGTCTGCCGGAACAGTTAGTATTGAATAAGAAAGAGTATTTGGAATGACGTACCGATCCCTACTGTATTAGAATTAATTTTGTCTTCCACATAGCCATTGATATCAGTTCCGCAGTAGGTTGTCGCTTCGAGTTGAATCACAACATTTTATAACTTTTATCCGTTAACCTTTTTAATATTCTCCAAAAATTATAAAAATGTTCAGCTTTATTATGAAAAAAAAACACAACGTAACTATGGGAAATGTGTAAAAACCATTTCATCTAGAAATGAATGCTTCAACAAATATATAAAATCTCTACTTTGCAATGCCAGTTGAAAAGTTTGTTTCTTGATAAAAGGATTACCGAAATCTATTCATTACCCATAATTACATTATCTTTTCCATACTAAATGGTAGATCGCTGAGTTCCCGTGCCGCTGTGTGGCAGGCTTTTATTTAATCTGTAGCAGTCAGAGATGGATCCTATGGGACTAGAGCCCTCTTGGGGCTCACCTAACCTCTATAAGGGGCGACCTGTGGTCTAGTGGTTAGCGTAACAAACTACTAAACCCAAGATCGCGGGTTCGTAGCCCGGCAGGTGGCCCTAGGATTTTTTAAAAGGAGTAAAAAATCCTTAGTTACGCCGTCCTTCGGAAGGGACGTTAAACGGGGGTCCCGAGCCTGTACGATGTCAGGTACTCGTTAAAAATCCCTATCCTAATTAAACCTGGATAGGCAAAATTTAGAGGTCCCACTGTAGCATCGTCCGATTAGCCATAGCAGCATAAAGTGACGTTAAATGAACAAACAACAACAACCTCTATAAATTGGGTACCCAAAATAGGGAGACAATCTGACGGTTGAGAGTGATCTAGGACCAATCACCTCCCTGCACAAGTGTTTTCCAAGAAACAGTACAGTCTCTATCACGTACAGAGCTCTTTTTTCTTCTTTCTTCTTGTGCAACCTACTTTTGCCCCTTCATTTGTAATACCAGTAAACCGGATACACTTTACAGTAACGCGGTAGTGTATCAAGAGAAATTGAAGGGGCGAACCTCCGGTTAACAATTGGACGTAGGCAACTATATCCGAAATATATGTGATGATTTACTGATGTTTTAGAAATAGTACAGTCTCTATCGTGTACTAAGTTTAATATGATAGAGATATGGATTGTAGAGGTACAGGTTTTGATTACTGTATTATTATTATTTCGTGCTTAATACTTTACGGCCTTCTTAGCTACCTCTTAGATTAAATACTACATCACTTCCCTGTACAATCTTTGCCCAAGAAACAGTACAGTCTCTACTATGTAATGAACTCCAGACCTTCATGGGTCGAAGTGCTACTGCTTTTCTCCCTAATAAAACTCACGAATATTTTTATTTTCGAGAATATTAAAAAGGAATGGAAAGTTAAAATTTGTGACTCAACTCGAATCGACAACCTGCGGAACTGATACCTATTGTAGTATCAGAATAAGGTGTAGCTTGTTTTATTTTTTAAATCGATGTATTCCATTTAAGCTCTTTAACTGTGATAAATTTTGTGTAATGGTTTAAAGAAATAAAGAACTGTGGCTTTGTGATTGGTCAACTTTTAACAAGTATAATTTAACTAATCGAGAAGGACAAAAGACTAAACAAAAGGTTGTTCCTCGCTTTGTTGCTAGGCAACGCCGGTAAAATATTGCATGGTCCCTAAAATCTTCTATATTTAATAGTGAGATGTGCAATAACTTTGATATAACAACATGTGTTTAGTACCAGACGATTGCCATTTGTTATTCGTGGGACGACCTGTGGTCTAGTGGTTAGCATAACAGCCTACCAAGCCCAAGATCATGGGTTCGTAGCGCTGCTTGTGGCGGTGGCAGTGGCCCTAAGATTTTTTATAGGTAGTAAAAAATCCTTGGTTATGCCGTCCTTCGGAAGGGACGTTAAACGGGGGTCCGAGCCTGTACGATGTCAGGTAATCCTTTAAAAACCCCTATCCTAATTAAACCTGGATAGGCAATATTTTGAGCTCCCACTGTAGCACATCGTCCGATTAGCCGTAGCAGCATAAAATGACGTTATTTATTTTATTAGTTTTTCAGGATATTAATTAAGTCCTTGAACTTTTTTTTTCTATACTATTATATTCCTGGGGGTTGTTTAATGTCAACATGAACCTAGGATAAGTACTAGTTATGTGGATCTATATCGCGGCAATTGATGACAGGTTTGTAGCATCAATGATGTAGATGTTCTAGTAGGACTGTAGTCGGCAATCATTGTCAGAGATGTTGACCGGGAAGTTGGAACGCTTCATCGACTTACTCAACGAAGGCTTCGACGAGTCAATCAACGACTACATCGACAGCACATACCTCCAGCTGACGACCCTATCAGCTGTTTTCCCAACTCTCAAAAGGAGCAGGCCAATCACCGCCTTACTCAAGCTGTCCCTCGTGGTCTTCATATGCATCGCTGTCATAATGCTTGTTTTTATGATATTGTTAGGCGCCTTGGAATTCGCAGGAAATAATTTCACTCTCGTCATGAACCAGTTCCAGTTCATCGTCATAGGTCAGATGGGCATCCAGGTCATGTGGTATTCTTGGTACAACAGATCCGAAGAAGGTGCCCTCCACGAGCTCATTTCCGACACATTCTACGATTATGGTGAAGAACTCTCAGGTACATGGACGAGCTTGAGAGAATCCATCAAGAAAGTAAAACTCCGATGTATCCAGTCCAACCTCTTGATCGCCTTTGCCGTTACGAGTACTCTCATCTTGATACCCACCCTTAATTCTTTTGGCCCTTACGGGTACACGAACACTTTGCACGGCGTTTATATAGACGTGCCCATCCCCGTACCTGATATTTTACCTCAGAACAAACCTCTTTCACATTTTATGATATATGTTTTGGAATTTCTCGGCACCAGTTTCGTAGGCCTTATTATGAGCACTAAATGCATGATGTGTATTGAATGCAACCTTAGCATACAGATGAACCTGAAGTTGTTGACTCTTCAGTACGAAAATATTGAAGCGAGGGCTTCGAACATGCACACACATCTCTTTGGGGATTATCCGACTTTGAAAGGATACCAACTTTATAGGGATTCCAGGTTTTCTTATTGCATTGATGAATGCCTTAAAAAAAACATCCAACATCATCAAGTCATCATCGGGTAAGTAAGAGCATTTCAAAGCAGATATATGTTCACAAAATTAAAAATAGACAGTCGTGAGGGCTGCTGACAGTAGTGAAAGCTCAAAATATTAGAGTAATAAAATAAAAAATTGTAATAACGATAATAATTACTTTTTTTTGTTGATTTATTCATTAAAATAATAACTGTATTATAAAAATTTAACTAGTAAATGGCAGGGATGATACATAATCGCATGGATAAACGCAAGCAGAGAAACTACCCAGGGCTAGTACACGAATAACAAATTAAATTTAAAATATCACGAGGCCATCTTCTTTTCAGACGCCTCGGAATTGAAGAAGTAGCTAGGTTTTAAGTGGGTTTGAGTGGGAATAAATTTTGTGATGAAAGGACATCAGTCTCAGGTCAACTTAGTAACTAATGGGACATTAAGGTCATTATGGATGACTTCATTCAAAACTAGGTTAAAAGCCTTGAGGATTTTTCGAAAGAGTTTGGATTGTAACGATTGGATACGAGAGGAATTCGATGAGTTAGTGTAGCCTCAAAGCTCTACTCCGTCCAAATAGATCTTGTAATAATCATGTAAATGAGTCTTTTATAATTAATTGGGAGCTTGGAGCGTTTGTCTAGTAAATTTTGAAGTAGCCTGAAACGAATAATTAATTAATCTAGAAAATATTACTACCCGATTAATATTATTGAAGTGATTACGTCATAAAGATTTGGGTGGGCTTGTAAAGTTGCTGGGGTAAGTAACGAATAAATTCCCAAAAAGTTATAAGCGCTGTGTCGACAGGGAAGGGTCTGAAGTGTAGAGCGAGGCGTAGGTGGGAGGATAGCGTTAAGAGTGATCTGGCAGATTTGAGTTCGGGTAGTGGTCCGTGCGTAAGCAGAGATCGGTGGTGTCGGCATTGAACCTTCGGGTTCGCTAAGCCTTATTTTTATTGTTAGAAAAATGCTTAGGCCTTTTTAGAATTTTTTTCTACTGGATTTTATGGTCATGAAAGCTGTACGAACCCATCCGGCAGATTAAAGATCAACCGGAAATGGACTCTATGGGATCTAATACCCTCCTGGCCTCCCCAGGAGTTGTTTGTGGGTACACAAAAAAAGGGGGTAATCTGGCGGCTGAGAATAGTCTAGGACAAATCACCACCCTGCATAACCGTTGTCTAGTAATCAGTACAGTCTACTAAACTGATTAGTAGTACTAACTGATTTTTGAAATTCAAGAAGAACAACGTTATTCCAAGGTTTTGATTTTTAGTCCTCATGACAGCGTACTTAATTTTTTATTTGGCATTAATGACTAGTTACTGCTTTCGAGTGCACCATTTTTGTTTTTTGGTTAATACCGGTCTCTATATATGTGAATATCTATTTGGTATTGTGTTAACACCACGCTTTCTTTACGTGCAGCACCATTAACATCACTACTGACCAACTCACACCCTATCAAGATTGATGTTCAAGTCATCTGAATCGTTTCACACAGCGAAGATTATTTGTATTGGATTGATCTTTAATCTTGCGGATGGGTTCGTACAGTTTTTATGACCATAAAATCCAGTAGAAAAAATTATTAAAAGGCCTAAGCAATTTTCTAATAATAAAAATAAGGCTTAGCAAACCCGAAGGTTCGATGCCGATACCACCTAACTCTGCTTACAACCTCCTTCTATCTACCATAAATCAATGCAATACTCCCACCTGCTTCTCGGTCTATCACTCGGAAGTTTACAAGTAGTACTTACACAGAATATAATGTCCCTATCGAAAATTATGTATATGTCATTGCAATAATATAGTAACTATAATATATATGTAATACAGACTTTTATAAGTCTCCACGTTTAAACAAAAGGCTTCAGTGGTTTCTTCTGGTTTCGACCGTGTCACTAAATTTCTCGCCAACGTTTGGCCAGACATGCTGCTAGCTTCCTCAGGGCTTGAATTAGTACTTGTATGAAGAATATATAGTACAGTTCCAATTCCAACTGTAGCATAAGTGATTATTATTTATATAAACATAAAGTTTATTAATTTAACATGAATATTAAATAATAAATTAATTATTAACGAAATACCGACAGGGCAGTTCGGAAACTGAACAGCGTTTACGGAGGTTATGTCTTCAGTTTTTATCTGACAATGATTGTCTCAATTGCTCTGAGTATTTTTGCCGTTTCTGCGGTAAGTTATATGTTTATAAAAGCTTATAATTACTAATAAGTTGTAATAACTTTCATTTATTTAAAATTATAATATTAAATATTATAATTATTATATTATATATAATAATAATAATAATATATATATATATATATATATATAAAGAGCCATTATATTTTTATATTATATATATTTCCTCCATATCTCTTTTCCTGGCTCTTTCCCTCTATCTGTATACTCTATTTCCTAGGTTCTTTCTTATATCAAACCATCAACTCACAACATCCCTCTTACGTTTATAGTCTCCTACAATTCCTAACCTCTATTCAATTCTGGGTACAAGATCTCGTCTTTTTGACCTTTTGATCCGTTCCCACATAACAAAAACATACGAGCCTTCATTTCTCGCCCGTTCCACCACACTTTAAAACTCACTCCTACCTCATATCCGTCATGCTTCTTCTTTATCCACATTCAAATCCAAAGTTTGACTACATCTCCTAAATTCCCAAACAGATGCTCTCTTATCAATAATAATCAATAGCTCATAATTACCAGAAGTGGAAGATGCATTATTGTAATTATTCTTCACTCATAACATAATTATTTTTTATATTGTTATGTGTTTTTATTTATTTTTTTTCTCTTAGCTTAATTATTATTTTAGATTTTTATTCTGATTTTTTTTTCTCTACCAGGAATACATTTTAATTTATATTTATTTTCATATATACTGTATTATTCTTATAATGTAGCCTTCTGGCCGGATATACAGTGTCAACGCTCAGATTATCCGAACGTTGAATTAACGGAACTGTTTTTTTTTTCAAATGTAATTCTAATTAACTTGATCAGATCATCCAGCTACTTCTTTGTATTGTTAAAATTGTTGTTATACTAAATAAAATGATTTTTTCCATGAACTTCAATAAAGGGGACCCTAATCAATTCTCAGAAACTTCGAAAAAACGAACTTAGACTTCAATACTATTTGTTTACTAACAACTGTAAACCTAATTAGGCAATTTCATTTGTTTCTCTGGATCCCTTTCAGCCCTAATAGGTTGCTTCAGTTTTAAATCATTCTTTGTGAGGTGTACAACGCATTTGTGATCACTTTTTGTTTTAAAATTGCAGCATGTCAACAAACATAAAACAAGTGATTCTTTCATTAAAAGAAAAATTGGAATTTAAATTTATTTTTTTAGTGAATTTCGATTATCCAAATTTTTGATTACCCGAACAACCCTGCCAACATCGCTTCGGATAATCGACGCTCCATTGTATTTATTGAATTTTATCATCATCATCATCACTGGCACTACAACCCGGTACGGGTCTTCGCCGCATCAAGACGACGCCTCCAATCATCTCTGTCTTGCGCCAGGGTCTGCCAAGCTCTGGTGTTGAGGAGCTTCTTTGCGTCGGCTTCGTCCTCATCTGCCCATCTCAGTCGTGGTCGTCCTCTCCTTCTCCTCCCATCCACATAACCAAAGAGCAGCCTCTTGATAGGTGTGTCCCCGTCCATTCTTGCAACATGCTCCGCCCATCGTAGGCTTCAGATCCTTATAAATTGTACCACATCCGGTTCCCGGTAAATCTGGTACAACACTGCATTTTGTCTCTGCCTGTACTGGGCGCCATCCCTTACAGGTCCAAAGCTTTTTCTCAGAACTTGCAGCTTTTTGAGCGAAAAATATTAAATTTTATAAACATCTGTTATTCTTAGGGGACCTGGTACCAGAATAAAATTAGTTTTCTATTCTAGTCTGTATAAATTATAATTATATTTATAGTACTGTTCTATTAATAATATATATATATATTAATCATACTAATTATGTGTAATAATGTAACGTAAAGTAACAAAATATAACAAAACAAAAATAATATATCCATAATAACCGTTATTGAGTTAGCTATAATAACTTTTATTAATTTTTTGTTTATGTTATATATAATAACAATAATACAATTTTACAATATAACATTTATTGATACTTCATGTTTCATTTAAAAAATCATATTTATAGTACTGTTCTATTAATAATATATATTAATCATACTAATTATGTGATATATGATGAAATTAACTAGTACAGAATAAACTAATATAATCTCTACCTATCAAATTTATTAAAAAGCATTTAATTTTTTTGGAGAGTAGAACTTATTGAAATATAAAATTAATTGAAATAAATGCAAAAAAAAAGTTATAAATTACTTATAAGGTCTACGGAGTAGCGAATTTGTTTTTATTTCATTACAGAGAATGCAGGGAAATAAGATTAAAGACATTTTTTTTTCTGTAAAACAAAGTGAAACGAAAATTTTTTTAATTTTATTCAATGCGAAATTCTCAATATTTCAAAACCCTAGGGAAGTTCAAATTAAGTGCTAAATTTAACATTTACATTTTTTGAATTATATCGGGCTACATCTAATAAGACGTTGAGTTTCTACTGTAGTTCAATTAAATTAATAGTTGTATCATTTGTAAAATAGAGATCGGTTTGCCGTTAGTAGGATAAGGGCACCCAGATATGTTATTATTATTTTTCAAATATTTATATTGTGATACAAATTTATGTATTAATTTATATTACTATTATTATTCGGGTTTTTTCTCACGATTGCAGGTTGGCTGTATTTAAAAAAAAATTAAAAATGATTCTTATTATGATTATGGTAATAATTGATTGTGGTATACTGTTTGTTACAGATGGACGAGTTTCCCGGTTCTGCTGTGGGTTCTATCACAATATGTATAACTGAAACATTTTTTGCCGGTCTATATTGTAATTTTGGACAGACACTCACCAATTTGGTAATATTTGTTAGAATGAAAAACAGTAGAAAACTAAAAAAACAAAAAAAAAACATTGGAATATATACTGGAATAATTAGGTTTAAAAAATCAACGTTTCGACAAATGCAGGTTAAGCAAGCACCAAAGGAATTAAAATAGATATACTTTATTAATACGATTTTAAACAAGATTCATAATGTATTATATTTTATTAGTTATTGATGTTATTACTTTTATTTGAAAAGAAAAGATATATCCAGGACCGGGACTCGAACCCGGGTCACCCAGAACATTAGTCTGGAACTCTACCAATTGAGCTATCCTGCTCCATCAAGCTCGCTCCCCGGTCATGGTTATATCCTTTCCCATGTCCCCGCGTTCTCGCAATTTGCGATGCACACGAGGGGAAGAATATTCCTTAACATTATTTTAATTTGGATCTTGTTATATATTATTATAATTTATTTTATTTTATTTGTTATTGATTTAATTAATTTGTAAATATTTTTATATGAAAAGAAATTGTACCGGTCCTTTACATATCTTCTCTTTTAAAATAAAAATATTTTAACATTTAAAAAATCAATAACTAATAAAATAAAAATAAATCACTTTTTGTTTAAAAACCTATACTTCATCTTATCCTAATTAACTTCCATCTCTGCTCCATTACCTGCTAATTTTAACGCTCTCGTGTTGACTTTTATAGTTTCCGCAAATCCAATTACGGGTTTTTTACCTTTTTTTAATCCAAATTCATATATTTTCATGTTATATATTTTTATAAGGATTAGTAATTCTAATTTATCTAGCATGTTTATTAATCATTATTTATTACATGGATAAAAAAACTTTACCATTACAACTCATGAAGGGTCTTGGGGGAGGGGTTCAATAAATTGTAGAGACTGTACGGTTTCCTTGACAACGGTGTCTGAGATCAAGCTCAAGTTTTTTCTTCCGATTACGGGTACCAACTTTATGGAGGCTGGGTGAGCTTCACGAGGGTCACATGATCCTTCTGTAACTGTTAACAGATAAGTACTTTATCTGTCACATATTTAGGTTCTAATCTTACAAACCTAAGACATTCACTACAGTAATTCTAAAAACTGAGTTACCCATTTCCTATAATTAATAATAAAAATTAAGCTTTTATATATATATCAAGCAAAAGAAGTACACTAAACATCTTTCATTTGAATGCTACTGATACGGTTACCATGGTAACAGCTCTGAAAGAAAAACCTGGGAAGCTATTCTGATTTGTGTGTTTTTTTAGTTTAAAGAAAACAGTTTTGTAAATGGAGAGTGAAATTTTAACTTTAAATGTTATTTTATAATGTTGATTGATTCAAATAATGAATTCAGTGGGTGTCGAAATAGAACTAAACTGAGTTTTTCTCTGTAAAAAAAAAGGAAATTTATTTTTATTATAACAATAATTTCCTGTAACTGATTTACAAACTCATTAGACAGTTTTATAAACTATGCCTTTAATATTATGCCTTTAATATTAGACAGTTTTAGTTGTTTTACCAAATAAACAACGTTTAAAGCTAACAGTTGACACACTATTTACCAAACTGTTTCCTTTAAACTAAAAAACAACATACAAATAGGAATTACCTCCCCGGTTATTTGTTGTTGAGCAGTTGTTACCATGGTAACTGTATCAGTAGCATTTAAATGAAAGACGTTCAGTTTATGCCTTTTACATATATATAATAAATATACTTTCATGTTTATTTTTGTTTTTAGGGATATGATTTATGTGACGAGGTATACAACATCAAGTGGTATTATTTAAATAAAAAAACCAAAAACACTGTAAAAATCATTCAAATTATGTCACACAGACCTTTTTATTTTTCCTATCACGACATATTACATGTCAACTACGACAGCTTTTCTAGGGTAAGTATCAGTAGTACAGTTATATATATAATATGATATATAATAACAAGATAAAATTAAATTATAACGAATTTTCTTGTTTTCAGCTTATCAACTCTGCATACTCTTACTACAACTTGGTCAACGCCAATACTTAATATATAGTAGAAAAACATTAAAATTAGCTTTGTAGAATATTTCTTATAAAATATATTGCTTTAATCCTGTTATAGTAACTTGATTATTCTATTACCTAAAGTTTACTTTATCGATGTATTTTATAACCTATCACTTGTTATAAGTGTATAATATAATATGCTTGACACTCTTGTTTTTATAGTCTTTCTAATGTTTATGTATATGCTGAAACAGAAGGTGAAGTCAATGTATATTTATTATTTTTATTTCGAAGAGAAAAATATTTAAAAATTGAAGAAATTATAAAAAAAAATATTTTTATTATTCTTCGGACAAAACTTGTGGGCCAGCGTCAAGGCTGAGATTAACTATGGAAAAATAAAAACAATTTTAGTTATATAATAGAATATAAAAGTAACTTTATTCTGGGACTCAATCCCTAAAATAAAAATAAAAAGTACGACAAAATACTTAGAAACTAAAGAGAATAAATAAATTAATATAAATATATAATATATAGAAACATGAGCTAGGATGTAATAACTTCTTCACATAAAGTATCTCTTCTTTACAAAAAAAAAGATGAAAGAATAAAATCCATTATTCAATAGTGACTCATTTAAGCAAATAATTAACCTCTTTATAGAGAGTTTGTTTGGGAAGCCAGGAGGATAGGATAGAAGCATGGTGGGTGATAGGAGGAATTGAGTTCTAGCCCATTGTGGAGCGGGCTAGAAAGGAACGCTTGAAATACTTAAGGATAAAAGAATAACTTGAGAGATAAACGATGAAGAATATATAAGAGGTAATTTATGAAAGCGAATCAAAAATAAATTAGTGATAGTTATATAAATATTAGTTAATTAGGATCATTTTAAAAAAGAATGACTGTTCTTAAACTAGTCGCCTTCATTTCTCCATTAGCAATGTTTATTTCCAAACAACTAAACTTAGCTGAATAAACTACATATCTGAGGCATTATGCGTGCTTGGGTTGCTTCAAGCTGATTGGTGGGAAAATCTTATGTCATAAGATGCGCTACGTTAGTAAACTTTAACGGCCATCATTATTTTTGGATGTACAGAGCTACGTACTATTTGAAAGGGCAATCCTATTTCAAGGTTAAGGTTGTAGTGCCTAAGATTTAGATTTGTCCAATTAGTTACCTTACATAAGTTATTGATCACTTGGCAACACTGTTCAGTTGTGTAGGGAGGTGATTTGTCCTAGAACACGCTCAACTGCCAGATTTTCTTCCTTATTTTGTTTATCCACTTAACAGGGGCTGTGTGTGCCCCAGGAGGGTCTTAGATCCCATATGATCCATCTTCGGCCACTAACAAACTAAAAGTCTTGCCAGCAGCGGGATTTGAACAAGGATATTCGGCATGGCAACTCAGGGCTCTACCAGTGAGCAACTCCCCTCCTTTCAGTATATAAAGTTTTCCACAAAATTAAAAATTTCGCCATCAATATATAATTCTCGTACCCTCCAATTATCGCCTGTTTGTCGTGAAATTAAAAACTTTACTGAGAGAATAATTAAGTAATTTATTTTGTGATGTGAGTAGGAATTTTTAGAATTTATAATTTTTTTTAAGAATTCGCTGAGCAGAGCGCAAGTTGCTATACCAAAGATCCCTTGTTCAAGTACGGTGAGACTGATAAAATGTTTAACCTATTGTTAGCAATAGATGGACTATGAGGGATCTGCAGACCTGTGGGACCTGGCAGTTGAGCGTGACCCGGACAATTCACATCCTTGCACAACAGTTATCCTAGTAACCAATGTCTCTACCATGTAAAAATATTCCAGTAATTATTGGCTATATCAACATATTTTGGATTATTATTTATAAATATTTAAATTCGTATAAATATATAATGTAGATAAATTCAAATACTGAATTTAGTGTGTTGAAATGAAAAATAAACTGAGTTTCTCTGTAAATTAAGAAACGACATTTAATGCTTCACATAATATTTTCAATACTGTTTTCCTTAAACTGTTCAATCTAAAACACAATTGGGAGTAACCTCCCGGTTTTTATATCCCACTTGTTACCATAGTGATCGTATCAGTAACATTCAAATGAAAGACGTCTGGTTTACGTTAAATCTCCATCGTTTTAATCTTGTTATATATTTTAACCTTCTAAAAATGTATGCTTCGTGTTTCAACTCCGGAACTGGTACAAGTTCTCTCTTTATATAAACAAAAGATTTTTTATTTAGAGTTATAATAAATAGTAGGTAGAATTCTTCTAGAAGATCTCTGTGCAGTTTAAATTCTAGTCCTCGAAGCCAGACTTTATTAAAAGCCTGCGCTACATCTAAGAAAACAGCCGAGCAAACTTTCTTTTCCTCAAGAGTCTTCTCGATCACGTGAGAAATTCTATGCACCTGTTCAATCGTTAAATATAATAAATTAAAATATTATAAATATAATAATACCTAATATTATAGATAGTAATTTATATGAGGAGCTTGGTTAGTTTCAAAACCTGATAAATCCATTTTCAGGACTTATCAAAAAATATCAAATTTTAAAAAATGATCAATTTTACAAATTTTTTTTTACGCTCTGGATAGCCAGACAAATACATTCTCTTCACCGATTCTATATCCCCGTGGTATCGCAATTTTTGCGATGTATAAATGGGGGAGAATGTTCGTTGAAGTTTAATTGGGATCTTGTTGACTTACGTCAATTTTATATTTATAATTTATTTTTATTTATTGTTCTTTTGGTGGTGATTGTTTTTAAATATTTTTATTTTGAAGAGAAAAGATTTTTTTAACCATCAACATTTTCGTTTGATAGGAAATGGAATCTTTCGGTATTATTTTTTGAATGATCTAGACGGTTTTGAAACAAAAACGTCTAATACATCATTTCTGGCTTTAAAAACATATAAAAACTAACATTTTTATTTACTTATTTTTTTTTATACGAGGTGAAAATCTTATTAGACATCTGAGTCCAAAAATCTTCAGATAGTGTGGGACTCCAACCCACTAAAACCACCTTGTTGTGCAACAACTGAGATAGCCCTCTTTCACGTGAAAAATCTCAGGTGTGGGATATAGCCCATTGGCTAATCTCTCAATTTAGTGGAATTTTCTTTCGTTTGGAGTTTTAAGTTATTTTCTTTGCGTAATTCACTTTAATAGCAAGTCACTAGGCTTCACTCTTTTAAGCCGCCTTATTCGATGCGAAGCGTCCTCAACTATGCTCTGCATTTCTGGGGTTACGTGGATTTTAATTCTTTCATTATGACTATCCGCAAACCTTCCAATCTCTTCTCTGACAGTGTTTACTTTGAGGTCCCTATGCAAATTGTCGCTTCAGACGTACCATGTAGCATCAACTATACTTCTGTGTACTTTATTTTGGAACGTTTGGATTATTTGCATGTTGCTTTTCTTGGTACAACCGCAGGACTTGTTTGTGTAACAAAAGCTTGTTCTCAACTGTAAGTTGTGAATTTCTTCTTAGCAGCCAGTGCATTTTCTTAAATTTTATCTTCAGCTCTTCTTTCTTTTTTTTCAAATGCTCTTTCCAGTTGAGCCTAGCATCCAATGTCATTCCAAGACTGAATACGGTACCTCCTGTCTATTAAAATAAACAAACTATTAATGCTAGAGGAAAGGTAGTAGACTTCTCTCCTCTAATAGTGGCTTCAATCTCTTCAAAAACAGCTTTTCGTATTATTTGCATGTTGCTTTTCTTGGAGCTGAATTCCATATGTCCATACCGGTTTTAGGAGTTGCTTGTTTAACGGAAGCTTACTCTCAACTGTAAGTTGTGAATTTCTTCTTAGCAGCCAGTGCATTTTCTTAAATTTTATCTTCAGCTCTTTTTTCTTTTTTTTCAAATGCTTGCCAGTTGAGTCTAGCATCCAATGTAATCCCAAGATATTTGACTGTATTTGAACACGGTACCTCCTGTCTGATTATATTAATCTTTCGCTTATCTTTTTTTCTATTTTTGAAATTTATATGAACAGATTTGCTTTCATTTAGTTTGATTCTCCTGCGTTTGGTCCAGTCACATACCTCCGTGATTGAGTGTTGGAGTTCTCTAGTAGTTTCTTCTACATCCCCACCTACTGCTAACATAGCAGTGTCATCGGGAAATGTTGCCACAGTTGTTTCTCTTCTGTTTGGTAGATCTATTTATTCTGTAGTAATAAATATAGGACAGGGGCTAGTAGGCTGCCTTGTGGAACACCTGCGTTTATTTTCTTTAAGGAAGAATATTTATCACCCTGTCTTACCCTAAAATATCGGTCAGAGATATACAATTTTAATAGTAGGTAGAATTCTTCTAGAAGATCTCTATGCAGTTTAAATTCTAGTCCTCGAAGCCTGACTTTATTAAAAGCCTGCGCTACATCTAAGAAAACAGCCGAGCAAACATTCTTTTCCTCAAGAGTCTTCTCGATCACGTGAGAAATTCTATGCACCTGTTCAATCGTTGAATGCCGCTGGCTGAACCCGAACTGGTGATCCGGTATGGGCAGGATAGAAGCTGTATCCGTGCAAATTCACTTGTCGGTTATTGGTAATGTGTGTTTCCGATAACAAACATACGTCTATTCTTTCCCGATTTAGAAATACTTCTAGTTCCGATAGTTGGTGAAGCAGTCCATTCGCATTCCATGTCACAATTCTTGGAGTCCTACACATGCTTACTTCGTTACTTTTGGGATTCTATCTTCTATACACGCGTATCAACTTGTTCAGTTTTTTGAGACAGTTCTTCAAGTTTCTCCAGGATTTTCGCAAATTATTAATTTTGATCTTCAATCGCCTTACTAAAAATGTCTTGTTTTGTATTAAACTGATGGATTCCTTGCTGTATCATCATCCCTACGTATAGAAGTTGAGGTAGCAATAGGTCCTCTCATCTTTGTATCGTCCTATACTGGAATTCCACGAGTACTGGTCTTTTGGTTGTTGCGCTTGTGTCTAAGATTCTACATTTTCTGTAATTGTTTAGCAACCTCACATCCCCTATAACTTACAGGATGTCTGATGCATGACAACTGATACAAGTTGGCTTCATATTACGGCTTAACTTGCAATCGATTGTGAGCATTTTACGCACCTCGGTTCACGATGACAAATTTTTTTAGTGTGATTGAAGCCTTGGCACCTTTTGTATTGCGGTTTATCATATTCGTGGTTTTCCGAAGAGGTTCTATTTTAGTTTTTACTTACTTTATAGGCGTTCCAATAAGGGTTGCCTCAACTGGTCAGAGCATCTCCTCCTGGACTCCTTCCATCCACCTGCTTCTGGGCCGTCCCCATCGTCTCCTCCCAGGTAGAACCCAATCCAGAACTTGGTTTGGCCAGCATTCAAACGCCATTCTCTTCACATGACCGTACCATCTTAGGTGGCGTGCACCGATCCTTTAATTTGTAGAAATACCCACATCCATCCTACAATATTTTAATATTCAAGTGAATACAATATTTTAATTTTTAAATTTAGGATTAAACTTATATTATATATTCTATCTAAATTTTCTTTTTGATCAAAAATAAGCATGAGTGGGGGAAGCCCTCTTCTCCTGAGTTCATCCTTACCTTTGTCATCTCTTATCCTTTCCTTTTTGATGATATTTACTGCGTCTATAATTTTGTAATTTTTGTTGTTGTAAGTCATCAATAATATCCTCTTTTTCACAAGTATGATGGAGTCCTCTAGCCATTACCTTAGTTGGCCTGCTATTTTTATCTTCGAAAATGTACCACTGTACTTCTAGCTCATTTAGTTTTTTCGCCAACGTTCTGTAAGTGCCACAATGTTGTAGTCACTGCTAGATATTGGTCCCATTAGTGTTTTAATTTTTCATAGGGGGTGACACCAACTATTTAGATTGGAGGAGAAGGTGCCGCTTTTTTATTCTCGTCATTTTTTTCTGTCAAGGTCATTTTCCTCTTAATTTCCTTCTTTGGTTCATTATTAGGGGGACCATTTTGTCACAACAATCCCTGCATGCCAGTTGCCATCTCTGGTGAGGCTTCTGCTTTTCGCTTTTTGCTGCTTCTCTTATATTGCTTGACAATCCAGTCAGTCTCTCTTCCAAGTTCCTCTTCATCAGTTTGGTATTTTTACTGACCCTGTCAGATTCATGACTTGTCAGTTGCTCCTGATTTATTATCTGGTTTTTAAGTTGTTCATTTTCTTTTGTTAATCTCTCCAGCTTTTCGTTCATCTGAGATATAACTTTTTCCATTTCACGTTACTTGCTTATCAGTTCAAGCTTATCATCATTTATTGAGCTATCTTTCTTCTATTCAGCCCCGGATTTTCCTGTACCCGACTCTGTCGAGCGTTCCCCGATCCGCCACCTGGGAAGGCGCCAAATAGGCTAGATAACCCCCACGGGACAACTAAAATAAAAAAATATTTTTGGAAAAAATGGTTGCACCAGATTTTGAAACCAATCGCTTCATATATAAACTACCGACTATTTGTAGTAAAATTTAACTTAACAATTTGATTAAAAATAAAAACATAAATATACAATCGGTTATTAACTAGGTCGCAGTATTCTCGTAAAGTAGTTAATATTGTAATTGACAGAGATATAAACAAACATACGAAAGAAGTCACAAAAAGTTTTTCGGCGTGTTAGGGTAGTTTCATAATTGAGCGGGGCAATTAGCGCTGTTGACGCTTTAAATTACTTCGATGTATTTATCAAGTTAGAATCGATTATTTCCATTAGTGATCCAGAGATGGGCGAGTCACTGTCTAGGATGGACTTCCTATTCCCCGATAGCGATATCCAGATAGATAAATACATCGATAAGATGTACAATCGACTCACGACCCTCTCCGCGATCTATCCCATAGTTGATTTGGACCGCCCTAAGTTATGCCTACTCAACCTGACTCTCTTTCTCTTTCATTCTCTGTTATTGACCGTGATGACTTCCTTCCTCGTTCACGCCTCCGTAGAACTCTTCTATATCAACTTCGTACCTTTCGTACACGAAGTACACATGGTGTTTCTAGGACTCCTGAGCATAGCTATACTCTGGCACTCTTGGCTGAAGAGAGCGAACGTAACCAGATTGCACCGGATCATATCCAGAGGTTTTTACGACTACCAAGAAGACCTGGAGGAAGTGATGAAGACACTAGAGGAAGAAAGGATGAAAGAAAGGATGCGACACATCATTTACATCACCCTGATAGGATTCGCCGCTTCCGTCGCGATCACTCTCATCCCCGCAGTGAACCAGTTCGGTACCTTCGAGTACAACTCCACAGCCTACAGGGTCAACTTTGACCTTCCGGTACCCTTGGCATTCACAGATGTCTTGCCAGGATATTTCGTCTGTGTAATGACCGCTTCATCTATAGCTATGATGAACTGCACCAAAAGCTTAATGGCAATCGAATGCAATTTACACATACAGATGCAGTTGAAATTGTTGTTGCACCAGATTGAAAATATCGAGTCTAGAGCTGGAATGTTGTATATGATGATTTATGGAATACAACCGAAATACTCTGGATTGAAGTTGTACAATAAAGAATTTATGAAATGTTATGATATTTGTCTAAAAAGAAGCATCCGGCATCATCAAGTCATTATAAGGTGATATTGGCAAAGATATTATTATTATAATTACTATGGGAATACCGTAGGAGCGACCTGTGATATAATGGTTAACATAACAACCAATTAACCACAAGATCGCTGATTCTAGGATTTTTTGCTAGATTAAGCTGTCCTTCGGAAGGGACGTAAAATGGGGTTCTCGGGCATGTACGGTGTAAGGTACTCGATAAAGATCCCTATCATAATAATATCTAAAAACCTGTACCACAACAACGTCTTCAGTACGTGTTAGAGAGACATTTAAACGTTCCATTCCTTTTTAATATTCTCGAAAATAAAAATAATCGTGAGTTTTATTAGGGAAAAAAGCAGTAACACTTCGAACCATAAAGGGTCTGGGGCTCAGTACGTAGTAGAGACTGTAATGTTCACTGGGAAAAGATTGTGCAGGGAAGTGATGTAGTATTTAATCTAAGAGGTAGGTCCATATCCATATCTCTATCATATTGTGTTTAGTGCTTGGTACATCTGTAGCAGTCGGAGATGGATCCTATGGGATTAGAACCCTCTTGGGGCTCACCTAACCTCTCTAAATTGGGTACCCAAAATTGGGGGAAAATCTGCCGGTTGAGCGTGATCTAGGACTAATTACCTCTCTGCACAAGGTTATCTAAGCACATGTTAACCGGAGGCTAGCCCCTTCAATTTCTCTTGATACATTACCGCGTTACTCTAAAGTGTATCCGGTTTACTGGTATTAAAAATGAAGGGGCAAAAGTAGGTTGCACAAGAAGAAAGAAGAAAAAAAAAATGTTCTATCACCCATGAACGTCTTGAGTTCAGTATATGGTAGAGACTGTTCTGTTTCATGGAGAACGATTCTGCAAGGAGGTGACTTGGCCTAGGTCACGCTCAACCGCCATATTTTCCCTCCTTGGGTACCCTATTTTTATAGAGGCTGGGTGAGCCCCAGGAGGGTCCTAAATCTAATTTGATCCATCTACGACTGCAAACAGACTAATTAAAGTCTTGCCCGCAGCGAGATTTTAACCAGGATTTTCGCCATGGCAACTCAGTGCTCTACCACTGAGCCACTCCGCTCCCCATCATCATAATTATATCTGGAATAGCAAAATTCAGGACTCCCACTGTAGCAATAATGACATTAAATGTCTAAACAAACCACACCATTCAACTCCTCATTTATAAAAATTCATACTCGGCGTTTTTAGACCTTATATATTTATTTCACGCCAAAAATATTTTTTATATAAAAAAGAGAGATGTTCTGCACTCCCAAAATAACATTCAACATTCTTCCACCAAACAATTTGGAATATATTTATACAAAACATCAGAAAAACACAACCAATTAATAATCCAATTTACGATGTATATAAATAAATAGAATGAAAATCTAGAGCATGTGCTTGGAATAATATTAATAATAAAAAACATTCTTTTAGAATAAATATAAATAAATAATAAAACTATATTACTAGCACTTTCACTATAAAAGAACAATTACTACAAACCACAAAAACAAAACAAAACTTTTTCCCTTTTATAGACTCTTCACAATTCTGGACCAACAGTCTCTGTCCCTGGCCACTTTCATCCAATTGGTTCCCACTCTTCGGTTAATTTCATCCACCTCATGTATTGCCTTCCCCTGCTTCCCATTTGGCCGATCGGAGTCCTCTCGGTGCTGCTTTTTGACCACTTCTCGTCCTTGACTCTGGCTAGGTGTCCAGCCCACCTCCATTTCAGTTTTCGAGCCTCCTTGCTGAGACTTTTAACTTTTACACGACTTAGGATATCTCGCTTCTTAATTTCCTCACTTCTTCGGATTCCCATCATACTCCTTAAAAGTTTCATTTCCAGTCCAGTTTCGCCTGTTCCTTTTTTGTTATTGCTCCTGCCTGAGCGCCATACAGGATTGAGGGGTAGATACAAGACTGAAGGACATTTGCTTTAAACTCAATCGTGAAATTACACTTAAAGATATTTTTTATGTAAATACTTATGCCATCCTATTTTTATCCTTCTGTCCAGTTCTTTACTGTATTTTGTTTCTAAAGAAATTTCCTGACCTAGATATATGAATTGATTTGAGTATTCGGTTGCATGTTCTCCTATTGTGATATGCTGTCCTTTTGTATTTGTAATTATTTACCATTTTTGGTAATTTATTTGTAAATCATATTTTTACTTTTATCAATCAGATCATTGACCATTTTTAACAAGTGAGTTTTGCTAGGAGCTATTAAACACATGTCGTCTGCAAACCTTAAATTGTTCAAGCGCCTGCCATTCATTTGAATGCCTCTTCCTTCCCATTCGAATTCCTTAAAGAGTTTATTAATGAGGCAGTTGAAGAGAATCAGTGATAGGGAACACCTTGTTTCACTCCTCTTTTAATGCTGAATTTTTTTCCATCTCTATCAAATGCTACAAAAGCCTTCCCCTTTCTGTATATTTCATTAATTATTTCTATATATTGGATTTCTATTCCTGCTTCTGCTAAAGCTTCCCATATATACTGCTGATTGATAGAGTCAAATGCTTTCATGAAATCGATAAAGTAAATATACAGCGGTATGTTGTATTCAGTGGATTTTTCAAAAATTTGATTGATGCATTCTAGGTTGTCTATTGTGGTGAATGATGGGCGGAAACCGGCTTGCTCTATGTCATAGCATTCACAGATCTTGTTAATGATCGTAAATTTTATGATATTAAAAAATATTTTAGATGCGGTTTTTGTCAGTGAGATTGGTCAGTAGTTTTCTATTTTATCCTTTTCTCCTTTTTTATGTAAAATTATGATTTTGCTTTCTTTCCATTCCTCCGGAACTTTCATTTCTTCTAATACCATGTGGACAGTGTTGAACGGTTGTTTGGCTATCAAAGTTTAATTCTTTTAACATTTTTATTTTGAAGAGAAAAGATATGTCCTGACCGGGATTCGAACCCGGATCTTCCGCATCTCTAGCGCAGCACTCTTCCAACTGAGCTACCAGGATCGTAACCAGGTCATACAAATCCTTTCTCTTCACCGATCCTATCATGGACCGGGAAGCGTACTTGATTAGGGTCCATGATAGCTCAAATGGTAGAGCCCCAGACTAGTGATCTGGAAGACCCGGGTTCGAGTCCCGGTCCTGGACATATCTTTTCTTTTCGAATAAAAATATTTAAAAATTAGTAACAAATAAAATAAAATAAATAAAACATGAAAATCTTTTTAAATTTCAATGGACGTCCCTAACATTTTGAGTGTATGTCATTGCCATTAAACAATTATATACAATAAAAATCATCGCTTATCTGCGAAAGAGATACGTATATATAAGATACATATATAGAATGTTTCGCCTGGAAGCTCTGTTAAACTGAAAAAAACCACAATGCAAAGCTCTTAGCCTCTAAAATACTAAAATAACCTAGAATTGGAAAAATACTATTTTTTTTCTCAAAGTTTTGTCGATTCAGACATTATAAGTACTAACCCTAATTTTAAGTAGTTACGGCGCCTAGAAACAACGTAATGCAAACGGAAACAAAAGCGCATTTAAAGGTAGGAAACGCTAGTTACTTTACGATTGATTATTTATACTTAATAAGAGCTGGATAGACCAAGACGTAAGTGGGAGAAATGTGTTACGGATTTCGGTATGGGTGGTAATACGTGGGTGGAAGTTTCCAAACTAGGATTGGTTGTATCAGCATCCAGCCTTCGGGTTCACTAAGTATTTTAGGGTTATTATTATTAAGTTTTTTATAATAATAATTTATGGTTTATATCTTATGCAAATTATTATAAGTTTCGTAATTGGTATACAATTATAAGACTATAATAATAATTATTGCCTTATTTTATAGCGCAACCAAGGAATTTAATGCAGTGTTTAGTTTTTATGTCTTCTTCTACTACCTCACTGGAACCTTAGACATAGCAATGAGTATGCTAGCTACTTCTTCTGTAAGTATTTCTGTATTATATATATATATATATATATATATATATATATATATATATATATATATATATATTGGTATGTATTTTCTTGACTGTTTATAATGCATGTTGTTGGGTTCTTAAGGTTCAGTCAGTACATATCTTTCATTTATTGTTTCACCAAAACACAATGACATTAAGATCTCTCGATAGTACCAATACTAATGTAGGACTATACATTGTGTATTTTACAAAGATTAAAAATATATCAATAATGTATAAATTACTTTTCCAATGAAACCCTAATCCGACCCTCTCTTCATGTATTTAAATGATACGGCGTTTAGACGTTACAAGGTTCAAAAAAATTGAACATTTGTATAGCTGAGAAATACCAAATATCCAATAGTAAAAATAGTATAATTATAAATGCAACAGCTATATTATAAAGAAATATATATATATATATATATATATATATATATATATATATATATATATATATATATATGCGTTGTAAGGTCCAAAAGTTTCCGGCCTGGAATAGAAGGCAAGGTGAAAGAAAACTGTTTTTCAATATATTCTCCTCTAAGTTCAAAACCCTTAATACAACGCTTTGGCAACATTTATATACCATGATAAAAATAATTTTCTTCTTTCTTAAAAAAACATTCTTCCACAGACTGCTTGAAGCTCTTCCTCGGAGTTAAATCGCCTAAATTCATTGCAGCAGTGAACTCGTTCTGGTTTTTGAGCAGCTGAAAGAATTTTTGGAACCCACCTTCCACTAACCTTGTTCATATGCAAATGTTCTTTGATGATCTTCAAAATACTTTTTTTTTAAAGCCCCAACCTCGCTGCTATTTCTTTGGTTTCCTGTCGCCGGTCAGACAGCAATTCAGCTTCCAATGGGCAACCGGGGCGCTGGTCGTCATCTTCTAGAGGTTCTCACACTAAATTAAATAATTTTGTCCAATCTTTCACTGTGGAATACGAGGGGGAGGACTGCCCGTGTACACAATCCAAGCGCTCTTTTTCTTTCTCTTCTTAATAACGAGGAAGCAAAGAAAATAAAAAACATTCGTGTGTGGTATCAGCTACTATATATATTATGGTGAATTGTCCCCAGGGAGTCGAGTATAATATTTTCAGCGAGCACTGCCACATCCCTGCCACTGACACCCAGGTCATCGAGGAAGCACCATGTTCTTTTCGGAATCGTTCCGCGACACCTAAACCAAAGGCCTCTCTCTCTCTCTCTCTCTCACTCTCTCTCTCTCTCTCTCTCTCTCTCTCTCTCTCTCTCTCTCTCTCTCTCTCTCTCTCTCTCTCCGAAGGCCTCGCGGAATTTCTCCTTTAGGAAAGGGATGCACTTATCATAGATTTCCTTTCTCAGGCTACGCAAGATCCTTTTTGGGGCGCTTTTTCCCCACAAGAACCTTTATTCCCTTGAGTGTCCTTCTGTATTCATGTCTGTCAAAACAATCTTGATCTGTTAGCACCAATTGGTACATACCATTAAAATTAAGTTGTTTGAAATAGGCTGTTGAATTTCTGTGTATATTATATTAACTATTTTACATTAACATTACTTGTATTTATAAGGATTCAAGATAACTACCAATAAATATTTTAAATATTTTTGTTTTGAAAAGAAAAGATTTGCCCTGGCCGGGATTTGTACCCGGGTTGTCTGCTTTTCCGTAGCAGTGCTCTAAGCCACTCTAGCCAGGGGTCGTATCCAAGTCAGACATAAAAATAACAATTAATAAAAATACATTATAAATAATATATTGACGTATATGTCAACAAGATCCTAATTAAAATAATGTTCAATGAATATTCTTCCCCGTGTATACATCGCGGGGATATAGGATTGGTGAGAGAACGGATTTGTCTGACTTGGATACGACCCCTGGTAGCTCAGTGGATTAAATCACTGCTACGGAGAAGCAGACGAACCGGGTTCGAATCTCGGCCAGGGCAAATCTTTTTTCTTCAAAACAAAAATTTAAATTTATTTATTTCTAATATAATTTGCTACAATTCACAAAAGTAATATGCTGTACCAAACAGACCAGTCCCATACTCAAAAACTTAATAGACAAATTGAAATGTATCTGTAAAGAATCACATATACAATGAAAGAAATAAAATTATACAAAAAAACTTTCAGTAGTGAGAAAAAAAAATTATAATCAAAATAAACAAACATTGTATGTATACATTCTTAGTAACTTATATACATATATATGAACAATAACAATAATATGAGGCAATTTGGTATTCTATAGTAATAAATGCTTTGTTCTTTTATGTACATACCGCTTTGTACTATTTTCTGTGTAGTTCCCTATATTTTTATAAATGGGTTTTTATTGTGTTTACACTTATTAAAGAATTGTTTGCATAATTTATTAATAAATTCATTAATAAAGAGTATATACAATTCTTTGGGCATAATTTTTACTTTAGTGTAATATGCATAGTTTCCTGCAATTCTTAGGTATTTGTTTTGAAATATTTGTAGTTTTTTATAATTTGTTTTCGACATATAACTAAATATTGGGCATGCATATGTTAGAATTGATCGTAAGCAGGCGTTATATAATAATAACTTATTATCTGTGCTTAATTTTGAATTGCTATTGAAGTATGGATATATAGTTCACAGAGCTCTATTAGCTTTATTACACACATAATCAGTGTGGAAAGTAAAAGATAACCTTTTGTCCATGTCAAGTCCTTAATATTTAATCTGATTTGTCCAAGATACAGGCATTCTGTTTACATTCAGTTGGGGGATATTATTCGGTCGTCTCTTAGTAAATAGGCTTGGGTTTTATCTTGATTTATTTTAATTTTCCATTTATTGAAAACAAAAATATTTAAAATTAATTACCATAAAAATATTAATTAACAAAAATAAATTATAAATAAATATTTTACTTTCAGACGCAGGAGTTTCCTGGGACTACAGTAGGTGCCATGATAATATGCCTCATAGAGGTTGTTTTCGTCTTTGTATTTGCACATATGGGCCAGAATCTAACAGATTTGGTAACAAATTATATTTTTATTTTTAATTATTTATGGTTTTTAATTTTTTTTATAGTTTTATGTAAAAATATGTAAGGGTGTGTATGAGTTAGTGTCAAATAAAATATCATAGATAGGCTATTTTTTTAAAATTTTCTCCTTAGTATTTTAATATCATCCTATGTCTAGGATAAAAATTAAGGATTTAGGAAACCAAAATTTTTAACTTGAAGAGTCACTTTAAATTATGAATATTATTTATTTTACATGTGTTTCGAATAAGGCCATTACGATTCAGATCAAACTCGTTATTTCGATGTAAAATTGAATGCTAATTATTTGCAATTATAAATATACTTAATAGGTCATTAAAATAGTATCGCGCAACTATTTCCTAATATCATATATATTTATTAGATTTTCCATCTGTTATATATATGCTATCTCCAATATTCCAACTTTCGAATTAAAAATATCTATTCCATTATAATCGAATTAACGCTTAATCATTATTATATGAACTTAATCCCCATAAACATGGCATTATATTTAATTTAAATATTTTTCTTTCAGTCTGTGAGACTTCGAGAGGTGATCTACGACATGCCGTGGTACAGGTGCGACCAAGGAATCAAGAGGGCGATAAGGATTCTACAAATCGCGACTTTAAAACCTTTAAGTTTCTCATTCTACAGTCTGTTACATATTAACTACGATTCATTTGCTACGGTTAGTATGACGTCGCATGTTAATTTAGGGTTATACTAAGCTAAGGTTGAATCTCAAAAAGTCCAATGTATAATTGAGGCGTTTGTTTTCAAAATCGGGTACATGCATTTTTTTCATAAAATGTTTTAATTTTTTCCAAACTTTTATTTTTTCATTATTTCATTTTCATTTTCACCAGCGCAATTGCGCATCCAGCAAATTTGATCCAAGTTTCATTCTCTTTGTTTTTCTACTGGGACGTCAAGCTCAATAGTTGAGTAGGTCTCTTGGCCAATGTTTTTTTAATCTTTTCCTATCAAGTCCCAGGTAACAGGGAGTAGAAAAGCGGAAGAACGAGTGGATTTGGGTGATATATGTTAATGAGTGGAATGTTATGTTTTTTTAAATAAATATATGATGTTATAGTGGGAATGTTCATGTCATTGTGTATGGTGTTATTGGAAATATACCATGGTGCATTAACAATTTTCTGAGAATTTTGGACTGTGCTATTTGTATATTGTGTGTGTGGACTTGTTTATCTGAAAATTTCTGCTCCATATGTCCAAATAGGTTTTAGTATACTGTTATAGATAAGTCGTATGTTTCGTAAGTCGTTTGTTGTTAAGTGAAGATCTGTAGTCGAGAGGATGTGATAGTTGTTGGTGGCGTCTTGTCTTTTTAATTTTGTATGTACGTTTCATGTAAGCCTTTTGTCCCAGTATAGTCCGAGATAACGTACATAGTTTTTGTAAGGTACTTCTCCAAGCTTTGAATGCTAGAAATGACGTATCAGATGCTTCTGTTTCAAAACTGTCTATATCCTTCAATAATCAGTACCAAAAGATTTCATTTCCTATCAAAAGGTCACATCCATAACATCAATTGTAAATTTTTGATGTATAAAAAATCAAAACCATGTTTATATATATATATATATATATATATATATATATATATATATATATATATATATATATTGTTTAATTATATTACTTAAAGTGATCTCTTTTTAAAAATGTCTTATTTTATTTATTTATTTTTTTCAACCATAAATTACCCAGATTTCGATATTTTCTGGTCAATATCAGGTATATTATATCCAACATATTTTTTTTACTAAATGAGATTTAAAAGAAGATAAGATCATTGAAAGATGTAATCATTGTTTGAAGTGAATTGTTATCAAAATAACGAAAAGTAATAAAAAACATTGGTTAAAGTGATTATTTTTTTAAATTGAATCTTTTTTGGGCAGTTCTGAAAATGGATGTAACCGCTTTTGAAACCAAATGCCTCAATTGAAATAATTAAAACGTAGTTTAAAAATATAAAAAGTATTTGCAAATGAATACCCTTGTAGACAATTTTACATAATTGTTCACTAAATAATTTGCATTGCAATATATTAATTACTGAAGCATAAAACACATCGCTCAGTCAAAAGAACAATATCGTAACTTAAAAAAACCTAGTCTTTCAATAGAGGTATTAGAAAGTTCTTGTCAAAATTAAAGAAGACGAGTTTAAAAAAAAAAAAAAAGTATTCCTTTGGATATTTTTATTTTGAAGAGAAAAGATTTGTTCTGGCCGGGATTAGAACCCGGGTCCTCTAGCGCACTACCAACTAAGCTACCAGGGCTCGTAACCAGGCCAGACAAATCCATTCTCTTCACCGATCCCACATCCCCAGCACTCGCAATTTTTCTGTTGTACATATGGGGAAGAATGTTCAATGAACATCACTTTAATTGGGATCTGGTTGACGTACGTCAATCTTATATTTATATTTTTTAAAATCTTTTTTATTGTAATTATTTTTATTTATTTATTGAGAGTTTCCCTAAAGTTGAGGTTTTCTCCAACCAAATTTTAGAGTAACAATTTTTCCAGGTTTTCCTGTCAGATTCGTCTTCATTAAGGCCAGATCCTGCCATGTCTTTCTGGACTAGTTCATCCTAGAAGTACTCCGCATCTCTAGCGCGGTACTCTACCAACTAAGCTACCAGGGCTCGTAACCAGGCCAATCAAATCCTTTCTCTTTACATTCCCCCACATCCCCATTACTCGTAATTTTTGCGATGTAAATATACTCTTCAAAATGAAAATATTTAAATAATCACAATAAAATAAAATAAAAAAATATTCTTTTGGATATTGTAATGAAGGTTTTGAAATTCTTTTATCTACCACTAGAAAACATTTAAAAGCTTGAAACTTTTTTTGTTTTAACTTGTGTCATTATTCCCATAAAACTTCAAGTGCAAACATGATAATACTTATTAATACATAAGTGGAAAAATTCCAACTAAAAACCTTAAGTCTCTAAACTAAAACAGGAAATTAAAAATACCTGTCCAATATTTCGCCTATTCAGGCATCCTCGGGGCAGAAAGAGAACAATAGAAAACCAAAAGATGAATAATGCACCCAAAAAACACACATCCCACCACCTCCAAGGCTCAAATGCAACTCTAAGGAGTTCTAAGGAGTTGCATTATTCATATTTTGGTTTTCTCTTATTCTCTTTCTGCCCTGAGGATGCTTGAATAGGCGAAATATTGGGCAGGTATTTTTATTTCCTGTTTTAGTTTAGAGACTTAAGGTTTTTAGTTGGAATTTTTCCACTAATGTATTAACATTTATCTGATGTCTCTGTTGACCGTTCCCTTTTTCAATATGATAATACTTCAGTCTCAATTAAGCCTTGAGGAAGTCAGCAGCATGTCTGGCGAAACGTTGGCAGAAAATTCACCGACACGGTCTAAACCAGAAGAAACAAATGAAGTTTTTTGTATAAATAGTGGCCGTGGAAACTTGAAAGAGTATGATAATACTTGTTTATCATATAAGAAAATTTGATAAATATAACTATATTAAAAAAAAAGAAAAAGCATCTTGGAAATGTTTCTGAATTAAAAGTCTTGAACCAATAAAATTGCTACAGAAGGCTTAACTAAAATAATGCCAAATTTTGAGTTATGTCGTTCTTTTAAAGGAGCGATATCCTAATCACTAGATTCATACCTAGATGACCTCTTCAAAACAGATGTCATTGACAGCTTGATATAAATAAAAAATATAATTCTTATTTATTGACAAATTATAATTTTAAAAACCTTTTTAAATTATCATAAAAAAAATGAAACAAGGAAAACATAATTTAATATTTTATTAATTATTTTCAGACATGGCTGAAGTATATATATATATTTATACAAGATTTTTTGTTTGTTTTAGGTGATGCATTCAGCCTACTCGTACTACAATCTCGTCAATGCAAAGAATTAAAAAAATTTAATTGCACATTAAGTAGCGGAAAAATAAGCAAATAAATAATTTTAAAGAAACATTTTGATTTGCAAGTCTATACTACTAACACTTTTAAAAGTAATGAAGTTAAGTTTATTATTTGATGATAATATATTAATTAATTATCAACAAAAATGTAAATCACAAATAGGAAAATAGAAAAGCAATATCAATATATTTATATTTTTCATGTACCTTAAAATCTCAACTTTTATATTTGTTTTATTTCGAATTATTATTTTATTTTCGAAAACATAGATCATATTTCTGAATCTGATTGAGAGTGTTCACCTGTTTATAAATGTAATATCCAGTACTTTATTATATTGTATCTTCTTTACAGTTAAAACAAAATTATCCTTGTTGTTTTTTTTTAATAAAAAAAAAGTACCACAATAAACCATACAGGGTCTTGGGGTCAGTACATGGAAGAGACTATAATGATTCTTAGGAAAATGATATAACCAACCCGTCCTGATGTTTAGAGCTCTGGGTCACTGAGTTGAAGGATCAAATTCGACTGTGACAAATAAATTATTTAAATATTTTTGTTTTGAAGAGAAAAGATTTGTTCTGGTCGGGTTGTCTGCATCTTTAGTGCAGTGCTCTGAACCACTGAGCTACCAGGGGTCGTATCCCAGCCAGACAAATCCATTCTCTTCACCGATCCCACATCCCCAGCACTCGCAATTTTTGCGATGTATACACGGGTAAGAATGTTCATTGAACATTATTTTAATTGGGATCTTGTTGGCTTCAATTTTATATTTATAATTTATTTGTATTTATTGTTCGTAGGATAATTATTTAAATATTAAATAGCTATGATTAACCCTTAGGAATCTGTGGAAGCGGCTGGGTTACCCAGCCTCTATAAAGTTGGCGATTTTAATTGAGAGAAAAAACCTTGTTGCTTAGAAACAGTAGAACCTCTACCATTTACTTAGCCCCAAACATTTCATGAGTTGTAGAGGTACATATTTTTTTAATTAAATACCATTTCCAAGTCTATTTGAACCTTTACCAAGTCAACTGTAACCTTTTACAAATCAAATGGTACCCTTTCCAAGTCACAAGCGACCCTTTCCAATTCAAATATAACCCTTTCCAAATGAGCTGAAACCCTTTCCAAAGCAAATGTAACGCTTTACGACTCAATTGTGACCCTTTTTATTTCAATTGTAACCGTTTCCATTTCAATTGTTACCCCTTAAGATGTTTTGAAAATTTAACTTGCTTTGGAATGGGCGAAGTTAAGGCCTCAGAACTCAACGGGATAAATCATGACAGTATTTTTAATTTGGTTATTTTCAAAACTATTATTGGAAAAAAGCAGTAAACGAATGAAATTAATACAATTTTCGAAAAGCAATAATTTTTGTTATCAAACATAAATAATTATCGTTAGCGAGGAGATAGTTGACTGGAAGATCTGAGTAAGGAAGGAAATAGTTGGGGGTCCAGTCAAATTAAGTGGTTACTTATTTTATTTCGTGCCGACGTTTGTCGGGCCAAGAAAGAAATTTTTTTTTGTCTGTTTTCTTTCTTAGCCCTGAAGATGACCCACAAATTAGGCCGAAACGTCCCAAACTAAATAAAATAAGTCCCCACTTATTTAGTGTTTAATTTGACTGCACACACAACTATTTCCTTTCTTACATAAATAATTATTCCTTTTTCAAGGAACCCATTAAAAAAAATAAAATGCATTTCTTTCTGAGAAAGTAAAACTACGTGAACTGAAGTTATCAACAGTTTCTTTCTTCGATTTTGCGAAAATAAAAACTCAGCAAAATTATCGCACTAATAAAAACTTCTTTGACCCTGAGGAGAAATGAGAGATGTTTATTGGTTTGCTTGCCTGCTCTCAGGGTGTTACGATTTGTAAACAAACAAGTTGCACTTATGCACTTTAATAATAACTTATATTAGGCATATTTTAATTTAATCATAGTTCAGTACAATTCATCAAGCGAACGGTTTTATAACAAATATTTCTAACCATAATACAATTAAATATTAATTAATTTATTTAGTTTTTAATAGATATTTTTGAAAATCAATTTAGTACATTTTTTGCAATGAGTGACTCCGATATGAGTTACATTTCAGGTGAACAACAAAACCAACCTTGGCCAAAAGACAAAGGGGATGTACGAAAAAAAATTACCGAACAACAAACAATTTCGTTTATTAAATTATATGAAGAGGGCTTTAAATTAAAAGAAGCTGCCTCAAAATATAATTTGAAGTCTGGTTCTGCGAAAGTTATTTTAATAAGTGTAAGTTTGAATATGCACGCCAAACTTAACAGCTGTGAAGATAACCTTAGACAGATGTGAGGAAGGTTATGATAGATATAGGCTTACTGAAAGACTCATTGAAGTTAATGTTGTTAAATTAATACTATTTATCTTATAATGGAATATTGACAATTGTGTTGACTCAGGGGTTTGTAATTAAAGATACCTGTAGTTATTTAGTTATTTATAAGTTTGTAAATATGTTTTTTGTAATTACAGTTCTTCACTGCATCCACAAGTGTTTTATTCTATTCATCTCCTTAGTAAAGTCGTTGAATTCACGACTTACAAATCAACACAATTGTCAATATTCCATTATAAGATAAATAGTATTAATTTAACAACATTAACTTCAATGAGTCTTTCAGTAAGCCTATATCTATCATAACCTTCCTCACATCTGTATAAGGTTATCTTCACAGCTGTTAAGTTTGGCGTGCATATTCAAACTTACATAAGATATAGAGACAGACACTTTGACATAGTAGATCACCGCAGGGGGCCCCCCCCAAAAAAAAATCCAGCGAAGTTCTTGAAATTATCGAGCGGCTAGATGAAGAGAATCCTAGTCGGTCTTTAAAAGAAATTCAACGCCTTATACAAATGTCCAATATTAATGTGAGTAAATCTACTGTAGATAATGGATTGAGAACCTTAAAAATTACGCTCAAACTCGCATCAAAGGAAATAGATCTAATGAATTCAGTTGAAACAAGGATACAATATCCAATTACTTTCAATAATTCTATCCACCCATATACCCACAGAGAAAAACTTATATTAATCGATGAGTCGGGTATTAGTTTTAGTCCAGGATCCATGGTCCATTTTTGCACTTGACTAGTATCAAGCTGAATCTTCGTGAATAGCTTCTTTTCGATGAGACCCCCAACAATTTCCTGTGCAAAAATTCTCGATTGTGGTAGCTAAAAGAGATAGCAAGGATAAAAGTCGATTTGATGATTCTCAAAAATGTATTACTAACTGGTTTTTTTTTTGTTAATTCTCAAGATAATTATCTAAATTATTTGAAAAAAATATTTGTCCTAAAAATGTATGGTTTGGCCAAAGAGTCCCATCCTTCCAATATGTATCGATAACGAAGTCAAAAAAGAAGAAGTAATAAAAAATCATTTTTGATGACTTCGTTATCGATACGTATTGGAAGGAAGGGACTCTTTGATCAAACCATACATTTTGTAAGTTTATATTTTTTCATTTTTCTTTTATTATATACTTCATGAGAAAAGAAAACAACATTTCGTTTTAACTTTTTTCTTTAATTTTTTGTTAACTAGAATATTATTATGTTTACTATTTTATTACCAAAACTTTGAAGATACTGTTGTTAAGTTCAGATTACATGTTTTTACTTTTGTTTAAATAAACTTTCTCGAAAACAAAAAATCAACTATTTGTTTTTTGAATCATTTCTCTCATTTTTGTCCTAACAAGAGTTGTGAAGAAAAAGGTTGAGATGATTTTATCCTGCCGAGTACGGTAAATTTTCAAAACCTTTTCAAGAGTGACAATTGAAATGAAACGGTTACAATTGAAATAAAAAGGGTAACAATTGAGTTGTAAAGCGTTACATTTGCTTTGAAAAGGGTTTCAACTCATTTGAAAAGGATTACATTTGAATTGGAAAGGGTTGCTCGTGACTTGGAAAGGGTAGCATTTGATTTGTAAAAGGTTACAGTTGACTTGGAAAAGGTTCAAATAGACTTGGAAATGCTATAAATAAAAAAAATAATTCTTACATCTCATCAATCAAAAGGAATTTTTTGAGAAATGTAAACAATTGGAACATATCGTCGCTGTCAAAACAAAATTGTCTAGGTACACTTTGGGCGATTTTACAGGAGAGAAAAAAACAACGCGCCATATGTTTTATTATCATATGTACATCGGTTATCTTTCAATTGCTAATGACAGCACTGCCATGCGTTTAATCTTGAACACTTTTTTTAATATTGTGTAATTCAACCTGTAGAATGCGTTACCGTTACTAATTCATTTCCACCAAAAGTTGTAGATAGGCGGTATTGTTTTGACATGATATGTTAAAGTTATACATAATGTTCCCTGCATAATCGTTGGCTTAGAACAGTACTTATAATAAATAGTGCTATATTTTGTGCAACAGCTAAAAGAAGTCGACTTAGTGGCTTTGTGATTTACCAATTTTTTAAAAAATATTTACTGATCGAGCACGACAAAAGACTAAACAGAAAGTTGTACCTCGATCCGTTGCCTGGCAACGCCAATATGATTGTTTTATTCGTTATAATTTTTTTATTCATATTTTAACAACACGGAATAAAAAATTTAGTAATAAATAGTAGCTGTTTAATCATACTTATAAGAAGCTATGATATATTTTTCGTAACGGCCAAAATAAGTCAAGGACGCCTGCTTTTGTATTTGCTAATTTTTAAAAATATTTGTAATTTAACTGATGGAGCACGACAAAAGACAACACAGAATGTTCCTCGATCCGTTGCCAGGCAACGCCGATAATACAATTCCTATGTGAAATTTGATGAATCGTTTTATACACAATTTAATAATAAGGTGGAAAAGTTTTTAGTAAGAAATAATAGCTGTATAATTAATTAATGTTTAAAGATGTAGGGAATATGAAGGCCATCTAAGAGATGAATGTCCCAGAATAATTAAAATTTTAAAAGGCATTCCGTATTGACAGAAGAAGTGTTTGTTCGGTTCATTTTATTCGGTTATAATGAGCATATCGACCGAGAATTCTAATGAACTCTTCAGTCGTCCGCTGATCGAGATGGGAGCTTTCAGGAACTTCATCGACTTCCTCAACAGAGGATGTGACGAGAAGACGGATCTCTTCATCGAGAAGACATTCAAGAAGCTGACTACAGTCTCTGCAATCTATCCCATAATGGATAAGGACAGACCGTTCCAATGCCTCGCGAACTTCGTGATTTTCCTGATCCATTCTACTGGCTTGATGTACGCGTGCTACCTATGCATCAAAACTTCTATAATCCTCTTCTACATAAACTTCGTGCCTTTCGTACACGATCTCCACATCCTCTGCCTCATACTCCTGAGTATCGCCATACTCTGGCATTCTTGGTTTAAGAAAGGCAAAGTGGCTAGATTGTTCCGTTTCATCGATCAGGACCTCTTCGACTATGAAGAAGATCTGAAGGATCAGTTGAAGATCCTGAGAGATCATAGGGAGAAAGAACGGAAACGCTACATAATGTGTGTCATAATGATAGGTTTCGCTACATCAGTGGCTGTTGTACTTATACCTACGGTTAACAAGCTGGGTACCTTCCAGTACAACTCCACGCTCTATGACGTGAATTTCGACCTATTAATACCTGTGTGTTATCCTTTTACTGCGACGGAGCCTGTAGCCTTCTTCTTCGAAAACGCCTATATAATTCTCACAGCCTCTATGATTGCCTTGATGAACTGCACCAAGAGTCTTATGGCCATAGAAAGCAACCTATCCCTTCAGTTGCACCTGAAATTACTGATCTATCAAATAGAAAATATCGAAGCTAGGTCTGTAAAATTGTATCAGGAAATTTATAGAAAAAGTCCAAAACTGGGCGGGTTGAATTTGTACGGTAAAGATTTTTTGAAATGCTACAACATGTGCCTGAAGAAGAACATACAACACCATCACGTTATCAGTGAGTAAGTATCGAATTTCAAGAGAAATATTATTAATTTTCAACTGTGAATAAATGCAGTAATTAATCTAAGAGGTAGTCAAGAAAGTCGTAAAGTATTATGGACAATACAGTAATAAAAACCTGTACCTTTCCAGCCCATGAAGGGTCTTAGGTTCAGTACATGATAGAGACTGTACTGTTTCTAAGGCAGCATTGAATCATAGTGTTTGGTTTCAAAACCCGTTACATCCATTTTCAAAAAGTTGTCAGTACTGTTCAAAAAAGATTTTATTAAAAAAAATAATGGATTTAGCAATTTTATTTCATTATTTTGATATTAATTCACTTCAAACAAAAATTCTGACATTTTTAATGATCCTATCTTTTTTTTAAATCTTATTTAATATTAAAAAAATATGTTAGACATATCTTGATCAGAAAATATCGATATCTGGTTAGTTTATGGTTTATAAAAAATAAATAAATAAAATAGACATTTTTAAAAACAAATAACATTAATCAATATAATTAACATACATACATAATTTTAATTTTTCATACATCAAAAAGTCTCATTTAATGTAACCACTTTTGATAGGAAATGGAATCTTTTGGTATTGATTTTTGAAGGATCTAGGCGGTTTTGAAACAAACACATCTAATACATCATTTCTGGCATTCAGAAGTTATTAAAAATTGTTTTTGGAAAAAATGGATGAATCTGATTCCGAAACCAAACGCCTCATATATCGGAGATATACATACAATCGTTAACTGAAGGGGAGCCCCTTCAATTTTTTAGATACATTACCGCATTGCTTTAAAGTGTAGCGGGTCTACAGGTATTAAAAATGAAGGGGCAAAAGTTGGTTGCACTTGAAGAAAGAAGAAAAAAATTTCTGTACAACTACAACACATAAAACGTCTTGGTTTCAATACAGGGAGCGGTGTGGCTCAGTGGTAGAGCACTGAGTTGCCATTCCGGAAATCCTGGTTCAAATCCCCCTAG
The DNA here is from genome assembly GCA_964056705.1 of Troilus luridus. Classification (NCBI taxonomy): domain Eukaryota; kingdom Metazoa; phylum Arthropoda; class Insecta; order Hemiptera; family Pentatomidae; genus Troilus; species Troilus luridus. The sequence goes on from OZ057412.1 coordinate 198,787,636, forward strand.
GATTTTTTTAAAGGGAGTAAAAAATCCTAGGTTATGCCGTCCTTCCTCAGAAGGAACGGAGGTCCCAAGCCTGTACAATGTCAGGTACTCATTAAAAATCCCTATCCTAATTAAACCTGGATAAGCAAAATTTTAGAGCTCCCGCTGTAGCATCATCCGATAAGCCTTAGCAGCATAAAAGTGATGGTAAATAAACAATCTCTACTCCAAAATCTGTAGAAACATTCTTGCATTTGAATCTTAGAATTATAGTGATTTGGAAACAATGAACCACTGTATGACAATTTCCACTGATTATATCTCAATATTTTTATATTGCTTTTACTTCTTTCTTTTGGGAGCGGAGTGGCTCAGTGGTAGAGCAGAGTTGGCATGCTGGAAATCCTGGTTCAAATCCTGCTGCAGGGAGTTACTTTTATTTAGTCTGTTTGCAGCGGGAAATGAATCATATGGGATCTAGGACCCTCCTGAAGCTCACCCAGCCTCTATAAAATATAATAAAAATAGAGTACCCAAAATAAGGGGGAAAAATCTGGAGGTTGAGCGTGACCTAGGACAAGATACCTCCTTGCATAACCGTTGTCCATGAAACAGTACAGTTTCTACCATGTACTGAACCCCAGAACCTCTGTAGTGGTACAGATTTTTTTAGTTTTTTTTTTTCAATACAGGGTAGAAAATTTACAAGTGCTAAGACATCGATTATGTAGCGAAGTTATTTGTCCAATAGCATACTCAACCGGTAGGTTTAGTGTACCCACTAAATAGTGGCCGGGCGAGCCTCAGGATCGTCTGTAGATCAAACAGGGTTCATCGTGGCAGTTAAAATAAATAATTTAACCCTCACGGCTGAATTTGAAACCAGTAATTTCAGCAAATCAATTCAGCCCCCTATACACTGGATGTCCCGTTATCCTATTAGTAATAATAATAAATTAATTTGTAAAAAATAATAAAGTTAAAATGTAAAAAAAACTGTACCAAAGAAACCCATGAAAGGGTCTGGGTTTCAGTACATGGTAGAGACAGTACTGTTTCAAGGAAAACGGTACTGTAGGGAGGTGATTTGTCCTAGATTTTGGGTACCCACTTTGCAGAGGCTGGGTGAGCCCCTGGAATGTCCTAGGTCCTATATGATTTATCTCCGACTAATAGATTAATTAATTTATACCTAACAGTCGAATTTGAACCCGCATCTACACAAGCACATCAACTCAGCGCTCTACACATTGGATTAGATCCAGTTAAAACGTATAGGGATACAAAATAATCGGACCAAAGGTACTGCATAACCGTTTGGACATTTTGGTATTTCATAAAATAAACAAATTGGCTTTTATGGAATACCACAATTCCAGAATCATAGAAGTATCACTGCACTAGAAATACTTAATTACTAACTACTAAAAACAAAAGAATAGTGAAGTACTAGAAACTTGTGTTGGATTTTATATTATTTTATCATCTAGAAAAAATGGTGGGATGCTGTTTCTGATTGCTGTCTTTTTGGACTGAGAGGTTAATTAAAAAATAATTTATATTTTTCTTTCTTATGGAACTTGATTGTACGATTTTCTTCATCCTTTTTTTATAGCTTAATTTTTATGGCTCAATTATCTCTTGGAGATCTCGTGAATTTTTTTAAACAATTTGAATTCAAATTACTGAGAAATGATTGTATTAATATCATTTGTTTACACATTAGAGGATATGTAACAATTTTTAAAATTAATTCGAATAATGTTTTACAATAAATGACAAATTAATCTTTGGGTTCCCGTGGGTTAAAAAAAAACCTAATTTCAAAACACAAAACAAGCTTGGTTCAAAGTTTTTTTTACTTTCCTGTATTTTTTTAGAGCCGTCGGTGAATTCAATGATATTTTCGGCTTCTATGTGTTCTTCTATTACCTCACTGGGACTTTGGATATAGCAATGAGCATGCTAGCAACATCTTCAGTGAGTATTGCACACTCAAATTATGTATATATGTATTTATTTATTACTGGGCTCTACAGTCCTTGAAGAACCTTGGCCTCTCCTAATTTCTTACGCCATTCCCCTCTGTCTACCGCAGGGCGCCTCCAGCGGTTCATCTTGATCGCCTTCAGGTCACCCTCGACATCGTCGAGCCACCTGAGACGGGGCCACCCTCATAATCTTTCTCATTCGCTATCTCATACATCATCATTCTTGGAGATATCGTTGGGTTCATCCTCTCCACCTGCCCCAACCGTCGTAGTATTTTGAGCTGGTTGACTTTTATTATATCAGGCTCTTCGTGTAGGTCCCTTAGCTCTTTATTGGACCTGATTCTCCACTCTGATTGGTCCAAAAATTTTACGCATGACAATTCTTTCCCAAGCTTAAATTTAAAAAAAAAAAAATTCCCCTCCAAGATTTTATTTATTTTAGAAGCAAATGCTTCTATATAAACAAAAACCTTCTGTTATCTTTCGGTATTTTAAGGGATAGCCCCATACTTCAAGGATCCTTTTGCAATTTTTTGTCAGTGACCTGGCCTCGCATCCGTAATTCACAATTTGTCTTACAATTCTTTTATATATGAGACACTTTGCCTTTCGTGACATCCTTTTACAGCACAATATTTTCTGTATACCGAACAGAGATCTATTTCCCGCAGCTATTCGTGCCTTAACACCCTTTTCTACTCTGTTCTCATACGTTATCATACTTCCCACCTGGGGCAGTATGATAACGTATATATAATATGATAACTGATTCAAGTACCTACTTGAATTCGTTACAAATCTTGAAGCGCTATCATGTATACATATATTATTTATTATGAATGAACCAATAAATTCATTCATCTTTTCTATATGTATTATTTTTCTCTACTCTGTCCATTTTGTTCCTGGTTTCTTCAATGGTTTTCCTTCTCTGATATCACTATTTGTTTTTCTATCTTGTTTCCAAAAATTGTTTCGTTTAAAATTGGTTCACTTGGTTCTATTTTAGCTTTTGGGTGGTCTAGTGATAAAATATAAAATATCATAAAATTTCAATGGGCGATTTCTTATGTCTGCAGCCATGTTTTAAATATTTTCATTTTTTTCTAGAACGTGATCGATATCCTTAAAATATATAAGAATCTCTTTTTATAAGAAATCAAATATTACATGATTTTGTAATCATTTTTTGAGTAATTTTTAATAAATTACTAAAATAAAAAACAAAACAAATACTTCTCTTAAGAATTTTCTAAAGTAATGGATAAAGGGGTTATTTAGAAATGTAAAAAATAACTTAAAATAATGCTTTCTATATGAATAAATTTATTTGTTTCATATTTCTTGAGGAATTTAAAAGAAAAAAAATTTAATAACCTATGTATTTTTTTTTTTAAATATGAAAAAGATGCACAACTTTGGTAATTTCTCTCAAATTATGACAACTACAGAATAAACCTGGTAACTATTGAAATAAAAATGAGGAGTAGAAGCTAACAAGTACCTCACAATGAACCTAACTGCTACAACTGAAAATGAATAAATCTGTTGAAAACAATACAAAAAAGCCGTATTTAAACCAAATTTGTGATTATTTGAAAGGACGTATGGATTTTTTCAATGAACCAGCGCTCATCCTACTGACATTCACTCTGGTTCAAGGACATTGATAAATTTATCTAGGCCCAAGGATCATGGCAGTTGGGGTTGAAAAGGCTTACGAAGACATTTATTCCTTTTTCCGAAGACCATTCCCTGAACTAAACATCCGGATGGCCATATGGCATCTTGAATCACCATATCTGTCCTTGTAATTGCACCCAGTAGTCTGTTGAGCCCATTGTTCACTTGATTATAATATATTTTTATTAGCTATATTTTTGAAATTTAACTATTATAATAATTTAAATAATAAACTACTCTGAATTAATTGCGTTGAATAATTACTTAATTAATTAACAAATAATATAATGATACAATAAATATTTTTCTTTACAGACAGACGAGTTCCCGGGTACCACGATTGGTTCAATGATCATTTGTATAGTAGAGGTATGCTTTGTAGCACTATTCGCACAAATGGGGCAGAGACTCACGGATTTGGTAATAAATATACATACAATATATATATATATATTTATATTATATATTTATTGTATATATAAATAAATAATTAGTTAAAATTCTTTTTATATTATTCTATTTTAGTTACGGCTTTTCATTGTATTTAAAAAAAAATTAGATACATTTTTTATATAATGATTTCTCTCATGCTCGCATATTGTCTTTTTATCTTCCACATTTTAAATTTTTTTTTTTTTTTTTCATATATATTTTTTTATATGTGGAGCCAGAAGATTCTCAGTTTCAAAACTTTTTGGACAGAACATGAATATGAAAATGTCAATGTTGAATTTACGAAAAGCCTAATTTTTACAAATTAGGAAATGAAATTGAGAACAATAAATTCTCGAAATGTCACTAAAAGATATTTTTAGCCGATATATCCTGAAGGAGATCTCCAATCTGTGGTACAAAGTCGGTTTATAAGGAACAGTTGGTCGCTATTTAAGAAGTGTTTTTTATTTTATATTATTCAATGAAATTTACAACAGTATTATACTAATACAACAAGTAAATAAGATGAATGTATAAGTATATATTGTCATGGATAAAGACAAGTAGAGAAACTACCCAGTGGAGGTAGTACTCAGATATTAAGTTCAACTTAGAAGGTCACGAGGCCATCTTCTTTTCAGACGCCTCGGAGGATTATCAAGAATTGAAGAGGTTGCTAGGCTTGAAACTAGTGGGTTTGAGCGGAAATCAAGTTCGTCATGAAAAGCTTGATACCGGGTTCGGGCCAAATCAACAACAAATGAAACATTGAGATCAATATGGATTACTTTGTTTGTATCGAAGTAAAGAGCATTGAGAGGATTTTACGAAGGATTTTGGATTGTACGGATTGTATACGAGAGGAATTCGATGGCTTAGTGGAGCCCCAAAGCACTACTCCATAAGTCCAAATAGATATTATAATTGATATTTTTGTGAGTCTTGTGTACTTTATTGGGACCAATTTGTTCCTCAATTATTATATTTCATTGAAGTGAAAACTTCTTTATCCGCGTTTTTTGACGTTTAATAGGAGAGAAACTTGTAGGTTCGCGTCACCAACATGAGCGACAAGCTTGTGACGTGTTGCGCGAGACTTGCGACGGATAGCGGCCTGTGTATAAGTTATACGATTCGCTTTAATCAACTTTAGTTTAAAAGTTTGAATTCCATTGATATAAGAATAATTATATTTATTTAAAAATTCGTTTAATATTTGTGCAATTGGTACTACTAATTACTTAAAACATCAATCAATGGTTGAACTTTTAGTTTTCTCTAAAAGATTTTATTTGTAATAGTTAAACGTCTTGTTTTATGAAACGATTGAAGTACAATTGATCTAAGTACTGTTGAACTTGAAGATGATAATAGTGCTAAAAATGAAAATAAAGTTCACTAACATTTATGGATATACAAATACAAGGTATACATAATGTATCTGAATACTAATTATTATTTCAGTTAAATTATTGATATTTAATCAGCACATCATATGTTTTGGATAATGAATAAACTACTTGTAATGTATACAATTATTGTTCAAAGTTTCACTATATGTGAAAACCAGACTAAAGTTAAAAATTTAAATTAACAAATTCAGACTTATAATTGATTTATAAATTCAAAAAATAACACATTTATTCCAAAGTTTTGAGTTTTTACTTCTGTCGGCAGTCCTTATGACTGCTTATTTTAATTTGTTTTTGTATTTGTGATTTGAATTAATTTTTGTAATGAGTATGTTGGTGGCTAGAAAAATGTGTTATTTTTATTTTAAAGGGTCAATTGTTTATTTTATTTTTTTATTCCATGCCCTTCTAGTCTAAAATAATAAATAATAAATAAATAAATATACGTACTTATGTGTGTAAAATTTATTTTTTCCTATGTTTTAGTCAGTGGACCTAAGAGAGGTCATATACAATACTCCATGGTATAGATGTGATAAAAGAGTAACAAGTACCATCAAAATCCTACAGATAGCGACTTTAAAGCCCATTAACTTTTCGTTCTACAGCTTGCTTAATATCAACTATGACTCATTTGCGACAGTAAGTATAGCCTTGTTTATACAGTGACAGTTTACTGTCGTGGTAGTAGAGCATATAGCTTACTACAGTAAGGAAACTATTCTACTTTCTTAAATTTTCCAAGATAGATATAAACTGAATACAGAATTCATTATATCTACAGCCCCGGTGTATGTGTGCTATGTATCATTATCTCAAGGCTACGATGGGCGAGGTATGTTGCAAGAATGGATGGGGACACTCCTATCAAGAGGCTGCTCTTTGGGTATGTGGATGGCAGGAAAAGGAGAGGACAGCCACGACTGAGATGGGTGGATGAGGTCGAAGCCGACACAATGAAGCTCCTCAACACCAGAGCTTGGCAGACCCTGGCGAAAGACAGAGATGATTGGAGGCGTCGTCTTGATGCAGCGAAGACCTGTACCGGGTTGTATTCCCAGTGATGATGATGATGATGATCATTATAAAAATAAACATGTTTTTTTACAATGAGCAAACCGACCGTTTTAAAATATATATATGCCGTTCAGGTAGAATGGGCCCACGAGGTCAAGCTGGGTGAAGAAATAACAAAAGGAGGGGGTTCGAGGACTCCACTAGGAAGAGGAGGCTCTGAACAGATCCCGAAGAGGATTGAGCGAGGAAGACGCGAAAGACATAGGCAGGCAAACGATGCGGGCGGAGGAGTTTCCGAAGACAACGAGACCCGAAGAAGACTACGTTTCACCGATAAGTCATTTAATGGCAATCCTCTATTACATCTGAATCATTAAGTGTAATCCTCAATGTATATATCGAATCATTATGTCTAGGACCGGGACTGGAACCCGGATCGCCCATATCGCTAGTCTGGAACTCTACCAATTGAGCTATCCTAGCTCAATCAGGCTCGCTCCTCGGTCATGGCCATATCCTTTCTTTTCACTGATCCCATGTCCCCGCGTTCTCGCAATTGGGCAATTCCCGCAATCCACAGGCCGCCCAGATAGCTCAATTGGTGGAGTTGCAGACTAGCGATCTGGGCTACCCGGGTTCGAGTCCCGGTCCAGGACTTATCTTTTCTTTTCAAATAAAAATAATAACATCAATAACTAATAAAATATAATACATTATGAATCTTGTTTAAAATCGTATTAATAAAGTATATCTATTTTAATTCCTTTGGTGCTTGCTTAACCCAGATTAACTATTTACTTATGAATAATATATTGAAGGTTTAAATACTGAGTAAATTGGTAAACACAAGAACAGACCTCTGGAAAAGAATCCAATTAAGACTAAAGTTAGATATAATAATTTGAGTAATCATCTTAAATGATTATTGTGGCATCCCAAAATCAATTAGAATATTAAAAATAGTTTAAAGAGTAAAAAAAATAGCATGTGGTTAAGTCGAATTTTCCCCAAAACGTATTTCTTGTACTTAAGTAAGCGGAATCGTGTTATTTTCGGAAGTAAGCGGAAGTGTATGAGGGATTAAGTCAGGCATTAACTTGTTTATATAACAACTCCATTTCAAGCCAAAAACTAAGAGAATGATGCGATTCGGCTTCCCTTGACACGATGAACTCTCTCTGGACAAAATACGACTTAACCAATTGTTTACCTGGGCTGTAGAGTTAACTGCAGATGTAACCACTAATAATTGTTTCTGAGGATTTTATTTTTATTGTACTATGTAAGCTTACTATGAACATGCGCATAAGTATCTTAAGTGCATGATAAGTATCTTAATTTTTTTAATTCTTTTGGGTAAATAAATGTTCACACATTTTAGATTTACTAATACATACATGGTTTATTACACTGTTTGGAAGAACATTTTTCAGTCATACATTTTTTTCTGGCTAAATATCTCGTAGTTATTGGCCATGAAGTGTTTGGGTTAGAAAACACCATTTTATCATTGCCATTTTTCATGTCACCCGATTTTTGTTGTTGTTTAGAGGGAGCGGAGTGGCTTAGTGGTAGAGAACTGAGTTTGTTTGTTTGTTCATTTAACGCCACTTTATGCTGCTATGGCTAATCGGACGATGCTACAGTGGGAGCTCTAAATTTTGCCTATTCAGGTTTAATTAGGATAGGGATTTTTAACGAGTACCGGACATCGTACAGGCTCGGGACCCTCGTTTAACGTCCCTTCCGAAGGACGGCGTAACTAAGGATTTTTTTCTCCCTTAAAAAAATCCTAGGGCCACCTGCCGGGCTACGAACTCGCGATCTTGGGCTTAGTAGTTTGTTACGCTAACCACTAGACCACAGGTGACCGTTAGAGAACTGAGTTGCCAGGAACTGAGGAACTGAGGAAATACTATTAATATTCTCTGAAAGGGAGCGGAGTGGCTCAGTGGTAGACCATAGAGTTGCCATGCCGGAAATCCTGGTTCAAATCCCGCTGCGGGCAAGACTTTTATTTATTCTGTTTGCGGCTGGAGATGGATCATATAGGATCTAGGACCCTCCTGGGGCTCACCCTGCCTCTATAAAATATTATAAAAATAGGGTACCCAAAATAAGGGGGTCGAGCGTAACCTAGGACAAGTTACCTCCTTGCAGAAGCGTTGTCCATGAAACAGTACAGTCTCTACCATGTACTGAACCCCAGACCCTTCACTGGTTGTAGTGGTACAGTTTTTTTTTTATATGCAGTACCGTTTTATATGCTTTTATGGTGGGTGATATTGGTGTTTTTTTATATGATGAATGTTGTTTTCACGTTTTTGTATCACTAAGAACTAAAAATAATTAAATTTCCACTTTCATTTCAACAACAGACAATTTTGCGTTAGAAAAAAATCAACAAAGAATAGTTCACTAACTAGCCACCAGGTGCCATGACTGAAATACTGTTTACTACAGAAAGGGATCTTGTCCTGGACTAGTTTTCTATTTGCAATAAACAAATTATTGAAGGCGTTGTCAAGACTGAGCTATCTTGCATACAAGTGTCTTTTCTGTTGTAAAAGTTAAAAATTTTAAAGAAAGAAGCGCTAAAAATCTCAAAAGATTTTTTATTATTATATTACATACCGGCCACTAAGGACCACGCGAACATCATTGGTTAGGCTTCTTCGGGAGTCTTGATTTTCTTTCTTCCCATCTCAGTTTCATGATTTTCGACTCCATTTCTTTTCTTTCTTCAGACCACTTTCTACCCCTCCTTTTTTCTCTTCCGATATTGGTGAGATTTTTCAGTGTTTTCCTGTAAGTGTCTCTATCTAGGCAGTCGGCATATGAAATTTTAAGGTTCTTCAATTCTTCTCTTATTTGCTCCTTGTATCCTCCCACCCTTTTGTACCTAATTTGGTTAAAGATCTTTTTGTCAATCTTCCCTCCTTCATCCTTTTCATGTGCTCATAGAACATCAGCCTTCTGATTCTTATCTCGGTTTCCAGGTCTTTGATTTCTCTGTAGATCTCTTCGTTATATCTTCGCCTGTAACCTTCCTGTGTTTTTCTGGGCCCATAGATTTTCCTAAAGATTCTCCTTTCTATTCTTAGCAGTTTTTCCAAGTTGGGTAGGCATGTGGTTTCCATCCAATATAAAATCACAGGCTGTATCACAGCGTTGTAATGCTGTAACTTTTCATTGGAGGAGAGGTTCTCTTTATTGTAAATTTGGCCTTTTTGAAAGCTTAAATTTTCTAATTTTTTGATTTTCTCTTGAATGCTTCCTTTTCCAGAACCGTTGTAACATATTATTTCCCCCCAATACTTAAATTTTCTGGTTACTTTTATTTGTCCATATTTGGTGTTAAGTGCTTTTTTCATGAAATTTACTTCAGTAGTCATGAGTTCTGTTTTTTCGTATGATATTTGTAGGCCTGCTTTTTCTGATATTATTTGTAGGGTATTTATTTGACTAATATCTTCTTCTTCTGATCCTGCCAAAGTGCGAGATCGTCTGCCAACGCCAAACAACTCACTTTAATATGATTGCTTTTCTTTCCGACTATGACTCCTGAGCTATTTTTTTTTCAGAATTCCTTCATAATTTTATCCAGGACTATGTTGAAAAGTATGGGAGACAAGTTAGATAAGACCCTAAAATTTCACTTTTTACAGCTTTGTCAGATTTATGTTTTTCTGGTCTAGTCCACATTCTTTCAGGATTTTCAGTAAGGATACTCTATCCTTGGAATGAACCAATTTTCAAGGAAATTTGCAAGGAACCAATTTTCTTATATTTAAACAACTGTACTTCTACAACCCATGGAGGGTTGAGTACGTTGTAAAGACTGTACTGCTTCTTCGACAACGGTTGTGCCGGGAGGTGATTTGTCCTAGATCACGCTCAACCACCAATTAAGAGAATGGGTAAGATCCCACAGGCTCCATCCCCGGCTGGTAACAGCTAAAATAAATTATCTGCCACAGCCGGATTTGAAACCGGGACCTTCGGCACGACAACTCAGCGCTCTACCCCTTATTAAATCTTAAAAATTATAAAATTGGAAGATTAACAATTCTTAAATCAAGTTGGAGAAAAAGATTTCATATTTGGTTTTAATATACCTCAGTTTTCTCATATTACGTTTAGGGTTTCGGCCCATCTAAACGATATAACTATTATATTATTTAATTTCTTTAAAATCACATTACGATATATATATATATATATAATTTTTTTTTTCTTCGGTAGGCCCTACAGACCTTGCAGATCTTTAGCCGCCTTTGCCAGCCTTCTCCACCTCTGTCTATCCTGGGCCGCGTATTTCCAATCTGCTACCTGCAGCTCCTTATCATCTTTGTTGGTCCGGCCTATCCATCTGGTCTTTGGACTCCCGCGTGGTCTCTTGCCATCTATTCCGGCATTCATAGTTGTGTAGAGGCGTCCTGACGGATTACTTCAAGCTAGATGCCCCGCCCATCTTAACCTCCTTGCTTTCATATCCTGAGATATCGCCTGACCGGTTTCTGTGAGCAATTCCTTATTGGTCCTTCTCCTCCAAGAGTGTAGACTCTCATACCATACCGCTCCGGTTATCTTGCGAAGGATTTTCCTTTCACATCTCTCTATTCTGCTTTCCAGGGTCCCGCTGAGAGCCCACGTCTTACAGCCGTATATCAGAATCGGATTTATTACAGAATTATAATCCCTTAGTTTTAAGTTTCTAGAGATGCTTCGGGATTTCAACGCTCTCGAAAGAGCGAAGAAGGCTCTGTTTGCGCTTGTTACACTGTGGTCTATCTCAGTTAATTGGGCATTTGTTGAAGTTATTGTGGAGCCAAGGTATTTGAAGTTATTTTATATATATATATATATATATATATATATAATATTGTTACGGTCAGAGCGGGAAGTAGGACCGGCTTCTGATGTGCAAACATCCAGGGAGCCAGTGACAGAATGAAGGAGCGTTACGACATCAGGGCAGAGAAAGGTGGATTCCAACCTGGAGATTTGGTCTGGCTACATGATCCTCGAAGAAGGCGAGGCTACTCACCTAAACTTCAGAACTCCTGGGATGGCCCGTTTGAGATCATCAATAGGATAAACGACGTCATCTATAGGATCAGAAAGCAGCCAAAAGGAAAACCCAGGGTAGTCCATTTTAATAGACTGGCCCCATACAAAGGAGACCATGGCCCGGCAAAAGACCAGCAAGTCAGGTACCTCAACAACGTGGAGACCAGTAAGGTATCAGTTGCACAACCTAAGGTACAAGGTTCCCGTGGAGTAACTCAGACAGTATACAGAGATATCTTCTCGTTACCCGCGGACTATTCTCTGGCCCATTGTGTCGCCGAAGATCTGAGGACTTCCCGAGGGATTGCAACGGTCTTCAGGAAGAAGTTTGCTGGAACTGAGGAACTGGAACGCCAAGGACCAAGCGTCGGGAAAGCACTCCACCATACGCACGAAGGACGACACCTGTTCTACTTAGTCACCAAGTGTGCTACTGATCAGAAGCCCACATATGACGCACTGCGGCGAAGCCTCGACGACCTGCGGAGTAAGCTTCTGAGACTGCGTGTCACCAAGCTCGCGATCCCTAAGTTGGGCTGTGGATATGACGGCCTGGAGTGGAAGGTTGTCAGGAACATGCTTGAACAGATATTCGCCAACTCTGGAGTTGCCATATTGGTGTGCACGTTCAACCCCTGGAAAGGAAATGCGTCTCCATCGAGGGAAGCTCATGACCGCCCGATTTCTCCGGACTATGCTCTGGGGCAGAGCACTTTTAAGGAGGGGGCAGTGTTACGGTCAGAGCGGGAAGTAGGACCGGCTTCTGATCTGCCTAGAGCGGATTAGGCAAACAATGGGATTAAGCGGAAGGGATTATAGAATGGCGTAGAGCCTTCTAGATCGGTCTAGGTGGTCCTCGTCCGTGTTCCGAGTAATGCCCCACCACGACCTACCTTGCCTATATAAAAAGGACAGCGTTTTCGGCCGCGGCAGTAGTAATAAGACGAGTCTGTAATAAGCCAGTGAGTAGCAGTCGTTAACTAGTGGCAGTGTGTGTGAGTTAGTTAGTATTAGTATCAGTCTGTAATAAGTGCTTAGTGAGCAACAGTGACAATTAGTGACCGTGTAATAAGTGTAATAAACTGTGTGGCAGTTTGTCATATTTGAAGAGTCTTACGGTCGGTGGACTTTAGTTAGCGAACTGTAAGTGTTAATTTGTAATTGTAAACTATAGTGTAATATTATTGTATTTGTACAAATTTATATAAATAGTTTAGTTACTTAGTATAAACAATATCTTATATTATTTGTATATTATCTTAGAAATTAGATAACATTTAGTAGAATATTATTATTGTATATTGATATTAGTTTAATAATTTAACTGTTTTAAATAATCTCATTGTATTCTTGTTAATTTGTTAATAAATATTAGATTCTTGAATTAAGTAATAGTTTAGTCCATTTTACACCCAGTAGCCCGTAACAAATTGGTGTCAGAAGTGGGATATTTTGTGTAATTGTTATTATTTTGTAATTATTGGGCTACTGTATGAAAAATGGCTTCTCAAAGTCTTAAATTAATGGATTTAAAACGGGAATTAGAAGAACGTGATCTGGATTCTTCCGGAAATAAAAGTGTACTGCAACATCGCTTGCGTCAATTTTTTGTAGAGTTAGGGGAAAGTCCAGATGACGTTCTGTTTGAAACTGATTTAAGCAAGTTGTCTGCAACTTTTAAAAATGAATTAAGCACTGTTAAAAATGAGCTAGGTAATGAGTTAAGCACTGTTAAAAATGAGTTAGGTAATGAGTTAAGCACTGTAGAAAATAAGCTAGGTAAGGAATTAGGCAATGTTAAAAATGAGCTAGGTAATGAGTTAAGCAATCTAGAAAATAGGCTAGAGTCTAAATTAGGCACATTAGAGACTAAGTTAATGGAAAATGTAGATAATAAGTTAGCTAATGTAGATAATAAGTTAGCCGATGTAAATAATAAAGTAGCTGATATAGAATCTAGGCTAGGAGAAAAAGTGAACGAAATTAGGCTAAGAATGGAAGCTCTCGAGGGACGTAAGAGCAATCCACCGACGAACGACACCGACCTTTCCTCCGAGGGCAGCCATCGTAATAGCATTCTATCCGCCTATAATGGGACGCCACCAGCTCACAACACCATTCCAGTATTCGACGGAAAGACGCCGTGGGAGGACTACATGACTCTCTTCGAGACAGCGGCTTCGATCCACGGGTGGTCACAGGAGACCCAAGCATCAGCGTTGTGCCTGGCCTTGCGTGGAGACGCCTTGAGAGTGCTGCAGGGAATGCCCATGTCGGAGCGGTCTAACTACGGGAAGCTGATTAGAAGGCTGGAGATGCGTTTCGGCCACCGCCACATGGACCAGCTATATCGCTCACAGTTAAGAAACAGGGTCCAGAAGGACAACGAGACCCTGCAGGAATTTGAAGCGGATATTGCCCGGCTGGTGAGGAACGCCTACCCATCGGTCACTGACTATGTCTACGAGAGTTTGGCTGTCGACAAATTCCTGGATGGACTTCGGGACCCAGAGACACAACAAGCGGTGAAGCTCGCCCGGCCGAAAACGTTGGGAGACGCATTATCTCAGGCCATGGAGTTTGAAGCTGTTAGACAGTCTGTACGGGGCCATGCGCGAGTTCGAGCAGCAGAAGTGGAGCCTAATGTGGTCCCTAGCATCGAAGACATTGTGACGAAAGTGTTGGATGCTCTCAGGACCCATAAGAAGGAGATACGCTGTTGGGGCTGCGGCCAGCTTGGGCATCCTAGAAGCAAGTGTCCAACCCGTAACGTCAAAGCCCCCAGGAAAGCCATCAGAGTTGCGTCGATAGGAAGCAGAACGAACAGCTTCTACGTTGATGGGATGGTGAACGGGCAGCTGCGAAGTCTTCTAGTGGATACCGGCGCGAGCATGACGATCTTGAACTCGAAGACACTCCCAGCTGAGAAGATCATGCCGACCACCTGGGCATTACGGACTGCAACGGGACAGCCAGCCAAGGTCTACGGGGAGACAGATGCCACCTTCATCATCGGGGGTCAACATCTGAAGCACCGCGCTCTCGTGGCAGAGATCGATGAAGATGTCATATTAGGCATGGACTTCATGATGGCATACGGGATCAAGCTGGACATGTCGAGAGGTGTGCTGACGATGGGAGACGAAGAAGTCATCCTTCGGCAGGGAAAGGATCTCTACGCACGAGTGCTCTTACTAGAAGACACCACATTACCTGCACGGAGCCAAATCCTGACCCATGGGACGGTCGAAGGACAGTTACCGGATGGTCAATGTGTACTACTGGAACCCGGAACACACGAAGAACAGGAGATCGGACGCGGCGTACTGGTTGCTAGGTCTCTCATCAAGGTTGGACGCACCACTCCAATTAGGCTAATGAATCTGAACAGCTTCCCGGTAACGCTGAAGAAAGGAACACCGGTCGGGGAGTGTACAACCGCTACCTCAGTGGTTCGTCAGTTGCAACGTCGTCCCACCGAGCTCCGAGGACTGCCAGAGGAACTAAAAGGATTTTTGGACGAATCATGTCGCGACCTTTCGCCTGAACAGAGCGAGGAAGTGAAAGACATGATTACCCGATGGCATGACGTCTTCGAGATCGGCCCAGGACCACGTGGTAGAACGGATATCGTCCAGCACAGGATTGACACCGGGGATGCCAAGCCCATCCGACAGGTCCCGCGGAGGTTACCGTTAGCCAAACGGGAGGACGCCGAGGAGATTATTAAGGAGATGGCGGCTGACAGTGTCATTGAGCCTTCGAGTAGCCCCTGGATGTCTCCTGTTGTATTGGTGAAGAAGAAAGACGGCACAACGAGGTTCTGCGTAGACTACCGTCTTCTGAACAATGTCACCAAGAAGGACAGCTATCCGCTTAGGATTGACGATACGCTGGACACCCTAGAGGGGTGTAAACTCTTCTCTACCTTGGATCTCCGCAGTGGATATTGGCAGGTTGGATTGGCACCTGAAGATAAAGAGAAGACGGCGTTTTCAATTGGCACTGGGCTCTGGCAGTTTACAGTAATGCCGTTCGGGCTTTGCAATGCTCCTGCCACATTCGAGAGGCTGATGGAAAACGTGTTAAGAGGTCTCTCTTGGGAAGTATGCCTGGTGTACCTAGACGACATCATTGTGCTGGGAAAGTCCTTCGCTCACCATCTGAAGAATCTGGAGAAGGTCTTCGAACGACTGCGTGCAGCGAACCTAAAGTTGAACCCGAAGAAGTGTAATCTCTTCCGAAGGCAAGTCAACTACCTGGGGCATATTGTGTCAGACAACGGAGTTGCTGTTGACCCAGAGAAGATAGCAGCGATCACCGACTGGCCAGTACCTCGAGATAAGCACCAGGTGAGAAGTTTTCTCGGGCTCTGCACCTATTACCGGAGGTACGTGAAAGGATTTGCTGACATCGCAAAACCTCTTACCAGGCTTACCGAGGAGAAAAGGACTTTCCATTGGGACCACGAGTGCCAGGCATCCTTCGAGGAGCTGAAGAGAAAATTGAGTAGTGCTCCTATTCTGTGCTATCCACGTCCCGAGGGCAAGTTCATACTTGACACAGATGCCAGCAACATCGCCATTGGAAGTGTCCTCTCTCAGCTCCAAGACGGAGAAGAAAGGGTGATTGGATATTTCAGCAAAGCACTCTCAGCTCCGGAACGCAACTACTGTGTCACAAGGAAAGAGCTTCTGGCAGTAGTAAAATCCATAGAGCACTTCCATAAATATCTATACGGAAGAAGGTTCCTGCTGAGAACGGACCACGCGGCTCTAATGTGGCTGCTGCGATTCAAGTCACCGGAGGGACAAGTGGCGAGGTGGATCGAGCGCCTTCAAGAGTACGATTTTGAATCTGCTCATCGTTCTGGAACGAGCCACAGGAATGCGGATGCGCTGTCAAGAAGACCATGTGAAGATGAAGAATGCAGACATTGTTCCCGACAAGAAGAGAAGCAGGCAACAGTATTGAGGACAACGGTTGTTATTGACAGTTGGCAGGACGCAGAGGTGTCAAAGGCGCAAGACGAGGACCCGGACTTGAAACAAATAAAGGAATGGAAAATATCGGGGCGAGGAAGACCGGCCTGGCAGGATGTTGCTCCAATGTCGAAGAATGTAAAAACGTACTGGGCCCAATGGAACTCCATTTTAATGGACAACGGGCTGCTGAAACGGGCATTGGAGAACGCGGAAGGAGATCAGCGCAGGCTACAGCTCATCGTTCCAAGGAATAAAGTGCCCGAAGTGCTTAGGGAACTACATGACGGTGTAACTGGCGGCCATCTTGGAGTTCACCGTACATTGGAAAAAGTTCGTGAACGCTTTTACTGGGCAAACCTTAAGGACGATGTGTTGGACTGGTGCAGGCGTTGTGCGACTTGTGCGGCTTCTAACGGACCAACAAGAAGAAAGAAGGCCCCTATGAAGAAGTACAACGTGGGAGCACCGTTCGAGAGGATAGCGATTGACATCGCTGGCCCTTTCCCTGTGACGGACGAAGGCAACCGATATATTCTCGTGGTCATGGACTATTTTTCTAAGTGGGTGGAAGCGTATGCCCTTCCGAATCAAGAGGCAGTCACGGTTGCAGACGTACTTGTGAAGCAGCTCGTCAGCCGGTTTGGAGTACCCATGGAACTTCACGCTGACCAGGGAAGAAACTTTGAGTCTGCAGTCTTCTCCGGAATGTGCGAAGCACTGGGGATACGGAAGACCAGGACGACGCCTCTTCACCCTCAATCGGATGGCATGGTGGAGCGCATGAACAGGACAATGGGTCGATATTTGTCTAAAGTGGTCTCCGAGCATCAGCGGGACTGGGACCAGTATCTTCACTTGTTCCTGTTAGCCTACCGCAGTTCAGTCCATGAAGCAACGGGGCAGAGCCCCGCAAATGTGGTGTTCGGCCGAGAACTTCGTTTGCCTTGTGATCTGAAATTCGGGTTCAAGCCTAATGAGAAAGTGGCCGGAGAGGAGTACGTCACGAATCTACGGAAGCGGATGGATAACATCCACGAGAAGGTTCGTGCAAACATCCAGGGAGCCAGTGACAGAATGAAGGAGCGTTACGACATCAGGGCAGAGAAAGGTGGATTCCAACCTGGAGATTTGGTCTGGCTACATGATCCTCGAAGAAGGCGAGGCTACTCACCTAAACTTCAGAACTCCTGGGATGGCCCGTTTGAGATCATCAATAGGATAAACGACGTCATCTATAGGATCAGAAAGCAGCCAAAAGGAAAACCCAGGGTAGTCCATTTTAATAGACTGGCCCCATACAAAGGAGACCATGGCCCGGCAAAAGACCAGCAAGTCAGGTACCTCAACAACGTGGAGACCAGTAAGGTATCAGTTGCACAACCTAAGGTACAAGGTTCCCGTGGAGTAACTCAGACAGTATACAGAGATATCTTCTCGTTACCCGCGGACTATTCTCTGGCCCATTGTGTCGCCGAAGATCTGAGGACTTCCCGAGGGATTGCAACGGTCTTCAGGAAGAAGTTTGCTGGAACTGAGGAACTGGAACGCCAAGGACCAAGCGTCGGGAAAGCACTCCACCATACGCACGAAGGACGACACCTGTTCTACTTAGTCACCAAGTGTGCTACTGATCAGAAGCCCACATATGACGCACTGCGGCGAAGCCTCGACGACCTGCGGAGTAAGCTTCTGAGACTGCGTGTCACCAAGCTCGCGATCCCTAAGTTGGGCTGTGGATATGACGGCCTGGAGTGGAAGGTTGTCAGGAACATGCTTGAACAGATATTCGCCAACTCTGGAGTTGCCATATTGGTGTGCACGTTCAACCCCTGGAAAGGAAATGCGTCTCCATCGAGGGAAGCTCATGACCGCCCGATTTCTCCGGACTATGCTCTGGGGCAGAGCACTTTTAAGGAGGGGGCAGTGTTACGGTCAGAGCGGGAAGTAGGACCGGCTTCTGATCTGCCTAGAGCGGATTAGGCAAACAATGGGATTAAGCGGAAGGGATTATAGAATGGCGTAGAGCCTTCTAGATCGGTCTAGGTGGTCCTCGTCCGTGTTCCGAGTAATGCCCCACCACGACCTACCTTGCCTATATAAAAAGGACAGCGTTTTCGGCCGCGGCAGTAGTAATAAGACGAGTCTGTAATAAGCCAGTGAGTAGCAGTCGTTAACTAGTGGCAGTGTGTGTGAGTTAGTTAGTATTAGTATCAGTCTGTAATAAGTGCTTAGTGAGCAACAGTGACAATTAGTGACCGTGTAATAAGTGTAATAAACTGTGTGGCAGTTTGTCATATTTGAAGAGTCTTACGGTCGGTGGACTTTAGTTAGCGAACTGTAAGTGTTAATTTGTAATTGTAAACTATAGTGTAATATTATTGTATTTGTACAAATTTATATAAATAGTTTAGTTACTTAGTATAAACAATATCTTATATTATTTGTATATTATCTTAGAAATTAGATAACATTTAGTAGAATATTATTATTGTATATTGATATTAGTTTAATAATTTAACTGTTTTAAATAATCTCATTGTATTCTTGTTAATTTGTTAATAAATATTAGATTCTTGAATTAAGTAATAGTTTTGTCCATTTTACACCCAGTAGCCAGTAACAATATACTGGCCGTATCCTACAGATTTTTTCTGGTAAAAATTGAAATAGTAAAGAACCTATTCTTAATTGTTCAGTATCCCATATTCAGCAGCGTAAAAAAAAACGAACATTTTATAAAAAACTCAAAAATTTCAATTTCATTTACAAATAACGACTTCTTGAAAAGATGAGGTTTTATTTAACGCCTTTAGAACTTGCCTAATATACAAATATTATGTAGAAATAACTAAATCAATGTAAATATTTATTCAAGAAAAATAGTTAGAATTTTTTGATATTTTATATTTTTTCAATTTCAGGTGATGCATTCAGCTTATTCCTATTACAACCTCGTCAATGCGTACAACAAGTAGTTTCTCACTTAATGCGTATATTATTGTATTGAAATTATACAAAATATACAATATATCACTAATGAACAGAGTGTAATACAAGTTAGATTTAAAGCTTGTAATAAACAGTTTATGCGAATAGAGTTGTATTTTTTTTACCCTTTATTAAGCGGGACAAAATCGTTCTTAGGTACTTGTGTACATATCACACGGTGGGAGTGGGGGCAATGTTCTGCGCATGCCCGAGCGGTTACATTTTGTAACAGTTACATTTCTACCAGTTACCTTGGATAACCTTTTAAAATATTTTTATTTGAATCGGAGATCGCCTCCCTTCGGATATTTTGGCAAATCTTTTCTCTTCAAAATATCCGAAGGGAGGCGATTTCAGATTCAAATAAAAATAGGAATGTAATAATATTAGAAATAAATAAATCGAAGTAATAACAATATAATTTATTATATAACATATTATAAAATAATGTGGTATGTAATGTAAATAAATATAATAATGAGATCAATAAACACTGCAATAGATAAACGATTTAAAATTAAAATAATTATTTAGAAGTATAAGTATAATAAATAAATAATAAGTATATTTAATCATAAATAATAAGTTTAGGATGTAAAAAAATATAATAATGACATTAATAAATAATGGAACATATATAAAATATTTAAAATTCAATAAATTATTTAAAAACATAACATTCAATCGCATTTGGGTGGAAAATGGGTTGCTATACAGTTCAACATGGATTTTAAAAACAGTCTCTATTTGTAACAGTATCTATCTGATAAATAAGAATTTATCTCCAAAACTTACGATTTCGAACGTATAATTTCATTTGATGGGAGTTGCTACATTTCTTATTTTTCTGTAAAATGTTTTTTTCCTGACAAAAACGAATAGCATCTTCCTCAGTTCTTGGCAAATCCCAAATAACCATTGTGCTGTAACTAAAGAACACTAAACAACAAAATATCGACATTATTTTGTATTATTAACAAAGAACAACTGAAACACAACGACGCTCGAACAGAGTAGTAAACAAACAATGATGGCCTTCCAAAATGTAAGGTTATCCAAGGTAACTGGTAGAAATGTAACTGTTATAAAATGTAACCGCTCGGCCATTGCCCCCACTCCCACCGTGTGATATGTACACAAGTACCCGTTCTTATTCAGACAGAATCCTCATTTTTTATAAATTTTCAGTTTAAATTTTATCAATGAATTGAAATATAGAATAATAAAATAAAAGAAATTGTAGTTCAAAATAATTAAAAACCTACCTTCATTCGATGGACTGATGGATGCTTTCTAATTACATCAAGTCATTAAAAACTACAACTATGGAATAAATAAATTCTCAATTAACTTATTTAGTAGCATAGACTGTCAAAAATGGTAAGAAACTGAGGGTCCTTGTATATTAGGAAGTCTGCATGGACTGTTATCCGTTGTAGCCAGTGTTTATAACCTGAACAATGATAATTCTAATACTGATAACACCTACTTTAATATTCATATTAATGGAAATTGACATATATAAAAGGTAATAATAAAATGCTAATTCTAGACCCTTCTAGTCACGTTTCTCTTCTTATATAAATGATTCCCTACAGTGTTCACATAATTTTGTCTTTGCAATTATTCTCAACTTCTGGAAGTATTTCACAGCTTCTTCTTTTAAAGGCGGCTATCCCTAAAGTGTTATTCTATTCATTATTAACAGGCAATATCAAAAATACCAAATTGAATTTCATAAAACTATCCTTACCACGTATGCGGATGACACATGTCTATTATCTGTCAACACTGATTCAGTTATAGCATCCCGTACTCTTCAATCCCACATCACTGACCTTGAAAATTGGTGTCAAAACTGGAGGATTAAAATAAATTCCCACAAATCTCATCAAATCACCTTTACCCTCCGTCGTAAACCAGATCCGGTACTTAGGACTACACCTTGACAAACGCTTTACTTGGAATCCTCATACTAGACTGAAACGACAAGAAACAGCTCGCCGTTTCAGGCTACTTCAACATTTACTAGATAAACGCTCTAAGCTCCCAATTAATTACAAGAGACTCATATACATGACAATCATTAGGCCGATCTGGACTTACGGATCTTTTCATGACAAACTTCATTTCCACTCAAACCCACTAATTTCAAACCTCGCAACCTCTTCAATTCCTGATAATCCTCCGAGGCGTCTGAAAAGAAGATGGCCTTCTAATCTGAACTTTTTATTAGAGTACTAATAGTGGGTAGTTTCTCTACCTGTATTTTCATGTTAATGTATTCACTCATTATATTTACTTGATGTATTTTGTATACAGTGGTAAATTTCAATAAATATATTTATTTTTTTAAATTTCATAAATAATATAGAAATTTAAATAGATAATCACAAAATTGACTAGAAAAAAACAATTTAATAGTGCACAAATAAATAACTCATGTTAGTCGAATGACAAGAAGAGGTTACAGACCGGCTAATACACAAGTACCAAACTGTGTTCCGTTCGAGCACTACTTAAATTAGATCTTCAATTTTTTTTACCTTCTTATAACCTTCCTCTTCAATTAAATAGCATGCCTTTAATTTCAACGCAAACATTCCCCATTCGTACATAAATTAATTCCATTGTTAACTATTCATAACTAATGTTGAGTTTAGACACATCCTAGAGTATATTGAAAAGCTGTTATAAAAAATTACCTATTTTTCTAACATAATTCCAAGTTATCTGTCTAATACAAGGGGAGATTTTGGGGATATTGTTTTAGATGGGAATAAGTTTGAACGGGTCGAGAGGTTTAAGTACTTACGGTCTCTATCGTCTTTATGGTAACTAGAAAAAACTAAATTCAACAGGAAATAAAGGCAGAAAGCGCTTGTTATTATTCGATCTCGACACTACTAAGCTCGCGTCTTTTGTCCCGAAATGTATAAATCATAAGTTATAAAGCCATCATCCTTCCAACTCTTCTTTATGGGTGTGAAACGAGGCCACTAACGCTGAGGTATGAACAACGTCTTAGGGTATTCGAAAATAAGAAGTTAAGAGATTGCAGAAAGCGGAATTGCGAACGATGCACTCGGCTAATATTACTCAAGTGATAGCATCGCACAATGAAACGAATCAACGCATTTGTTGGACATTGGACCAATTCTCTAATAACTAAATTTGCCCTTTATTTTGATCTTAAATTATAGTTTATACTTCTTCTCAACAATATCCATAGATAATTTATTGTGAAATCAAATCTCATATAAAAAATTCTGAATTGAAATATAAATTTTTCTAAAAACTCATATTTTTAAATCAATCCACTGATTGAGCTAATGGGTTAAATTAATCGTGCACCTACTCGAAAACAACTCATCCATAATAAGATGTTTTAGGCAAATAAAACTTGGGATTATTTCAAACGTCTCGGATTATTCGGTGAAAATTGGGGGATAAAACTAAAAAAATCGCTCAAAAAACTACCTTCACAATAAATAACTAGAATGTTTGAAGTTTTTTTTTCCATTAGTCGGATTCTGCTACTTGGTGCTATTTTCCAAGAAAATGTTTTTACTTTTTCTTTTCTGGGCCTCGAGAATTAATTGAAAATAATTTCTGTTGATATTTACGTCTATTTTACGCAAGTTTTCTTTTGTTTACCAATGTTTGTTTACATTCATTTATCCGAATAATCCTTATCTAACATAATAGTATTAACAATGGAACTCAGTTTGTGTATGGTTTTTGAACGACATAGATGCAATGGTTCCTACAACAAATCGTCAATTTTTTCAATTTAATCATATAAGTTTTAAAGATTATGACCTGGCATTGGAAGCATGGATTAATTCGTTTGGGCTAGAACAAATTTCAAATACCGCAAAGTTCTGCTTACGAGAAATTTAAGAAAATTCAGTGGTAGCTTGTCCTCTGGCTGGATTTCGTCCCACAGGAACATCAATTATTTTCTGGAGAAGCATGAAAACTGGTAATAATTAAATTTTTTGGTTTGTTACTTTTTCCTTTGTATAACTTCATTTAATACCTATCTATCTGTCTTTCCATATAATACTGTATTGTACCTATTGTCGTAGAATGTAGGTATAATAAATGGTACAATGTTAGATACTAAATTATCTAACATCGAAATATCAAATCGAGAATTTTTACACGTTTCCCCTAAAAGATCTGATCCTGTTTATCATATAATTAAATAGTCCCATCAAAAAGGTTTAAAGCCGTAGCAATAGCCTTATTCTAGGAGAACCAGAAGCGGAGGTATTAACGAATGTCCAGTCCTCCCTAACGCTCGCTCTACTGTGCGTCGGTTAAACTAAGACGGGCTTGGACATAGTAATGAACGAATTCTTAAAAAGTTAATAAGCATTGTGCCGACTGGTAAACGTCTGAGGGGCAGACCGAGACGTATATGGGAGTATTGCATAATGAGTGTTCTGGCCGATTTGGGTTTCGGTAGTGGACAGACGTTCCTAAGCAGAGATTGGTGGTATCGGCATCGAGTCTTCGGGTTCGCTGAGCCTTATTATTATCTGAATAATATTTGTTAAATCGATATTATTATCGATAAGGCAGGCATCGTACCCGATTAAATTAATGACGGAGTTTGTTTTTAAACGAACGTTCAGGAAAAAGTGAAATGAATCACCTTTTATCTACAAAAGATAAGAAGAAATCGTCAAAACGAGGAAATACGGCTCTTTAAATGAACTTCTGATAATAGAAGTTCATTCGAGTGATCAGGAAAGCTTTAAATATTTTCCAGGTTAGAGATTAATGGAGTTATCTATAACATTTTAAGTATTATTTATGAGGTCACAATTCGATATAAGGAAAAGATAGTCAGTTGTTCTCAGACTTTTCCGCTAGAACTAACCCCCTTTAAACAAGTGAGTTAAGAATTTTAATTTGTATAACATCAATAATTATTTGTGTGTTTAATATTAAATTCTCAATTTTTTTTTCAACATAAATTGAAAATCAGAAAGGTTTTTTTCGGGAAAAAATTAAATTCTCACTCAACATTTTTTATTACTTTCTGAAATACTCAAAAATAAATTATATGAAATTTAAATTACATTAGCATGGTTATGTTAATGTAATTTTAATGAATAAATTATCGGGTTGCCTGGAAAATAAGCCAGGGTTTTATGCTTACTCTAAAACACCCCTCCAAATAGTAAGCTGTTTATATTTGCCGGACTTTTGACTTTTATAAATGTAAACACTTTTTAATCCTCTTTCAAGCAAAAGTGTTTTTTTACATCTGTATCGTTTTGCTACTTGGAAATAATTCAGTATTCACTAAGATGTCAATGTATACTCATGTAATCTACAACATACACTTGAGCATACATATCTCATTGCAAATATTTAATGTGGGCCCACTTCGCTAAACAAACTCACAGAAAACGACTTATCACCAAAGCACCATGGTACGCCAATAACAAAAATCTGCGTACTGATTTAAAAATACCAACGGTTGACGAACACATACGAACATACTACAAATGCTTTCAAGAAAAATTACACGGACATCCAAACCCATTAATAGAACAAATGGCCACTACTCTCATGCTTGAGAACACTAGGAGGAGATTAAAAAGAACGTGGATGAGGAACCTATTACTATAGAAAATTGAATCAAGCCAAGGGAGAGGAACCGCTGGGTACTGTTCTTCTACATGCCTCTCATGCCATTGTATATTATCTTACTGTCAGCCAATCTGCTGAATTGTTTTCATTTGACAGGTGTAGGTAAATAAATAAATAGAAAAAAATGTGGGCCCACTAATTGACTACCATTTTAAACATGCCAAAAAGACAATAGAACAGTCATTTTTTGAAGAGGTATAACCCTTTCGTTACAATAATATAAAATGTAAAAAATTAATCACCTGTTATTGCCATACTTTTACATTGCCTCCACAGTTACATCGAATTCCACAAGGTAGAGCTAGTCAGATTACAAGAATCGATAAGGCGGAACCGTTCAGGAGTTGTAAGGCTATTTGAATACAATACTTGACAATATGTTTCAGGAATGGATAAAGAAACACTTGAGGTTGTCCTTAGAAATTATTATAATGAATCCAAGATAAAAAGGATAATCGAGATGAGTTCTGAATCGGCAGTAGCAAAAGGAGAGAACTACGCTTCGGACATCCTCAGGGTCAGGTTGAAAGTAGTCCTTGGTAGCGGAAGGATCGCGAAGAAAAGTTACATATTGAAGAAGGAGAAAACTTGGGAGGGGGCATCCCAATCCAAATTGTCCAATGTCGAAGAATCGGTAAGTATAGTTTATTTATATTAAAGCAATTTTTAAATATATATGTGTGTTATTCTGTTAATTTTTAATAAGCAATAACAAAAAGAATAAAAAAAATTAATTTATTAAACAATAAAGAAATTTAAGTAGATAATAAACAAATTTAACAAGACAAAACAATACAGAAAACAATTGTATAACCCAAACACAAATAAGTCAATTGATACGAATGATAAGAATAGGTTACAGGACATAAGGATGTAAGTTTTATGTGTACCCGCTAAGTCACCACTACCTTTTAGAGACTTAAGGTTATGTTTTTCTACATTATACATTATATATTAAATAACTATGAGTTTACAGATTTACAAGAACATCCTAAAACAAATGGATTACTTGATGGAAGAATTCGAGGACAAAGAAGGACCACTTTGGTGCCGGTTCATTCATTACAGTCCCTCAAATTTTACAATGATCTTGGAAGATCTGAAGGTTAGCAACGAATATGTAAGATTCATCAAATGATACAAAAGAGTTCGATTCTATATAAATATTTTTCAGGCCGCAGGATTCACCAACGTCAAACGTACTGAGTCGCAGGACCTAGATCACGCAAGATTAGTCTTGAGGAGTCTTGGGCGATACCACGCTATGGCTAAAGTATTAGAAGCGAGAGGATTCATATCCAAAGATGAATATAAACCTTACCCGTTTATAAATGATGATGTTTACGTACGTAATTTGCTTTATGGAGGAAAGCTGGCGTTAACACATGTAATTAGAAAAACCTGGGGAGAAGAATGGTAAATATTTCATAAAAATTAGCAAAAATTCAAAAAGAGACATAAAATAATTATTGGACTTGCTCTGAAGTCGATTCAAGCATCATCAGGACAACAAAAAAATATTATTTTTTTTATATAAGGTGGAAATTTCAATAGACACCTGAGTCCAAAAATCCTCAGACAGTGTAGGATTCCAACTCACTAAAACCACCTTATGCAACAACTGAGCTAGCCTAACAAGTCGTTCCTCTTTCATGTGCAAAATCTCGGGTGTCTTTCAGTTGGAGTTTTAATTTATTTACTTTGCGTAATTCACTATAACAGCAAATCACTAGGCTTCTTTCTTTTAAGCCGCTTTATTTGATGTGAAGCGTCCTCAACTATGCTCTGCATTTATAGATTTACGTGGTTTATAATTATTTCCGCAATTATCCGCAAACCTTCCAATCTCTTCTCTGACAGATTTTACTTTGAGGTCCCTATGCAAATTGTCACTTCTGACGTACCATGGAGCATCGACTATACTTCTGTGTACTTTATTTTGGGACGTTTGGATTATTTTGCATGTTGCTTTTCTTGGTACAACCGCAGGACTTGTTTGTGTAACAAAAGCTTGCTCTCAAGTGTAAGTTGTGAATTTCTTCTTAGCAGCCAGTGCATTTTCTTAAATTTTATCTTAAGCTCTTCTTTCTTTTTTTTCAAATGCTCTTTCCAGTTGAGCCTAGCATCCAATGTCATTCCAAGACTGAATACGGTACCTCCTGCCTATTAAAATAAACAAACTATTAATGCTAGAGGAAAGGTAGTAGACTTCTCTCCTCTAATAGTGGCTCGAATCTCTTCAAAAACAGCTTTTCGAACAGTTTCAAGATTACTGGCAACAATGAAATTGGTCTATACGACTTCGTGTCAGCCAGTGTTTTGTCAGGTTTTAAAATCATTAAAACCTCGGCCACTTTCTATAGAATTGGTACATACTTCAGCCTGAAGGCCGCGTTTATAAGGTGGAATAATTTTCTTAGAGCTTTTTCCGGTAGTTTTTTTATTGTTTGCCCTGTCACTAAGTCATATCCTGGTGCCTTTTTCAGGCTTAAACTGCTTTTTATCTCCCCTTTCAATTCTTGAAGTGTTACCTTTTTTATATTTCTTTCATCCACTTTTAGGCTCTTGGAAGTATTTTCTACTTCTGCCTGTTGAGTAGTGGTTGAAATGCCTCTTCAAGATAGTCTGCAAAAAGGATTGCTTTTTCCCTACCTCTTTTTTTCCAGGTTCCATCTGGCATCCTGATAGGCGATGATTGGTTATTTGGCCTCTTAAATGCTTTAGTAAATTTCCAGAGTGAATAATCTGTGTCCTTCTGGGCTGTAAGGTTGCTTAGATATCTTCAAAGCTTTTCGTTCTTATCTTTTTTAATCATCTCTTTAAGATCTTTAAGTTCAAGTACGAACTTTCTGCCAGACCTTACGAGCCTTTCTTTTTTCCTTGACTAATTTATTCACTTCTGGTGAAGGAAAGATTTTCCTCTGTTTTGCCTTTCTAAATGACTGCTGAGTGCTCTCCCACACTGCTTTTTGAATGCGAGAATTGAACCTTTCAACTTCCTCCTCTAGTTGGTGGCTATCATTTAGTTGAACCTTAAGGTCTACTGCTTCACCAAAATAAAATGCACAGGAAAGATCAAATGGCGCACATCTCACACCAACAGTCCAAACAGAATCATTACAATTTGAAACAGCAATCTCATCCAAGACGTTTAAATAAAACCGTACTAGTGTATTAGCCAGTCCCCATGGACTGTTATCCTACATTGTTTATAAACCGAACACTGACTAAACAGCTACCTTGTTACTTATATTAATGGAAATAGAATGGATATGTTGTAGGATACCAATTTCTTTTATTTTATTGTTATTGTTTATATATATGTTTACAAGTAATTAAGAATGTATAGTTACAATTTCTGTTTATTTTATTAATATTTTTTTTTCTCTGTTGAATGTTATTTATATATATTTTTTCTTTCATTGTATATTACGATTCTGTGCAGATACATTTAAATGAGTCCAATGGTAAAGTTTAAGTTTTTATTTGGGCGATAGAACTTGAATAAACACCAAAGCCTATGTCGATAAAGTTATTAAGAAATCATAATTATAAACATGATTATCCAGTTGAGAATAAAATATTTTACAGGAGTGAATATGCAGAGAAGCTGAGCCAAATGGGAGTTGAAGAATTTTCTAAAAAGATAAAAAAATGTGGAAACTTTGATGAAAACACTTTTAAATGCCTTAACCATGGTGACTGTTGGAACAACAATATAATGTTCAAACACAATTGGGAAGGAAAACCAATCGAAATGAGGTATTGAGTATTTCTCTCTTTCTATCTTTTATATAAAAAAGTTTCAATTAAGTAATATTTTTTCGGGGATTGCCTAGCAATGGATTCAGGAACTATCATTTGTTTAGACCCTTGTAGTTCTTAATCAATTAAGTTATAAATATATTTTTAAATTGTCAAATCACAAAGCCATTGGACCTGACTTCTTTATTAAACAAAATATATAATGCTTTTGAATTTAAATGGAAAGCGCACTCCTTACTTGGTTAAGAAAAAAGTAATCCATAATGACCTTAATGTCCCATTTGCTGCTGATTCAATTTTTTCCCGAAATCAACCCGATATAAAACCCGAACCCGATATCAATTTTTTCATGACAAAATTTATTCCCACTCAAATCTCAAAATTTATTCCCACTCAATTCAAACTCTTCAATTTCCAATAATCCTATGAGACGTCTGAAAAGAAGATGGCCTTCTTAGTTAAATTTTATATTTGAGTACCACCAATGGGTAGTTTCTGTATTTGTCTTTATCTATGTCACTATATATCATTCCTGCCATTAACTTGTATTGTTATAATACAGTTGTAAATTTCAATGAATAAATGAATAAAAAAAAAAAAAGGAATGGATCAATTTAAAAAATAAAAAAAGGTCATCATTTCAATATTTCGATTAAATGACGGTTATGTCATTATAGAGAATGCAATGAAATAAGATTAAAGCGGGTACTCAATATTTTTAAAAGGCCCGCAAGGGTTAATAAACTGAACTTCGATTTCTAGAATAATATCGAGGTAGCTCTACTATAATATTAAGTAGCTTCTGTAGTACAATTAAGTAGCTTCTGTAGTACAATTAAGTAGCTTCTGTAGTACAATTAAATTAACAGTTGTATAACTTGTAAAGTGGGGGTTGGATAAGGGGTATTGCCCTTTTAATTATTTTAAATATTTTTTTTAGTACCATGACGGAAACATGGGAGACTCGGGTTCGAATCCCGGTCCTGGACATATCTTTTCTTTTCAAATAAAAATATTTAAATAATATTGTTCAAGTTACATTAGAACACTTGAGAAGAGTACAAATTAAGAGTAAAAAAATAGAATATTAGATATCTATTTTAATTTTGTTGCAGGTTCATAGATTATCAGATTCCTCACTACAACTCTCCTTGTGTGGATGTCATCTATTTTATTTATACAAGTATCAAATCAGATGTTCGTCGCCAAAACTATACTAATCTGATTGAACTTTACCACCAATCCCTGACGAGTTCCTTGGATAAGTTTGGTTACGAAGGGTCCAAGCCAAGTCTAGAAGACATCAATGATGCAATGGAACGCCTTTCCTATTTCGCATTGAGCTTCTTCACTGGATGTTCTCCGTTTCTCCTCACAGAAAGAACGGATGCTTTGGATTTCGACTCGACCCTTAAAACAAAGGATAGAGAAGGAATCGATCTGAGTGTGTATTCAGAAAAAGGAATAATAGAAAAGATAGGTGAAGAGGTTAAGAGAATTGTGAAATTGCAAGAAAGCTGATCAAGAAGAAATTATGTAAGGAAGAAAATAGTTGGGGGTGCAGTCAAATAAGACACTAAATAAGTGGTTACTTATTTTAATTACGTGCCGACGTTTACGTTTACGTGCCGACATTCTTGCGTCAGCCTCCCGCTGGTCAGCCCTGAAGATGACCCACAAAGTGGGTTGAAACGTCGGCACATAATTAAAATAAGTAACCACTTATTTAGTCTTATTTGACTGCACCCCCAACTATTTTCTTCCTTACACCTATCATCCAGTCAACCATCCCTCGCTTCTCAAGAAGAAATTATAATAATAAATATAAAATAACATTATTAAGGGCAAATGATAGTCACAGTAAGATGCCTGAATTTTTCCAATACCTCTAAAGGATAATATTCCATATACTTATTCTGTAATCAGTCTTAGATTGATCCTATCAGGTGGGTCACTTCAACTTGCAGTCCCCATGAATTGGATACCCACACTAGAGGGAAAAACCTAATGGTTTAGCATGTTCTCAACCAAATCACCTAAACCACCCCTAAGCACAGATTTTATTTTTTAAAGTTTAAAATTTTTAAATATTTTATTTTAAAGAGAAAAGATTTGTCCAAGGCCGGGATTTGAACCCGGGTCCCCCACATTTCCATTGTGGTGCTCCAACCAAGCTAACCTGATATGATACGTAACAGGTTACCTCAGTTGGTTAGAGCAACACAACGGAAACGTGGGCGACCCGAGTTCAAATCCCGGCCCTGTACAAATCTTTTGTCTTCAAAATAAAATATTTAAAAATTATAACAATTGATAAAAAAATAAAATTAAAATAAATTTAAAATTTTTAGTTTAATAAAAATAAAAATTAATAAATAATATTAAAAGGCTTAGCAAACACAAATGTTCACTCTCAATTTCACCTTTAATGCAATCCTTCAACCTATGCCTAGATCTACCCTTTGGATGTTAACCGTTCGAAGCAGAGTAACTAAATTTTAAGGACGTTGTTCATTACTTAGCCCTACTAAAATTAAAAATGAAACAAGTAATTAGTTAAAATTTTGAATGATTATTAGTTGACCGTATAAATATGGAGAAGAAAATGATCATGGTATAGGCCAAAAAATAATAACCTTAAATAGTGATAAAATATCTATTAGAAACCGACGTTGCAGGTCTTCTTTAAGACTTGTAATGTGATCACATTACCAAAGTGAAACATCCAACCTTGTGAAGTCATAAACTAGTGTATGGGGTGAAATTATAACCTTGTAGGGATTGAAACCATGGAGGTTTCACCCCATACTAGTGACCTACATTACAAGCCCTGAAAATCTGCAAATTTGGTACTTTATTAAACATTTGATCACTATTTTATGAATTAATTCTCTGACCTCAGCCCTGACCATTTTGTTCTCCATGTTTATAAGGTGAGATAATAGTGATTCAACATTAAAATGTTGAATCTAAGAACTAATAATAATTAAACACCTTCTAATATTAATTAAAATTAATATTTGTTTCATTTCCATTTTCTTCTCCATTAATTAAAATGGTTACTTTTTAAACAACGTAATCTTCTTGCTATTTTAGAGGCACTATAAAATTTCTTATTATTAAGTCTCAAGAGTTAGATTAAGGTTTAGATCATATTAAATATTTAGTACTACAGGCGCTCCATTCAACAAAGATGGATGTGCTACTTCATCATTTTATATGGAGTCAACATCAGTTGTTATCTTAAAGGACAATGACTATGTCTTCTGAATGCCCATAAACGAGGCCAAATAACATTAATTAAATATTATTTAACACTATTTGTTATTGAAACCATGGCTATATTTCCAAGTACGGTAAATTATTCTATACACAGCTTATTTTTTTTATAAATCACAACATAATTAACAAAAGTTTTATTAGTTAACATTCATCTAAGGTTTACACATTGTTAGTACTTACTAAATAATACTTTCTGGACAAAGTACAAATATGATTAAAACAATAAAAGAAAATGGTCACATAAATGTCATTTATTTTAATAGTTTAAATACATTTTTTGTTTAAATATCTTGAAATGTAAATTAAATTTTGAGAAGAAGATTGTATGTACATATGTTTGTTTATTTATTTGATGTCATTTAATGCCTCTATGGCTAATTGGACAATGTTAAAATGGGAGACCTAAATTTTGCCTATCCAAGGGTAATTAAGACTAGGAGTGGTCTTTAATGAGTACCTGTCACAGCACAAGCTTGGGGCCGACATTTTACGTCTCCTCTGAAGGATGGCATAATCAAGGAATTTCCACTCTCTTTCAAAGACCTCAAGGCTAACTGCCGGGCTGCTAACTCGTGACTTTGGGCAAAGGAGGTTGATATGCTAACCAATTCACCACAGATGACCCCGTACATACCTATGAATAGAGTGGAAATTAAACAAAGTTCCTTACGAGTATTCAGGTTTTTCAAATAAAATGAAGTATATATGTCTCATTCCATTAATACACTGTATATTTTAAAACTAAAAGAAAAAGAGTGCATATACTAGTGACTACAAGACTTCAAAAAAAGTTACTAGATTTGAAATTGAGTATATATGGTTATGGGTCTCCATGAACATGTTTATGTATTTTTTTTTAAATCCTTAATGTTGTCTCTCTCTTTTGTTAATAATTTACATAACTTAACCATTAAATTTTTGTTTTAAAGTATGCTCCCTTCAACTACCAAGAACTTCTCTGTTACCTCTCCAGTGTATCTAGTATCTTGACCACCTACTGTTTTAATAAACAATCCTTACTTGATCATTTTGATGGATTCCATAAATATTTTACACAAAACTTTTCTAATACTACAGTACTTTTTGAAACATGATTTAAACCTTACATACCTACCTATTTCCTCTTTTTTTTTTCATTTACCAATTTAAACCAATTCTCAAAAAACCTTTCTACAATTCAAATACTCAATCCGATTCCAGGAAACAAATAAACAACTTCCTTATTTTCCGTCCTTATTTTCAAAAGGACAATAAATTAGTCATTATTGTTTTATACCTCTCTGTAGCATCATATAATATAATAATCTATATTACATATAAAAAATGCTTTTAGTTATGTAATATTTTATCAGTGTTTCCTAGCAACGGATCAAGAAACTACTTATTGTTTATAATTTATTTTTATTTATTGTTCTTTTCATGGTGATTATTTTTATATATTTTTGTTTGAAGAGAAAAGATTTGTGGGTCGAACCCGGGTCTTCCACTCTTCCAACTAAGCTACCAGGGCTCATAACCAGGTTAGACATTTTGTTTAGTCTTTTGTTGAGCTCAATCAGTAAAATTATAAATATGTTTAAAAATGGGCAAATCACAAAGCCACTATTCCTGACTTGACTAAGCCATTACACAAAATATAGCACTGTTCTAGAATTTAAATATTTAAAAAAAATAATAATTTATTCAAAGCAATTTACAACTCCATTATATTAATACATCAAGTAAATAGAATGAATGTATACAATAACATGAAATGAAAAGTAGAAAAACGATCCAGTGGTAGCACTCAAATAGCAAGTTCAACTTAGTAGATCACGAGGCCATATTCTTTTCGGACGCCTTGGAAGATTATCAGGAATCGAAAAGGTTGCTAGGTTTGAAACTAGTGAGTTTGAGCGGAAATGAAATTTGTCATGAAAAGATTCAGGCCAGATCAGCAACAAATGGGATGTTAAGGTCATTATGGATTACTTTGTTCGTTACAATGTAAGGAGCATTGAGGATTTTACGAAGGGTTCTGGATAGTAAGGGTTGAAAACAAGAGGAATTCAATGGCTTAGTAGAGCGCCAAAGCTTTATTCTGTAAGTCCAGATCGGTCTAATGATTGTCATGTATATGAGTCTTTTGTAATTGATTGGGAGCTTAGAGCGTTTGTCTAGTAAATGTTGAAGTAGGGTGAAACGGTAGGGTATTTTTAAAATTTATAGCTAAAATGATTCAGTTATTATTTAAAATTCATCTAAAGAAGGTTTAGAAAACTTTTATAATTTACGATGTAAAATCCTTTGTTAACTTTCTTCTAGTAGTAAAAATTATTATTTTTTTTTTTTTTAAAGAGATTAGAGATAGAGATTAGAGATTAGAGATATTAATTTATCATATTAAAAAAGTACAGAACCATTATGCCAGAGGACATTTGATTTTAAACCAAATTTTAGAGTAACATTTTATTAAAAACTAAAAAAAAAAAGATTTTCAATGCTATTATAACGGCTATAATGTTATATGGGTGTAACACATGGAAAGGGAAGCATAGAGAAAGTTCTAGTTGTGGAAACGGATTTCTGGAAGGGCAGGCGGAATTTCTAGACGTGAAAGGACTTCCTATTCAGTGGTGCGAGAGATAATGGGTGCTCAGAATACCATACTCGAAAAAATCACAATAAAGAGATTAGAGTGGTTTGGAAACCTCATTGGCATGGATAATAATATAATACCCAAAATGACAATGGACTGGTGTCCTGAAGGAAGAAGAAGAAGAGGATGACTGCGAACTTCTTGGATGAACCAAGTTATATAATTTTAAAAATATAAAAAACTCATAAATAGCTTCATTTTCACCACTATTTTCTTTCTTAATTGAAATATCAGAATTACTCGTATCTGAAATAGCATCATACATACAGGTGATAAATTCCTCTGTTTCATAATTTTATTAATAATATTCATGATTTGAAAAATATTAAACCCACAGGTACCCTGTGTTGGATTATTTATTTTCTCTTTAATTGAAATACCAGAGCTACTTATATCTGGAGAACAAAAAACAAGGACAATTAATAAAAACAATACTGACAATAAATTCCTTTTGACATTTGTTATAACTTTGTAATAATTATAAAATTATGTATGATCTTTAGAAATTTCATATAAAATGTAATATAATGTAATATGGTGAACAACTTTATGTTGACTGGTTATCATCATTTTATTTAAAAAATTGAAAACAAAAATACTAATACAAAAAACGATAATAATTGAGTAACAAAATATCAGATCTCAGAAAAATTGGTAATTATTCCCAGGGTGTCGCTTCAAGTTGAGTCCCAACAAGTTTTAAATTGAGGGAAATTTGTTTCCCTTTTAATAAATTCCAAAAATACAAGTTATCCTGAGCTTTCGTGTTAAGATGAGAATGTAATTATAGGAAATGTGCACACTTCGATAATCATTTTATTTAAAAATATACAATTATACACCACATATACTTTGAAATGTTAGTTGAAACTTTTATTTCATGATGAAATGATTAACGGAATCTACTCATTACGCATAACTACATTTAGATAGATAGATATAGATATAAGATATAAAATGCTCTTTATTAAATTATTTACAACTGTTCTTTTTTAATTTTATTTTTCACATTAGCAACCTCAGCATGGTACTTATACCGTCTGCCGACATAACTACATTCTCTTTTCTGATGATTTGTACTTTTGGAAAATGTTAAAAATGAAACTATTAAACAGTTAAAACTTGTTGCAACTCTACTCGAAGCTACAACCTGCGGAACAGATACCAAAAAGTTAATAACAAAGCTGTTATGATTGGTATATCTGCAGCCACAGTGAATAAGTGGTTAAATCGAATTTTGTCTAAAATGATTTGATTGTACAGTGGAAAGTGGAATCATGCCAAATGAATAGATTCACTCATCTAAATATTTATAATATATAAAAAGAAATAGTCACTAGTGCCCTCTGTGTCATTGGTTATTTCCTCTTTAATTAAAATACTAGAATTCCTAATAGCTCAAAGAACAAACCAAGATGATAAGTAACATAGACATAAGTAAAAAAATTATAAGAATTAATTGAACAGTTCAAATGCATACAAACAAAACACTATATGGTAAAACCCTCAGAGTAAATTCCTTCTGACATTTGTTGTAAATCTGTAATAAACATTTGAATGATATTTTGAAATTTCGTTTATAATGCATTACGGTTCACCGAAAGCTTTTTGTTGGCTTTACAAGTTTTGATTATAATATGAAAAGTTGATAATGGTAATATTGATTATGTAATTAGAAAATTAGTGCATTAGTGCAAGTAGATTTTTCAACCCAAATTTCTACAACACCACGCTCCCTTTAGCTGAAAGAATGTCCACCAAAATAGGAAAGCTGAAACTGGTCAGATTAAACAAGATTAAAAAAGAAATTCCTCCTTGGACCTATTTACAACCTAAATTAAACCTGAAACTGACAAAATTTAGAAAAGAAAGTACAAAGCCCATAGAATATACAGAAATGTTCAATAAATAATTAAATCTATACCAGAGGACTTACTAATATTCAGGACTTCAACAGGTTCTGCCTTTGTCACACTGGCTGCTACCCACAAATGTAAGCTACATCAGCTTAGCTGTATATATTCAGCAGAAATAAAGCCCATCGGAATGGCCCTCTGATATGCCTGAAATGGCCTGTTGAAAATTTGGTAGTAATACCAGACTCTTTGAGTGCCTTAAAAGCCATGAATAACATGTACCCTTATCACCCTGGGATAGAATATACATTAAGCCTTACGAAACAGCTACATGATGTTGGAACATAGATAAATTTTATCTGGTCACCAGCACATGTAGGTATTATAGGCAATGAACTGGCTGATAGGGCAGCAAAAGAAGCTCTTGCTCTTCCAGGTCGTGGTAAAGCTGTATTGACCCCATCTGAGCTAGCACGACCACCAAGACTGTATTTACTCCAAGTTTGGCAGGCCTTATGGGAAAATAGCCCTCCAAATAAATTGAAGCAAATTAAAACTGGTGTCAAACCATGGAGCAGCTCCTGTCGTAGCCCCCAAAGAGAAGAAGTAGTCCTTACACGACTTAGTATAGGACATTTAAGGCTTACCCACGCTCACCTGATTACTAAACAACACCCGCCAACATGCTAGAAGTGCAGCGAGAGCTTGTCAATTGCCCATATCTTCGAAAGCTGTGCCTTTTAGAATATAATAGAATAGAATAGAAAAGTAACTTTATTCTGGGACTCCCAGTCCCATAACTATCTGTTATTCTAAAAGTCCCTTTAGAATAACAGATATGAACAGGAAAAAAAACATAATATTTATCTGGCCAGAAGGCTAAATGTTACAAATCATAAAGCGTGAAAACATGACAGAAAACAATTTAAAAAGAAATATTTAAACAAAAATAATAGTAAGTAAATAAACAGTACAGATCTTGACAAGATAATAAGCAATTAAAGAGAATAGATAAATCCATAGCTTTTGTTAGATCCATGAGCTAGCATGCAATAATTTCTTAACATGATGTACAGCTTTTCAAAAAGCAAAATTAAAAGAACTAAATAACACAATGAATTATTCTATACATTACATTCTAAGCAAATGAGTTTTACAAAAGAGCGATGGATAAAATAGGCCTACCTTCCACCATGATATTGGGAAATGAGGAAGAATACATCAATAAGGTCATCACGCTTCTATCAAAAAGAGGACTTAATAAGTATATCTTATGAATTTTTTTTTTATTAATAAAAATGTTACTAAACATTATTATACTACTGTTTTTTTTCTTTTTAAAAAATAATAATTGTTACTAAAAAATCATTGTACTACTAAGGCATTGATGACCAATCAGTTTTACGCCTCAAATTTGGAACAACCAACCAATTAGTTAAATTTCAAAATAATCAATTATTTAAAACTGAAATACTAATCGTATAACCTTAAAGTGTCACTTACACATTTCCAAAATTAATTTCAATACAACTTCTATATTATATATAAATATATATAAATAATATATATATAAATATATATTATTAAATTTCTGTATTGTCGATTGAATTTAATTTTGTGTTTTTATCTTATTCCTTTTGTTATTGCCTATTTAAAATTAACAGAATAACACTTTGGGAATAGCCGTCTTGAAAAGAAGAAGCTGTGAAATACTTACAGAATACCTCCATGGCGACTGGGAAGCATCTTAGGGGTAGACCGAGGCGTAGGTGGGAGGATTGCGTTAAGAGTAATCTAGCGGATTTGGGTTTGGGTAGTGGTCCATGGACGGAAGTGTCTAAGCAGAGATCGGTGATATTGGCATGGAGCCTTCGGGTTCGCTAATCTTATTGTTATTACTTATATAATTATTATAAGCATAATTTAACTATCTTCATATACAAAACTTACGTACACAGACTGCCAATTAGAATTTAAGTACACTAATAAAACTTAAATAATGCCTGCTTTTGACGATGTCGATATAACACTTTAAATATTAATACCACTAGTTTTTGTTAAATTAATAATATATTGCTAAGCCCAGTGTTATATGTATTTTTTTTTGTGCATATTTTTAAATCATTGTCTACTAGTTATACAGTATATATAGTTGCTATTTTAATTTTGTATTATACTTAATGTATATAATTTAATCGGTTACCAATATTGAACAATACATAAATAAAAATGCCATTAATTTTGTCAAATTAGTAGCATATACTAAACCATATCATTTTATAAACTGGTATACTTTTTTGTTCTGTTCTTAAATATTTAGGTTAAAATTTAAAAAACAATAATTACCAAATTTGCATACATGATAAGGATAATATTTTTTTTAAAACCTATAGTACTTTAAAATGAGCTCAATTATATCTATATAAGAGGTTGAATTTTATTTACATAATAATTAGATGAAAAGTAGGGCTTACCAAAGTACTTGGTACCTTGGACCAAGGGTCACTCACCATATCTGTTCAAGGTTACACTATGGTCTATATAGTTATCTCTTAGACAGTCATTGTATCATGGCGTCCTTAAGCATCACCAAAAATATTAACATATTTACTATTTTGTTGACTATTTTGTGTTTACTGACAATCAACCGAATCATCCCGAATTCTAAAAAAAAAAAAAATCGAATCAAAATTACAATATCTTACATTCCTACACTTTAAAAATGAATCTCTTAAAATTATGCTACAAGGTGAGTTAAATTAAAACTAACAAATAATTCACTCGAACCCAACTACCCGCCTTTTATTTATTCATTTAACATCAATTTATTTTGCTATGGATAATCGGACGATGATACAGAGGGAGCCCTAAATTTTGCCTATCCAGGTACAACCTTTGTATAATTGTATTGGGACCTAGGACCTGACACAGCAGAGGCACGTCACCGCCATTTTACATCCTCTCAGAAGGACGACATAACCAAGTAGTTTTTATTCCCTCTAAAAAAAATTTGCCGGGCTGCGAACCCGCTATCTTGGTGATAGTAGGTTGTTATGATAACTAATATATCATAGGTTACACCACCACACCGCCTCTGTCATAGCCCAATTTAATGCCTGTAATAAACATTACTTGTAAAGGTTAGCCTATGTTCATTGCTTATTGTCAAAACTGTCTAAATACTCGATATCTTTGAATTTGAACCTCGCGGGTTAAATTACAATATTATAATTCACGAGCAATGATTAATTTTTATTGTCCTCACCAAAAGATCTTTCAACAAGACTCTAAATAGATTTTTTTTCTTATACATATCCAATCGGCTATCATTCTGATATTTAATGACCCAACTGTAGCATATTAAGTACTGTAGCATCATCAACACAGGTGGTTCACTAGTGCAATATATGGTATTTATAAATACCTGACTACTTTGAATTAAACTAAAATATTCGTAATCATTGGAATAATCAAAATTCCTTAATTATTAAACTGCTTTAGTTACATATTTAGAACTAATATTGCTTTCGACTTCTGGTTGTCATAATCGATCAGGAGATTAAAAAAAACTAAAGGAACCCAATAAATACGAATTTTCCACTTTTATACATAGCAGTTAATTATCACGAATCGCACTAGGTAGCAGCACGCTGATAAGATAACGTGAATGTATTGTGAAATTGATTAGCATAAAGAGTAGAAATAATTGTAAAACCTGTGAAACTTTTTAACTTTGTTTTCAAATTATTTATTCTTTTAAGTTTTGTATCTCTTATTCTTCCTGCTAAGGCTACACCTACATTGGATCCGATTCGGTGCGACGTGATTCTATCACATACGATGCTGGGGTGTAAACAATATACATATTTTACTGTACATTATAGTCAAATATAAATGTATTAAAAATAATTAATAAATAATCTTAATTTTATAAATTTAAAGAACCAAATGTTATAAATCTCGATATATTTCAGTCCGGTGTGATACGATACGTCTCATCGTATCGAACCGGATCCAATGTAGGTGTAGCCTAAGAGTGGAGTTGCAGCCTTAGTCTTCTTAGCCCTCAAGTCTAAGAAGTCCCCACAAGCCCACAAGTCTCCATCCCTTCCAATTCTTCGCATCTCTGGGATGGGCCATCCTCTTGCTGGTCCCAGTTATCCAATGTGGTCTGAATACATACTCCTTGATCTCCCACCAGGACTTCTCTCCTCTGGTCTGGTTTCCAAGAACCTCTTTAGGGCATCATCCAATCTGCTGACGTAGCCATAGCATTTTAATTTCCGTTCTTACAGGACATCATGCACTGATCGTATTCCCAGGTCCTCACGAATCCTGTCGTTTCTGACACAGTATCTCTTCCCCAAGAATCTTCGGAGGAATCTCTTTTCGGCCGCGCGAACTTATAGTGGGTTGTCCTGCTTTCTGATCCTTATACCTGCGCTGGAAGGAACAACAATGAATACAGTCGAAGTTTAACCCCTCTAATCACTTCATGCATATCCGTCATTGCTTTTGATATCTAATAGTACAGTCCATTGGCATTACTAATGGGATTTATAACCTGCTAGCATATTTTACCATCTTGCCTTACAGCTGTCGCAAAATATGCATACATATTTAAGCGTTATCACTCAAAATGCATAATAAATAAAATTAGCCTACATCATAAAATTACATATTATCAGATCATATCAAAATTATCACATGTTATTCAACGAACATGTACCACTACAAGCCATGGAGGGTTTTGGTTCAGTTCGTGGTAGAGACTGTACTGTTTCAACTGACAACAGTTGTGCAGGGAAGTGATTTGTCCTTTATCATGTTCAACCGCAAAATTTTCCCCCTTATTTTGGTTACCCACTTTATAGAGTGAGCCCCAGGAGGGTCCTAGATTCCATAGGATGTATCTCCAGCCGCTAACAGATTAAATAAAAGTCTGCCAACGAGCGAGATTTCAACCCAGGACCTTCGGCACTGCAACTCAGCGCTCAACCACTGAGCCACTCTATTCCAATTCAGCTAACTCATAAATAAATAACAAATAGAAAGTATTTACTTTAACGACTATCTTAGCAAATATTGAAGTCAATACTATAGGAGCAAAAGAATACAATATTTGCATAAATTATTCTATGAGATGTGATATGAGTGATACATACAGTCAGCTGTTAAAAGGATTTGTTTATCAAAGCGTACTTTATTTATAACAGCTAGCCTAGTTTGAAGAAATAAAAAAACATTTTTTATTTTTTAACTTTAAATGGCCAATATCGACCTTCAAAAAATGTAGTTTCCTCTTAACCCCCATTTATTTTTATTTTACTGAAATGTACAATCATAAACATGGAAAAAATGTATGTAACCTTTTTTTCTATCTTTCATAGGTTAAGTAGAAATAGCATTCAAAGTTCACTACTTTAGTATACCTCCTTTACGAGGAAACGTAATGTAGCATTAAGTTATTTTATTTAAGAGTTTTCAGTCGTAATAACTTAATAATCAAAGTATTTTGAATCTTTCAGAAAATGTCAGGACATTTAAGAACCTTAATTTTAATAAAAATCTGTTTAGATGTTTTTATAGAAATTTAAAAAAATTAAAATGAAGGTTTTTAAATGTCCAGACATTTTCTGAAAGATACAAAATACCTTGATTAGTAAGTCATTACGACTAAAAACTCTTAAATAAAATAACTTCATGTTACATTACGTTTCCTCGTAAAGGAGGTATACTAATGTAGTGAACTTTGGATGCTTTTTCTACTTAACCTATGAAAGATAGAAAAAAATGTTACATACATTTTTTCTATGTTTTGTATTTTAAGTTTCAGAAAAATAAAAATAAATTGGGATCAAGAGGAAACTACACTTTTTTGAAGGTCGATATTGACCAAATACTGTGAAAAAACAAAAAAATGTTTTATTTCTTCAAACTAGGCCTGAATAACTTCAACTTTTACCTGAATCGTTTTTCTGAATTTTGTTTCGTTTAAAAGTTAAAAACGTTTTACCCACTTGAAATGGGACACCCTGTATATGCAATATTTATCGAATAGGATGTTGTTCTCACAATGAAGCTTGTGAGATTGCGATGGGCTGGACACGTGGCTAGGATGGAGGACGAGGCAATCCTTAAGAGGTTCTTGACTGAACCTCTCTATGGGACTAGGAGAAGAGGGAGACCGAAACTGAGATATCAGATGGTGTGGCGAGAAATGCCAGAGATGTCAGCTGCTCAGAACAGAGAGGACTGGATGAGGCTGGTGGAGGAGGACAAGACTCGTAACCGAGTTAATAATGTCATCACAAACCCCCGAATTTTTCAGTTCTGGGATTGAAAATTCGACTTTGGAAAAAAATGCTTAGAAAATTAGTGTAAATATTTTGAATAAAAATGTATTAATTACATAAAGTAAAGCCTAACATTTCTAATGAAACGACCCAATAGCTCATTGTCGTACGCACGTTTTGACTTTGTTAGATTTAGTATAACTCAAAATTGAACCAGAAATCTGAAACGTTGAATTTAGATTTGATTTAAAATAAAGTACTATACATGAGAAGTTTGGAAGCAGAGTCGCTCAGCGTGTAGAGTGCTTAGTTGCTATGATTCAGTTGTGGTGGATAAATTATTTGAACTGTTAACTGGCAAGGATATATATATATATATATATATATATATATATATATATATGTTGTGCAAGAGTATGTGGTGCAAAATCAATACTGTTTCAAAATCAATACTTAAACTTTCCATGGGAATAACATTTCGCTTCATAACATTTTTTTCCTCCGGTTCTACTGATATTTTATTTTGTTGACTAATCTGAAACGTATTTAGTCTCGTTTATAGTCTGACAATTGTCATACAGTCGTTAAAAGTAAAAAAATAACAAAACCACTATAACTGCATTACTGAAACCCATAAAGTACATTGTAGGGACTGAACAGTGGCTTAGCCAGTTGTGTGGCTATGAGGTGCTTTGTTCGAGTTCTAGGTCAAGAGCCGAGTACTTCCTCTAATTAAGGGTACCTACTTGATAGAGGCAGAGCGAGTCCTTATAAATCTACAGACCCATCGAGGGCTATTAATAGATGTAACAATTTATCTGACACAACCAGATTCTAACCCAGAACTTTCAGTTAAGCAATTCACCAGTCTACACACATGGGTCATACAGGATCTAGGACTCTACAAAATGTTATAAATATAGGGTACCCAAAATAAGGTGGGGGGGGGGATTTGGCGGTTGACCGTGATCTAGGACTAATCACGTCCCTGCACAAGCTGTCAATGTAACAGTACAGTCTCTACCATGTACTAAACCCCAGACCTGTTCACGGGTTGTAGTGGTACAGGTTTTTTATATATATATATACATATATTATTATTATGAATTTCCATAATATCCTGTACCTCAGTGTTGGCAATCTCAATGTGTTATCCCATATTCCTATTATGAAAATTAGTCATATTAATGATCATTTAATCTTCTCTGAGATCATTATTTAGCTCAGCAGAGGACAGTATAACAATGTATTATTAAAAAAGGATAACTTCAAAAACAAATTTAAAATGAAACAAAATATTCCAAAATGAAAACTAGGTCGGATTTTTATTTTTAAAGCTCTACAAAACAATGCCTTGAAGGTCCTTCAATCAAACGGGAAAAGACAAACAAAAAAAAGCCTGTCTGGTGTAAGAGGAAGTGTATTGAAGATAACGAAAATTATTTTGAATAATTACGATGTGATAAGAGTGATAATAGTGTTTGATTATTTTGTTACTAAACATTTAATTATCATTCCCACTTGTGAAATCCTTATTCAAATATTTTATTTACACCAAAATGCTCAAGTTTCTTCAAGGAAAATACTTGGAAGTATGAGATTCGTCATAAATTTAGATAAAACAGTAGTGATGGAAAATGGGGATGAATAGTAGGAACAAACAATGAAATATGAATAACCAAAAAACCTAGGACAGAACTTCGTATTGGTTCAAGAAATCAACATTAATTCTAATTTTGGAGTATAAAACATCCCTAGGACCCAGGGCCACACTCGACTCACTCATTCATATATTAATAAAAAACTGCTACC
The DNA here is from genome assembly GCA_964056705.1 of Troilus luridus. NCBI lineage: Eukaryota > Metazoa > Arthropoda > Insecta > Hemiptera > Pentatomidae > Troilus > Troilus luridus. The sequence continues at coordinate 198,832,521 of OZ057412.1, forward strand.
TCCTTCATGCCAATATAGTAACTCCATTCTGACAGATAAACATATTTTTTGAAGATTGTAATTATTTTCTATCAATAATAAATAAAAGAGCCAAATTTATCGAAGGCACTTGGTGACAACGGATCTACCATCGGCTTGGTATACATTTTTTTTGCCTACTGTCTAAATTATAAAAATATCTACTGTTACGGGCTACTGGGTGTAAAATGAACTAAAAAAAAAACCTGTACCACTGCGACCCGTGAACGAGTCTGGGGGTTCAGTACATGGTTGAGACTATACTCTTTCATGGACAACGGTTCTGCAAGGAGGTGACTTGTCCTAGGTCACGCTCAACCGCCAGGCTTTTTCCCCCTTGTTATGGGTAACTTATTTTTATAATATTTTATAGAGGCTGAGTGAGCCCCAGGAGGGTCCTAGATCCTATATGATCCATCTCCGGCTGCAAACAGACTAAATAAGAGTAACTGCCCGCAGAGGGATTTGAACCAGGATTTCTGGCATGGCAACTCAGTACTCAACCACTGAGCCACTCCGCTCCCTAAAATGAACTAAACTATTACTTACTTCAAGATACTAATATTTATTAACAAATTAAAAAGAATACAAGGAAATTATTTAAAACAATTAACTTATTAAACTAATATCAATTTACAATAACAATATCCAACAGATTATAACCTAGGTCTAACTGTTATCTAATTACTAAAATAATATACAAATACTATAAGATATTACTACAACTAAATAACTTAACTATTTACCTAAATTTGTACAAATACAATAAAATGACACTACAAATTAACACTTACAGTTTGCTAATTAAAGTCCACCGACCGTAAGACTCTCCAAATATGACAAACTGACGCACATTATTACACTCACTAATTACTTATCACGCTGCCACTGGCTGACACTAACTCACTGTAGCTCACACGCACTGTAACTAGTTAACTACTGCTTATTACTGACTTATACTAACTCGGCCGAAACAGCTAGATATTTACTTTTTATGTCTCTTTATTACGTCTTTTTATGTCTCTTTTTAAACCCCTGCCCAGTTTTTTTCTGGGAAATATTCATGCGTTATGAATGTATGTCAATCTAGACCTAAATCCTTGTTAAAAATAAGAGCCTTAAATTCCCAATGATAATTTTCAATTTACTACTTTTTTACCCTCGTTTTTCACTAATTACATAAGGACCCAAAACATGCAATTCGTTCTCCGTTTTTTTATTTTGATACTTATTTAACAGTTTCCTCAAGACATTTTGGTGGCATAAGGGTAAGGTTAAAATATATTTCATAAAAAAAATCGTTTTGTTTATATCTTAATTTAAAACAAGATATAAGCTCAAAACTTCATTTTTTATTTATTAAGAAATTAATAACCTGGCCTTTTTATATAGGCAAGGCAGGTTGGGGTGGGGCATTTCTCGGATGATGATCGAGAACCGTCCAGGCCGATCCAGAAAGCTCTACACGTTCATTGATCCCTTCCGCTTAATCCCACAGGTCGTCTAATCCTCTCAGCCGGTCCTTCTTCCCTCTCTGACCGTAACACTACTAATGTATGTAGATTTTTATTAGATATTTATTTTTCCATCTCCAGTTTGATAGCGTGTGAATGAGTGTTTTTATCTTCTTCTTCTTCTTTTCCTACCTCCTCAGTGCCTCTCAGCGTGGAGGTCCCTCGATCCAAGCGTTCCATCTGTCTCGGTCTTTCACCAATGCCTTCATGGAATCCAATGGTTTTCCACTTTTCTCCCACATTCTAGCCATATTATCCATCCATGATATCCTTGGCCTGCCTCTTGGTCTTGCTTCGAAGAACTTGGGTGGTCCGCGATCTTCGTCCATTCGGCACACATGTCCGAACTGCTTCTTCTCTAGAGGTTCAGTCAGAGGTATCAACCCTAGCTCCTCTCTTATTCTGGCGTTCCTGATGTGCTTCCTCTGTGTTCGGCCAGCTACTCTTCTGAGGTATTTCATCTCTGAGGCGGTAATTCTGTTCTTCGATCTATCAAGACGGGCCCAGCTCTCGCTTCCGTATTGGGGAATGTAAATTGCATTAAAAATGTGAAGTCTTACCTTTTTCTCAACTTCACGTTTCCCAACAACAGTATTGTAGATTTGGTAATAAATATTGTTCGCTTTTTTACTGTTGGATATTTCTTGTTGAATTTTACCATTTCTGTTGAGAACTGTACCTAGGTACGTGTAGTCTTCTGCTGTCTCTTTGATGCCTCCTCCGCAAGTGATCTCTACATCTTCAGGTTCTCGCCCTATTTGCATGACTTTACTTTTACTTGTATTTATTATCATGCCTTTTCTCTTCAGCTCCGCTTCCCATTCCACTACAGCTTGCTGAAGATTTTGGACGGAGTCCGCTATGAGCACAATATCGTCGGCATAGAGTAGCGTCTGAGCAAGAACTGTTCTCAGATTCCATTTCCCTACTATTGTTCTTGCCATCCTTCATTTACAGATTTTTAGGACCTCATCCATCAGAATAATAAAGAGAAGAGGACTCGGACTATCTCCTTGTTTGACGCCCCTCTTCGTATCGAAGCTTCCAGACTCCTTACAAATTTATTCTGACTTTACCTTTTGAGCCTTTATAGGAGGACTTGATGGCGTCTATGAGTTCTACAGTGACATTCTTTGCCTTCAATGCATTCCATATTTCGACTCTTGGCACTGATTCAAAAGCGGCTTGCAGATCTAAAAATGCTAAATATACATTTTTATCCCTATCCCAAGCTTTTCCTTATTGAGAATATCTGATCTTGAGTTTGTCTAAAAGGTCTGAATGCGGCCTGCTCTTCTTCGAGGTCCTTTTCTACAACTTCTCTGAGTCTTTTCTCGAGGACTGATGAATATAATTTGTGGACCACCTGGGACAAGCATACAGGTCTATAGTTGTTGCATTCACTTTGGGTTCCTTTCTTATGTATCGGGATAATGATATTATATTCCCAGTCATTGGGAATGCTTTTCTCGTCATATATTTTCTGAAATAAGCCATGTAACACTTTAATAATTTCGTACCCTCCATATTTGATGAGCTCCGGGAAAATACCGTCTCCTCCGGGTGATCTTCCTGTCTTGGGTTTATCTATAGCCTGCATCACATCTTCTTCCCATATGGTACCGTCGTAGTCCGTAGTTCTACTTTCTACCCCCTCATTTTCTTGATTTTGAGGATCTTCGAACTTCTGTGCAAAGTGCTTTCTCCATCTGTCCAGTATATCGTTTTCCCTGGTCAGAACTTTTCCTTCGCTATTTTTCACGTTTCTTATGGGTTTACACTTTTTGCCTTTCAGGGATATTATCTTTTTCCAGAATATTTTTATATTTTCATTGCAGTCGTTTTGCAGGCTTTTTCCTAATCTTTCCCAGCTCTTCCTTTTAGCTTCTCTCGCAACTAATTTTGCTCCATTTTCTCCATCGGACGTACAGTTCCCAGGTTTGCTCGTTTTTGATGTTGTGAAACAAATATTTCACCCGCTCATTCCATCATTCTGTTCTTTTTGCCTTGGAGGGATATTTCTTTATGCCGCATACCATTGTCCCCGTTTCCAGGATCTTATCTTTGATATTTTTTGTTTAATCTACAATATATACCAAAATTGTATAGGTTTTAAGCACCAACAAACAACAACATAACCCCTAAGAGGGTTGAAATGAATGGCATGATGATGGTTCTAGACCTTAACTATATATCAACTAAAATCTACGAAAAAAAGGTAATTTTCGAAATTTCGGAGCTATCAGCTCTTGATCTAAAACGCTTTGTATATAGCAAAATATAATGAATGGAGAATTTTCTATTGTGGGTACTACGCCCAACTTCATGCAACCGTCACCATGTAAACTTTTGGCATCTGCCCTGGACAGAGGCCAGGTTTCCGATCCATAAGTTAAAACAGGTCCGATGATTGTTTTGTACAGCATGACCTTGATTCTTATTGATATCAAATGAATTCGAAAAATTTTCGCCATCCTAACATAACATCTAGTATCGGCCAAAATTCTTCTTTGAACTTCTGGGCTGGTTGAGCTATCTGCTTTAACCAGAGAACCGAAGTAGACAAAACTGTCGACACTTTCGAATGTGTAGGTGCCCAAAAAAATCTCTACCACTACAACCCGTGAAGGATCTGGGGTTCAGTACATGGTAGAAAATGTACCGTTTCTTGGACAACGTAGGTGATTTGTCCTAGATCACGCTCAACCTGGCTGAGTGAGCCCCAGGAGGGTTCTCAATTATAATCTACCATCCCATATGATCCATTTCCGGCAGCTAACAGACTAAATAAGAGTCTTGCGAGCAGCGAGATATGAACCAGGATTTTCGGCATGGAAACTCAGTGCTCTACCACTGAGCCACTCCGCTTCCTATAATATAATAACTGTTCCATTAGAACACTCGCAAATGAAATAGAACCGAAAAACCAGGATGTAAACATGTAAAACGGTAAAATTATATATTTGTTCCTGCTTTTCAATTATTTTGAACTTATATCCCATAGGATCCGTCTCTGGCCGCTAACAGGTTAAATAAATGCCTGCCAGCGAGCGGGATTTGAATCCAGGACCTTCGGCATGCCAACTCAGCAATATAACACTGAGCCATTCCACTCCCTTTGTGTAGAAATAACAATCCTAAAATCAAAATATTGGAATAGTATGTAGCTTGGTTTGTTTTTTAAATCGAAGTATACCATCTTTTCTATTTAAATTTAAAACAGAAGTTGTATATTTTGTGTATCGTTTTAAAGAAGTCAGGAACAATGGCTTTGTGATTTGAGAATTTTTAAAAATATTTATAATCTATACATATTATAAAACAAAGTCCTCCATCGCATCTGTCTGTCTGTTCGCGATAAACTAAAAAAACTACTGCAGGGATTTTCATGCGGTTTTCAACAATAGATAGAGTGATTTACGAGGAAGGTTTAGGTATATAATTTGTCAAGGTTTTGTGTAAATTGTTTGAAATATAACGACAATTGTTATTAAAAAAAATCCAAGCCGTCTGGGCGCTTCCTAATCCCTTAGAGATATAACGAAATAATGGATGGTGGAATATTCCTCTTTTATAGATCTAGAAAAAGTCCACGATGGCATATATCTATCATACAGTAGTAATCCTTACCAACTTATATACTTTAGTTACCTTAAGGTTTTCGTGCACATTATTATAATATTCCATAAGATTTAATTTAAATGGGTGTTTTAGGGATTATCGAAAAAATTAACGCGCGTGAAAATAAATTCATATATAAAGAAATATTTTATTTTGTATTTTCTTTATAAGATATTTCTTATATACTGGACTAATCTTCTTGATCTATATAATTTAATAATTAAGAAAAAACCTTATTCCAGTCAACAATTGTTGTTAAAAAATTAACCAAAGATTAAAAAACGTTTCGACATTTATTTGTCATTTTCAATTTTAGTAGTTCTTCATACAGCCTCCTTTAAATTTACAACTCCAATCATTACTGTAAAAACAATAAAAGTACACTAAAATACAATAATAAAACAATTTATCAAAAATAACCAATAACAATAAGCATAGATACCTTGAGGTCAAACATATTAAAAAGTCAAATATAATTACAAATACTCCTGGAACTCAACTTTCCATGGTCAAATATATAATATGTATTACATTAAAAACCAAACTTTGATCTCTGTAATTCTAGATCAAATTAAATTCTTATATGAATATAAATATATTATCAAATGTACTCTAAAATTGAAAATGACAAATAAATGTCGAAACGTTTTTTAATCTTTTGTTAATTTTTTAACAACAATTGTTGACTGGAATAAGGTTTTTTCTTCATTATTAATTTATTTTGTATTTGATTATAATATCTATATAATAAAATACTTCATGTAGTGTAGACATTATATTAAATTTAAATCTAATCCACATATGCGACGAATCGAACTGATGCATTCCTGGGACAGACAAAACATGAAGGGTAAAAATCCGTACTTCCCCGACAAACCACCGGTTTGTTTAAACAAATCGATATCTTCTAATTATTCTCCTTATCTATATGCTTTATTTGCATACGAAACTTTTAATCTTCAGATATAACGTAATGTATATATATATTTATAACGTTATCTATATATTATATGACGTAATTATTGCATATCTATATATTCAAATTCGAGTATAGATAACAAATTAAAACAAAAACCCGCAGTGTGTTGTATCGCTAGTTCCTATCTTCAGTTGTTCGAGCATTTCAGGTAAAGTGTACAAATATAATCTCTCGATTATCTAAAAAACTTTATAGTGATCGCCGTGTAAATTATAAATATTATATTTATATATTAGGGAACGGTTAGAGCACTGAGTTCTCATATCGAAAATCCTGGTTCAAATCCCGCTGCAGGCAAGACTTTTATTTGTCTGTTTGCAGCCGGAGATGGATCATATAGGATCTAGAACCATCCTGGGGCTTAACCAACCTCTATAAAATGTTATAAAAATAGGGTACCCGAAATAAGGGGTAAAAATCTGGCGGTTGAGCGTGATCTATGACAAATCACTTCCCTGCACGACCGTTCTCCATTAAACAGTACCGTCTCTACCATGTACTGAACCGCAGACCGTTCACGGATTGTAGTGGTACAGGTTTTTTTTTCTTATATATTAGTATTATACATTATATATTTTTATTTTTTATTTATATTTTTATTTTTTTTCGATAATTCTTATTTATAGGTTTAATAGCAACCCACTCCAGCTTTGCTCGGGTAATAAGGTATATTATGGCTAAATAATTTGTCTGTGTAATGTATTTTTTTTTATCACGTACCGGCCACTAAGGACCACGCGAATATCATTGGTTAGGCTTCTTTGGGAGTCTTGATTTTCTTTCTTCCCATCTCAGCTAGTGTACTTTAGCATATAGGAATTATAAAAATAAAAAATAAAACCAAATATTTCTTAATATACGAATTTATTATCTTGCTTGTTAGATAATTGCACGGGATTGGGCTAGCAGCGTCTTCTATAAAACCCATCGATATTCCAACCCATTTACACAAAACCTCGACAAATTATATACCTAAACCTTCCTGGGGAATCACTATCTATTGATGAAAACCGCATGAAAAACCACGGAGTGGTTCAGCGGTAGATCCTTGAGCTGGCATGGCGAAAATCCTGGTTCAAATCCCACTGCAGGGAAGACTTTTATTTAGTCTGTTTGCAGCCGGAGATGGATCATATAGGATCTAGGACCCTCCTGGGGCTCACCCAACCTGTAATAAAGTAAGAAAATACGTGCAGTAGTTTTTAAGTTAATAGCGATCAGACAGACAGACGCGCCGGAGGACTTTGTTTTATAATATCTATAGATTTCTCTTTTGTGTTTCAACACTAAATGGGGGTCTAGTCCAGCCCACAGCTATATCTCAAGTCAGATATCATACCCTCCAATTGACCGGGCAAGTGAAAATACATACAAATAAATGGACAGTTGTGTAATTTGTAAAATGGGCATTGGTCCGCCTTTAGGCAGATAGGAAAGGTGTACACTAGTCTACCTAGTTATATATATGTATGTATAGATATCATGCGTGGCCTCGGCTTTAAATGTCGTAAAGGAAGCTTAGTAATGAAATGGACTAAATAGGATTGTAGAGATGTCCTTCGCACATTTACATCTAAATGAAAAACAGCTGTACATAAGATAAAGTGTAACAATGTTTCTTCATATAATCCCTGAATTTACAGCACACTTACATTTATCAGTCTCTAGTAAGGAATATTTTCTTTCATTCATTTTTCGTTGAATAGTCTCGAGTCCTTAAAGACATCTGATCAACCTAGAGATTTGGTATTCTATTGTCAGTTTCTCACTTCAAAAGTAAGTTCAATTTTACATAATAACTCTCAATATGTTGAATAATATTAGTGGACCTTATATATATATATATATATATATATATATATATATATATATATATATTGTTTATGGTTCTCGAGTTTCAGTCAGTTATTTCAACTTCTTAGGCGACGTTTCGAGACTAGGTTAGTCTCATATTCATGCCCTGACAGTGAAAAAGTGATCTTTTAGTGAAAACATTAAATAGCACACTAAAATTAATGTAAAATGTCACGTGTAAGTATAATAGGATAGGGTGTACTTACAAGTTCCAAAGAATTGATCAATTTATCATTAATCACTTACTTCGCAATATATCATAAAATGTTTATATTGCATTAGCTATGATCAACGAATAAGTAATCGATTTTTAGGAACAGCCGTTGTGATTCAATAATAAAAAAACCCAATAAACCAGATCAAACAGCCCTCACTACACATTTTAGAAATACTCAACATAGATTTAAATTTGATGCACCTAAAGTGATACACCAAGAGAAAAATAGCTTCAAACGAAATATAAAAGAAATGATAACTATAGATAAAAATAAAAATCGCGCTGTAAACAAAAAATCGGATGTTCAAGGTCTAAGCTCGTGTTATGCTAATTTAATTAATTCTTGGTGATATAATAACAAATAGTCTAATATGATTCAACAATTAAATAAAACTGCTGTTCCTAAAAATCGATTACTTATTCGTTGATCATAGCTAATGCAATATAAACATTTTATGATATATTGCGAAGTAAGTGATTAATGATAAATTGATCAATTCTTTGGAACTTGTAAGTACACCCTATCCTATTATACTTACACGTGACATTTTACATTAATTTTAGTGTGCTATTTAATGTTTTCATTAAAAGATCATTTTTTCACTGTCAGGGCATGAATATGAGACTAACCTAGTCTCGAAACGTCGCCTAAGAAGTTGAAATAACTGACTGAAACTCGAGAACCATAAACAATATATTTCTACAACAGTCAAGATAAGTAGAAACCAATATATATATATATATATATATATATATATATATATATATATATATATATATATATATATATATATATATATATGGGGAAGAAAATGGTCCAGGTGGAGGTAAAAAAATTCTCTTACTTAGGGAGAACTATTTATTTGGAAGCCGACGTTTCGATCCACATTTTAGGTCTTCTTCAGGGCTAATAGGATCGGCGGGATCTAAATGTCTACTAGCCTCCTATCCTTCTAGTCCTGAAGAAGACCTGCAATGCTGGTCGAAACCTTGGCTTACCAATGAACAGTTCTCCCTATATAAGAGAATTTTTTTAACTCTTCCCGGACCCTTCCTCCATAACTCGAAACAATAAGTGTGAAAATAATGTATGTTTTTAATACATCAAATCCTTTTAAACTAAATTTCATATCTCGCTCCTTGAAAAGAACAAAGACATAACTCAATAATTATTATTTTTTAGTTAATTCAAGTAGCAATTGTATTGCTTGAAGCTTTTTAGCCTGTGGACTAAATACTATTCACTTTATTTTTTATTTAAAGTTCATAACGTGACAAATCAATTACGAGGGTATTTCTTTTGTACCTGATTGTATAATAACAGAGCGTTATCTTCAAGTATCAATTATCTGTTGAAATGAGAATAATGAATATTGTTATAACATAAAAATAAAAATAAAAAGATCTAGAGTGCCTTCCTAGGTTCTCTGACTATTACTAATACCTACCAAATAAATTTATTTAAAATATCAATATATCTTAGTTAATTTTAAGGGAGCGGAGTGGCTCAGTGGTAGAGGCCTGAGTTGCCATGCAGGAAATCCTGGTTCAAACCCCGCTTTAGGTAAGACTTTTAATTTGTCTGTTTGCGGGCGGAGATGGATCATCTAGGCTCACCCAGCCTCTATAAAATGTTATAAAAATTGGGTACCCAAAATAAGGGGGGAAAATCTCGCGGTTGAGCGTGATCTGGGACAAATCACCTCCCTGCAGAACCGTTGTCCATGTACAGTACAGTCTCTACCATGTACTGAACCCCAGCCCCGTTCATCCGGTTGTAGTGTTACAGGTTTTTTGAAGTTAATTTCAACTCTTTAATATTTTTACCAACTTTTAATTGTTCCATAATCCGTCTTTATTTAATGCCCTAGCTACAGGTATATCTAATATTTTAATCATATTTTCACGTAATTATTACATGAAAAACTAAAAAAATTGAAAAACGCATATATGCGCTTATGGTAGTACCCACCGATTGCTTTTACCCGCACATATTTATATATATATATATATATATATATATATATATATATATACGTCCATGGAATTTTTATGGTTTAAGTCAGAAACCACATATCTAATATTCCATTTCCAACATATTTTTTTAGTAAGGCCATATTTTGAGTTATATCATGTTTGAACTGGAAATAATGACAAGTTAAAATCAAAAAAGTTTCAAGCTATCAATAATGTTAAAAAAAATAATAATAATAATTTCAATACGGCCATTCCAATAGTAATGCTTTGCTTTACCAATTCTTTTTTTTTTTTTAACTCGTCTGGTTTAGACATGAATTTCAAATTCCTTTCATTAAAAATTAGGTTATTTTTTAGTTGACATTGTTTTTTTGAAGGAGCGGTTTATAACATGATATGAGTTTAGTGGATCCATAAGTTCGTTCGACTTATCCATGAGTTTTTATCTGAAAAAAAAATGTAAGCCTGTAGTAATTCCATTTCCTTGATATGACATGATTTTTTTTTAATATAGTCATTTTTGAGTTTTATCATGTGGAATCTGAAGTTTATAAAAACACTAAATAAGTGGTTACTTATTTAGTGTTTTTATTTGACTGCACCCCCAACTATTTTCTTCCTTACGTCTATCTTCCAGTCAACCATCCCCTCGCTTCTCATAAAATTAAACTAGTTTCAATCTTTTACAAATCCCCCCTAAAAAATAAAAGCATATCAATACAATCGTTACAATACGAATTTTATTTATACCGAAACTTTTATTTTTTAAACTTACATGGAACGTTCCAATACCTCCACAGAAATTTTTTTTTTAGTCATGACATTCTTTTGAAGAATAAGATGTTTGAGTAGTGGCATTGTTCTTTTGAAGGAGCGATAAGTTATTACACAATCCTTCATAATTTCTAAACTTGAAAATTAATTGAAGGAAAAACGACAAAAGTGGTTGAAGAGTCTAAATACTTATATACTATATAAATATATTTGTTTTTACTCGACTTAAAGACACATTATGTAGTTAAATCCCCCAACTTTCTTATGATATTTTCGCCTTATGTATCATTTCCTTAGGGAGCGGAGTTGCTCAGTGATAGAGCATTGAGTTGCCAAGCTGTAAATCTTGGTTCAAATCCCGGAAAGACTTTTATTTACTCTATTTGCACCCGAAGGTGGATCATATAGGATCTAGGACCCTCCTGGAGCTCACCCAGCTTCTATATATTATAAAAATAGGGTACCCAAAATAAGGGGGAAAAATATGTCGGTTGAGCGTGACATGGGACAAGTCACCTCACGGTTGCCCATGAAACAGTACAGTCTCTACCATGTACTGAACCCCAGACGTGTTCACGGGTTGTAGTGGCACAGGTTTTTTTTTCAGGTATCACTTGCATATCCTACCTTATTTATGATTTTATAGTCAATCCAATTTCATATTATTATTTAATTTATTCAACCATAATTTCCTTTTAAATTCTCTCCCTATATTTAATTTGTCTCTATTTTCTCAAGGCATTCTATTTCATTTTTATTTGTATATAGATATGGTTCGTAGTATTTATTTCTTTTTATCATTAATGTTGCTTGTATACAATTATATACATTATTCAACATTATTAGTTTTGTAGTCATAACTAATTTTATCTCAACTTTTGTGAATGAGCTGAAATCTTAACCTTGTAAGTTTTATCAATTTTTTTTTATTATCTTTTCATTTGTTTTTAATATTACTACACGTGTTTATCATTTATCTTACAGATATTTAAATATAGTTAGGGTATCTGAAGGACAGATTCATCAGAGAATTTTTTATGCGTTTTTTATTTATTTAGTTCTAAGATCTACGTCATTTTTTATTCAGCAGTGTATAGTGTGAATTTGTATATTAAGAGATATGATTATTTATCGATTAATGAAAAATTTTATACAGCTTTTATTAAACTCAAGTAGATGGTACTGCAACTCGGATATATTAAATGTTTTAATATAATTACATCAATAAAATGGGCAAAAACTTAAAAAGAGCGGTAGTGTGTAAATCAGAATGCAATAGCAAATAAATTCTAAAAAGTCTTGTCATTATCCAAACCCAAATCCGCCAGATCACTTATGTAATCCTCCCACCTACGCCTCGGTTTACCCCTCAGACGCAGCGCTTATTAACCTTCTTAGGAGCTAGTTTGTTACTTATCATAACAACTTTACGAGCTCATCTTAATCTACGTGACACTATCACTTCCGTGATATTGACAAGGTGCTCCTTGTAATCTCCTGAATTCTCCCGTGGTCTCGTCCTTTTTTGGATCGAATATTCTAAGACACGCTATTATTTCCTCTTGAGTTCCGTCTTTCCTAATTACCATAGACCCTAAGAACTTAAACTTCTCGATATGTTGGAACTTATTCCCTTCTACAACAATGTCCCCTTTCTCTTCCACTAACCATATACTTAGTCTTATCCGAATTTACTTCCATCATATTTCCCTACCTGCATGCATCAGTATTTCTTAATAGTTTCCGGGTCTTCTTCACACAACAGTAAGAAATCATCAGAAAACCCAAGCATGGATATTTCACTATTTATATTCAAATGTTTAAAATAAATTCTCACAAATCTCATCAAATCACCTTTACCCTCCGTCGTAAACCTGCGACTTCCTGCCCCCTGTATCGTTTAACAACATCCCTCTTAGTCCTGTAGAACAGATCCGATACTTAGGACTACACCTTGACAAACGCTTAACTAGGAACCCTCATACTAGACTGAAACGACAAGAAACAGCTCGCCGTTTCAGGCTACTTCAGCATTTACTATATAAACGTTCTAAGCTCCCAATTAACTATAAGAGACTCATTTACATGACGATCATTAGACCCATCTGGACTTACGGAATAGAGCTTTGGGGCTCCACTAAGCCATCGAATTCCTCTCGTATCCAATCCCTACAATCCAAAATCCTTCGTAAAATCCTCAACGCTCCTTATTTTGTTAAGAATAAAGTCATCCATAACGACCTTAATGTCCCATTTGTTGCTGATTTAGCCCGAATCCGGTATATATCCTTTCATAACAAACTTGATTCCCACTCAAACCCTCTAGTTTCAAACCTAGCTTCCTCTTCGATTCCCGATAATCCTCCGAGGCGTCTGAAAAGAAGATGGCCCCGTGACCTTCTAAACTGAACTTTTGAATTTGAGTACTACCACTGGGTAGTTTCTCTACTTGTCTTCTCATGTCAATGTATTCACTCATTATATTTACTAGATGTATTTTGTATACAGTTGTTAATTTCAATAAATAAATAAATAAAAAAAAAAATATTCAAATGCAAACTTTTTTCAGTGTGCATAACCTCTTTAAAATTCTGAATATTATAGAACTAAATTATCTTTTAGAAATGGACAAGGAAATACTTGAGGCAGTTCTTAAGAAATCCATCTCCGATTCCAAAATCAAAAGGATTATCGACGTGAAATGGGAGTCTGCCCTACCGAAAGGAGAGAACTACCTTTCGACCATCCAGAAGATCACGGTGAAGGCGGTCCTCGGGAGCGGAAGGATATCCAAGAAGAGTTTCATCGCGAAGGTGGAGAACCCTGGGGTAGTTGCCGACATGCTCAAGAGCGATTATAATATGTACAAGGGTGAAGCATCGGTGAGTATTATAATTTTGTTTATTTTCCATAACTAAATCAAATATATTCAATCCTGATTAGATCATTTATTTTCCTGATAAGAAATAAATATATATTAATATAGCCTGAAGTTTTTAACATAGTTTTTATTTTTATTTTTATTTGATGGTGATTATTTAAATATTTTTATTTGAAGAGAAAAGATTTGTCCTGGCCGGGATTCGAACCCGGGTCTTTCGCATATCTAGTGCGGCACTCTTCCAACTGAGCTACCAGGCTCGTAACCTGGCCAAACAAATCCATTCTTTTCACCGATCCTGTATCCCCAGTACTTGCAATTTTTGCGATGTATATATGTGGACGAATATTCATTGAACATTACTTTTTTTTTTGTCGGGTTCGAATCCCAGCCAGGACAAATCTTTTCTCTTCAAAAAAAAAAAGTTTTTTTTTCATTTAGTAGATATAATATATATTAAATCCGGTACTTATTCGCTAAGTGCCCTGCTAGGAGTTAGAGGTAGTTCAAGTCCTGGCAATCACCCAATCCTGTGACGTCAAGCTGAGTGATTCCCATGTCCAAACTTATGGAGTGGAAATTCTCTGGAAGTTTCTCCCGGCTAAGGTTTGCAGACGATTTGGTACTGTTGGGTGAAGACGCAGAAACTATAAAGCTAAATACACAAACGTTAATGAATGCTGTTAAGGAAATAAGGCCGGAAATAAATTCGGATAAGACTAAGTATATGCTTAGTCGCAGAAAAGGGCGACCTAAAAAATTTTAGGTAACTGGAAAAACTCAAGAGGAAATAAAGGCGCAATTAAAGGCGGGAAGTGCTTGTAATTATTCGGTCTCGAAAAGTCTTTTGTCTCGAAATCTAAAAATCAAAATTTATAAAACAATCATCATTCCATCTCTTCTTTACGGATGTGAAACTTGGTCGCTAACGCTGAAGGATGAAGAACGTCTTCAGGTACTCGAAAATAAAGTTTTACGTAGAATATTCGGTCTAAAAAAGGATGAGACCACTGGGGAATATAGGAGATTACATAACGCGGAATTGCGAAGTATGCATCCGGTAAATATTATTCAGGTGATAGCGTCGCGAAGATTAAGATGGGCGTGTAAAGCTGCTGGGCTTAGTAGCGATGTTAATAAGCGCTGTACCGACTGGGAAGCGTCTGAGGGATACCGAGGCGTAGGTGGGAGGATTTCATTAAGAGTGATCTGGCGGATCTGGACGGAGGTTTGTAAAAGGAGGTTGGTTGTATCGGCATCGGACCTTCGGGTTCGCTAAACCTTTTATTTTTTTAACAACACCACTAAAACCACCACCGTTTCTGTTACTAACCACATTCTTCATATTATCCGAATTTACTCTCTCAGCTTAATTTGATTACACCCAATCACCAAAGCTATTGCATTTAGTTTTATATTTTCCCCATTTTCACTCAACAGAACCAAATCATCAGATGATCGGAATTAAAAATATAGTAAATACAGTGCGATTTTTTATCAATTTCTTTTATATATTTTTTTTTCATTTTAATTTAACCTATAAATGATTAAAGTTGCTAGAGTTTATTTCTAGTAGAAATACGCGTTTTTGGCAGCATGTGAATACTAATATACGAGGGTGTTCTGAAAAGTTTCTGCCGAACATCAATGCTCTCCAAATGTAGCTAGACAACCGGCGAATCAAAGTGAGAGAGATAGCAGAGGTCATTAATATGTCAAAAGAACGTGTTTGTTCCATATTATATCAACATTTAGATATGAGAAAGCTGCCCGCACGTTGGGTGCCGCGTTTGCTCACATTAGACCAAAAATGTACTGGAATGAATATTTCCAACGCTCTGTCGGCAAAGTTTAGGCGCAATAAATCCGAGTTTTACACCATTACACGCCCGAAACAAAAATACAATCCAAACACTGGACTGCAAAGAGGGAACCGGCTCCAAAAAAACCAAAAACTTTTTTCTCGGGTGGGAAAGTGATGGTGACTCTTTTTTTGGGATAGTCATGAAGTTATTTTAATCGATTACGTTCAAAAAGGAAAAACTATTAGGTACAGGAGTATACTACGCATCATTACTTGACAATCTGAAGGCAGAACTTGTAGAAAAACGGCCAGATTTGCAGAAAAAGAAAATCCTGTTTCACCAAGACAACGCACCGTCTCACACCTCAGCGGTTGCCATGGCGGTTTGAACCGCTTGACCATCCGCCTTACTCACCAGATCTGGCCCCAAGCGACTTCTTTCAGGCGGCCTAGCGGTGTAGCTCTGTGTGTATGGTGCTGCGTTATTGAGCTCTAGTTCCCGAGTTTGAGAGCGGCACGACGGATAAATTATTTATTCTCTTAATAGCCATGATTATCTATTACAAAAATAATTAATAAATCAAAATTTAACTTGAATTTTAAAGATGTACACCAACATCCTCAAGAAAATGGACTATTTGATCGAGGAATTCGAAGACACGGAAGGACCACACTGGTGCGAATTTATTCACTTCAGCCCGACCAATGGTATAATCCTTCTGGAAGACTTGAAGGTTGGTATCGATTATAAACACTCATATATATATATATATACACACTATTAATCGATATTTTTATTAGGCGTCAGGATTCTTGCTTGCGAAACGTTCCGAATCTCTCGACCTGGACCACGCAAGATTGGTCTTAAGAAGTCTAGGGCGTTTCCACGCGATGGGCAAAGTCTTGCTAGGAAGAGGACTCATCTCGAAGGACGAGTTCAAACCATACATTTTCTTATACGACGATACCTACATACGTAATATGGTTCATGGAGGAAGACTGGGGCTTATAAGGGCGATGAAGGCATCATGGGGAGAAGAATGGTAAACATATAAAGAATTTTGTAATTATTTATCTCGTATTTTTTTTATTTCTAATTTTTACATTAGTAAAATACAGATAGTTAGGTATGAAAATTACAAAAATAAAATTTAAGTGCCTGGATAATTTTAATAAAGAATTCAATTGGTCAGGGGGTGCATTCAATGATAACACAAATAAGAAAAACTTCTTTTAATGGGCCAACTTACCGATTAGCTTTAAATACCGATGTCGAAAAACGTTTTTAGCTTAGATTAAGCCCTGAGGAAGGTTGCAGTATGACCAGCGGAACGTCGGGAAAGAATTTGACTACACCGTCGAAACCAGAAGAAACACCTCCTGAATGGATTAAAAATATTGGCAGTGGCAATTTATGAGAGTATTTAACCAAATATATGGGGTCAGAGCTATTCCAATACTTAGAACTGTAGGTAGACAATTACAAAGACGAATAATATGATTATTGTGTTTTGGATCAAAATTGTTGAAAAAATTATGAAATTGGTTGAAAAATTATGAAATTCACTGAAAAAGGCTATATGCAAAGTGACTGATATGTAAAACCATGAATATTTACAACATTAACTTGCGCATATCTTATTACAAACTTTAAATGTAAGTCCACTGATTATGTACTCATTTCAAACATGCATAAAAATAAACGAAGGAAAAGTCATTTGTTGTGACAGTATTTTTCTTAGCCTATCAGGTGTTAATTATTAGTTATGGTCACCGAGGTATAACCTCTTAAGTTAAAAGTATAAAAATATTATGTACTTTTAATTTTATATATTTTTCCTTTACCAGAACATATCTTTTAGTTCATATTTATTTCCAAGTACTTATGCAAATACTGTATCATTGTTATAATGTACCTTTTGGCCAGATATATATTCAATTAATTATGTTAACATCTGTTATTCTCAAGGAACCTGGTTCCAGAATAAAATTATTTTTCTATTATGTTCTTACAGTACTTACTGAAGTACAATTATATCAACAGTTGCATACTTTAAATAATTATGTTAATTACTCTTTCAAGTTTCCACGGCCACTATTTATACAAAAAACTTCATTTGTTTCTTCTGGTTTAGACCGTGTCGGTGAATTTTCTGCCAACGTTTCGCCAGACATGCTGCTGACTTCCTCAAGGCTTAATTGAGACTGAAGATGTCCAGCCAACCCGCGGCCTTATATAGTAGCCACTCGGGTCCACTCGTGATTCATCGGTTCCTTCCGTTAGTCGATCGGGCTTCTTCGGGTCCGGGATCGGAGTCTGTTTTTCCATGCCTGTGATTGGCTGGTTTCTGATTGCTTGGGGTCTGAGTCTTGCTGGGGATTTCGGCTTGATTGTCGCTGCTGGGTTAATTTGTTGTTCTTGTTGATTGTATTTCTTCTGTTCTATGTTAGGGAGCCATAGTTTACTTAATTTGTACCCGTCCTCCCTGTTGAAGTTTTCCGGGTGTTTAACTATTTCTATGGCTTCCAGTATCTTCCTTTCTGTGGCCTTGCTACATTTCTTAACTACTCTGACTTTATCGAATTCTATGGCGTGGTTCGTCGTAGTGAAATGTTCTGCTAAAGCCGATGTTTTGCTGTCCATTTTCTTCACACTTTTAATGTGTTCTGTCAGCCTTGTGGATATCAGCCTTCCCGTTTGTCCAATGTATTCCTTACCACAGGAGCATGGAATGCTGTATATCCCCGGTGTTCTGAGTCCTAAGTTGTCTTTTGGATTCGGCAAAATCTCAAAGAACAACAAATTAACCCAGCAGCGACAATCAAGCCGAAATCCAGCCTATCAGACCCCAAGCAATCAGAAACCAGCCAATCACAGGCATGGAAAAACAGACTCCGACCCCGGACCCGAAGAAACACGATCGACTAGCGGAAGGAACCGATGAATCACGAGTGGACCCGAGTGGCTACTATATAAGGCCGCGGGTTGGCTGGACATCTTCAGTCTCAATTAAGCCTTGAGGAAGTCAGCAGCATGTCTGGCGAAACGTTGGCAGAAAATTCACCGACACGGTCTAAACCAGAAGAAACAACTGAAGTTTTTTGTATAATTATGTTAATATTGACTAATCTTTTATAATAAATTTTAAAAACTCAAAATATTACCTAAATTATAGAATAATGAAGAGGGACATTAACCAGCATCGAAGGAATGATTTAATTATTCTTCTTAATGTAGGTATCAGATATGATATAATAAATGTATGTCTTTTTATCCAATTATTTCTTTTCTAATATTATAGATCTCTCAAATATTTTATATCTTTATTTCTATATTTACATTATATTTTATATTAATATAACTTCATTCTAATTATATACATTTATATTACATTCCATACTTATATTTTTATTTTATATTTATTTTTACTTCTCTACCTGTTCACGAGATTCCTTTCATTACTTTCTACGTATTTCTTCTGTATTTATTCCCTGGCATAATATATTGTATCAATTTTCTTTCATTTATACTTATGTAACTCTCCAGGAGTCTATTATCATGCATTTTATATTTTCTGTATTATACTAAGTTTCCATACATTTATATCTTATTTTTTATATTCACACTTTTCATTTTATATCTTTCTGTTTACCTTCTCTTTTTCTTTCTCTTTACATTTCTTGGTACTGTAATGATTGTTTTATAGTTTATATTTTTTTGTCTGTTTCCTCTCATAGCCCTGAAGATGAGCTACAAAGTAGGTCGAAACGTGGGCACTGTCAATAAGTCTCACTTATTAGTTGTTTACATTGACTCCAACTATTTTCCATCCTACATTTGATCTTCCAGTCAACGATTTTCTCTCTATTCTTCTTACTATTTAATTATTTATTATTTTTAAGGTCTGAAACTGCAGAAAAGTTAAGTAAATTCCCTTTGGAAGATTTCATAAAAAAAGTTCAAGACAGTGGAAACTTCGATGACAACACCTTCAAATCCCTGAACCATGGCGACTGTTGGAGTAACAACATGATGTTCAAATACAGCTGGGATAAGCGACCCATCAATGTGAGGTAATGTGTATGTATGTGTACAACTCGGATTAAATAAATTTCAGATGTATAGAGATATTCTCTGAGATTTGATATACTTATTATTCGATTAAAGTGGAAAATTTTGGTGGTAATATAATTTGTTTTTAAATCTGCACCACTAAAACGCATGAAAGGTCTTGGTACAGTACATGGTAGAGACTGTATTGTTTCTAAGTCAACGGTTGTACAGGGAGGCGATTTAGACTAGATCCCCAAGTAGTTCCTCCTATTGACGGTTCATACTTAATAGAGGCATATCGGAGTGGCTCAGTGGTATACCGCTGAGTTGGCGTGCCGAAGGTCCGGCGTTGCCTGACTTTTAATTAATCTCTAAGTGACCGGAGGTAGATCATATGGGATCCAGGACCCTACTAGGACTTCAGTATGAAAGTATAATGGAAGAAAATAAAGAATCAGAAATTGACATTGGAACGTGGTCCTTAAATGGCCTATTTATTTATTAGCGAAGAAAAAATAAAAGTCCCTTCATAGTTTAATTTTTATTTTTATTTTAATAGGATAATTTATCGTAGTACAGTTATCATTTTAAAGCTCTAAATTTAAGAAGGAATCTATTTAATAATTGAACAAAATAAAAATAATCTTATCTTGAACATCAGTTATAAGAACATAATGGCACTTCAATTTTTTTATTTACTTATATCGATTTTGCAGTAATATCTTAATACTTTTGTAATCTCTAAATTTTTGAGATTTAATTATCTTTCAAACTTCAAATTAAAATCTTAAATAAATAAATAGTGAGAATGCGATTAAAGCAAATTTATTAACCTGGCTTCTCCAGAAGAACATAAAAATCGATTAAACTTTTTGAAGTCGCATTATCTCTTAATTTTTATCGTAAAATTTCCGGTTAAAAACAAAAAAAAAACTATAATATATACATATATTGGGTGGACCCATAACTCGTTCTGTTTTTGTTAGTAGTGCGATGGTCTTCAAATATCTCCAATTCTCTTTGCCTTTTCTGACAATAATGACACATATCGGCTTCCCAGGCAGCACAGCGCTTATTAACTTTTTCGTATTTTCTTCTTAATAACATTTCATTACAAGCCCATCTAAATCTTCGTGTCGCTTCAAAAATATTACCCGGGTGCATGCTTCGCAATTCCGCGTTGTGTAATCTTCAAAATTCTCCAGTGTCTCGTCCTTTTTTGGACCGAATTTCCTACGCAACAACTTATTTTCAAATGCTTTAAGACGTTGTTCATACTTGAGCGTTAGCGACCACGTTTCACATCCGTAAAGAGGAGTTTGAAGGATGATTTTTCCTATATCCGGAGACCCGAACAGGGGACTAGTTTACCACCGGATAATGAACGGTTTACCTCAGATGATCTATGACTGTTAGTGGTATTAGTAGCCGGGAGGAATTTCCACCCATCATCTCCACATCCCCCACCCGTGGGACGCCCCCCCCAAAGGTTATGAGATCCGCGCGATGATAGAAGCATTAAAAAATAATAGGAACATAACCGCAACATTTATTTATGTAATTTTTTTTTTACAGATTCGTAGACTATCAGTTTTGTCATTACGATTCCCCTTGTATTGACGTCCTCTATTTTATATACACAAGCATAAAGGCTGACTTACGGCGACAAAACTACAGAAGCCTGATCGAGCACTACCACCAATCGCTGACAATCAGCTTGGACAAGTTTGGATACAAAGGTTCCAAGCCAAGTCTAGAAGACATCAACAAGGCCATGGATCACCTCGAGTTCTTCGGATTAAGTTTCTACCTCGCGTTTTACCCGGTTTTCCAAACGTTGACTCACGACGGCCTGGACATAGAGGAACTCTTTAAGACAAAAGGAGAGTATGGATTTAAGACGAATATATATTCAGAAGAAGGAATAAAAGAGAAGCTAGCTGAAGAAGTTAAGAGGATTGTGGTATTGCAAGGAAATTGATAATTATTCGAATAAAAAAAAAATACTATATATATATATATATATATATATATATATATATATATATATATACATCAATACAACTAACTTTATAAAATTCATTTCTATAAATGATTTCCAAAATTTCTGTATTATTATATTACAGTATTATATTATATATTTTTTAAACTGTTAATAATTAATAATATATGTAAACAATATTATTAAGGAAATCATGAATAAAACACTAATAATAATATGAATAAAAAGCTATAATTATATATACATATATATTTATATATATACATATCTGTGGTCCGGCATTCGTTCCACGTGTACCATCCATCTCAGGGTGGCTTTCTTTATCAACGCCACCATGCCCGGCTCCCCATATTGCTCCATCAGCTCCTCGTTCTTTCTTCTTCACCATACACCATTTTCGGCCCAGGTCTCCGTCCCAGGTCCTTCTTAATATTTTTCTTTTCCATGTATTGACCATAAGTTCTGATTTTTTGGTAAGTTTAATAGCTGTAAAAAAAAATATAGTCCGGGATCCATGGTCCATTTTTTCACTTGATTAGTATCAAGCTGAATCTTCGTGAATAGCTTCGTTTCGATGAGACGTCCAACAATTTCCTGTGCGAAAATGCTCGATTGTGGTAGCTAAAAGAGGTAGCAAGGCTAAAATATGTCGATTTGATGATTCTCAAAAATTTATTACTAACTGGGTTTTTTTTTGTTAAATCTCAAGATAATCATCTAAATTATTTGAAAAAAATATTTGTCCCACTAAATGTATGGTTTGATCAAAGAGTCCCCTCCTTCCAATATGTATCGCTAACGAAGTAAAAAAAGAAAAAGTAAAAAAAAAAAAACAGCTGGTTAGTAATCATTTTTGATGTCCTCGTTATCGATACGCGTTGGAAGGAGGGTTCTCTTTGATCAAACCATACATTTTGTAGGATAAATATTTTTTCAAATAATTTAGATAATTATCTAGAGATAATCTCGCTACCTCTGTTAGCTACCACAAACGAGAATTTTCACTGAGCCACTCCACTCCCTTTGTGTAGAAATAACAATCCTAAAATCAAAATATTGGAATAATACGTAGCTTGGTTTGTTTTATAAATCGAAGTATACCATCTTTTCTATTTAAATTTAAAACAAAAGTTGTATATTTTGTGTATCGCTTTAAAGAAGTCAAGAACAATGGCTTTGTGATTTGCGAATTTTTAAAAATATTTATAATCTATACATATCATAAAACAAAGTCCTCCACCGCATCTGTCTGTCTGTTCGCGATTAACTAAAAAACTGCTACAGGGATTTTCATGCGGTTTTCAACAATAGGTATAGTAATTTACGAGGAAGGTTTAGGTATATAATTTGTCAAGGTTTTGTGTAAATTGTTTGGAATTTAACGATAATTGTTATAAAAAAAAATCCAGGCCGTCTGGGAGGTTTCTTCGATGACGCTTAGTAATCCCTTAGAGATATAACGAAACAATGGATGGTGGAATATTCCTCTTTTATAGATCTAGAAAAAGCCCACGATAGCATATATCTATCTTTTAAGGAAAGCTTACTATACTTATTGTATCGTTAAAAAAATTTGTTACGTACAGTGCCGTATTTGGAATGTACTGGACGGATACAGTATTAATCCTTATCAACTTATATACTTTAGTTACCCATTTTAAAAGGATGTAAACTGGACTGAATTTATCTAATAATTCCTTCTCCAAATGGAAAACTGCACAGAGAAAAAATGTAATTAAAAGACGATTCCTTGAAGCATTGTATATTAATGACAAAATGGATAATGTAGTGAATGATAGGAAAGAGGCAGGAGAAATAAGCAAATTATATTCATCAGTTATTTTGAAGTTAAAAAGAAAATAATAAATAGGATGTTCTACTTTAAAAACATAGAGAGATAACCTAACACTATTATAACCTCCCAACAGTTACCTAGATATCCCTTTTCAGTACCATCTGATTTATTAAATTAAAAATGTATATAACCGAGAAAAATAAAATAATGTTGTTAATTTAATAAATTTTATATATGGATTTTTTAATTTTTAATTTGATTATGGTAGATTTAAATAAGAAATTTTTAGTATGTAAATATTTTTTTATTTTTTTTATTTTATTTATTGAAATTTACAACTGTATACAAAATACATCTAGTAAATATAATGAGTGAATACATTGACATGAGAAGACAAGTAGAGAAACTACCCAGTGGTGCCACTCAAATTAAATAGTTCAGTTTAGAAGGTCACGAGGCCATCTTCTTTTCAGACGCCTCGGAGGATTATCGGGAATCGAAGAGGAAGCTAGGTTTGAAACTAGAGGGTTTGGGTGGAAATGAAGTTTGTTATGAAAGGATATATACCGGGTTCGGGCTAAATCAGCAACAAATGGGACATTAAGGTCGTTATGGATGACTTTATTCTTAACAAAATAAGGAGCGTTGAGGATTTTACGAAGGATTTTGGATTGTAGGGATTGGATACGAGAGGAATTCGATGGCTTAGTGGAGCCCCAAAACTCTATTCCGTAAGTCCAGATGGGTCTAATGATTGTCATGTAAATGAGTCTCTTGTAGTTAATTGGGAGCTTAGAGCGTTTATCTAGTAAATGCTGAAGTAGCCTGAAACGGCGAGCTGTTTCTTGTCGTTTCAGTCTAGTATGAGGATCCCAAGTTAAGCGTTTGTCAAGGTGTAGTCCTAAGTACCGGATCTGTTCTACAGGACTTATAGGGATGTTGTTAAACGATACAGGGGAGCAGGAAGTCGCAGGTTTACGACGGAGGGAGTATGTAAATATAAATCAAATATAGCATAAAATGAGACTAAAGTTCAAACTGTGAAACAAAAGGACCATTATGGAGGATAATGGACCTCCAAGTTAAACAATTTTTAAAAAATGACAATAAATAATATAAAGGTATCTATACTTACTTTTGTTGGTGGACAATTTTTATAAACTTGTATTTGTTATATTGTTGTTGTTGTGTTTGATAATTTACAGATAAACTCTTTTCAAGATGATGAAATGATAAAAAAATAAGTGGAGAAATATCGTAATACTTTTATAATCTCTAAATTTTTGAGATTTAATCATCTTTCAAATTTCAAATTAAAATCTTAAATAAATAAATAGTGAGAATGCGATTAAAGCAAATTTATTATCCTGGCTTCTCCAGAAGAACATAAAAATCGATACATGTGAAAATTAAACTTTTTGAAGTCGCATTATCTCTTAATTTTTATCGTAAAATTTTCGGTTAAAAAAAAACAACTATAATATATACATATATTGGGTGGACCCATAACTCGTTCTGTTTTTGTTAGTAGTGCGATGGTCTTCAAATATCTCCAATTTTCTTTGCCTTTTATGTCAATAATGACACATATCGCCTTCCCAGGCAGCTCAGCGCTTATTAACATTTTCGTATTTTCTTCTTAATAACATTTCATTACAAGCCCATCTAAATCTTCTTGTCGCTTCAAAAATATTACCCGGGTGCATGCTTCGCAATTCCGCAAAATTCTCCAGTGTCTCGTCCTTTTTTGGACCGAATTTCCTACGCAACAACTTATTTTCAAATGCTTTAAGACGTTGTTCATCCTTGAGCGTTAGCGAGCACGTTTCACATCCGTAAAGAAGAGTTTGAAGGATGGTGTTTCCTATAGAACCCAGAGACCCGAACAGGGGGCTGGTTTACCACCGGATAATGAACGGTTCACCTCAGAAAGATCTATGACTGTTAGTAGTATTAGTAGCCGGGAGGAATTTCCACCTATCATCTCCACATCCCCCACCCGTGGGACGCCCCCCTATGGTTTATGATATCCGCGCGATGATAGAAGCATTAAAAAATAATAGGAACATAACCGCAACATTTATTTATGTAATTTTTTTTTACAGATTCGTAGACTATCAGTTGTGTCATTACGATTCCCCTTGTATTGACGTCATCTATTTTATATACACAAGCATCAAGGCTGACTTACGGCGACAAAACTACAAAAGCCTGGTCGAGCACTACCACCAATCGCTGACAATCAACTTGGACAAGTTTGGATACAAAGGTTCCAAGCCAAGTCTAGAAGACATCAACAAGGCCATGGATCACCTCGAGTTCTTCGGATTAAGTACCTACCTCGCGTTCTACCCGCTTTTCCAAACGTTGACACACGACGGCCTGGACATAGAGGAACTCTTTAAGACCAAAGGAGAGTATGGATTTAAGACGAGTATATATTCAGAAGAAGGAATAAAAGAGAAGATAGCTGAAGAGGTTAAGAGGATTGTGGTATTGCAAGGAAATTGATAATTATTCGAATTTAAAAAAATACAATATATATATATATACATCAAAACAACTAACTTTATAAAATTCATTTCTATAAATGATTTCCAAAATTTCTGTATTATTATATTACAGTATTATATTATATATTTTTTAAACTGTTAATAATTAATAATATATGTAAACAATATTATTAAGGAAATCATGAATAAAACACTAATAATAATATGAATAAAAAGCTATAATTATATATACATATATATTTATATATATACATATCTGTGGTCCGGCATTCGTTCCACGTGTACCATCCATCTCAGGGTGGCTTTCTTTATCAACGCCACCATGCCCGGCTCCCCATATTGCTCCATCAGCTCCTCGTTCTTTCTTCTTCACCATACACCATTTTCGGCCCAAGTCTCCGTCCCAGGTCCTTCTTAATATTTTTCTTTTCCATGTATTGACCATAAGTTCTGATTTTTTGGTCAGGGGCCATGTCTCGCACCCATACATGACTAACGGTCTTACTATGTTATATATATATATATATAATAAGTTTAATAGCTGTAATAAAAAATATATATAAATATAAATTATTTTAATGCCTACATAATTATAGTCCAGGATCCATGGTCCATTTTTTCACTTGCTTAGTATCAAGCTGAATCTTCGTGAATAGCTTCTTTTCGATGAGACGCCCGACAATTTCCTGTGCGAAAATTCTCGATTGTGGTAGCTAAAAGAGATAGCAAGGCATCATCATATGTCGATTTGATGATTCTCAAAAATTTATTACTAACTGTTTTTGTTTTTTTGTTAAATCTCAAGATAATTATCTAAATTGTTTGAAAAAATATTTGTCCTACAAAATGTATGGTTTGACCAAAGAGTACCCTCATTCCAATATGTATCGCTAACGAAGTCAAAAAAGAAAAAGTAAAAAAAAAAAAAAACAGCTGGTTAGTAATCATTTTTGATGACCTCTTTATCGATACACGTTGGAAGGAGGGGACTCATTGATCAAACCATACATTTTGTAGGATAAATATTTTTTCAAATAATTTAGTATTAATTATCTAGAGATAATCTTGCTACTTCTGTTAGCTACCACAATCTAGAATTTTCGCACAGGAAATTGTTGGGCGTCTCATCGAAACGAAGCAATTCACGAAGATTCAGCTTGATACTAATCAAGTGCAAAAATGGACCATGGATCCTGGACTATTATTGTAAAATAATCCATAAATTATTATTATATTCATTTATTTAAATTCCTATAATATATTCACTTCGTATCTCTAGTATAAAAAAGTGACTTTTAAGAGATGTAATATATTACCGGAATATTTTATTGTACATTAATTATATAAATAAATGAATTAATTTTAATTAGTTGAATCAACTTATGTAATTACCATACTATTATTAATGTACAGATTACACAGAAATGTTCAATAAAATAATTAAATCTATACCAGAGCACTTATTTCACTGACGGGTCTAAATCGGATAACACTGTTCTGCAAAATAAAAATGTTTTGCTCCCCTGAGAAGTTGTTCCTGAATTTTATATTTTCATGTGTGCTGAATTCGAATCTGAAGTCAAAAAAATTCTACCAAGAACCATTTTTTAGAGATTGGAGGTTGTTTTTGAAAAAATCATAAATTTAATAAACTTTTTTTTCTGAATATCAATAATATATAAAATAATAAATTATTTAATTCTGTCCTCAATTAATGTGCATATTTTTTTCCTTTCGTACTCTTCATCACCTGTCTCCCGTTGCAGTGTCCAACAGAAGTCCGCAAGCATCTCATTGCTATTACCACTGTACCTTTTTTCCATCTGGCCTATGTCTTGATGAAACCGTTCTCCGTGTTTATCTGAAACTGCTCCCAAGTTGGGTGTGAAGAAATCCAAATGGGAATGCAAAAAATGAATTTTTAAGGACATGTTGCAGCCCATGGCCTTATATGATGAAAGTAATTGTTCAACAATTTCATTGTAATTTGTTGCTCTTTTGTTCCCCAAAAATTGTTGACATACGTTTTCGAATGCAGTCCAGGCTCTTTTTTTTTGTTGCATTTAATCGTCTTCTAAATTCAACGTCTTTAAGAAGATCACGAATTTGAGGCCCCACAAAAATCCCCTCTTTAATCTTTGATTCACTTAATCTGTAGAACTTCTTTTTCAAGTTGAAGAAACCTTCTCCTTCCTTGTCCATTGCTTTCACGAAATTCTTCAGATGGCTGAACAATAGATAGAGGGTGGGGGAACAGTTAAGTTTAGGAGGAGCGCCTGGGGCAGGTACCTGGAGAAGCCCGCCAGTAAGCAACAGTCCCTTCTTTTTTTAATGTTAGCCAAAAATTCCTGAAGCCAAATACTTATGCTCCCCCAACTTTTTCATTTTGTAATACATTATAAAAGCTTCAAAATTAAATAGGTTTTATTTTTTTGTTAAAGTTTTCAGTGATCAAAAAATTTTCAAAATATCAAAAAACACCTAACTTTTCGACCTAAAACACAGATTTGACAAAAAATGATGCCTGATGAAGATTTTCTGACTTCGGATTCGTGTTCAGCAAACTTCAATATATAATAAAACAACATTTTTGTTGAAGGTAGGATTTTGATGCAGAACAGTGTAATTCAACAGGTTCTGCCTTTGTTACACCCGATGCTACCTACAAATGTAAGCTACTCGAACGTCAACTCAGCTGTATATATTCCGCAGAAATCAATGCCATCGGAATGGCTCTCCGATATGTCATGAAATCACCTGTTGAAATTTTGTTAGTATTATCAGACTCTTTGAGTGCCTTAAAAGCCATGAGTAACATGTACAAAAACCTTACCAAACAGCTACATGATGTTGGAACATCGATAAATTTTATCTGGTCACCGGCAAATGTCGGTATTATTGGCAATGAACTGGCTGATAGGGCAGCAAAAGAAGCTCTTGCTCTTCCAGGTCGTAGTAAAGCTAGCGCGACCTAGCGCGACCACTAAGACAGAACGTACTCCAAGAGTGGCAAGCCTTATGGGACAATACCCCTATAATAAATTGAAGCATATATGTACCAATAATTCTATTTACTTGTTTTATTAGTATAATACAATTGTAAATTGTCAGTCAAATTATAAATATTTTAACCCGTTAAACTAAACATACGTCATAATCTTCGGTCACAAGGTATCGGAACGCGTCCGCATCACCCTTCGTCGCCCTTTATTTTCGCAGGAAAATCCGACGGACGGAAAAATAAACACATAAAATAAATAAAGACTGACTATACCAGTTTAAAAATGGTGTAAAATGAAAAATAAATATTTTATTTCTAATTTTGACTTTTTTTTAGCCCCTATCGTAGGAAAGAATATTGATGTAACAGCAGTAATCAATCGAATAACCTTACTCATAACTGTAAGGCTACTCACATCTTAGGGTACACCTACATTGGATCCATTTCGGTGCGACGTGATCTTATTCTATCACATACGATGCTGGGGTGAGCAAACAAATGACTGAAATTTCCCAGAGTGCCTATAGTGAATCAGATAAGGTTAAATTCTATTCTTGTTAATCAGATAGTAAACTAGCCACTGCCTTCCGAATAAAATAGTATTAATTTTATTCTTTTATTTCTTATATTATATATGTATATTATAGTAAAATATAAATGTATTAAAAGTGATTAATAAATAATCTTAATTTTATAAATTTAAAGATCCAAATGTTATAACAATGAGCTAATATTACTATATTAGAATATTTTAGTCTTGCTGTTTGACTATAAATAAATAATTTAGTAGTTTTTCAATTTCATAAAATAGAATTTATATTTTTTAGATATTCATGTTTTATATAATGAGTTAATTTATTAATGGAATAGTAGTGATATTTTTAAATCTATTTGGTTTGTAATTAAATTAACGATTGCAATTAAATTCATAAATACGAGCGGTTATACTTGAAACCTCCCCATAATATCAAATCTCAACAAGTGTTTACTTTACCACTGTATTTTTGCTTTATCCTGGATCTTTAATTGATCTTCTACTGGCTCCTAACTTTTTTCGAAGGATTTAATGTGAAAACATTGAACAAGGTAAGTGTAATTATTTTTATAATACTGTTTGTGTGTAGTATAACATATTAAAATTTGTTTCACCTAAAAATCACTGTACTTTATTCTAAATACTATTGTGTTTTAAACTTTTCTTCATTAACAATTGTCATGAAATATGTTTATGCAATATGTATTTTTGGTAGGAGTCACAGGGTGACAAGAACCATTAATTAATCTTTCTCATCCTTTCTTTATGAGAATAAATGAAAATAGTTGAAGCGATAAGTGATTTCTATTGTTAAACTTTGATATACATTCAGAATAATTGTTTGTAAGATAACCCCATATCATATAATTAAGTATGAATCAATTAGCCAGTAAATTAACTATTAAAATCAGGTGGACATTAGGATTACTAATAATAACACCCATACTAAACAATTACATTTGAAAAAATCCATTATGGAACTAGAAATAGTATTAATTTAAATTTCTATTTCACCGAAGAACAATTCCACAGTAGTATTTAGAATAAATTTGCTTCAGATTAAATAAATAAGGTTAGACTGAACAGAAATAATAAATATAAATATTTAGCTTCTTTTGAAAAATGCTACAAATGTAAAAAGTTCAACTTTTTGTTAGGTACCTAATAGATTTATTATGGAATACTTTAAATTAACTTTTATTTATTATTAAATCAATGTGTATCTGAAAACATTATTTTTTCCAGAAACAGAAAGGAAATATGTTGTCCAATGAGGAAGTGGCCTTGTTCAAATTTCAATTTTATTCAAATTCATGTTAGCAGACACTCCTACAAGTGAACATATGTGGCGAAGATGATATTGTTTTTTGGATTGTGTATATCAAGTATCAGAAGAAATTTGGTTTATACCTCTGTGTATACTTTTCTTAATGGATGTCAATGATAATCAAGAAAGATCTTACAATTTGGGAGTAAATACTGCATAATTAATAGTGGATATTCATGGCATCTTAAGCCAATATATATATTTGAAAACACTCCAATCTAAATCTTCAGAGGATCTTCCTTAATCACCTCAATTATTATATCAAATTGTAATATTAAAAATTATATATTATTGCTATGTATTATTTTATCATATTAATATGTTAGTATCTTAATCGACAATTATTATTTATAAAATTTGTAGTGTGTAATTCTTCTTAACTTGTATTTCGAAATATTTAATTGTGTTATTCATTTATTTTTCCACTTAATTCTACTATTGTTGTTAAAAATGTGTAACCTAAATTTTATTCTTTTAATTTTATAAGTAAATACTGATGTATGCTATTGAATAAATGATTTATTTTCTTCTATAAATGATTTATTTTCTTCTATGAATGATTTATTTTCTTCCTTAACAATATGCTGGTGTCCTCTTTTATTTTTCACAACATAATTTCAATATATGATGATCTTTGCATGATGTTTTGGCCAATATTGCAGATCTTCATCAGGTTTAAATTACCAAGATACAAATATTAAATGTAAAATATGATAATTCATAAATGATATAAATCATATTAAAAATTGTTTAGGTAAAAATATTAATATAATCATTATAATAAGATGATTATTATATTATATTATCACCTAAATATTTTTTAAGTATTATTTGTATCATTACTGCTATTAATCTATATGTTTTGTATTATATTATTTGTTTGTACCTTGTGTAAATAAGCCCTAATGAAGACCTGCAATGTTGGTCGAAAACATTGATAAGCTAATAAATGTATCAATTGCTTACTATTCGAGACTTGATTTTGACCTTCAATCAACATACCTTTAATTGTGCATGTGTAAGTGATGTAAATATAATAAACTTTCATTTTATAATATTAAATTGGAGCATCGATAGAACATTGGACATTATGAATATAAGGAAAAAATAGAATGCTATTGGGAATCTCTACCTTAGTCCATATGATAACTATAAGTTCTTAAAAAACTTTTACCAAGAGGTTCTTGATTTTACTTTCAGGTACTTGTTTGTTATGGTATCACCACTTTAGAATTTAATAGAATTCATTGAATTTCATGATTATGAAACACATGTGAAGTAAACTGGTAATTATATGGTTTTTACACAGTGAGTACTAGAGTGGTGGTACCATACTATAATATATAAGTACCTACTTTCAATTTCTACTAGACTTTTAGGTTAATAAAATGAATTGGTAATGCTAATAATCTGAAGCATTTTTTAAAAGATCAATAACTCCTTTCAACATGCAATTCATTGCCCATAAAACAAATAACAGTAAATTCCAGATAATAATCTATAAATTTAAAAACTCAATTAATTGCTATTATCATAACATTATACTTTCCAATTACTATAAATCTATAAGAGATATAGATAAAGTTTGCATAAATATATGTATTTGACAGATTGTTACAATATTTACTTAAATATGTTCAAAATATTAATCGAAACAAATGTTTATTCATATCAATTGGATAATAACAGCAATAATAAAAGACTTATAGGAGTAATACCAGTAACTTATATATGACATGATTGAATAGAACAATCAAGGATTGTAGAAATAGAACAAACAGAAAATAATCAAACTTACATTTTATAATTATTTCTTTATTTCCATGCTCACATAGCTAATTTATAAATACTGTTTTTCGAAAACTGGAATCTTGAGAATACTCAATGTAGTTATAATGGTATTGAACGTTCATTAAAAAAATCACTGTTTATTGAACTTATAGATGATGAGATAATGATCTACTCATGTAATATCAAAATGAATTTGTAATATACATTCAATAAAGCTAAAACTATTCTGATAATTATGAGGGTGTAATGTATTTGATAAACTTGATCAGTTAAATACATATTTTATTTCACACAGCCTACACTAATCTGGTGTAAATCTATTCTATTCAAACCTATAATGAAACTAGCCTTTTGAATATAATGGTATTAATTTTATTCTTTTATTTCTTGTTTTCTATATAAATTATTGTGCAATATAAATATATTAAAAATAATCTTTTATAAATTTAAAGAACCAAATGTTATGAAAATGAGTTATATTAGAATATTTTTGTCTTGCTGTTTCACTATAAATTACTTAATTTAGTTGTTTTTCAATTTAAAAAAACATAGAAATTATTGTTTATTATTATTATTTCATAGATCCCGCAATGGAGGCTCCTTTCGAACTAATTCTATGAGTAATCTTTGTTTATTTTATTGTTCATCTTTGCAAAGGAGTATAAAAAATCAGAAAAGCCCTTGCTAAATGGTTAACAAATAAATTAAACATTAAGATGATAATTTTATCAAAAGTTAATGTTTCCAATTTTCTTTGATGAATTAATATTGTATGTAGGTATATTTTTTATGGACATTTCTGATAGATATAATTTTATTTAACGGGAAAATAACCTTCGCTACTATATTTAATGGATCATGAAGTTTAGTAATAAAATATTTTAATGAGAATTGACAATATTTAATTTTGATTTATGACGGATATTTATATAATAGTTAATTATCAAATTACAATGTATATTTTTTAATAAACATTTTAGACAATAAAGGTTAAGTTGGCACACATGCTAACGGCTGGCTTATCGAATTGAAAACTAATGATTTCGATTTGTTAAAATCACACTTGATCGTATAACATCGCGCCTGATCCAATATAGGCACTTTCGTATAAATAAACTATTTCGTTTCCACGAGCGACTAAATCCCTGGGATTGGTCGGATAAATATGGATTGATTAAGGCCGGATCCAATGTAGGCGCTCTCGATATATTTCAGTCATTTGGTTTCCTAGCGACGTCTCATCGAATCGCACCGGATCCAATGTAGGTGTAGCCTTAGGTAGCTATGAGTGGTTGGGAAAAATAGCGAAGCCCGTACACATACATATTATTCGAAAATATGCAGTGTTTTACAAAAACAGTATTCATTTCTAATAATATTTCGAAAGCAAAACGCAAGTTATGCTAATATTCTCACCTTCTACGCCGATAGCCGTCATTATCACGGATGTTCCCTGTGGACCACAACTCGGAGATGTTTCTTCAACGGGTTAAAAAAATCACAAAGCCATTATTGCTCACTCCTTTAAGTCGTTACAGAAAACATAGTGTATGAAAATAATGGAAGAAGAGGGAGAAGAAAGAATAACGATATACGTAGTAAGGTACTAAAGTTTCCGGCCTGTCCTGCTTCCCCTCCATCAAACGTGCCGGGACCTGCACGCCTATGCAGGTCAATGCCTGCTCACTCCATACCCATCGCCCCTACTTCCTCAGTCCTGTCAGTCAGTGTCCGGCCTTGAAGGAAACTACCCATTTTTACAATGTTCAAACTCAAGTACCGTGCGGTTATTCAATTCTTTTGTAAAGAGGGTCTTACTCCTGCGCAAATTAAAGAGCGCTTGGATTGTGTGTACGGGCAGTCCTCCCCCTCGTATTCCACAGTGAAAGAATGGGCAAAATTATTTAAGTTAGGGAGAGAACGTCCTGGAGATGACCCCCGTCCTGGTCGCCCATTGGAAGCTGTCATTTCTGAAACAATCCAACTTGAACACCAAGGAAATAGCAGCGAGGTTGGGACTTAAAAAAAAAAGTGTTTTGAGGATCATCAAAGAACATTTGCATATGAACAAGGTTAGTGCAAGATGGGTTCCAAAAATTCTTTTCCATTTCCATGGCCGCTGTGAAGGACTGTGGATTCCAAGAAATCTCTCATCCAGCCTAAAGCCCAGACTTGGCCCCTAGCGACTTTGGGGCTCC
Organism: Troilus luridus; assembly: GCA_964056705.1. NCBI lineage: Eukaryota > Metazoa > Arthropoda > Insecta > Hemiptera > Pentatomidae > Troilus > Troilus luridus. Next base: position 198,867,376 of record OZ057412.1, read on the forward strand.
ACTAAGCCATCGAATTCTTCTCGTATTCAACCCTTACAATCCAAAATCCCTCGTAAAATCCTCAATGCTCCTTATTTTGTTAAGAATAATGTCATTAATGTCCCATTTGTTGCTGATTTGGCCCGAATCCGATATCAATCTTTTCATGACAGACTTCATTTCCACTCAGACCGACTAGTTTCAAACTTCGCAACCTCTTCAATTCCTGATAATCCTCCGAGGCGTCTGAAAAGAAGATGACTTCGTGACCTTTTAAGTTGAACATTTTATTTGAGCACTACCACTGGGAAGTTTCTCTACTTGTCTTTATCTCGGGACATTATCTAATTATAAATTTCAATAAATATATATTTTTTTTATTAATTGCTTTGCTGTTTGAAGTAAATAAAGTATTCTGATCGTATATCAATGGATATACCCATTCCGAAAACATTGAATCCTTTTTGACTATTTTCTAAAAAAACAGACCTCTTTTTACCAAATTTACACAAATTTGGGTAAAAAATATTTAAATATAGGCGAATTTTATCATAAAACTTGACGGTTTTATATAAATTGAAATAACATTAGATATTTAATAAATTATCTACTTGATGTGTTCAATATACAGTTGTAAATTTCAATACAAATATATTTTTTTAACGTTTATATATATATATATATATATATATATATATATATATTGGTTTCTACTTATCTTAACTGTTGTAGAAATATATTGTTTATGGTTCTCGAGTTTCAGTCAGTTATTTCAACTTCTTAGGCGACGTTTCGAGACTAGGTTAGTCTCATATTCATGCCCTGACAGTGAAAAAATGATCTTTTAGTGAAAACATTAAATAGCACACTAAAATTAAAATTATATATATATATATATATATATATATATATATATATATATATATATATATATATAAAGCATATAACAAAAATGGGGAACCCTTTATAACTAAAATCTAACGATAAAACAGATAACAGAGGTAGTAGATGAAAAAAAAATAATAATAACATGACAAGGGGATTTAAGATAAATCTTAGCTAACTAACACAAGAAGGGAGTGAATTATACAATAACAAAGATGTACTATATACAACTAAAAGATTAACAACTGAAAAAGTTAAAAAAAATTATAATAAGGAAGCAATTTAAAGTTTCAAGCAAACTATAAATTCCTATTTATTAAATATCTAATGCTATTTCAATTTATATAAAACCGTCATGTTGTATGATAAAATTTGCTTATATTTAAATATTTTTTTACCCAAATTTGAGTAAATTTGGTAAAAAGAGGTAACGTAGAAAATAGTCAAAAAGGATTCAATGTTGTTCGTAATGGGTATATCCATTGATATACGATCAGAATACTTTATTTACTTCAAACAGTAAAGTAATTAATAAAAAAAATATATATTTATTGAAATTTACAACTGTATATTGAATACATCAAGTAGATAATGTCCCGAGATAAAGACAAGTAGAGAAACTTCCCAGTGGTAGTACTCAAATAAAAAGTTCAACATAAAAGGTCACGAGGCCATCTTCTTTTCAGACGCCTCGGAGGATTATCAGGAATAGAGCAGGTTGCAAAGTTTGAAACTAATCTGTATGATTGGAAATGAAGTCTGTCATGAAAAGATTGATATCGGATTCGGGCCAAATCAGGAACATACGGAACATTGAGGATTTTACGAAGGATTTTGGATTGTAAGGATTGAATACAAGAAGAATTTGATGGCTTAGTGGAGCCCCAAAGTTCTATTCCGTAAGTCCAGATAGCTCTAATGATTGTCATGCATATGAGTCTTTTGTAATTAATTGGGAGCTTAGAGCGTTTGTCTGGTAAGTGTTGAAGTAGCCTGAAACGGCGAGCTTTTTCTTGTCGTGTCAGTCTAGTATGAGGATTCCAAGTTGCCGGACCTGTTATAAAAAGAATCAGTGGGATGATAATAAATAATACAGGAGAACAGGAAGTCATTGTTTTACGACGGAGGAAAAAATAATAAAATAAAGAAAGAAATTAGTACAAGTAAGAACTTTTTTCATCATGTAGTTGTTTACGCGAACATTAGATAAATATTTCAAGGGCAATTGAATATATCTTGGCAGGATCTAATCGTACTGTCGAATTTCCTCTTGTTGAATTCAAGGACGCCCAGTTGGTCGTTGACTTTCGCCGTTGCAGCTTTCTTATAGCACAAGTAAGTCAATAATACGATACTGTGTAATATGTTATAATTCAGTGTTTGTGTTTAGTTTCTAAATATATGTATACATACACTCACATTTCGAGACAGTTAAGTTGGGTTTCCAAACTTGTTAGGCTGAGTAACGAAGGGATTCCTAAAAAGTTAATAAGCGCTGTGCCGTGGTAAATGTCTGGGAGGTTGACTGAGGCGTAGACGGGAGGATTGCATTAAGATTGATCTGGCGAATTTGGATTTGGGTAGTGGTCCTTGGACAGAAGTTTGTAAGCAAAGATTGGTGGTATTGGCATCAAACCTTCGTGTTCGCTATGTCTTATAATTATTATATTTAACTATCTTTATATCATTATATACCCAAGTATATAATCAGCAGACCAGCACTCATTTTTCCTATTTTATATAACGAACTCGAAACGAAATCGTTGGTTAGTTGTTCTAAGAGGAAGTCAAAGAAGAGAAATATTGTTTGGATTATTATTATTGAATGGACTCTCTTGTAACAGACGGACGTCACCCTTGGCTTCTTAAAAGATTGGTATGAACAAAAAGGGGATTAAAAAACAAATTGAAATTAGTTGCAAGAGTAAAATAATATGCTACAACTCATGAAGGGTATTATTTTGGTATTTGTGTATATAATACACGCCCGAAATAGGCCAATGTTCTACACATGTCCAATGAGTTACATTTTATAACAGTTACATTTCTAACAGTTACCTTGGATAACCCGGGCCCGGGGGCAAATCTTTTCTCTTCAAAATATTCGAAGGGAGCCGATCTCGGCCGAACTTAGACTCTTGTTGCCCAAAACGTAACATGGAATGTAATAATAATGGAAATAAATAAATCGAAGTAATAATAATATAATTAGATATATAACATTTAATAAAATAATGAAGTATATAATGTAAATAAATATAATAATGACATAAATAAATAATGCAATATATAAACAATTTAAAATTAAAATAATTATTTAGAAACATACGATTCATACGATAAGCATTGTCGTATAATTATAAATCACCAAACAGCAAAAAATGTACTATAAATCACCAAACAAACAACAAATGAGCAAGAAACAAAAATGAAGATACAACTCTCGAATACACTAGTAAACAAACAATAATGTCTGTCAAAAATGTAAGGTTATCCAAGGTAACTGTTACAAATGTAACTGCTTCGGCATGCGTAGAACATTGGCCTATTTCGGGCGTGCATTATATACACAAGTACCGTTTTTATTACTTGTTAAAGACTGTAATAATTTTTATGCCAACGGATGTGCAGTTAGGTGATTAGCCAGATATCTTCTGATTCGACAGGGTCGATCAACCGCTTATAACAAAATAAATATAAGTAATGTGTCGCCGGCTATTCCAAACCCAGAACTTTACGATTATTTATTAACAATTACGCACTGATCTATCCCTTCCAGTAAGATTTTACAAACCATCCAGCTTTGGTTAGACCAGTCACATAAAAATTTGTATCCCGAAAAAAAATTATTTCGATTCACTCTAGACGTACCAAAGTTTGCAACAGTTTCTGACTACAGCTTAAACTTTCGGGCTCCAAAAAAAAATATTTTTCTTTCAGATTATAGTTATAATTTCAGAAGAATAGATTGCTCAGAAATTTTTACTTTTTACTAAATTGAATAATATAAAATTCTACCTCGAATCCTGAAACACAAAATTTCACTTAACAAGTAGGTCATGACTGGTAGTAAAATAAGTATAGGTTATCCTATATTCGATTAATCTATTTAACCTTTATAGGTTAACCTATTTCACTGAAATTTACATTTATGTAAACAAAAAAAGGACTAAAGGTAATGGAATTTCTATTTATTATCATAATAGCACTTTTTTTCACAATAGAGCTATTTTGTTATTTCTTCATGTCTTTTTCAAATTTTGACCTTAACCTTGTATGAGACATACACAAAGATTCATAATTAAGTGTTTCATTATACGTTTCATAAAATGTTTAAACATAAGTTGTAGTAAATTTAATTCGGTACTTGTATGTTATACTCACACCACTATAAAAAAATTGTTTTTCTTTATATTTATATCCACACCTGTCAAATAAAACAATGACAATCAGCAGATTGACTGACAGTAAAATAAAATACAATGGCATGAGAGGCATGAAGAAGAACAGTAGCCAGCGGTAGCTCTCCCTTGGCTTGATTCAATTCACTATGGTAACAAATCCCTCATCTACGTTCTTTTTAACCTCCTCCTAGTGTTCTCTGGCATGAGAGTAGTGGCCATTTGTTCAATCAATGGGTTTGGGTGTCCATGTAGTTTTTCTTGAAAGCGTTTGTAGTATGTTCGTATGTGTTCGTCAACCGTTGGTATTTTTAGTCAGTATGTAGAGTTTTGTTATTGACATACCAGAGTGCTTTTGTGACAAGTCTGAGTACTTTTGATTGGAAGGTTTGTAGTCGTTTTCTGTGAGTCTGTTTAGCGATGCCATAAATTTGTAATGCATGTGTCCAAACTGGATTTAGTAAGTAAGTGTAGGAGTTTAATTTTTATCTTGTTCCTAATTTGGAGTTTTTCCTGAATAGAGAATACATTAAGTTAAGTTTAAGATTCAGTGATTGGCGTTTTTTCTTGATATGAGGACCCATGTCAATCTCCTATCGAATGTTAGTCCAAGGTATTGTACTTTATCCGTCTGCGGGATGGGTGAGTTGTTAAGGTTTTAGTTCTATTCCATTATCCTTAATTGATTCACCATTATACTTAAAATGCAGGGCTTGTTTAATGTTGCCATATTTTCTCTTCATGAATTTTATAGCTTCTTTGTTGCAGGTCTTATGCTTAGTCTTTTTAAAAGACTCCTGTTTATGAAAGACACATTTTTACATTATATTAATTTTAATTCTACTTAATTGTCAAATATAATTTTATTTCTTTTCTAAGATAAAAGTATATTTTAATAAACAAATAATATATTTTCATCATTCCAATCAATATTATACTGATGAATATTTGCTAAACGTATCTAACATTTTTCTTGTATTTAGATTGCACTCTCATAAAAATAAAAAAAATTATAATTTAAAATAAAAGAAAGAAAACTCTCTTGTTCTAATTAAATGTAACCATATTTACCTAACTCACAACCAGCTCATTCTCTACTGAATAAAATATTGGCTTGTACTTCAACAAATCAACAACAAGGGGAGGGCATGTTTCACGTCGAAGAGTAAAAGTGATGTGCTGTGACTTTTCGTGGTTCAGTCTAATTTTCCATAGACGGCACCACTCATTCAACTTTTGTAAGTAATGTTGTAAGTTTAGTGAGGCATGTGTGGCGTCTTGATGTTTAGTGATTAAGGCAGTGTCGTCAGCGTAGGTTGCTATCAGTATGTCAGGACTTTGTGGAATATCATGTGTATATGTTATGTACAATAGCGGTGCAAGTATTGATCCCTGAGGCACACCAGCTAAGATCGGTCGTATTGAAGATAACTCAGAGCCCTGCCGGACTGAAAAAAATCTGCCTGCACGAAATGATTGAAGAATTAAATAATAAGTATGTGATAGTACAGTCTTGAGCTTAAAGAGAAGCCCCTTGTGCCAGACCTTGTCGAACGCTTGAGCGACATCCAGAAACACTCCAGTTGCATATAACTTTTGCTCTAGTGCTGTCGAAATGTAGTCAGTTACTCTGTGTAATTGTTGTGTTGTCGAGTGCGATTTTCGAAAACCGAATTGATGGTGAGGAATTATATTTTTGTCAGTCAAGTAGCTTTAATAATCGAGGATAAAGAAATTTTTCAAAAATTTCAGAACAAATAGGGAGTAAACTTATAGGTCTGTACGAGGAAGCGTTACTAATTTCTCTATCTTGTTTTTTAATCATCGTAAGAATAGAATATTTCCACTGTATAGGGAATTTCGTAGTTCGAAGTATAGAGTTGTAGATTGTCGTTAGAAACACTAGAGATTTCCTAGGAATTTGCTGGAGCACCTCAGCATTTATTAAGTCATAGCCCGGGGCTTCACTATAAAATTTAATGTTATATATTAAATAAATAAAACACAGATGTTTATAACAACAAAAAAGGTTTAATTATTGTTTATATCTAACCAAAACTCTTTTAAGATGTGGCTGTATGGAATATACCAATGCCACCCCTAATGGGGAAAAAAAACCAAATCTCTAATATCTTATAAAATTTCCGTTAGTGCGTCCCTGCCTTGAAGTTGGGTACGCCACATAAACTCTGCAAGATAAGAACTTAAGAAATTTCTATTTGTCCCTCTTCGTTCCATTATTTATGTTTCATTGTATTTACTTGATGCATTCTATAGTAGAATCGAAAATTTCAATAAATAACTTTAAAAAAATAATAAAATGCACCTCCAATTGTTTTCTCAAGATGTAGTTCAGAAATGGGGATTTTGACAGAAAATATATGAAAACAAAAACTAGATTTACTATAGAAATATAAATCATGACAATTAACCGCCAGGGTTTCCCTTAGATTGGAAGATGTCGGTACAGGTTATGTTGGCAAGATAAGGTTGCTATGGCAACTCTTGAAGCGGGTCTCGCGCAGTCGTGATGCCCAAGGTCACAACCTACACCCAACTCGAGCCTTGATCCCAGTTGAGTTCAGTACCGCCTTAGCAATTGACAAGGTAAGTTGTATCAAAATTAATCTCTAAATTCAGTGCCGAAAAATACGGTCGCCTGAAACTAAGTTAGCTTCTGTTCGTTAACACGTAGTTTGTTTTAACAACCTCGACTTACACAAGTCGACCTACCTTGTTATTCCCCTAATAATTACAATTAATGCACATGTATCATTCAATTTCATTCACAAGACTTATCGCTTAGATTAAGAGTTAGTGCTGATTAGATTATCTTTCAAACGAGAATCAGGAATGTGTCCATGGTTACCAAATAATCTAACAAATGCGTACTGATTTTTATAAGAAACAAAAACAAATCAACTAAGCTCAAGATCGCCGGTTCGTAACCCGGCAGATGGGCTTAGGATTCTTTAAAGGGAATAAAAAAATCCTTGGTTATGCCGTCCTTCAGAAGGAACGTAAAAGGAGGTCCTGTACGATGTCAAGTACTCGTTAAAAATCCATTTCCTAATTAAACCTGGATATGCAAAATTTAAAGCTCCCACTGCAGCATCGTCCGATTAGCCATAGCAGGAAAAAAGTTACGTTTAATCAACTAACAACTACAAATCTACTAAGTCAGGAAAGAATTGAACGGTTAAATAATGACGTAAATACAACGAAAATATGAAAAAAAAATAATAGAAAAACCTAAGTATGCAAATAATACTGTAAATCCTAAGAAAAAAATAATACTTAAAAAACCTAAAAATAAAAATAATAATGATGAAATGGTTGGTAATCCTGAGAAATCTTAAAAATGGTCAGGGGTGTAGTAAAAAAAAAAAAAGTACAACTTAGTTTATTTGTCCCAACGTTTTGGGCTAATTTTAGGCAATCATCTAGGATGAGAAAAAAACAAAACAGAATTACAATATCAATAGTCCTGTACCAAAGAAAATATAGAGATAAATTATAGGAACTTCTAATCACCCTTATCATTTACGATAAGAAATTTTAGGAACATTCTTTCATTCTTAACATTTGTGATAAGAAATGATAGGAAGCTCCTATCGTTCGTGATAAGAAATGATAGGAAATTCCTATCATTCGTGATAAGAAATGATAGGAAGTTCCTATCATTCTTATCATTTCTTTATATCTAAATTGCTATATTTTCTTTGGAATTGCACTGTTGATATTTTATTTTTTTTATTCCCAGCCCTGATGTCTTAAAAATTAGTTCAAAACGTTGGCACTAATAAAATAAGTTGTACTTTTTTTTTTTATTTATTGACTACACCCCTGACCATTTTTAAGATTTCTCATGATTACCTACTATTTCATCATCATTATTATTACTTTTATTTAGTAAGTTGTACATATTTTTGTAAAATGTATTGACTGCATCTCGTGACTTTTTTAAACATTAAAAAAAATACTATAAAAGCCTGAAAATTCTGAAGGTTATACTGCCAATTTATTTTATAAGGTTATATGCCAATTTATACATTTGTAAAATGTAGGAATTAAAATTATCTTTTTCAACATTAGTACTCATCTATATAGTTTCAGTTAGAAAAGAAATGGGAGAAGAGCAAGAAGCAGTTGGAAGTGGGGGATGGAACTAATATTGGGTGATTGGAGAATTTTCAGTTGATTACTTTGTATTGAACCCTTGTAATCTTAGTATTATCTACAACTTAGTATATAAATTAGGTGCTTATATTAGAAACTAATTTAATTATTCCTGGCAGTACTTCTATTATTATTCTATTATCTTACGCCCCAAGATTTTATTGGACTGTATCTTCTATAATGCCAATTCTCAAATGATCATAAAGTCTTCTCATAAGACATACTACATAAATTCTCTCTTTGGCATTTCCGGCAAAAAGATATCGGTAGGTAATACCCTAGCAAAGATGTTTTAAGTGAACTTATAAGTATGTCCTGATGATTTTTCCGTTGCATTATAATTTGATTTTTTTTTCTCACAGAATGGCCTAAGCGACCACACGAATATCATTATTTTCACACCCCTTCGCTCCTTCCTTCTTTCTTCCCACCTATTCCTCATTCTTTCCTTCATTCCTCGGTCCACGCTACTCCTTTTCTCGCATCTCTCTTTCCCACAAGGACCTTAATTTCTTTTAGTCTTTTCCCATAGTCATCCCTATCGAGACAGTCTTGGTCTGTTATTTTCAGTCTCTCAGTTTCTTCCTTCATCTGTTTGATGTACTCCCCAGCACTCGTTGTATCCTCTAATTTTATAGAAGATTTCTCTATTTAATCTCTTTGGGTGCATCCTCACCATATGTCTGTAGAACCTTAATCTTCTTATTCTTATGTCCGTTTCCAAATTATTTACTTCTTTCTATAATTCCTTAATAGGTCTCAACATATAGCCCCCTTTTTCTTCTTTGTTCATTTTTATTAAAAGTAATGAAAAAAAAAAAAAAATACAAATGAGCATAATAAAGATCATAATAATTTCATTCTATGAGAATAATTTCAAGTTACATCTTCTACCACATTAATCAAACTTTTTATAGTAATTGTTGTTTGTGAAATATTTAATAAAATCAGTATAATAATTTCATATTTTTAAACATCTAATAATTATGTTTCAGTAATGGAAAAAGAATTGTTTGAGGTAGTCCTTAAAAATGTTGCAAGAGAATCCAAAATAAAGCGCATAATTGACATGAAATGGGAACCAGCTCTGCCAAAAGGAGAAAATTTCACTTCCAACATTCTTCGACTAACGCTTAACGCAGTATTCGGAAACGGAAGAGTCGGAAAAAAGAGTTTCATTGCCAAAAAGGAGATCACCGGGGATGCTGTCGGTCAACTCATCAAAGATTATGATGTTTTCAAAGAAGAAGCTTCAGTATGTTTCTGTATTTAATTTAATTAGAAGTTTATGAGTTCAATAAATGTTTCTGAAAACTTAAACTATCGTGTAAAGATTGAAAAATAATTTTACTATTTTATTTTTATAATGGTTGCACCTTGGACTAATAAAAATACAACCATAATTATATTAACTTCTATGAAAGTGCTCATTTCAGAAATTACAAATTTGATTAGAGACAAAAATTCCATTAAATTGATCATTAATAAAAGAAAAAAAGCTTTATGGTTTTACATACATGACTCATGGGCTTTAATAACAAATAAGGAATTGAACAGTAACCATAAATAATTTTTTAATAAAAAAAGGGTCAACATTATATATTGTATATAATTTGTGGTAAATTTTTTTAACTATCATTCTGTACAATGATATGAGGTGTTTGGTTTTAAAATCAGGTATATCCATTTTTTCCAATTTTTTTTTTTAAATTATTGTTTATTAGTTCTAAATTTCAGAAATGATATATTAGATGTTTGTTTCAAATCCGCCTAGATCCTTCAAAAATCACTACCAAAAGATTCCATTTCCTATCAAAAGTGGTTATATCAATTACATTAAACATGAAAAATTAAAACTATCTATATATATTGTTTAATTATATTGATTAAAGTTATTTGTTTTTAAAATGTCTATTTTATTGATTTTTATCAACCATAAACTAACCAGATATCGATATTTTCTGATCAAGATATATTCAACATATTTTTTTAATATTAAACGAGATTTAAAATAAGAGATCATAAAAAATTGTCAGTTATTATTGCTTAAAGTGGATTGTTACCAAAATAATAAAAACAATTTGTTAAATTGATTATTTTTTAAAGTTAAATCTTTTTTGATCAGTACTGACAAATATTTGAAAATGGATGTAACCGGTGTTGAAACCAAACGCCTCATATAATATTTATAAAATTATTTTTATATTACTATGTAATTTTATGACAATATTTTAATAAATTATTTATTAAAATAAGTGTGGTCAATGAATTTATACAAATAAGTAAAATTTATCTATTTATGGCAAATTTTTAGCCAATCATCATGGCAGAGGAATGTAAAGTCTAGGGGCAACTACTTGTTCATTATTTATTATAATATGCCTTATCTTTTATCACTTCTTTTTATGTATCACAATGTATAGTATTTAACAAGTTTTTTACTGCTTAGTTGCTTATCATTCCTAAAAGTTCTCGTCATAGATCTCGGTCAAGCCAGTCTTCTTCTCTAAGGCCCCTCGCTGCCAAGCTCTCCTCCAAAAATATAACATTGTTATATTATTATTTGAACGTGGAAGCAGGGTAGCTCGGTGGTAGAGCGCTGAGTAGCCTTGCCGAAGGTGTTCTAATCTGGCCATGGCAAATTAACTATTTACTTAGTCTGCAATGTATTTTTATAGTTCTGTTATTTTGTCTGTTTTTCTTTCTTAGCCCTGAAGATGACCCACAAAGTGGGTCGAAACGTCGGCACATAATTAAATAAGTAACCACTTATTTAGTGTTTTTATTTGACTGCACCCCCAACTATTTTCTTCCTTACATATATTTATATAATCAGTTAGCAGCAATCCATGAAATAGTACAGTTTCTGCCTCGTAATGAACCCAAGACCCTTCATAGGTTGTAGTGGCACAGGTTTTTTTTTAATAGATAATAATAATGATAACAGCATTTATACATTTTTTCAAAATAGGAAAATTAACAAAGCACATAGCTAAAGGTTCTGTGAGAATAGATCCGTAACAAATCCACGTTGATTAGGATATCATACACTACATATATTTCGAGAAGCAGACAAGAAATTTAAAGGTTTTCAGGAAGAACGAACCAATAAAATATCTGGACCAAATGATCAGAGAAGAGGGTAAGAGTTCAATCTAAACAAATAAAGGATCTCAGGTTCAGTATGTGGTAGAGACTGTACTGTTTCTAAGACAACACAACCACTGGCTTTTCCCCCCCAATTAAGGGTACCCACTTTATAGAAGTTGGTTAAGCCCCAAGAGGGTCTCCAGATCCCGCAGGTCCCATTCCCGGCTGTTAACAGATTAAATAATTTATCTGCCACAGCTGGAGTTGAACCTGGGACATTCTTTACACTCTATCACTGAGCTACGTGTTACATAATTGTTCTTCTTAGCCGTTATTATAGCCTAAATCTTAGGCTTATTAGAGTGACAATAAAATAATTTTTCTTATTTGTTGGCTTCAGTATTGATCACACTCATAGTCAAGCTTATGATAAATATATTTTTATTGTCGACTGTCCTATCAAAAACTTATTCTGTAAATATTCATTGTGAAACATAGAGTAGGAAGCTGTAATTGTTTATTTCACAACTTGACGTTTTAGGTCTACATTGACATATTCAGAGAAATGAACTATTTGATGGAAGAATTCGAGGATACCGAAGGACCTCTTTGGTGCGAATTAATTTACTTCAATCGTGCTGATGGAATTATAATTCTGGAAGACTTAAAGGTTTGTATTAAATAAAAACTAAATAATACCTATTAACTGTTTTTGGATTACTTCTATCAAATGTTTTCTAGGCCTTAGGATTCAGCACCGTCAAACGGACAGAACTACAGGACCTAGACCATGCACGGTTAGCATTGTGGAGCCTTGGGAGGTACCATGCAATGGGCAAGGTTTTAGAACAGAGAGGCCATGTTTCGAAAGATTATTTACCATTTTTACTATTTAACGAGCCTTACATTAGGATATTTATTTATGGTGGAGTAAAAGCACTCATCGAGGGAATGCGAGCAAGCTGGGGAGAAGAATGGTAAGCGGTATTACTTTTAATTATGAAAATATTGCTATCCTGAAAAATTCCAAGTTTTTAACAGAAATGCATGATTTAAATCCATGACTCCAAGCAATAAAGTTGTGTGTTTATGTATCTATCTCAAGAACGAAAATTTGTTAGAAAACTCCAATTTTATAGTTAAAGCTAATTTATGGCTATTATTAGATTGACTATTATTGATATAGACTAGCATATCAAATTTAAAATTAATTCTTTTAAATAAAATTAAAATTGAATCTTTTAAATAGCTAAAAAAAATCTTCGATAGATGATTTTTAGTACAATTCCAATACTTCTATCTGTTGGGAGGTAATACAAATAATAATTTAGTTAATATTCAAGAGCAAAATCTCAAAAGAGATATAAAATACATTTCTTGACATTAGTGGAAAAAATCCAACCAAAAAGGCTTAAGTCTCTTAACAAAGAAAGAAACAAAAATAAGACAGAAAAAGAATAATAGCAAAGGAAAAAACAACAAAAACAAATAAAGCATATTTTAGCCTCTAAATGGAGCAAGAGACAAACCAGAGGTAACATCCTACCACCACCAAGGCCTAAATGCTACAACTGAAACCCTGTAGAGACTTAAGGTTTTCTTTTTTCCACAAATAATGCCTTAAAATAAGTTAAGTTTTCAACTAAAATATCACTTCCAGTTTATCAATCATATCTAGAATTTGATATCCTTATTTCATTGATATAAAGTTTAAATAAAGAATTTATAAATAATTTGTTCTTTACAAGAAGGTTTAATTTTTTACAATTTATCTCTCCCCGTTATGAGGGAACCAAAAATTGGGGTTAAAAACTAAATTTTTACATTGATAATTTCAAATTTTTGCTGCTAACCATATATTTTTACTAATGCTACAGACACTAAGTATTGGTGGCGTTTGTGATATGTGTACTAGAAGATTGGTCATAATGTTTAAAATATGGCTTTTATAATTTTTTTATTTATATATATTCATTACATATTTTTGTTGAAACAAGTATCAATTATGTCTCATTAAAATAATTTTAAAAAAATTATTACAGGGCTGAAATAACCGACAAGCTGGCTCAACTGTCCTGCGAGGAAATAACAAAAAGAATACAAGACAACGGCAACTTTGATGATAACACTTTCAAATGCCTCAGCCATGGAGATTGTTGGAGCAACAACATGATGTTCAAACACAATTGGGAAGGAAAACCCATCGAAATAAGGTTACAACTATATCGTAATTATTTAAAGTATTAAAATATATCATAACCATATAACTACAGCCCCGGTGAATAAGTGGTTAAATCTATTTTTTTCCAATATGAGTTTCTTGTACTTAAGTAAGTGGAATCGAGTTATTTTTGTACTAAATAAGGGCCTAAGTAAAGTATAACCTTGAAAAGGAGTTATTGTTTATATTACAACTCCATTTCAAGCCAAAAACTACCAGAATGATACAATTCCAGTTATCTGAAAACATTTAATTCTCTCTACAAAATCCGACTGAACCACTTATTCACCGGGGCTGTAGATATATATAGAATTAAAAAAAAAACTACAATTCAGTAATGGAACTTAAAATAAATGTAAAAATTAACAACAGTGATCATTTATTGGGTCGTTTCAGATGAAACGTCTATTTTAATAGGGTGTTGTGACAACTGAAAGATTTACCATTGTTTTGAGAAATATTTAGCTGGTGACACAGATTAATTTATAACTAAATAATTAATTAATTTCTCCTGTATACCCAGAGGTGGAACAATCACTTCCACATCGTACTGCATGGATATTGACATAAGTTATATAATATAATGCATAACATATATAATATTATAACATATAATGCAACAAAAACTTATCAAAAGCAACTTCCATTGTTAATTGGCAGTGATCTATTCTCTTTCACAACAGAAAGAAGAAACTAAACAAGATGGGCTACAAAGTCCTCCCACACCTACTTTATTCACCAGATTTATCTCCAACAAAGTTCCATCTGGGAGCGGAGTGGCTCAGTGGTAGACCACTGAGTTACCATGCCGGAAATCCTGGTTCAAATCCCGCTGAAGGCAGTACTTTTATTTAGTCTGTTTGCTGCGGTAGATGGATCATGTAGGATCTAGGACCTCCTGGGGCCCACCCAGGCTCTATAATATATCATAAAAATAGGGTATTCAAAATAAGGGGGGGGGGAAATCTGACAGTTGAGCGTGACCTAGGACAATTCACCTCCTTGCAGAACTGTTGTCCAAGAAACAGTACAGTCTCTACCATATATTGAACCCCAGAGCCTTCATAGGTTTTAATTCCACATGTTTTTACATTAAAAATTTTATAAAATCCTTGGTTATACTTTGATTCAGAAATGAGGTAAAATGCGGTTTCAGGTACTCATTAAAGATTTTAATTATACCCAGATAGGCAAAATTTAGGACTCCCACTCAATGGCATCATGTGATTAGCCGTTGCAGCATAAAGTGACATTAAATTACTAAACAAACCTCATTTATTTTTTAAAGAGGATTATTTGTGATTTAACTAAATCCTGCAATCATTCTTGTAGCATATAACTGGCCCGACTAGATATCTTGCTATAAAATTTTTTTTTTAAAGTCATTTATTCAGCTATGTTTTACATTCTAATTTCATAACTGTCAGTCACAATTTAAAATCTGAATCTAAGGCTAGATTTAATTTTTTCAATTGTGTTATATTAATTCTTCGGAAACATTTTATTTTACACTTGTCAAACAAACTATTCCTTTTATAACAGGGTAAGAACAGAATAATAAAATGAAATAATAATTATATACTAATATATTAAATTATTAAGGCTTAAATGTAATAGATAAATTTAATTCTGAAGGAGACTAAAGTCAAAAACTTTATTTAATTATTTATCAAACATATTTCTCATCAAGATTATAAAATAATAAAAATTAAAAAATTAAAGGTTAGAAAATAATTGATTTCATTTCTTTATTACAGGTTTATAGACTTCCAGTTCCCCCACTACAACTCACCTTGCATAGACGCCATCTTCTTTATATACTCAAGCATCCAACCTAAGCTTCGACGTGAAAATATCAAAAGTTTATTTCGACTTTACCATGAATCTCTAAGCAGTAACCTAAAAAGATTTGACTACAAAGGAACTATACCAAGTCTGAAAGACATAGAAGATGCTATGGAACGTCTGACATTTTTCGCATTGAGCTTTTTCGTAGGATTTTTCCCGATAATGTACACTGAATTGGACAATGCAATAGATTTTGATAAACTCATCGAATCTAAAGGCGAAGAAGGATATAATATAAGTATATTCGGTGAAGACGGGCTAATAGAAAAGTTTGGAGAGGATGTCAAGGATCTTGTAAAATTACAGGAGCGGTGACCATGAAATTATAAGATGTTTACATTTTCATTTTTATAAAAATAATATTCTGAAATATCACAGCAAGGGATTCACGAAGGGAAAAATATCTGAAGTTTGAAACGATTAAATAAAAAAATTCATCCTGAATCAAATTGATTTAGCATATACAGCATCAGTAATTAACAAATTAAAATTTTATAACATTACAGAATACAGCAAAATATATACAAAATAATTCACATATTTAGCAAAAAATTATTCCATCAGGATTCAGAAATAGTAAAAATGGATATTTCCTATGAAAATTTTCAGTATTATAAGACTTCCTTTATTGCGTACAAAGAAGTAATTAATTTTAAAATATACCCTGTATTTAATTATCTAAAAATTAAGTTACTTTTATTATGTTTATATTTTAACCGAATAAATAAATAATGTAATGTATCTATTAAATTTTAAAACTAAAATTTTTTAAATTGTTGTAAAAAAATACATTATTTATCATTGATACAAAATAAATTATTTTTATAATTTAAATAAAATTTAATGGAAGTAAGCTTTTTTTATTTTATTTTAAATTTACAGCTTAATAATACATAATATTAAATAATACAAGTATATATTATGAATAATATACAATGGCAAGTAGAGAAACTAGCCACTGGTAGAACTCAAACAATAGATTTAAGTTAACTCTTTCAATACAAAGAGCTTTATGTTAAGGGAGCAGGTTTCAGTGCCTGTCATATAGCACCCGTCTTATTACCTTTAAACCGATATAGTGGGGCCTATACTTGTAGTATTTGCTACAAACCTTTCGACAGACCCTCAGTTAGGTTTTCACCGCCGAGATTAATTGCCTATTACTGGTTACTGATTTTCTAAGAGCTTCTGTTGATTCATACTTCTGAAGTCAAGTTTAGCCTCTAAATTATAAATGTATATTCAATGTCCAACTGAAATGTAGATAATTGTAACTTTCAATCTGCTTAATATAGGAATCTTGATTTAAATAAATTAAAAAATCATGTAATAGGTTTTTTTTAATTTTTATTTTTTTAGTATTCATTTTTCTTTTGGTATTGCAAATCGTACCACAAGCCTGTCCTTAATATTTTTCAAACGGATGGTAGAAAAAAGAAAAGCCCTGCATCAAAACCGTTAGGGATTTCAGAGAGTACCCTCTGTCAACCTAACAAGGAACCAACCTGCATTTTACAAATTACGTAACCACTCAATTAATTGTAGCAAAGCAGTACTTAACATTTTATCAGATACCATTCATTAGACGGGTACCAGGTAGAGACTCAGATATTATTTAAGAAATCAAAGTTTAATTTGGTCCTTATTTTATGTTAAAAAAAGTACACATTTTTCACTGAGCAGCGACTCCTATTGGCCCTGAAGATGACCTACAAAGTAGGTCGAAACGTAGGCACAATTAAAAAATAAGTTTTCACTTATTTGTGTGTATATTTTGACTGCACCCCCCAAGAATTTCCATCCTCTATTTTATTAATATAAATTAAATAATTACTTTTATTAATTATAAATTTAAGAAAATGGAAAGTGTTACCTAGTTTGATGGGAAAGAACATGTACACAAAAACATAGATGAGGACAACCTAAAATATGGTGTTGGAGCTTATATACGAAAATAATATCACAAATATAGTAATACTTATTGTAGTTAATTAAGTTCTTGATAAATGATATTATAAAACTTCACTTTGAAAGTTTTTCTATCATCAGAATAAGGCCGAATTAATTGAAGTAAATGATTATTCAGAGTTTTAACAGTGTAACATTATTCTTGACTTAAGAACGTCAGTGGTTAAAACGTAAACTTGACAATGCCTCAAATTAAACATAAAATAAAATTGATTAAACCTTAACGCGAACTAATAATTTTGTATTTAAAAAATTATGTTTTATGATTCAAATTGTTTTTTCTTTATTGAAGTTTCCTTATAATCAAAAATTACATCAGGTCATTCAACAAGTATAACTTATTTACCTTTCTCTGTAATGTTAAATTAAACCAAATTTAGTAAAATATCATTCCTGTTTTGAGAGATAATTTTGTTTTATCAACAGAAAAATAAGAATAAAGTTTATTAATTTTGGAAAGATTTAGTTGAATTTATAAAATAAAAATACACGACTTGCCTCGCAACACTGGTTAGCAGCGCTCCTGGTGTTGACCAAGTGCACTAGTCTTCAAAACAAGCTGTGTGGTGCGCTCTGTTTTCATTTTGTATTTGTTTGATCAAAATGGCGAGTTGGACGTTGGAGCAGGTTTTAAAACTGATTGAATTAATCAAAGAAAAGACTTGTTTATGGGATTGGAGACACCCATGGTATAAATCGCGTGTTGCAAGAGAAGATGTTTTAAAAGAATGTCTTGATGGGATACAATCTGTAAGGTTAGTAAACTTAAATAGCTGTTTATTCTTTACTGAAATAAGTTTTTCAAATTAAAAAAAAGTTCAGCAGTTAAAAAAAATAAAATTGATTCAGATTTCTTTCTGGTAGTTGAGTAGTTGCAAATGTTTTGTATTATATTGCTGTTTCAAAAAGGTACTTGTGTATATTATGTACGCCCGAAATAGGCCAACGTTCTACGCATGCCCAAGTAGTTACATTTCTAACAGTTACCTTGGATAACCTTACATTTTTGATAGACATTATTGTTTGTTTACTAGTGAGTTCGAGAGTTGTAGTATCTTCATTTTTGTTTCTTGCTTGTTTGTTGTTTGTTTGGTGATTCATTGTACACTTTTTGTTGTTTGGTGATTTATAATTATACGACAATGCTTTCTTATCGTATGTTTCTAAATAATTATTTTAATTTTAAATTGTTTTTATATTCCATTATTTATTTATGTTATTATTTTCCACCCAAATCCGATTGAAAAGTATGTTTATAAATAATTATTTTAATTTTAAATTGTTTATATATTCCATTATTTATTTATGTCATTATTATATTTATTTACATTATATACTTCATTATTTTATTATATGTTATATATCCAATTAAATTATTATTACTTGGATTTATTTATTTCCATTATTATTACATTCCATGTTGTTTTGGGCAAGAAGAATCTAAGTTTGGCCGAGATCAGGCCCCTTCGGATATTTTGAAGAGAAAAGATTTGACCCCAGCCCCGCCGCAGGCCTTTCCTCTTCAAAATATCCGAAGGGACCTGATCTCGGCCAAACTTAGATCCCAATAAAAATATTTGAAAAAGTTATCCAAGGTAACTGTTATAAATTGTAACTCCTTGGGCATGCGTAGAACATTGGCCTATTTCGGGCGTGCATTATATACACAAGTACCTTCAAAAATTGTACAGCTCATTGATGATTGATAAATTTTCATTAAAATACTATAGGTGCTATTTACGTTTATTTTTACTGAATTGAATATAAAATTGTTTTCTTGTACATTTTAAATTCATTGGTAGATCTTACTCAGCCAAAATGTATTTAAATAAAATTTGTATACCTACTTCTATTATAAAATTAACAAGAGAGGGATCACTAATCGGGTTTTAATTAGTATCAGTCGTGATGAACTTCATAACTTCTTCCACTTTAGTGAACTTTATCCTAGAGGATAATTTTGTTATTATTATTAAAAATGTAGTTGGTAGATTTAGAAAAAATTTTAATAGGTTTAGAAAGCAAAATACATGTATGATATAACAACACTGTTAATTTTATTTTATGTAATGTCACTTCATGTTACTATGACTTATTGAATGATGATATATTGGGAGTACTAGATTTTGCTTATCAAGGCATAATTAGGATAGGATAGATAATTAGGATCTTTCACGAATACCTGACACCTCACGGGTTACAGACTACCATTGTGCGTTTTTTCCGAAGTATGGCATAAGCAAGTATTTTGTACTCCCTTCGAAAAATCTGAAGATCTCCTGCGGGGCTGCGGAGCTGCATCTTTTGGCAGAGGAGGTTGTCACGCTAACCACCTCACCTGCTGTGGTATCTAAAGGGCCTCTGATTAATGAACTCATGACATACCATTCGAACTTAGTTGTCATGTTACTGATGGTAAATTTGTGTTGCTGAAGGTTTTTTTTTATACTGTTGGATTATAATTGATTCTAAAGCACTTTGTAGCCTATTCAGATTAATCTATTTTCACGTCTACACCTTCATGCATTAGGATTACTGTTTTATTTAGATTATTTTGTTTAGGCCAAATACTTCCATTGATGATATAAAGAAAAAATGGAGTGCAATAAGGCAAACTTATTTGGTGGAAAGGAAGAAGGCGCGATATATCATGAAAAATAGGGTTGGGACGGACATGGTAACATATTTTAATTCATTTTAATTGTTATCGTTGTATTGATGTGATTTTATTTTCATTACCTTTTTTTTTCAGATTTACACACCATCTCTCTATTATTATAAGGAGATGTGGTTTTTAGATGACTCTTTAGATGCACGAGATTCTGATTCAACTCATAACTCCAGAGAAGATACAGATTTGAATGAAGGGAGAAATGTAGTTAGCCCTGAATGGGGCCTTGTAAGGGAAGAGCCTGGTTTTAGCCCTGAAGGAAGTAATACGGTTAAGGAAATAATTGATCTTAGTCCTGAAGAAAATATTGTGAAGGAAGAGTGTGATCTTAGCCCTGAAAGTAGTCCTGTAAAGGAAGTGAATCCCCTCAGTCCTGTAAGTAATCTTGTAAAGGAAGTGACTGTTCTTAGGCCTGAAAGGAGTTATGCAAAGGAAGTGAATGGTCTTAAGCCTGATAAGAATCTTGCAAAGGAAGTGATTGTTCTTCGACCTGAAAGTAGCTACGAACAGGAAATAACTCTTCTCAGGCCTGAAAGGAGTTATGCAAAGGAAGTGAATCCCCTTAGTCCTGTAAGTAATCTTGCAAAGGAAGGGACTGTTCTTAGGTCTGAAAAGAGTTATGCAAAGGAAAAAAATGGCCATAAGCCTGATAAGAATCTTGCAAAGGAAGTGCTTGTTCTTAGTTCTCAAAGTAGCTATGAACAGGAAATAACTTTTCTTAGGCCTGAAAGGAGTTATGAAAAGGAAGTAACTATTATTAGGCCTGACAGAAGGCAAGCAAAGGAAGTAACTGAACTTAGGCCTGTAAGGAATCCATCAAAGGAAGTTACTAGACTAAGCCCTGAAAGGAATCTTACAAAAGAAGTAACTGATATTAAGGCTGGAAGAAGTTATGAAAAGGAAGTAACTGTTCTAAGGCCTGAAAGAAGTTATGAAAAGGAAGTAACTGTTCTAATGCCTGAAAGGAATTTTGATAAGGAAGTAACTGATATTAGGCCTGGAAGAAGTTATGAGAAGGAAGTAACTGATATTAGGCCTGGAAGAAGTTATGAGAAGGAAGTAACTGATATTAGGCCTGGAAGAAGTTATGAAAAGGAAGAAACTGTTCTAAAGCCTGAAAGGAGTTATGAAAAGGAAATGGCTAGACTTAGTCCTGAAAGGAATCTAGCAAAAGTAGTTACTAATCTAAGATCTGATAGGAGTCTTATAAAAGAAGTAACTGCTCTTAGCCCTGAAAAAAATCATGCAAAGGATGTTACTGGGCTTAGGACTGAAGGGAATGTTATGAAGGAAGTGATTCGTGTTAGACCTGAAGGAAGTCTTATAAATAAAAAGAACGGTTTTGCATCAAGTGAGCAAACTCCATGCTGTTCAAAGGAAATTTCGCAAAGTAGGAAAAAAAAGAAACTTGACCATGGTGATACAGAATGTATCAACAACATCCGTGATGCCCTTCTAGACATTTCTTCCGTAAGTAGAACTGTTCTCATATGCATTAACAATTTAAAGAGGAATTATATAACTTTATTTTTGTTTTAGTCTTTGCAGTCACCCAATTCAACGGAGCAAGTGGCACATGGAGAAGACTGCGAAGATAGGTACGCTAAAACCGTTGCTGACAGACTAAGAACCTTTTCAGTGAGAAATAGAGTTATCGCCAAAAAGAATATTGATGACCTGTTATTCCAAATGTACATGGAACAAGAAAGGGTTTAAATTTCTCTATGACTTGGCAATTTTAGATAACATTTTATTTATGAATAATATTTTTACATACAGGATTAGTGTTTTGTATTATAGAATTGTATTTATTTTTTTATATATAGATGATAATTTTTTATATGTCCTTTACACAGGATTAGTGTTTTGTATAAAATAATTCTTGTTTATTTTTTATTTATCACTGTAAAGATCTAGTCTGTTACCAAAAAATATTAGTAAAACATCTTTCATATTTTTGCATTTTATTTTTTAAATAAATCAATATTTATATATTAGAAATCAACGCCATACATATTTGTAGAAAATTTGAATAACTATTTAAAAAAATTATTCTTATAATTCTTCACTCTGCAAACACCACTCAAGGTTGCTTTGAAAACTTTAAACTTTATTTCTGCATGTTCTTAATCTTATTGGGCACTTTTGTATTAGCTGGCCTGCAGAGACTGTTATCCTTCATTGTTTACAACCTGAACACTGATAACAGCTACTTTGCTACTCATATTAGTCAAATTAAAATTATTATGATGTGAACATGAAAATATAATATCCATTCCCTGACCTTTTTGACATAATTTAATCCTTGAAAGTATTTTCCAGTTTCTTAAGAATTGTCCAAAAGTGTCACTCTGTCAATTTTAAATAGTCAATAACAAATAACTAATCAACAATAAAAAATAACAAAGAAAATAAAAACAATTAACACTAGAAAACAATTTAATAACGCACACAGAAATAACTTAAATGAGACCTGTAATTTGTAGAGGTTACAGGAAATAACATATGATATGATAAGGAAGGTTTCATGTAGACCATCTAATATTCAAGTATTTCAAACTGCAAGCCTGTAAAAAAGTAATTCTTTTGCAATAGAATATAGTGGAAAAAATTGTAAATACTCGTGGCCACAGTGTATGTGTTATCTTGTCAAACAATATTGGTATGAAATTGCATTAAGTAGAATCATTTAATTTTCATAATATGATATTTAAACAGCAATTGACGATTGAGTTGAATTGAATAATTGTGAAGTAGACTGCATAACCTATCATTAGGCAGATAACTTTAAAATAGACATAATAGAATGCTTCAATGTTATTGAAAAAATTATCTTTATTATATTACTCTTTTTTAATTATTGGAGGTCTTTTGATTGTAACAATAAAAGAAAAAAAAAATCATACCTGTACAACCAATAAGTAGTAATGGGTAAATATGCTTTAATGATTGTAAAGGGAGGTGTGTAGGCTGAGGTAATGCTTAACTGCCAAGTTAATCAAGATTATAAATATAATTTAGTTCTATTTAGAACATACAAATTTAAAAAAAAAGTAATATGATTTATTTGGAAGGAACCAAATTATGAATGGTTATATTAAATACTATAAGAAGCTGAATGGTTTGCTAGTGAATTAAAGACTGTCATTGGTACTAAGGGATTGTTACCTAAATAAAATGATTAATGAAGAGTTAAGTCAAAAGACAAATAATTTTTAATAATCTAAAATATAATGACTTATTCATAAAAAACAAAATAACTTGAGAGGCGACCTATGGTCTAGTTGTTGGCATAACAAACTACTAAGCCCAAGATCGCGAGTTCGTAGCCTGGGAGGTGACCCTAGGTTTTTTTTTCAACGGAGTAAAAAATTCTTGGGGAGGGATGTCAAACGGGGATCCCGAGCCTATATGTCAGGTACTCGGTAAAAATCCCTATCCTAATTAAACCTGGATAGGCCAAATTTTGAGATCCCATCGTAGCCATTAGCCATAACAGCATAAAGTGGCGCTAAATGAACAAACAAAATAACACGAATCAGAACAGTTTAAAGTTTTAATTAAACTGCATACAAATAAACATTTTCACTCAGCAGACACCTATCAACAATAAATTAAGATACTTAGATGTTAGTATAGTTTTACTGAAAACAAAATAGATTTTCCTAAGATGGAAACAAAAATTGTAAATTATGTTGATAAATCATAACCAAAAATAATAATAATAAATATAAATTAATATATCTATACATATTATAAAACAAAGGCCTCGGCCGCGTTTGTTCCCGGTAAACTCAATAACTACTGCACGGATTTTCATGCGGTTTTCACCAATAGGCAGAGTGATTCACCTGGAAGGTTTAGGTATATAATTTGTCGAGGTTTTGTGTAAATGAGTTGGAATATCGATGGGTTACATCGAAGAATCTGCCTAATCCCATGCAATTATCTAACGTGTAAAATAATAAATTTGTATATAAAGAAATATTTGGTTTTGTTTTTATTTTTATAATTTCTATATAATAAAGTTAGAGATGGGAAGATAGAAAATCAAGACTCTAAAAGAAGCCTAACCAATGATATTCGCGTGGTCCTTGATAAAAAAAAAAAATTACGTAGTCATAATATGCCATATTACCTGAGCAAAGCTACCCCAGCTTATACCAGTCGCTTATACCAAATATAAATTGAAATATATAAAACCATAGACAAAATATCAGAAATAATAAAGAAAAGAAGTCTGATATTTTTCGGACATTTATGGAGAATGGATGACAACAGGCTGTCAAAACAGATCTTTAAGAATCTCTGGGAAAAGAAATTAACTACAGGCTGGATCTGAGAAATTAAAAAAGATTTTAGCTATGCACAACATCAAAGCAGAAGCAGCAGCACAGAGAGATCCCTTCATAAAGATAGTGTTAAACTTGGGATTACAGGGTAACAAGCAGTAGGAGAGCAGGTAAGAAATAGTCAGAAGAAAGAAAGAAGAGACATGGTGAAAGAATATTGGAGGAGAAGAAAGCAACAAATGAGAAGGAATTGAAGTTGGCGAAAACGGAGAGAAAGAGAAAAAAAAAATTAATAATTTGTTACTGCTTCTAATAAATAAATTATTAAAATCAGTAACAAGCTATTAATTACAAGAATCATCATCAGATTTGAAATACAGAAAAAAATAATTTTAAATACCTATAAACCTAGATAATAGTAAATGTATCAAACATAGCATTTATACACATATAACGTAAGAATAACATGGAACTATTTTGAATTGATAAATGAGAGTAGCAGCAAGAAAAGTTAAAATTAAGAAAAAAACAATAAAATGTGCTATTATTACAATCTGAAATACATAAACAGGAATGAAAAAATGTTTTTGAAACACAAGCATAATAATATTAATTTTGGGAATTGTTACAATAACAAATTAGAAAAATTATTTACCTATGAAGTAAAATAATACAAGCAAAAGTGCATAGGCATAATTTAGGCCAAACTTTGATAAATCTAGAAACCAGAATGAATTAACATAAATCAAATTTTGAAAATCTTCAGCCTTGGTGAATAAGTGGTTATATCGAATTTTCTCCAAAATCAGCTTCTTGTACTTATGGAAGTGAAGTTGTGATGTTTTCATTGTGAATTAATAAAAACACCATTTTCTAACAAAAAATATCCTTAATGGAGAGCCGAGGCCATGAAAATCTATCCGTATCCTATTTGAAGAAAAATTGAATTGAACTTAAATTATTTTTTTTTTTAATTACCAATTGTAACTAGTAAAACTTATTACATCATCCCATATACATGCATGCACAAATAAATTACATAACAAATCACTTTAAATTACATTATTTTTTTCTTATTCATAAATTTCATTCATTATGAAAATTTAAAAAAACATATTAAGTTATTGGTTAGACTTTTTCTTTTCATTTAATTTTTAATATACTAATTATGAAATTATTATTATTCTTTATTTCTAAGCACCAAAGGAAGCATTTTACTCGTTAACATGATAGATTTTAAAGTTTCAGTGTATATAACCATTTTGACTGGATTTTTTTTTTTTACTAACTTTAAAAAATTTTATCTGTTAATTTTTATTTTGAAGAGAAAAGATTTGTCCTAGCTGGGATTGCTGAACCATCGATACCATAATTATTAACATTATATAACATAGTGCAGTGCTCAAAACCACTGAGCTACCATTGGTTGTATCCAAGCCAGACAAATCAATTCTCTTTAATGATCCTATATCCCTGTGTTCTCACAATTATTGCGATGTATACATGGGGAAGAATGTTCATTGAACATTACTTTAATTGGGATCTTGTTGCTTACCTCAATTTTATATTTACAATTTATTTTTATTTATTGTTCTTTTGATGTTGATTATTTTAAATATTTTTACTTTTGAAGAAAAAAGATTTATACTGGCTGGGATTCGAAATAAAAATAAATTAAATAACCTCTATAAAATAAATAGGACCCCTGGTAGCTCAATTAACTGAACTAGAGATGCAGAGGCGGAGATCCGGGTTCGAATCCCGGCCAGGACAAATCTTTTCTCTTCAAAATAAAAATATTTACAATAATCACCATCAAAAGAACAATAAATATATTAATTTTTATCTATTTTGTAGTATAGTGCTAATAGTAATAAGCAACAATTTAGAAAATTTAAAAATTTGATTGATACTGTATATGAAGATCTTAATGACTGGAAGTCTTGTGTTCTCCAAAAAAAGCTCAAGTTGTCGTGAGGGGGAGGAGCTGAGTAGATCAATGTGTAGAGTGCTGAGTTGCTTTCCTGAAGGTCCTGGTTTTCAAATCTGTATGTGGCAGGTAA
The DNA here is from genome assembly GCA_964056705.1 of Troilus luridus. NCBI lineage: Eukaryota > Metazoa > Arthropoda > Insecta > Hemiptera > Pentatomidae > Troilus > Troilus luridus. Next base: position 198,893,973 of record OZ057412.1, read on the forward strand.
ATTATTTAATCTGTTAAGAGCTACAGATGGACCCTGTGGGTTCTACAGAGCCTGGTTGTAATGAGGGATACAGAAGTCTATTAACCTGTAATAAAAAAAATGAGCCTGTTAGTAATTTATAACACTGGTATTTTTATATGTATACATTCCTGGAGATATATTTGTTGGATAAATTAGTTAATAAAGTTTTCGACTCCAATATTACTCAGGATTAAGTTCAATTCTTACCTCAAAGCTCACTTTTTAATTACCTCTATTTTTATAATAATTAAATTTATTAGTATTTTATTTGTTGAATAATATTAGTGTTGAATAATTTAGTTGTATATATGAGGGGAAAAATGGTCCAGGTGGAGGTCAAGAAAATTCTCTTATATAGGGAGAACTTTTTATTGGTACCCACATTGCAGGTCATCTTCAGGGCTGGTTAGATCTGGAGTTGGCACACTCGACTGGTCCAGTGTATTTTATTTTATCTTATAAGTATTTTATTGCATTGCTGTATTCTTACACTGGCTTAAGAGTTAGATGAGTAAAAAGATTTCTGAAAGGCCCATTAATTTAGCAGTACTAATTGTTTGGCGAGTGTAAAGTGTTATGTATGATAGTCATAATATTGTAATGGCTGAGATCACATGGGAGACTTGGGTAACCTCAACTGTAACCTATATAATATAAAAAGTGAATTGTGTTAGCAAATCGCCAAATGTGTTTCTTTTATTTGTATTTACTACCCGAGTACAAACATAAAATAAAGTAACAATAAAAAAAAAATAAACCTGATCTCAAATTCACATTTTAAAACTTGAGTGACAATAAATAAAGTGGAATGTGAAGTATAATTAAAATCTTTCAGGCACATGAAATTAATGAATGAAACAGGTTGACCTGACAGATATTCATTAAAGTGAAGGTACTGAGAAACCCCAGAGGGTACTCCATTCAGATGAAACAGGAAATATAATAACTGGACAGAGAAATATTCAGAATATACATTAAGGGCTTTGTATTGAAAATGATGGACAGGCAAGTTAAGGAAAGATATTAGTTAGAAGATCAGGAGAACATGAGCTGCTAGGAAAGCTAAGAAATGATATACCTGTGGTCCTTAGACAACTATTACACCAAATAAAAGTTAATCTGCATGATTAATAAAATCCGGTGTTAAAGTTAAGTAATAAAAATAAAATTGAATTACTACATTTTAAAACACCAATATATATTTTTTCAATAATTCAACGAAAATCATCTAAACTAACAAACATAGTTCAAGAAATAAAACAAAGTTTAATTTCTTTTTTTTTTAAATTATTTTATTGAATTGTACAACTGTAATATATACGTTTAGGATACGGAACGTTTAGGATTTTGCGAAGGATTTTGGATTGCAAGGATTGAATACGAGAGGAATTCGATGGTTTGGTGGAGCCCCATAGTTCAATTCCGTAAGTCCATATAGGCCTAATAACAGTCACATAAATAAGTCTTTTGTAATTGATCTAAAGCTTTGAGGGTTTGTCTAGTATGTGTTGAAGTAGTCGGAAGCGTCTAGCTGTTTCTTGTCTTCTGTGAGGGCTCCAAGTAAGACGATTGTCTTAGATAGCGAATCTGTTCAACAGGGATAAGCGGAGTACTGTTGAAGGATACGGTAGGACAGGAAGTCATGGGTTTTCGGTGAAGGGTAAAGGTAATTTGACGGGACTTGTTGGAATTGATTTTAGTTCTCCAATTCCGACACCATTCTTCGAGGCTTGATAAATGTGATTGAAGGGATTGGGATGCAATATATGGGTCGTTATTAACTGATAACACACATGTGTCATCAGCATAGGTGGAGATGAAGGTGTTACGATGGGTTGGGATGTCAGCTGTATATACTGTGTAGAGGATAGGACCGAGGATGCTACCTTGAGGAACACCAGCTGACTGGGAATAGAGGGACGAGTAGGAACCTTCATGACTTACTTTAAATGTTCTGCCAGTTAGAAAGGAGCGAATGATTAAAAAGTATGTTGGAGGAAGGAATTGTCGGATTTTGTAAAGGAGACCTGGGTGCCAGACTCGATCAAAAGCCTGTTCTACATCGAGAATGGCTTCCGTGCAGTACAATCTGCGCTCCAATGCAGAGGAGACAACATCCACCACACGATGACATTGCTTGATAGTGGAGTGGGATGTTCGGAAACCAAACTGGTGGTCTGGGATTATATGGTTACTATCTAGGATGGGATACAGACGTTTTAGTATGAGTTTTTCGTGGATCTTTCCCGTTATGGGTAAGAGGGAGGATAGGACGATAGGGGAATGGGAGTTCTGGAGGCTTTTTGGATTTTGGGATCATTTTTACTATAGATAGTTTCCATGAAAGTTTCATTAAAAACATTTAATTATAAGAATTTATAAAATACTTGACGAATGAAGAAGGGTCACCTGTGGAGTAGTGGTTAGGATAACAATCTACCACGTCCGATGTTCGCTGCCCGGCAGTAGTAGGTTTATTCTAAGGGTGTAAAAAATCCTTAGTTATGCCGTCCTTCGGTTGTAACGTAAAAAGGAGCCTATGGGGTCTCAGGTACCTGTTTAAAATCCTTATCTTAATTATCCCTAGATAGGCGAAATTTAGCACCCCCACTAAGTAGCATATTCACATTTGGTATAGCAGCATAAAGTGACATTAAATGAAACAAAAAAAAAAGAATAAAGATATAAGAAAACAACAGGGACAAAATGAAATTTCCTAATACTTTTAGGAAATCCTTGTTTCAGTTGTCGAAAATATAATCTTTTAAATGATAGAAAACTTTCTTTGTTTGAGGAATTCTAGAATGATTTTATTTAATAAAGGAAGGGTGTGAAGTTGAAGAGGATATTGGTTGATAGGAAAGCTAAGCAATGATACACGCGCGGCCCTGTTGCTAGTAAAAAAAATTAATTTAAAAAAAATAAAAAGTTTTAATACAAAATGGGAAGCGGATTGGATCAGAGGCAGAGCACTGAGTTGCCTGAGTTCAAATCCCGCTCGGTGGCAGACTATTATTTAATCTGAAAGCGGCTGGAGATGAAGCCTATGGGGTCTAGGACTATTCTGGGGCCCACCCACTTTATAGAAAGTTGGTACCCAAAACAAGAGGGGGGAATCTGGTGGTTGAGTGAGGCCTAGGACAAATCACCTCCTTTGACAATCCTTGTCCAAGAAACAGTATAGTCTCTATTACGCACTCAACCCAAGACCCTCCATGGGTTGTAGTGGGACACTATTTTTTTTTAGTATACAAAGTGGCTTACAAAATTAGATATAAAATCATTTAAAGCGGTACAAAATAGTAATAACTAATAATATAATCATCCATCCGTTTGGTATAATATCGTAGAACAGCTCTAATCACGAATATTATAATATATCATGGCAATTATCTTCCACTACACCTGCTGCGTTCATATAACTATAATTATCATATAATAGCAATTATAATTATATAGATGGCGGAAGAGTCGGAAAGGAAGTTGTAAGAGCAGCCCCTTCACTACTTTTACCAGAGGACACTGTCATTACCTCCAAGTTTCACTGTTGCGGAAGATCGAAGAATATGTAAGAGTCGGGAAATCAAGTTCGTCAAAGTCCAATATCGGAAGTATAGCCAGCCTAGAGTGGTATAAATTGAAGAAAGATTGTATACAACCTACAGTATACAATACGGGGCTTTGGAATACACTACCCGCACAACTCTACAGTCATTAATTTATTACAGGGTGGAGACTTTTTTTATATAGATTAATGTATCAATTAACACGTTTGAAAGTGTCGACAGTTTTGTCTACCTTGGCTCTTTGGTCAAAGCGGATAACTCAACTGGAGCAGAAGTTCAAAGAAGAATTTTGACCGCTAATAAATGTTATTTTGGGATGGCAAAAATTTTTTTTTTTTTTTTAAATTTATTTATTGATATTTACAACTGTATAATAAAAAAAATACATCCAGTAAATAGGCTATGTGATACAAAATGACATGAGTAATGGCAAGTTGAGAAACTACCCACTGGTAGTACTCAAATCACTAGTTCAACTAAGAAGGTCACGTGGCCATCTTCTTTTCAGACGCCTCGGGGGATTATCGGGAATCGAAGAGGAAGCTAGGTTTGAAACTAGAGGGTTTGAGTGGGAATGAAGTTTGTTATGAAAGGAAAGATACCGGGTTCGGGCCAAATCAGCAACAAATGGGACATTAAGGTCGTTATGGATGACGGTATTTTTAACAAAATAAGGAGCGTTGAGGATTTTACGAAGGATTTTGGACTGTAGGGATTGGATACGACAGGAATTCGATGGCTTAGTGGAGCCCCAAAGCTCTACTCCGTAAGTCCAAATAGGTCTTATGATGGTCATGTAGATGAGTCTTTTGTAATTAATCGGGAGGTTAGAGCGTTTGTCTAGTAAGTGTTGAAGTAGCCTGAAACGTCGAGCAGTTTCTTGTCTTTTCAGTCTAGTATGAGGATTCCAGGTTAATCGTTTGTCGAGGTGCAACCCTAAGTATCGGATCTGTTCTACCTGCACCAGTGGGGTATTATTAAAGGATACTGAAGGGCAGGAAGTCATTGGTTTACGACGTAAGGTAAAAGTGATTTGATGGGATTTTTGAGAATTTATTTTAATTCTCCAGTTTTGACACCATTCTTCAAGATCAGTGATATGGGATTGGAGGCTTTGGGATGCAATAACTGGATTGGTGTTGACTGATAATACACATGTATCATCAGCATACGTGGTAAGGATAGTATTAGGATGAGTTGGGATGTCAGCTGTATAAACTGTATAAAGGATTGGGCCAAGGATACTACCTTGTCAAAAATTTTAAGAAGCCATCTGATATCAAGAAGAGCCAAGGTGATACTTTACAAGACGTGCATAAGAACTGTTTTAACTTACGGATCGGAAACCTGGCCTCTGCCCAGGGCAGATGCCAATAGTTTACTGCTCTTCGAAAGAAAAATATTAAGAAGGATATATGGATCAGTTAGAGTTGGCGATCAATTTAGACTCAGGCAGAATGCAGAGATATATCGGATGTATCAGGAGCTAGACGTGGTTCAGTTTATAAGAATAGCTAGGCTTAGATGGGCTGGACATGTGGCCAGAATGGAGGACAACGCTACTCATAAGAGAGTGCTATTTGGGTACGTTGACGGAAAAAGGAAACGTGGATGGCCACGATTAAGATGGGCAGACGAGGTCGAGAAGGATGCAGGTAGCATTGGTGGATCCAGAGCTTGGAGGACCTTGGTACAGGACAGAGAAGAGTGGAGGCGGCGCCTTGATGCGGCCAAGACCCGTACAGGGTTGTAGAGCCAGTGTTGATTGATTGAATGTATCAATTAATTCATTAATAAAACAAAATAGTAAATCAATGAGGGCAATAAAAACGTAAAAATCATCGGCAGTATTTTGGCCTTCAGCAACAACAAAATACAAATGAAAAATAATAAAAAAAGTACCTATGCCATCCATGGAAGGTCTTGGGTTCAGTACGTGGTAGAGAATGTACTGTTTCTTGGGATACCTTTTGAGCGAGTAGGTTATTATCCGAGATCAAACTCAACCGTCACGATTTATAGAGGCTGAGAGAGATCCAAAAGAGTCGGATATCATAGGATCCAGTGTGGCTCATACCAAATTAAACAATGGTAGTTGTAAATAAATGAAAATCAGAATGGATTGAGAAGAAAGTTTCTGTGTTTGGGACAAAAGGTTATAAATATATATCAAAATATTTGGCAGGAAATAACGGCACTTGTGTATTAACGCCACCGCAGCTACGGATTTTGCGTTGTTTTTTTTAATTCATAAGTGCCGCCAGCCTACACCTTCAATTTTTGGGACAAATCATAAAATAAAACACTTTATTAATGTTGTTGTTAATAATGCTACCCATGAAATATATTTATTGGGGTTCGAATTTTAAATTACGTAAAGTACCTTAAAATTATGTGTCTTGCATATGGAGAATAACCAAAGATGAAGGTAGCTGGACCAGATTGAACTGTGGAAATTGATGAAAGTTTGTTTACAAACTTTAATAACAACTTTAAAATTGTGGTCGAGTATTACTTGAACAGTGGGTGTTTGGTGGAATATGTAGAGAAACTAAAGATTCGTTTGTTGTCACTGTTCCTAATAGAACTGACTCTACCCTTCTTGATAAAATTATTGCAAAAATTGCAGATGGTAGCAAAATTTATTCTTTTTTTTATTTTTAATTGTTGATGATTATTTAAAAAAAAAATTTCTAACCCCAATAAATATATAACATTCTTAACAATGCAATTAATAAACTGTTTTATTTTATGATTTGTAGCTAAAATTTTAGATGTAGACAGGCGGCACTTAAAACCCGCAAAATCTGTAGCTGCGGTGGCTTTAATTAAGTACCGAAATAACTATAAAGCATACAAAAAAAAAATTACCTTGAAAAAATTATAGTAATAAAAAGAAAAGAAAATATTCAGACTAAAACTGAGAAAAAAGAAGTTAGAAAAATTTGTTTTGGAGTTCTATATTTTTCTTTATCCGTCATTGTCCATTTTCTCTTATTGGGCCTAATATCTTTCTTAAAATCATACCTTCACATCTGCTGATCTCGTTCTCTGTTTGATGTGCACGTGCCCATGTCTCACTACCATAGGTCACCTTTAGTCTTGTATAGAGTTATTTTTGCTTTTCTGGATATGTACTTCGACCTAAGAGTTTTATGTAGGTCATAATGACGTCTATTTCCTGCAGGTATTCTTGTTGTTTAATCTATTCTCCTAGTATAGTATGGGGTTTCATTCAAGTTTACTCTTAAAGAACAACAGCTCGCCGATTCAGGCTTCTCCAACATTTACTAGACAGAGGCTCTAATCTCCCAATTAATTAAGAAAGACTCATATACATGACATTAATTAGACCCATCTGGACTTAATGAGTAGAGTTTTGGGGCTCTACTAAGCCATCGAATTCTTCTCTTGTTCAATCCTCACAGTCCAAATCGTTCGTAAAATCCTCAATGCTCTTTATTTTGTTAAGAATAAATTCATAAATAATGTCCCATTTGTTGCTGATTTGGCCAGAATACGTTATCATTCTTTTCATGACAAACTTCATTTCCACTCAAACCCACTAGTTTCAAACCTAGCAACCTCTTCAATTCCCGATAATCCTCCGAGGCGTCTGAAAAGAAGATGGCCACGTGACCTTAGTTGAACTTGCGATTTGAGTACTACCAGTGGGTAGTTTCTCTACTTGTCATTATGTATCACTCAGCCTATTTACTTGTTGTATTATTGCAATAAAGTTGTAAATATCAATAAATAAATAATAATAAAAAATATAATAAACAAACAAACCCAGTAAATATAGTTGAAGCGTCAGGAATTGAGCTGCTAAAAGCAAATAAAAAATGAAATCTGAATACACGGTGAATCGATATATATTATTGATATTATGGCAGGCAAATAGCTGAGATTTTTTATAGAAGCAATAAACATCCTACAAGTTATGGAATAATGTATAGAACTAAATGTTTATCGAACCCTTGAACAGAAAACCGACATACTTTGTTACGAGAAAAGTAATCCATAATGACCTTAATTTCCCGTTTGTTCCATTTTGGCCCGAGCCCGATATCAATCCTTTCATGACAAAATTAATTCACACTCATACCCACTAGTTTCAAACCTAGCAACCTCTTCAATTCCTGATAATCCTCCAAGGCGTCTGAGAGAAGATGGAATCTTAACCAAAAATAAGAAGTTGAACTTTTTATTTCAGTACTACCTGTAGGTAGATTCTGGACCTCCTTTATCTCGGGACATGATTTATCTTTCATTATATTTACTTGATGTATTCAGTATACAGCTGTAAATTTCATTGAAAAAAAAAAGATCTTCAAGGCAAATTTTCATTTTTTGTTTATTGTTCACTTTTTTTGTTGTATTTTTGAAGCAGTTGTCTCCTCATAGTTAAATATTTATTTTTTTACTATCGGATTGACATGAATAGAATGTAAGTAGGTGTACTATAGCCTTCAGTTATATCGCAATCAAACCTCAACGACATTGACAATTCCAAAGTAAGAAATACACTTTATATATCAATTGATGGAACTCATCGATAGCAGTCAGGGACTTCCGAATCGCCTGATAAATAGACTCTAGGTAGGCGTGGAGACTTCATAAAAGGGATACATTACATAAGGAAGGAGTTGGCTGGGTTCGATTGTGGCACCGATGCTTTCTCCCCTGTCTTCCACGAAATTGCATAACTCCTTTTCGGCGAGCTTTATCTATTCCGATAAACTACTAATTAGGTTACCATGAAACAAATAAATTAAATCCTCTCTCCAAGATTACTATTCATCTAATAAAACAACAACTTTGTTATTGTTTAAGAAATATTTTCTATGAATAAAGATTTATTCCTATTCTATTCAATCCCTATATATGCTTCTTGGGAGCGGAGTGGCTCAGTGGTAGAGCACTGAGTTGCCATGCCGGAAATCCTGGTTCAAATCCCGCTGCAGGTCATGACTTTTATTAAGTCTTTTTGCAGCGGGAGATGGATCATACAGAATCTAGGACCCTCCTGGGGCCCACCCAGCCTCTATAAAATATTATAAAAATAGGGTAACCAAAATAAGGGGGAAAATCTGGCGGTTGAATTGGAACCTCTTCAATTCCTGATAATCCTCCAAGGCACCTGAAAAGAAGATGGCCTCGTGACCTTCTAAGTTGAACTTGTTATTTGAGTACTACCACTGGGTAGTTTCTCTACTTGCCTTTATCTCGTGACATGATTTATCTTTCATTATATTTACTTGACGAATTCAGTATACAATTGAAAATTTCAATTAATACATTTTTTTAAAATTGTAAATTTAAATTATTAACAGTAGTCTGGTTTTAACATATACTGTATACATATACTCCAATCAATAATTATATAATTTTTCAAGTAGTTTATTTATTAACATAAGACATATGAATGGGTGCACAAGGTAAATACCAAATATTATTAATTTTGTTGAAATAAAATTAGAATGTAGTTATATTATTCATATTTATTTTGAAGAGAAAAGATTTGCCCCCCCCCGGCCGGGGGGGGGGGCAGGGCGCATATCGTTCGTTTCTCTTCAAAATAAATATATTTAAAATTTAAACAGCTAACTAATATATTATAAAAAATTATATATTATTTACACATTGAATTGGTATTTACTTAATTATATTTTTATTTTAAGCATTATTATCATTGTCAAGTTCAACAACACTTAATGTATTTGTACTTTCAATAATTTCATACAACAAGGCATTGAAGTATTACAAATAAAATGTTTTAGGGGAACCGACAATTTTAACCATTTATTGATGTTGATGTATGATTATCCCCCCCCCCCAATTATTATCGTTGCACCCAGTTCTTTGGAACACAGTCATCTCAACGGACAACAAAAGGCGTATTTTTAGAAGTATTGTTGAGCCCTCCCTCAGCTACGCCTCAGAGACCTGGACAGTTAACCCGGGACTCTACTCCAGATTACAAGCTGCAGAGATGGACTTTTGGAGGAGATGCCTGAGGATCACCCGCCTGGATGGAGGCAACCCATTGAGGGAAAAAACCTTCAAAAGTATGTATGTATGATTATTGGTATCAATTGCACAATTATAAAACGACTTTTTAGAAGAATATAATTATTCTTATATAATTGAATGAAAATATAATTGATATCAGGTCGTCTTATAGCTTCGGAAATCAATTGCACACACGGTGTGCAATCGGTCTCGAAATGGTTAAATTAAAGTGAATTAAACGAATTTGTCTAACTCGAGTATGTTGCTGACACGAAGCCACATTTTTTTTTAGTTTAAGTTCTCACTTAAATAATTTTGAGTATTTAGAGTATGTTTCTTATTAATGAATAGTTCTATGATATATTATTAGGAACAGTTTTAAAAGTTTTCAAGAAATATGTAAACTGAAGTAAAACTTATCGTCAAGCTCTCCAATAACTTCACTTCTTGTTTAATTTGGAATGGTCGTCAGAGACCGCTTTAAGAAGTTGTGGTTACAACCCTGCACTTTTGTCTTTCAGAGATTCAAACCTGGACAGATGTAACAGGTCCGGAGTTGTGTAACCTAGCTTTGGGCATAAACTTGGAGGTCAGGGGTCGCCGTCCGGCTTTCTCCGGAAACTGTTTCCGTGTTGTAACTTGCTAATGCAACCGCTCCTTATAACCCTATCTGGAAATGAAGTTCCTTAAAAAAAGAAGCACCTACTTTAAAGGGTAAAAAGTAGATGTGGGACGTAACATATTAGTAACTTGTTACTTATTAGCTGCAACAATATATATCAGTTATAATTGATGAAAACCATAAATTTTATCGCTCTATTCTTAGTCTTTCAAAAATACTAAATTTGAGCATCCGCCGTTTCAGTAAACGAGATAATTAGACATTCTAAAAGTGTTAAACATAACCAGAACGCTGTTTAGTCTATGATGTACCTGGAATAATGGAGTTGATTCGTTGATAATAATAATAACATTTATAATAATAATAATAACAAAGTCTTTGTTTAATCCGGGACAAGTTCCTTTAGAATAGCAATAAAAATAACAGTATATAAGTTATAATGTCAAAGATATCGCAGATAGTAGATATTTTTTGCCTTTTATTTAAATTTTGATTTGTTTATTTATTCTTCACAAAATCGGATACTACATCTTGACGAACGTTTAACTTGGAATCGTCGTACTAGGCTGAATGTAAGACTTAGTTTCAGGCTCCTTCAACACTTACTAGACAAACGCTCTGAGCTACCAAACAATTACAAAAGACTCATTTAATAATAATAAATTCTTTATTTATTCTGGGACGTCACTTTAGAATAACAATACAGGTTTTTATACTGGGTACTATAATGTTTTAGAGTATAATGGGGTTACATTTAATTAATTACTGCCATTAAATTAACAAATGAGAAAGAAAAAATCAGACAAAAAAATCATTGCGAATTACCTACAGTGATACCATTTAAAAAAAACAGAGTACAAGAAATAAAAAGTAACAGAGATATGATTACAAGAATTATATATAATGAAACAATAGACAATTACATGTGTATATAAATTACACATGTTAAGTAGAAACAAAGAAATCAAAAAATGAAACAAAAATATGAACAATATCAACTATTATAACTTGTTTTTAAAAATATCTGACTGGATGAGTGAAGCGTCAATAATAAAATTAAAAAAAAAAATATATATATATATATATATATATATATATATATATATATATATATATATATATAATGATATAAATATAGTTATATTTGAATAAAAACACATCATTCATTCATCAGTTAGAAAATTTTAATCTGAAAACTGGGTATGTTATTTCAGATTTTTTGGGAATTGTAAGGAAGTAAGGTAGTTGAATATACTGGATTTGATGGTTGAAAGATTATTGGAACGACGACTGGAAGAAGGTATAGAGTTCCAAAGGGACGAGGATCGGATAAGGAAAGCTCTATGACAAGCAGTTGGTCGATGGGATGCTGTATATAGGTCTGAGAGCCGAGAGCGGGTGTTTCGGGAGTTGACCAAGGTTTTGAATTTAAGGAGATCGAAAATGTATGATGGTCGGCGGGTATATCTTGGTAAAGAATGGAAGCTATAAAGTACTTATAAGAAGGGTAAAGCCACTTCAACTCTTCGAAATATCGGGTCTCTCGGGATCCCAAAGATGAAACGAACGAAGCAATTGATCAACCGTTTTAGTTTTGAATCGAGATCTTCAATGACACCTCCATACACTGTACAGCAAGAGTCGAAATGAGGGGAAATTAAGGAAGTAACTAGAAGTCTACGGATTTAAAATGGGAACAGGTGGGGAAGGTGATCCAAGCGCTTTAAGTTGGAAAAGGTACGACGGGAGATTTCTGAGGTGTGGAATATTCCAGGAGAGGGTTTGGTCAAAAATAATTCCAAGGTTTTTAACGGTTGGATAGAATTTACATGACAATTATAAGAATTAATTCGACTTACGGAGTAGAGCTTTGGGGCTCCACTACGCCAACTAATTCCTCTCGTATAATAACCTCAAAGTTCCTTACTTTGTTATCCATAATGACATTAAAACCACATTTGTTACTAATTTGGCCCGAATCCGATATCAATATTTCCATGATAAACTTCATTCCCATTCAAACCCAATAGTTTCAAACCAGCCTGTTCAATTCCTGATAATCCTACGAAGCGTTTGAAAAGAAGATGACCTCATGACCTTCAAAGTTGAATCTATTATTCGAGTAATACCCGGGGGTAGTTTCTCTTATTGCCTTTATCTCATGCCATTATATGTCTTTCATTCTATTTACTTGATATATTATTAAGAAAAAAAAACCTTGTATCACTTACAAGGGAGCGGAATGGCTTAGTGGTTGAGCATTGAGTTGCCATGCCGGAAATTCTCGTTCAAATCCCGCTGCGGGCAGTTACTTTTATTTAGTCTGTTTGCAGCGGGAGATGGATCATATAGGATCTAGGACCCTCCTGGGGCTCACCCAGCCATTATACAATATTATAAAAATAGGGTACTCATAATAAGGGGGAAATCCTGGCGGTTGAGCGTGACCTAGGACAAATCCCCTCCCTGCCGAACCGTTGTGCATGAAACAGTACAGTCTCTACCATTTACTGATCCCCAGACCCTTCATAGTTTGTAGTGGTACAGGTTTTTTTTTTTTTTAGCAGAGTTCCATCTGTTATGAAATTTGGAAAACTTCCTTGAGAGTCAAATTTTTGAAAATGGTTCTATAACCCACCATGATCATAACCCCATTTTCAGACTTTATTTAATACAAATTCCGTTTTATTGAGGTTGGGTGAGCCCCAGGAGGGGTCTATTATTATACAGTTGTAAATTTCTATAAATAATATTAAATATTACTTATTATCTATAGTGTATTAAAGCCAGCCATCTTGGCAATTTTAAGCATTATTTATTTTATTCTTGGCTCCGTGTTTTAAAATTTTTTTTTTTTTAATTTGCCAACATTTTATTTAGTTTTATTCACTTGAAAACTTATATTATAATTTAAACCGTTGCAATATTCAGTCTCACTTATTTATTATTGATTTCTTACTTTTATATTCAATTTATTGTTAACTATATACGCCTTTAAAAATCCGTATTAGTTTATTGGTATATTTTAACATTTCGGTATAGTTTAAAAAAATACAACCTAACGAGAAACAAATAAAAATAATTTAAGTTTAAAATAAAATGAAAACATATTTTCCAAGTTTATTCCAATAATTTTAATTTATATATTTTTATGTATCTTTTATATTCTGTCCTGAAGGACAGCTACCTCAAACGAGAGTCGAAACGTCAGATTCTAGCAAACTCTTTCACTATTTAAGGAATTATTTTTTCATCTCCTCCCAGATCATTTTCTCATCTATATATTTTCAATGTCGTAATCTTCCATCTATGGATATGTACGTAAATTCAGTATGTTCACTGCAATGATTATAATAGATTTAAAAGAAATATATTGATAATACAATTCAGGTGTTTTAGAACTTATCTTTTTTTCTCTCCTTTTTCGTTAAAAAAATTAAAATACATTTTATTCAAACTAAGGGGTAACTCCCCGTCTGCCTTGCAGTATACATAATAACTTTGTTCCAATTATTCAAAACCTCCACCACAACAAACCGTGAACGGGTCTGGGGTTCAGTACATGGTAGAGACTGTACTGTTTCATGGACAAAGGTGGAGGGACCCTCAATCCTAGTTGACGCTCTACCGCTAGATTTTACCCCTTATTTTGAGTAATCAGAGTAACCTTTGTTGCTAAACTAAAGTAACTCGTTATTTTAAGAAGTAGCAGTTATTCTGGTATAGTCAACTTTTACAATTGTTATTTAATGGTTGCTAATAATTATAATTGTATATTTTATTCATTATTGTTAAAAATAAATACCTGTACCTGTACCACTACAACCCGTGAACGGGTCTAGGGTTCAGTACATAGTAGAGACTGTACTGTTTCATGTACAACGGTTCTGCAAGGAGGGGACTTGTCCTAGATCACGCTCAACCGCTAGATTTTTCCCTCTTATATTAGGTACCCTACTTTTATAATGTTTTATAGGGACTGGGTGAGCCCCAGGAGGATCCTAGATGTCATACGATTCATCTTCAGCTGGTAAAAAATTAAATAAAGGTCTTCCCTGCAGCGTGATTTGAACCAGGATTTTCGACATGGCAACTCAGTGATCTACCACTGAGCAGCTCCGCTTTTGTTCAAATTACTCGATAATTGTGGTATCTTATATTTTTAATTTATTCCGCCTTTATCATTAATCAATAATTATTATAAATGTATTACGCGTCGGATACTTTTTTATATAATACATAGAGATATATATTTTCATACATTTTTGTATGGTTATGTAACTTCTCTGTTTCCGTTTATATCGCAGTAAAAAGTGTTATATGTTTAGAAGTGAAATTATAATTCCAGTCTTAAGAGCTCTTTTAAAGCAGCGGTTTATTGCAGCTGAATCAGCATGCTTCTCTCAGGAGTTTCATAATGGCAGAAGTAGAATTTCTAGAAAATTATGTCGGTTTTCTTTTATGTTCAAGAGTTCACTAAAAATATAGTTCTTTTATATTATTCCATAACTTGTATGATGTTTATTGCATCTATAAAAAATCTCAGCAATTTGCCTGCCATAATATCGATAATATATATCGATTCACCATGCATTCAGATTTCCTTTTTTGTTTTATTATATAGTATATAGTTTTTAAATTTTATAGTTTGTTTGTTTATTTAATTTATTATTATTATTTATTTATTGATATTTACAACTATATTACAATAATACAAGTAAATAGGCTAAGTGATACATAATGACATGAGATAATGACAAGTAGAGAAACTACCCAATGATAGTACTCAAATCACAAGTTCAACTAAGAAGGTCACGTGGCCATTTCCTTTTCAGACGCCTCGAATGATTATCGGGAATTGAAGAGGTTGCTGGGTTTGAGTGGAAATCAAGTTTGTCATGAAAAGAATGATATCGGATTCGGGCCAAATCAGCAACAAATGGGACATTAAGGTCGCTATGGATGACTTTATTCTTAACAAAATAAGGAGCATTGAGGATTTTACGGAGGATTTTGGATTGTAGGGATTGGATACGAAAGGAATTTGATGGCTTAGTGGAGCCCCAAGTCTCTACTCCGTAAGGTCAAATTGGTCATATGATGGTCATGTATATGAGTCTTATGCTAAGATTCTTAATTTGTAATTAAAATCTTTTGTAATTTTAAATTTTGTAAAAAAAAAGTGATATTTCATAGCTGTGTACGTTGGATTCTTGGATAAACAAACATTCATGGAATGTATGTGGAAACCTCAAAGTGTTAGGAATTTTGTTAGGTCATACAAAATTTTGTTGTTTTCTATGTGAGTGGGACAGCAGAGGTCACAAAAATCATTATATAAAGAAGGAATGGCCCAAAAGAAATTTTGTTCCTGGAGAAAAAAATGTACTTTTCGAACCACTTGTAACCCAGAAAACGTTTATCTTCCACCATTGCACATCAAACTCGGTTCGATGAAAAATTTTGTTAAGGCACTGGATAAATGTGGCACTGGATTTCTATATTTAAAAGCCACATTTCCTCAGATCAGTAATGCAAAAATAAAAGAAGGTGTATTTGTTGGTCCACAAATAAGGGTGCTTTATCATCAAATATCAAGACTTTAAGGAATGTTTGAATGGAGCCGAAAAATCAGCTCGAATTTCTTTTTAAAATGTTGTGAAATAATTTCTTGGAAATAAAAAAGCAGAAAACTACAGAGAACTAGTTTCTGATCTTCTACAAAGTTATAACTCTTTATGATGTAATATGTCTCTAAAAATTCATTTTTATGACTCGCATTTGGATTTCTTTCCTGAAAATCTTGGTGCTGTGAGTGATGAACACGGTGAGCGGTTCCATCAAGAAATATTCAATCGAAACGATACTAGGGAAATTGGAATGTAAATATGTCGGCAGACTCTTGTTAGTCGTTGAAAAGAGATTTACCAGCCCCAAAATACAGCAGGAAATCATCAAAGGCTACATTTTGATTTAAATTACGTTATGAAAACTGATTAAATAAAATTGCTTGTTTTAACACTATATTATTTTTTTATTTTGAAATTACACAAAATATTTGCCCCTGAGACAAAAGTGCTTTTCAAGTTTGCAATCAGAGCACCAAATTTTAAAAGAAACAGCCATTGTAATCCTACATGTAATTACTAAATAATAAATACTAAGGCAACTTGTCGGGCTGCGAACCCGCCACCTTTGCCATAGAAGGTCGTATGGTATAGCCATTAAATCACCTGTAATCCCTTTATATTTTGTATGTAATTTTATTTGCTTACTATTTTCCTAAAGGGCTTCCAAATTTTCTCCTACCATTACAATTGCAACTTCGTCGATTGTTGGTGCATTGAAACATCTCACATGTTCTCCTACAGAAGTTTTACCAGCTCTGATTAAAACTTCATGATTACTAGATGCCATAAGATCCAGTGAAGTTTTACACAATGTATTTCATTGATTGTGTTGATTAAACAAAATTTGTAATTGCTCTACAATAGACACCCTCACTGAACTGTTATTTCTTATAAAGGAACAAGAGAAGTGTTGTTTTTATTATTTCCCTCGTCATTTTGAAATATTTTCTCTCCATAAGAACCTTCTTTGGGGCTTAACCAAAATAAGGAAAAAAAATTAGCCGAAATGGTCCAGCCGTTTTCGAGTTTTGCGCTTAGCAACATATTTGGCGATTCATTTTTATTTATATACATTTTGATAAGTATGTACTGTTTTGGATACGTCTCTTTTTCTTTTTTTTTTTTAATAATTCAACTTTGCTTTTATTATAGGACATTGCCCCAGAATAAAGATTTTTTAAAATTACTATTCTGTATAGCTATGATTAATCTTTATTACTGTTATCAAATTTCTCAAGCAATATTTTCTTCTGGTATTTTTAAATCGCCTCTTTGATTAACTTAAACGACCAAATTTTGGACCTCTATGTTCAACAATTTTTTTTTCTATGATATTTAATCTTTAGTCTTAGGTTTACTACGTGGTAGAGACTAAATACAGGTTTTGCTGTATTGCTGGCTCTAGGACAACGGTTGTGCAGGGAGGTGACATCCGAGATCAAGCTCATTCGCCTGGTTTTCCCCCAATTATAGGGACTGGATAAGCCTCGAGAAGGTCTGTAGATCATACAGGGTCAATCCTTGGACGTTAATAAATTGAATCATTTATCTGTTATTCAAAAAAGAAGCCCGTTATGTTAAACACTACAATATGTAACATTTATTATTTTTATAACAGAGATGAAATACAGATGATTGAAAGTCGCTCCCATTTTTTTTTCATGATTGTAATACTTTTCTTTTCGTTAAATTTTATATTTAGTAAGTGAAAATATTAAAAGACAATATTAATACTTGACTGAATTCACAACAGTATATTGTTTCTAGCCTTTATTTCAAGTTTTTGTATTGCGTGGAAAAAATCCATGAATCATGAATTAATTTTTTTTCAATTACGTTTTCACACGTGGATAAGTGGCGATGTGTCAAGAAATCAAGATGGAACGACAGAGCCCAGTCAATTAGTTGGATAAGTGGACCGTAGGGGCGCTGATAGTAGCTTCAAGTGATTACGCGAGAGTTAGTGGAACAGGAACTGCTGCGCCTAGCGTATTCGGCTCTTGCGTAACGCTTCAAGCCAAAGTGCCTAATAAACTGCCTTATCTCTTCGTCACTTCTTGCACGTTTCCATTACACTCAGTGAGAGTAGACTCTGCACCTACAAGGCTCAAGGGATGTTCTTCAAAGCATTGAAAACAATTATCGATTTTCATAATTAGTTCAGTTCATATTTGGTTTATGTAGAACTAAATCTCATATATTATTATTACATATTCATACAAGTATATCTCAGTAAAATTAAAAATTTTGAGGGAAAGTTGTTTTCTCTTCTTTCAGTTCATGAAATTAAGTCGTATACACGTTAATTTTCGCGACTTTCCTAGACTGCATAATTCTCACAAAAAAACAGACTTTTAAAGAATTATATTAAATCATACACTAGTCTAAATATGAAATTGACTATGGCACGATTACGAAATGTTTTGCACTACATTGCTCGATATTCATCTGTTCAATATTATCATATATCCTGCTAATAATAGTTTCTTGTATTAAAAATGCAAGATTTAGATGGTTGGGGCACGTTCACAGAATGGATAAAAAAAGGGCTCCCAAAGATGATCCTGGAGGTCCAGATTGAGAAAGAGGAAGAGGAAGGCCTAGAATGCGATGGCTGGATGATCTGGACCTTAAGCTCCTGTGGGTAAGAACATGGAGAAGAGCAGCGGAAGATCGTTCAAAGTGGAGGAGAATTATCGAGGAGGCCAAGTGGACCGTAGTAGCGCCGTAGCGGATGATGATGATCTTCCAACTAGTGTTAACTTGGTGATTTTTAAAATATGTAAAGTTAAAATTTGTTGTATTTCAGAGTTTTCGAATTAGGATCAGCAAGTATTTCTGATGGTTTTATCAATATCCTACAGCCTAATAACTTTCTGACCTCCAACAAATTGTGTTGGCTGTTATGGCACCTATCATATCTGATAATTGTATATATGATAGGTGCCTTATTTGTATGTATATATTTATCTATGTGTATTTATCATATATAAATTTATGTGTGCATACGCGTGTGTGTGAGGCGTGTACATTTTCTTTCTCCTCTAATTTGGCTGCTCACACTTCCAGTCACATATTTTTATATTTATTTATTTTTTAAATAGTTGTCATAGTTACTATTGTTTATATTTGTTCTTTCATTATTTTAGTTTGGTTTTAAAATTTGTATATATACACGTGTGTGTACATATGTATATGTAACTATAAATTGTTTCTCTCTCTATAATTATTGTTATCTTATTTCTATTTTATTCTTCCTTTATTGGAAATAGTTTTCTTTAAATATTGTTTTAGGACGCAATTCATATTTTTTTTTCTCATTTATTAATCTAATTGAATCGATCATTTGAGAAACACCTCATATCCAAAAAAGTAAACTTTCGGAAAAAAAAACAACTCAGCTGGTCCATAATTTAACAACATATATTTTTTATTTTTTTATTTGTTTCTTAAGGGGTTTGGTAAGCTTATTTTTACTATTATTTTTATTTTGATATTTAAAAAAATTATTAACGTTTTTCTAAAGAAGCTGTAAAATATCTCGGAGTTTATTTAGATCGTCGCCTTACCTGGAACCAGCATATCAACACTAAATTAACACAGGCCTACGCAAGTCTAGCTCTACTTTATCCGATAATTAATAGAAAATCCAGATTAAAACCAGAAACAGCTTTATTAATTTATAAGACCATACTCAGGCCTCTACTTATGTACGGTTGTGAAGTGTGGGGTGCAGTGTCTACAACAAAGATAAAAAAATTGCAAACTTTCCAAAATAAAATCCTACGGATCACAGTAAACGCGCCTTGGTTTGTACTAAACAGTCAACTTCACCGAGAGCTAAACCTAGAGTCGATTGATGAATTTATTAAAAAGCGTTACAACAGATAAGACCGGATTACCAGCAGTCCAAGGAGCTATAGCATTCAACATAGGCGAACCTATTTCATCCCCAAGACTAAAACCAAGACTCTTGAAAGATATTCTGATGTGGTCTCATTAGATAACGTTTCTCACCAATCGTTTTAACAAAATGCAATATAATCCTGTTTTCTTTCAGTTTTCCGTTTTATAGTTCTATAGTTCTGTTTATTATTACATTAATTTTAATTTTGTTTATTTAATTACATATTTTATATTTAAACTAATAACAATCTTTTATATGAAAAAACACTATTATATATTTACATCTCTGTAAATAATCTGGTAATGTACAGTTAGGGGTGTCTCTTGCATCGAAACCCACACTTTCACCTTGTCTTAATGTTTAAAATTCATTATTAAAAAAAACATGTGAGGCTAGGAATAGCCGATCTGGAAATAAAGAGAATACAAAAATTAAAAATTAACGTTTTTGGTGATGTGTTGTTTCTCGAATGTCTGACTAAACGATATGTTATCAAGTATGAAATATAAGGTAAACCAATTCTAATTATTAATAAAAATCAGTATTTTATTTTTCAAATAGTATATACACATGTTCCATACATGCGTATTGGATTTGTCTAGCCTCCACCAACAATTTAATATGTCTAACTCAATTTTGGCCATAAATGGATATGAGGTGTTTCTCAAATAGCTGATTCAATTGTAATTAATTAATTAAATGTATTATATTTTACTCCAAGACATTTTAGGTTATAGATTATTCATGTATTGTTATTCTAAACGGACTTGCCCCAGAATAAATAAATTCTTTATTATTATTATTATTATCATCACTGAACACAAACTCCCGTTTACGGAATAACATCCGAAACCGGAATCCGTAAGATCCTCTCAACACAATCCTCCCAACTACTTCTCGGACGGTTTCCAATCGGCTAAGTTAAAGGTCGGTAGAATTCTTTAGATATTTTTTTATTAAAACCTTCTGTTAGTAAACTGTAAGAAATATTTTATTAAGACAATAATTACGCACATTGTAGAATGAACTGAGTTTGTAAACCTTATATTGTGAGACATATATATAATGTATAATTTCAGCTACGGTTAAAGAAAGAGAAATTATGAAAGTCAGGTTTAAAGAAAAAAAAAAATTCAAAATATTAATTAGTTTAAATTTTATGGTAGATATTATTGATAGCTATATAATTATATATCGACCGAGACCCTGTATAGCTGCGTAGGCACTTCAGATCTTTTTTCTTATTTTTATGTTGTAACAATATACATTTTACTGATTTTAATTGATTATTGATAAATGAAAATAATGTTCTGTTATTATATAATCAGGTGAAAGAGAATGAACTTTTAATAAACACTTTAAAAAGCTTTAAAAAGGGAACAGTGAAATAATAAGATTGGCAATCACTTATGGTTTTTGTTGTTATGCACAAAGGTCCTTCTGCAGGATCTGGTTAGCGAAGGATATCTTGGAAAGCGGACGAGTAGATCCTCCAGAAGAGCGCCCAGTGAAAGTAACAATTGATTGACGGAACAGAAGCTCTTCCATTCCGAGGCGATTGGCCTTTGTGCGATGACCGCCTCCGGAACGTGCTGCGTTGTGATGACGGAGAAAGGACCGCATTCCCTTCATCGTAATCCTGGCTCCGTGCGACGTCTGGCACCCTCTTTAGTGCTGCAAGAGTATGCGGTTGTTCCGAGGAAACAAGACAAGGAGTTGGAGGTGGATCTGCAGTGGATCCAGAGATTGTTTTGATAGAGCCACATAATCCATGAAGGGTTATGTTATGAGGTTCAATACATGGTAGGGACTATACTAACTATAAATCAACTGTTATGCAAAGAAGTGATTTGGCGCCGATAACACTCATCCGCCATGTTTCCCTTCCCTAATTAAGAATGCCACACTTAAGCACCCTACAGAATCTCCGGATGACACAGAGTCGATTCACGACAGTTAAAAAAAAAAATAATTTACCTAAACTGTCGAGCAACTAGCTCGTCTTACCGACTTCATAACACAAGGATTCAAAACAGACCTGACTGAAACGACGTCAATAAAATAAAATAAATAGTTTTATGTTGAAGAAGATTGATTAGGAAGGATGCCAGGAGAAAAGACACAAAAATAATAAATTTATTTTTTGTGTGCCAACATTTCGGCCTACTATTTAGACTGTCATCAGGGCAGTTGGGCGGAGACATCAACGCCAACTAAATAAATATTGGGATTCATATAT
Source organism: Troilus luridus (assembly GCA_964056705.1). Classification (NCBI taxonomy): domain Eukaryota; kingdom Metazoa; phylum Arthropoda; class Insecta; order Hemiptera; family Pentatomidae; genus Troilus; species Troilus luridus. The sequence continues at coordinate 198,915,973 of OZ057412.1, forward strand.
ATATTATTTTTAAGTTTTTGTTCAAAATATTTAAATCAAATACTTAACGTCTTCTAAAATAATAATAAAATTCCCTTTTCTTTCTTAAACGAACTTATAGAAGTCGAAACAATACTTAAATTATATCTAATTTATTACTAAATAATTTATTCTCGTGAGTTTATGTAAAGGGAATGTTCTATGGTAAGTGAGTATTATGAGAATCATTGTTTAATTATTGCATAAATTTGAGGACAGCTAAGCGATTTTCTAATTTATTTGTAAAACATAAATTTATTTGTTTTAGACTAGTTTGGAAGTATATATATATATCATACATAATAAACCATGTTTCTCTTGATAACCTTAACAGTCAAATGTTCCCAAAATCAAAGTAAATATATATATATATATGTAGTTTTTTTTTGTTTTTTTATTGCTCCCTTCACGCAGTAGCCCTATGTGAAGGATGTTTATTGTCCTCCATGTTCTGTACATTGTCCTGCATGTTCCGTACATTGTCCTGCATGTTCCGTACATTACATATAATTGTACTTTCAGGTTTTTTTCCTAGTGTTTTACATTTTACATTTTAAAAATTATTTAATAAGCAATATAAAATGATAATTACTAGTTTAATCGAAATTTCTATGACAGTTGAAAGACAAAACTTTTTTTTGCAAGATATTTAAAAAATATTGTATATTTTTCCTGCTTTACAGGTACATAAAACAATTGTAACCTGAAGTATATGAGTCGTTCACTGCACAATATGACTAACACCACTTTTTGTAAAATCTTAAATTTATCTGTAAAAGCATTTGGTAAAGTCATAACTTTTATATTAATAAAATATTTTCCAAACAATAAAGGTTAACAACGTTAAACGATACTTTTTTTTTTGGGCCACTGAATAATAAATAATTTTTTCAAGAAGCCATTTTGTTATCTCCGTACTCTAATGCAAATCATTGCAATAATTAAAATTAAACCCACTAGCAAGCGCTAAATGAGAAATTTTATCACGTTAGAAAGGTCCAAACCACACCTTATCCAATTTAAAGGTGAATATAATGAAGATATAGCCAACATAAGGAGTCTGTGGCAGATAAACCACAAAGTTTGAAAGATGTGGATCAGCCTTTATTATATCCTAAATGTAGATTTTTAACAAGGGGAAAAGTAGAGACATGTTGGATCTGCTGAAATTCATTTATCCTCTTAAACATGATTACCTTAAAACCTTGTACAGACTTCTAAACTCTGGAAGCTTATAAACGGTAATTTTTTTTTGTATACACCCCATTATATAAATATGTATATAAAATTGTGTCGTTTTATGAAACCACGATGCAAGTGAAACTTTTATTCGATTTAGGGTATTAAAATTGCGTTTTTGATCTTAACTTAATTATTGAAAAATGGGAATGATGATGGGAAATCAATAGTAGACAAAATATTCAATTATAAAATTTAATTTCAATTTGCGTATTGGAGTACGAAATACATTATTAATACAATAATTTAGATGATAAACGCATATTAGACAGTAAGATCAATATTTATTTAAATCATTGAATCGTTGTCAACTTCAATAACTGCATCTTTGCCTGGAGTCTCACAGTTAATAAATCTAATTAACATTTTATGGTAACTAGAATAAGTAAATGCAAGCTAATATCTCGACACGTACTCGTATCACTGCCGCTCGTGCGTTGATTAGAACTGAAGCCCTATTTTAACCCCTTGCATTTCTGACCATATCTGCGGCATCTTTCCGCATTTAGTCGCTTTCGATGCAGAATTTTTTCTGTAACAATATTTTCGGCTATAGGTATGCCACTTTGAACGATAAACGTATTAAATCCAACACTCGACGCTGGAGCCCCCTACTAGTACTCGGCATGACATCTGTCGGCAGTCTACTAACTTTTTCCGGCGGGTTAGAGTGTAGTTCAGCTTGTGAAGATGATTGAAGGCCTAAATAAAATTAAATATATTGAATGAACCCGATAAAAATTAAAATACTTCATCAAATATTCAATAGATGAACGAACATTTATGGAGCTATAGAAAAAATCTTTCACTTTAATAAACTGTAGCAATATAACCCATAAAAGATATTGCGCGTCAGTACATGGTAGATACTGCACGGTTTCTATGACAACTTTGTGCAGCGACTTCCGAGATCATCATTCTCCCCCAATTAAGGGTACCTACATTACAGTGCTGGGTGTGCCCCATGAATGGTGTCTGTGCCCGTGGCTGATATAATCTTCATTTCGCGTCATTCTCACCACATACTGATCTACTCCTGATTAGTTTAAGGATTCAAATATAAATATCCTAGCTCGGATAGAAATGGATGGACAAGGATAATGCTGGAAATGTATTTCCTTCTCCTATTGATGTCCCGATAGTCTTTTACTTTTACCAGAGTAGAGCAGGACAATGGATGGAAAGTTCTTCTTCGGAGCTTCTGGTTACTTTCAGGAGCACCGATAATCCCACACAGGACGTCCACTTTCCTTCCTCCCGTGAAAGTACTCAAGATAAGAAGTTGCGGTCCATGGCCAAGGGCGGCTTCAATTAATTCGAAATTAGTCTAACGAGGAGAGATTCAAGAAACTATCACTGTTTACTTATATTATGTATTTGGAGCAATATACATTATATTACTCAGTCTAATTTTTTATTAAATTAATATAATAGATGCAGTGTGAAATATGGTCACTGACTTTGAAGGATGAATGAAGTTTTAAAGGTATTCGAAAATAAGTTTACCCATTGCGGAACTCAACGTCTTTCCTCTATGGAGTAGGTACCATTTATACACTCGAAGTTGGAAAGACCTGTTAGTTGAGCGTGATCTCGACCAAATAACCTCCTTGCTCACAAAAATCACAACTATTGGCTTGTAAACACTAAACTCCCTATAATGTACGGGCCATGTATAATCTTCATGGATTGTAGTGATGTCAAATTTTTAAGAAGAACATATGGTAATTACTTAAAATTTATGGTAACTAGGAATAACGAAATGCGCGATTAAAGTCAGGAAATGCTTGTTATTATTAGGTCTCAACATTACTAACCTCGCGTCTTTTGTCCCGAAATCTAAAAATAATAATTTATAAAACCGTCATCCTTACATCTCTTACGGATGTGAAACGTGGCCGCCTCAGCTGAAGGATGAACAACATCTTAAGGTATTCGAAAATAAGGTGTTGCGTAGAATGTCCGTCCAGAAAAGTATGAGACTACTGGGGAAATCAGGAGATTACACAACGCGTAATTGACAAGCATGCACATGGTTAATATTATAGAAGTGTTAACTTCATTAAAGATTAAGATGAGCTTGTTAAGTTGCTAGGCACAGCAAGGAACGAATTCCATAAATGTTTATAAGAGCTCTACCGATTGGGAAGACCGAGACGTAGGTGGGATGATTGCGTTAGGAGTGATCAGGCAGAATTTTGGTAGCAAAGATTAGTCGCGTTGGCTTCGAGTATTGGTCATTACTCTCTCATCTTCCTGGACTGTTCCTCTCGCTCTTCCTTAGTCCATTTCCTCCCTCATCTCTCCTTCCTTCCTGCAGGAACCCTAACTTCTTTTAGTTTTTTCCCGAAAAGCTCTCTATCCAAGCAGTCCTTATCCTTGATTTTTAGCCTATCCAGCACCTCTTTTATTTGTTTCACATACCCACCAATACTCTTTTAAATTAAGACTTTATCAAAAATTTTTTTGTTCGGCCTCTTATTGTTCATTCTGACCATGTGGCCATAGAACCTCAGCCTTCTTCATCTGATGGCTGTTTTAAGATCTTCCAAATTTCTGTATATTACTTCTTTGAATTTCCGCCCTTCTTGTGTCACTTTGGGTCCAATAATCCTCCTCAGAATTGTTCTCTCAATCTTCAGGACTTTCTCCAGACTCGGAAGGCCGACTGTTTCCATACATAGAGTATTGCGATTTTTTATTATATTTTAAAACTTTACCAATTTTTTAAAAACTGTCTTATCTGAAACTGATAACATACTCCGTCCAGTCTTTATATAGCATTTCCAAGTCTATTTGAACCTTTTCCAAGTCAACCGTAAGCTTTTACATATCAAATTCTACCCTTTCCAAGTCACAAGCAACCCTTTCCAATTCCAATCTAACCCTTTCCAAAGCAAATGTAACGCTTTACAACTCAACAGTAACCCTTTTTATTTCAATTGTAACCGTTTCCATTTCAATTGTCACACTTAAAAATTTAAGGCATCAGAACTCAACGGGATTAATATTGTTATTTTTACAGTATTTTTAATTTTGTTATTTTCAAAACTATTATTGACACAAAGCACTAAACGAATGAAATTAATACAATTTTTGAAAAGCAATGATTTTTGTTTAAATAATTATTCCTTTTTGAAGGAACCCATTAAATAAAAAAAAATTCTGAGAAAGTAAAACTACATAAACTGAAGTTATCAACAGTTTCTTCGATTTCGCAGAAATAAAAACTCATAGCAAAATTATCGCACTAATAAAAACTTCTTTGACCCTGAGGAGAAATGAGAAAGAAAAAAACGAGTTTTTGTTTTAAATTGTGTTCTTAATTTTTTGTAAACTAGAATACTATTTTATTACCATATATATGAAGATACTACTGTTAAGTTCATATTACACGTTTTTACTTTAAATAAACGTTCTCAAAAACAAAAATCATTTATTTGTGTTTTGAATTATTTCCCTCATTTTTGTCCTAGCAAGAGTTGTGAATAAAAAGATTGTGATGCTTTTATCCTAGCGAATCCTGAAGCACATTCGCCTATTCCCCAAGACGGTAAATTTTCAAAATATTATCAAAGATGACAATTGAAATGGAAACGGTTACAATTGAAATAAAAAGGGTGATTGAGTTGTAAAGCGTTACATTTGCTTTGGAAAGGGTTGCTTGTGACTTGGAAAGGGTTGCAATTGATTTGTAAAAGCTTACAGTTGACTTAGAAAAGGTTCAGTTAGACTTGAAAATGCTATATTTATCTCCAGTTCCGGCGAAGAAGTGGTTAAGCGAAATATCGCCCTGAGTTGTGCGCCTCAACAATATTGAGGCAAGCGGAATCTTATTATTATTGTAGTTTTGGGCTGAAATGGAGTTATAATATAAGTAAGTAATTCCAAGCCAAATCCTGACTAAACAACTTATGCACAATGATATTAATACGATTCCGCTTCGTTAAGTTCAAGAAACTCACTTTGGACGAACATTCGAACTAACCACTAATTCTCTGAGGCTGTATTGTTTGTTCATTTAACGTCACTTTATGCTGCTATGGCTAATCGGACGATGCTACAGTGGGAGCTCTAAATTTTGCCTATCCAGGTTTAATTAGGGTAGGGATTTTTAACGAGTACCTGACATCCTGCAGGCTCGGGACCCCCGATTAACGTCCCTTCCAAAGGACGGCATAACTAAAAAAATCCTAGGTCCACCTGCTGGGCTACGAACCCGCGATCTTGGGTTTAAGTAGTTTGTTATGTTAACCAATCGACCACAGGTAGATGTATATATTAAGAACATAAAGACTGTTATTGTATTATAAAACTTTACATAGTAGTATAATTATGATTTGAATCGGACGTGCTCTAAATAATATGTTATAATTATTATAGGGTTATAAGCGTCTCTCCAGAGCTTGGTATTTGATGACTAGTTTTCTCTACCAATTAACATTGTAAATTAGACGTGTTAATTAGATTTTTATATAACACGTTTTACCTTTATTACTAATTGGCGGTTTCTGCTTTAATTAAGTTTATTTGGGCAGGTTCTGTCATAAAATGTGTTAACTATATGTTGTTGGCATGACTATGGCTGAAATTCGAAGGATTAAATTCGGATATAATTCCGTAGTATTAAACTTATTATGTCCTAATTAATTAATACTAATAACTGTTCTTAATCAGCGAATAATTTCGCGAAACATTTTTGACTGATTTAATTATTAATTTAACTGTTGTTATGGATTTATTTATTCTCTTTATTTTTCTTTACTTTTGGGCACTTTTTTAACATTTTATGGTTTTCTTTATTTACCCTTCCGACCAGATATATATTATATTACTTTTTCTGTTCATGTTTGTTATTTTAAAGGGACTTAGTCAGAGAATAAAGTCATTTTTTTATTCTGTTCTATTAGTCTTAAGATTTTTTTTTTCCTGCAACCATTGAGTAATGATATCCATTACTCAACCAAAACTGGTCTACTTTCCCCAACTAGTGAGGGAAAGTAACAGCCACCTAAATCGAATTTGCTAATCAGCACTCTGTTATTTTAAATGTTAAATGGCGGTATTATAATATTATTAATTTTATATTCCTAAAATTTTAAAACAAATAATTTTAGAACTATTTTAAGTATATTTAGTTCGAAATAGATTTTATTTATTTTGAAGCGATTTTATAGAAATATTTAATATAACCTTAAGTGTATTAGAAACCTTCACACATCAGGAATTTGGAGTGATCAGACCACAAACAAAATAAAAAATGGAAATAAGTAATGAATTCATAGAATTTACTCCTGAATAGGCAATAAATCAACTTATACCAAAAACATCTAAAGTCAGATATGAAGAGAAATATAAATATAAATCAAGATATAATAATATACGTTTATTTTATTTTTGTATGTGTTTTCAGAATATTATTTTCTAAATAATAATAAATAAATGTTCCAATGAGTAAACCGTCCTAGAGTTATAATTTGCATGGTTAGTAATAGAAAATTGTAAGAGATAGCGCCAGTGTTGTTTTAACAAATCTAAAGTTTCACCTTTAATTTCTTAATTTTTAATTGGTTGCAGGAAAAAATTAATATTTAACATGTGAGAAAAGTGCTTATAACACCCTCGTTTAATTACCACACTCGGGTATAATAAAGTGGCACTTTCCTCACTTGTCAAATAAATAACTATTTTTGGTAATTTTAAGTAATAAAAGTCACATTTATGAATAAATTGGTGATTCCATTTTAAGAGTGTTTATTAATGTCTTGAACTGTTTATTCTCACTGGTTATCCATTTGCAATTTTTTTGTATCAATGTGATTCTCATGAACATACTTCATCCCTTCTTTTGTATAAAAAGGCTTACAGTACAGAGAAAACTTGCAGTTTAAAACTTAAATATCATGTCCATTTCTAGAAATTGCCTATGAAATTTTTTTTTTGTAGCAATGAATGACCCAAACTAATTCCTAAATCTAAAGCGTTTTCTAAGATTGAGGTACTTTAATCAATTTTTTAAAATTTTAATGTTCAATTCATAAATAAGTTTAATAAATTTTCCACTGTCCACCGTGCATTATTTTATGCCATTACCGTGGATGATATAATCAGGGCCGTGGAAAGGAAAATTTTAAATTTGATTAACATTCATGATAGATTATCGTTTTGGAGTTGTAGCCCAACTCTACGGCTTACTCTACGGCTAATAAATGTTATGTATTAAACAAATAAAAAAGTAGTTATAGACTTTTATAATATTATAATACATTATACTAGATTTAAAAATGTTCAATAAAAAAAAGTAGAGATTAGAACAGAATATGGCGATAGATTAAATTTTTAAAAACAGGTCCCCGCTTCATTTTTTTTTTTTGTCTGATCTTAGCGTGATGCTTTTCTGATGTATACGTTGCAATAGCCAGTGTTCTATGGATTCAATATAAATTAATGACGTGTAAGGGATTTTATCTAAATATAATTTACAATAATTTTTTTTTTTTTTTTATTATTTATTCATTGATATTTACAACTATATTACAATAATATAACAAGTAAATTGGCTGAGTGATACATAATGACATGATATAATGACAAGTAGAGAAACTACCCACTGGTAGTACTCAAATCGCATGTTCAACTAAGAAGGTCACGTGGCCATCTTTTTCTCAGACGCCTCGGAGGATTATCGGGAATTGAAGAGGAAGCTAAGTTTGAAACTAGAGGGTTTGAGTGGAGATGAAGTTTGTTATGAAAGGATAGATACCGGGTTCGGGCCAAATCAGCAACAAATGGGACATTAAGGTCGTTATGGATGACTATATTCTTAACAAAATAAGGAGCGTTGAGGATTTTACGAAGGATTTTGGATTGTAGGGATTGGATACGAGAAGAATTTGATGGCTTAGTGGAGCCCCAAAGCTCTACTCCGTAAGTCCAAATAGGTCGTATGATGGTCATGTAGATGAGTCTTTTGTAATTAACTGGGAGCTTAGAGCGTTTGTCTAGTAAGTGTTGAAGTAGCCTGAAACGTCGAGCGGTTTCTTGTCTTTTCAGTCTTGTATGAGGATTCCAGGTTAATCGTTTGTCGAGATGTAACCCTAAGTATCGGATCTGTTCTACAGGCACAAGTGGGATATTATTAAAGGATACTGAAGGGCAGGAAGTCATTGGTTTACGACGTAAGGTAAAAGTGATTTGATGGGATTTTTGAGAATTTATTTTAATTCTCCAATTCTGGCACCATTCTTCAAGATCAGTGATATGGGATTGGAGGCTTTGGGATACAATAACTGGATTGGTATTGACTGATAATACACATGTATCATCAGCATATGTGGTAAGGATAGTATTAGGATGAGTTGGGATGTCAGCTGTATAAACTGTATAAAGGATTGGGCCAAGGGTACTACCTTGAGGAACACCAGCAGATTGGGAAAAGAGGGATGAATAGACATTGTTATGGTTTACTTGGAAAGTTCTGTTTGTGAGATAGGATTGAAGGATGAGAAAGTAGGTAGGCGGTAGAAATTGACGGAGTTTATAGAGCAATCCCGGATACCAGACTCGGTCGAAGGCCTGTTCCACGTCAAGAAAGACGCCCGAACAATATGATCCACGTTCTAATGCAGAGGAGACCACATCCACCACACGATGACATTGCTGAATAGTGGAGTGGGATGCTCGGAATCCAAACTGGTTAAAAACAATGTTTTAGTTATTATATAATTATTATTTTTATTTAGTTATTCAACTGTTTTGGGAATAATTATAGGCCTACTATCATTATTTTTATATATATTGGGATTTTTTTTTCGTTTCGGGGACAAAGGGATAGCTCATTATGTAGGGTCGCTTTACTGAAGATCCCGCATTCAAAACCAGCTGTGACAGATAAATTATTTAATCTGCTAACAGTCACGGGTGAAACTTATGGGATCTACAGACCCTTCTTTAGGGAATACCCAACCTCTACAAAATGGTTAACCTAAATTGCAGGAAAAAAATGAGGTTTAAGCGTCATCTCGAACAAATCACTTCCCTGCGCAACAGTCTCTGCCATGTATTGAACACGTGTATATCCCGGATTTAGGAACATAGCCTTGGTTGTTTCCAACCTTGAATATTTTTTTTTAAATATGGCATTTATCCATCTCAATTTTTAACCCTTAAATTGTTAAGAGAGTGTTAGATTTATAATTTCACTGGTTTTTAAAGCAGTTGGTTTTATGGAAGTTTAAAAAAAAATATACATTCTATTTCATGAACGTCGTAAATGAGTGGGATCTGCAGATCCTCCTGTAACTCACCTATCCTCTTTACAGTAGATCCGTGATGTCGGTTAGCAAAGTACCTTCATGCACAACTGTAGTAGAAACAATGAAGTCTTTACCATGTACTGATCTCAAGACCCTTCATTGGTTGTAGTGATATAGGTTTTTTTTTTAAATATATATGAGTATATAATAACTCTAGTGTAAGACATTTTCACTCCCATGTTCACTTTGTATGTAAAAAAAAAATGTTAAGATGACAGGAATCAATCTTTGTTTAGATCAGAATGGAATTTTTATGTTTTTGTAAAAAAAAACACTACTCACTAGATTACTTTCATTCTCATCCATTATGTCAACCATTGTCCATTTTTCAAGACCTTTTTTTCCTATCAATTCTTTATTACCAGAGTTGTCAACAAAACACGGATCTGCTTCAATGATCACATGATTGGCCATTTTTCGCTGTAAGGTATTATAGTGTTAGTCGGCTAAACCTTAAAAATAGGAAAACTGTTTATATTATAGAATTAATGGCAATTTGTTGTGAAAACGGCCTGTTTGAACTGGCTAAGATATTTTTGTATGGAATAATTTATGAATTAGTACCAGATTCAGTCCGAATAGAGGAAGCTACTACCGTAGTTACTGAGATACCTAAACCCAAGATCGCGGGTTCGTAGCCCGGCAGGTGGCCCTAGGATTTTTTAAAGGAATTAAAACATCCTTAGTAACGCCGTCCTTCGGAAGGGACGTTAAACGGGGGTCCCGAGCCTGTAGGGTGTCAAGTACTCGTTAAAAATCCCTACCCTAATTAAACCAGCAAAATTTAGAGCTCCCAAAGTAGCACCGTCCCGTCCGATTAGCCATAGCAGCATAAAGTGATGTTAAATGAACAAACAACAACTGAGATACCACTCAGTGGTAGAGCAGTGGGTTACCGTTCCCGAAGGTCCCGGCTTCCAATCCGGGTGTGGCAGCTAATTTATTTAATCTGCTAATAGCCAAAGCTGTGGGACCGGGAGGACCCCCGGGGGCTCACTCAGCCTCTATAAAGTAGGTACACTTAATAAGGGGAAAACCATTGCGATTGAATTTGATCATCAACATACCATCTCCCTGATTAACCATTGCCCCTGAAACAACACAGTCTCTACCACGTACAGAACACTAGACCCATCTTGTTGGGTTATGTTTTTGTTATCAGTCCGATTTGTCATACATACATAAACTTATAATTATTGTTTCGGAGATTATTATCATTTACAATAGACCATGAAACGTGGTGAAAGTGATACTTTGTTTAAACATTTTAGCATAGATAGATCATGTAGATATTGTTTGTAAAATATCAGTACATATAGTTCTGAAAACGATTTCTGCAATAAAATTCTTTTTTTTTTTCTTGTGTAGTAAAGCTCGCTGTCCTTTGTTAAGTTTTACATGTATTTTTTAGGATAAAATAGCTGTCACTATTTATAGGAATAGCTATCACTACTAAAATTTTAATACAGATCTATTTTAAAACTAGAGTTTAAGTTGATGCTAAAAGTGAATTTGCTTAGCTTACAAAGGGAGTTATTGTGAGTTAGAAACTCAGTCTTTGGAATCTTCAAAAATCTCTAACCACTCGAATAGCTTCAGTAAATGCAAGCCTTCAGCATACTGGAGTTAGCAACGACCAGGCGTATTAGCATTGATCTTGCCCAGCAAATTACTATCGGAACTCGTGTAGTAGTTAGTTCTGCTTCGGGTAAAGAAATTTAGTTCCTAGTGAGCTTACTGACTCCGAACCCGCAATTATCCATGGATCCATGGATCTATGGATGGATGACCAAAGATCATAATAATCTACTGGAAGCAACCTAAAAAAATTAATTAAAATATTCATATATCCTACCTGAAACTGTCAAGACAGCTGAAATAGTTGATACACTCAGCCATTACAAGTTGTTTGTTGTTGCTTAGAGGCGTAAAACCCTAGGGTCATCAACGCCTGTAGATTTTTATTTTTATAATTATTTATCTTTAAAAAAAAAAATAATAAAAAAAAATAAAAAATAAAATAGTCATATACACATACAAACTAATAAATAATCCAACTATAATAAGGAAACAAATAAAGCAATCGGAAAAAACAACAAATGCATCTATAGCAGGGACAATGGAGGATCAAATATTGGTTATTAATTTACAGTTTGTAATGAATTTCACCACTTTGTCGATTTCAGAGTTTTGTTGAAATCGCCATTACAAGTACTAACGCAAATAAACCACACCAAAATATTTTTTAACTCGCAGTCCTTTCAATTCTTGTTTATGAAAAAAAATATTGTGCTATGTTAAAAATGGCAGTAAATAAATTGTAGAAAAATATGTAGAATTTATTTTGTTTAATGGCATTGACAATTTTTAGGCTGTCGTTAGAGGGTTGAGTCTAAGAATTATTTTGGTAGCTGTTAGACTCCTCGTTTCTCTGCTCTGGCCGAAACGCACAAATAAAAAAAAATTGTACATTTTTGAGGAAAATATATATGGACTGCAGCCCTACCCCATTTTTTTCAATATATCTCATAATACATCCAGTTAAACATTTTCTCATCGATATGAAAAAAGTATTGGTTTTCGACAATCCTGTAAAAAAGCTGTACCGCTACAACCCATGAAGGGTCTTGGGCTCAGTGCGCGGTAGATAAGGTACTGTTTCAAGGACAAACGTTACGCAGTGAGATCAAGCTCAACCCCAGGCTTTCCCCAACTTTGGGGTACTTAACTCAAAGAAGCATGGTGGGCCTCCAGGTCAATCAGAATCCATCCCATACAGTTAACTCATTAAATAAATTATCTGCCAACAGATAATTTATTGATGAAGTTAACCCATTCATTAAATTAGGTTTCAATAATAAAGGACAGAATATAATGCAAAGAAAGTTTTTAAAATGTTGTATCTTCAAGATATTATCCTTGGCCCAATCCTTTATACAGTTTATACAGCTGACATCCCGACTCATCCTAATACTATCCTGACCACGTATGCTGATGATACATGTATATTATCAGTCAACACCAATCCAATTATTGCATCCCAAAGCATCCAATCACATATCACTGATCTTGAAGAATGGTGTCAAAACTGGAGAATTAAAATAAATTCTTAAAAATCGCATCAAATCACTTTTACCTTACGTAGTAAACCAATGACTTACTGCCCTTGAGTATCTTTTAAAAATATCCCACTGGTGCCTGTAGAACAGATCCGATACTTAGGGTTGCATCTCGACAAACGATTAACCTGGAATCCTCATACGAGACTGAAAAGACAAGAAACCGCTCGACGTTTCAGGCTACTTCAACACTTACTAGACAAACGCTCTAAGCTCTCTATCAATTATAAAAGACTCATCTACATGACCATCATACGACCTATTTGGACCTACGGAGTAGAGCTTTGGGGCTCCACTAAGCCATCGAATTCCTCTCGTGTCCAATCCCTATAGTCGTCATCCATAATGACCTTAATGTTCCATTTGTTGCTACCAACCCGCTATCAATCCTTTCATAACAAACTTCATTCTACCAGTGGGTAGTTTCTCTACTTGTCATTATCTTATGTCACTACGTATCACTTAGCCTTATTGTAATATTATTTTATATAGTTGTATTATTGTAAATATCAATAAATTAAAAAAAGTAGTAACAAGGTAAAACAAAATAAGTTTTTAGATTTTTTGGTACACAGTAAAACCAATGCCAAAGTTGTTCTAGTTTACTCAGAACAACTCATAATTCCACATTACTGTTATTGCACACACGGAAATCAATTGCACACACGGTGTACCGTCGAATGGATTAAGTAAGAATGAATTTATAATATTGAATAAAGCAACTTTTTAAATGAACAAAGCTGATGATATTGATATCAGAGTCAAATATGTTTGCTATGACATTTTTATTGGTAGCGCTTTACATATGTTTCTAAATAAAAAAAAAACTTTACCACTTTTTTTTTCCTTCTGTATATATTAACATATTTTACTCAAGCTGTCGCTAAAGGAAGTCCTTTTTTTTTTTATTAAATTATAATTAAATTATGCATACATAAATTCTTGAGATCCCTCTACATATAAATAACATATGTACTTGGATATGTTTTAGGTCTATAACCAGCTGTAAGAAGAGAAAGGTGGAAGAAGCCGTTGCTACGCGACGATGTAACATATCTTGGAGGTGTCCGATGGCAAGGAAGTGCCTAGCAAGGTGAAGGGCGGATCTTGATAAGCTTTCACTTTCGGCTCGTATTAAGATCCTGCGGTGAAGGCCAATTATAGGATACAATATGGCAATAATATTATATAAGCATTAGAATTAATGAGAGCATAAAAGTAATTAAAAATAAACCGTAGTATACTCTATTGAATAATATTTGTTGACTTTATATTTATTAGGAAGAAAATGATCCGGATAGAGGTCAAAAATTCTCTTAAATAGGGAGAACTGTTTATTATATGTATCTCGTATATTTAGCCCTCAAGAAGGCCTGGGATGTGGATCGAAACGCTGGCTTTCCAATAAACACTGTTCCTTATTTACTTCCCCCTACTGTTGCTTTGAAATATCTAAGCTCGTTCAAAAGGGCCAACTCCAAAATAAAATGTATTTCATTATCCAACTGAAAACAGCTTATGTTTTCCACTTTTTAATATCTTCACATAAGCATGTCCGAGTTTTGTTGAAAGATGGTCTTGAAAAAGTGGACAAACGGAATGAAAGTAACTATTCAATAGTTTTTGTTTTTTTTTATATAAAAATTATTGTATAAATATATTTATATTTATATGTATATTTAGATAATAAAAAACAACTACTGACTAAGTTACTTTATTATATATATTAATAAATAAATAAAACCTGTATTATTACGACACAGGATCTTGGTTCAGTGCATTATAGAGACTGTATCATATTTAGAGTTTATTTATCTAAGATCACGCACCACCAGATTCAATCCCAATTAATAGTTTCACTTTATAGAAGATCTGTAGATCCTGCTGTGTCCATCACTGGCTGATAATATATTAAATATTAATCTATAAATATTATTGTTATCAGTCGTAAAGCTCCCAAAGTGGAAGAAGATTTAAGTAAATAAAAATATTTTTATTTTGAAGAGAAAAGATTTGCCCCCAGCCGGGATTCGAACCCGGATCTCCGCCTAATCGTGGCAACGCTCTAACCATTTGAGCCACCGGGGTCGCTTCCTAAAATACAAAAAGATCCTAAAATTAAAAGTAATGTTCCATGAACATTCTTCCTAGTCTATACATCGCAAAATTGCGAGAACACTGGGGATATGGGATCGGTGAAGAGAAAAGATTTGTCCTAGGTAGGGAGCGACCCCGGTGGCTCAAATGGTTAGAGCGTTGCCACGGTGAGGCGGAGATCCGGGTTCGAATCCAGGCTGGGGGGAAATCTTTTCTCTTCAAAATAAAAATATTTAAAAATTGAAGCAATGATTAAAGAATTACAATAAATTCTAAGTAATTATAGTTTATATTTTATGTATAGTTATTCTAAAGGGGCTTTTCTCAGAATAAATAAATACTTTATTATTATTATTATTTTTATTAACGGTAAATCTCCCACAGTGGTTCACTAAGTAAAGATGGTTCAACAAAATACTTTCTCCGAAGAGCTTCAATGCAAACAGGCTGTATTAGGTTATAAGCCTTCACTAACCTTATAGTCTATTAAAAGATTAATTTAATGGATATTGTAAGTATTATTTGCGCTAGATATTATTACACAACATAATAAAATTATATGGTTATAGAATTTTGATGATTCATCAAGATCATGGTTTATTTTTATTGAATTCGCTGTTTCAAATATTTAATTTGCTAACAGCCGGATATGGACCCTGTGACATCTGGAGACCCTCCTGGGACTCACTCAGGCTCTCTAAAGAGAGGTCTCTTAATTTATGAGATCTAGGACAAAGGCACAACCATTGTCAAAGAAACAGTACAGTCTCTGCCTCCCAAGACCTTTAACGGGGTGTAAGGGTACAGTTTCTTTTTTTTCTGTTTTAATAAAAAAAATTATATAACTTATTTTATTTTATTTGTTATTAATTTTTAAATATTTTTATTTGAAAAGAAAATACATGTCCTGGACCGGGACTCGAACCCGGGTTTTCCAGATCGCTAGTCTGGAACTCTACCATTTGAGCTATCCGGGCCCCAATCAAGCACGCTTCTCGGTCGTGGTCATATATTTTCTTTTCACTGATCCCAAGCCCCCGCGTTCTCGCATTTTTGCGAAGTATTCGAGGGGAAGAATGCTCTTTGAACATTATTTTAATTTGGATCTAGTTGACTTACGTCATTATAATTATTATAATTAATTTTATTTTTTATTAATTTTTAAATATTTTTATTTGAAAAGAAAAGACCAGGACCGGGACTCGAACCCGGGTCTTCCATATCGCTAGTCTGGACTCTACCATTTGAGCTGGCCCCAATCAAGCATGCCTCTCGGTTGGTCATATCTTTTCTTTTCACTGATCCCATTTGCATGAGTTACATTTTAAGTCCGAAAACCAACATTTTTCACCAGCTATATCAGATTACACAGATTCTATTTTAATAGTTTAAAAAATGACATGCATAAAAGTCGCCTCGGACCGGACGCCTATTCAGAACCACTCCCTTTCCTCCACCAACTAGCGCGCTTGACTTTCTATTGTGTGTCCTGATGTTTCCTCAATTGGCAAAACATGGACTAGCTTTTTTTTGTTCTGCGTTTTAACAACTTTAGGCTTTTGAAGTATTTTATTTCTTGCTCAATTTTACCATTTGTTTATTTATATTAATTTGAGAGTAAAATATGATTTGGTCTTCTATAGATTGTTTGATATATCTTATGCTTTGCGACTCTTCGTAATCTTGTAACAAATATACAAATAGATAAGATGAAAGAGGACCACATTTTTTTTGTTAATTTTTTTACTTTGAGTCGGAGAAGTAGATTATTTCAGCTACTAAACAGTTTTCGAATATAATTGGGGATTTAAAAAAAACAGTTTTGAAAAAGGATTTTATTGTACCTCCATTATGGATCAGAAATCTCTAGAAATATATGTATATTTTTATGCAAAAGGAACATTTGTTGTTCTCAATTTGATAAAAATAACTTGTTTGGCCATAATTTCGTGACAAACCGAAAACAGAATTCCAAACGCTGAAGTTTAAACATCATCTTGGATATTCTTTTCTTTTTTTACCTGTACCAATTCAGGGTCTTGGGTTCAGCACGGGCGAGGGACTGTTCTGTTTGTTCTGTGTGCTCGACCATCAAATTTTTCCCGTATGTTCGGTATCCACTACATACAGAGGCTGGGTGAGCCCCAGGAGAGTCCTTGATCCCATAGGATCCATCATCATCCGCTTACAGATTAAATTAAGTCTCCCAGCAGCCGGATTTGAACCCTGGACCTTCGACACGGCAACTCAACGCTCTACCACTGAATCACTCCGCTCTCTATCTTGCTTATTCTTGGTTATATATTATAGAGCGGTCTGTGAACAAGAGAAATCGAGTTTAAACTAAACAAGATCTTATCTGGCAACATATCGTATGCAGTTGACGTTTGTAGTTTCTCCGGAAGCATACCCTATTATAGTTCGTACATGCCAATTCGAGATTTTAAAAAATCCTTATATATATTTATAAAAATGTAAATAATTTTCAGGTATTTATTTCGAAATCGTTCTAAGAAAAAAGTTGTCAACTTCAGCTTATAATCTATTCATGTTTATTAGCAGGTTATTCTAATAGGTTTTATCTAAATTGAGGTTTGTTTAATTATTGAATATCTACGCTGATATATCTAATCGAACGTTGCTACAATAAGATTCATAAGTTCTGCCTATAATATCGAGAGGGATCTATACCTGAAATCGCACAGGCCCGGGACCGTCTCCGAAGAATTTTTTTTCTTCAAGTTCTGCCTGCTTTCAAGCTTTTTCACCTTCTTAATAGCCTTAACCCTTCGAGCTCTCAAATACTCTTGCCCGAAACTATCCGTAGGGACGGAGCCCGGCTAGCGCTGACCATCGCTGTGGCCGGAATACTTTTTAGCCACACTGAAGTGACTAGTCAAGGCACAAATAGTAATAAACTATAGTAATTCTATTGCAGAAGGTTAAATAATTAAAGACTGTTATATTTAAGTATTAAAATTATGTATAATAAACATAAACATTAAATATTACAATAAACTAAAAAACATAATTTGATATCTTCTTTTTTAATATGAAAGTTTCTTCGAACGCGGCATTAGCATCGAAATGCATAAAAATACGTACATTTCGGAGACTGAAGTTTCTTTCCAATTCTTCAAACGGGAACTCTTGTTATAGACCGTACACGATTGTACGGATTTGAAATAATTATTTGTTTGTTCGGTGATTTCAAACGCTAATTCTTCCGGGAACATCATCGTAAAGGCGTCTAAGGGTGTTGATCTTGGATTTAAATTTCTCTTTACTCCGGAATTTCAGTCGTCAAAGAAATCTATTACAGGAGTTAAGTTCCTTTTTGACCAGAATAATATTCCATCTTGGTGAGAAGTCTCGATATTTTCGCCCCCTTCTGAATTTTCCTCTTCCGATGATGTGCTAAACTTCCTGGGCCGTTTTCTATTTGTTCTTCTTTCACCAATCGATTGTTCTTCTGATTCAATGCCTGACGATAGTGATTCACTGTCGTTCCTTGTGAAATATTCTTCAAGATTTGACATTTTGTAGGGTGTCGCGAATAAAAAATAATCAAACAGGTTATATACGGTCATTGTTGACGCGAGCGAGACCGTGAGGTTGTTACGCTGGCAATACGATATTGAGTCGGGAAAACACAGTAAAAGAAAAGACTGTAGAATCTAATAGGTTAAAGAGTGGGCAGTAAAATGGGATTTCCATTTCGGAAATTCTCTGAGATTTTGATGAGCCTAACACTGACCGACCCCAACCTGAGGAAGGCAAATTACTAGCGAATGTCCCTGTATTAATTATACACGAAAATGACTGCACATTGATTGAAAAAACCGTCAAACGCATAAATGCGCCCTTACTCCAAGCCGATGACTTAGAGAATACACATAAATGCGGCCGTAGGCCTCAAGGATGACCTTCGTCCAAGAGCTCTTAGGGTTAAGGTGACCATCGACGGTTGATTTGCTGACTTCGAGTTCTGTCAGTTCTCGAACAGTTGTTCTCAGATTTGTCTTCAAGATCCAAGTCTTTGGAATCTCGAGTCTTTGGAGTCTCGAGTCTTTGGAATCTCGAGTCTTTGGAATCTCGAGTCTTTGGAGTCTCGAGTCTTTGGAGTCTCGAGTTCTTTGGAACCACCGTTGAACAGTCCACTCACTTATGCTGCCTTCGCCACGGTGGTAATCCTGGTCGTTTTGGCCCCCTTCCGGGCGTGTTTAAACTCGTAGAACAATCACGATTATTTTTATTTACTTAGTAAAGACTGAATTATTTTCCAGTAGCAAAATGTTACAGACATTTTTGTTTGAAAGAGGATTAATAAATGTTTACATTTATAAAAGTCAAAAGTCCAACAAACATAAACAGTTTACTATTCGGATGGGTACTTTACAGAATACATAAAACCTGCCTTAATTTCCAGGCAACACAATAAAATGCTAATTCTAGAGTTCTCTGGCACTTTTCATCGAAGCCACTATATATAAGTGTTATCCTATTCATTTTAAATAGACAATAACACCAAATTGAATTTAATAGTTAATAAATAAATTTAAAAAAACTATAAACAATATTAAAGAGACCAAACATACTAAAAAACAATACGGAATAATCATAATAATTTATTTTATTTTAGTTGTTATTAATTTTTAAATTTATTCATTTGAAAAGAAAAGATATAGTAGGGATATAGTAAAGATATAGTAAAGATATTATTTTTAAATTTATTCTTTTCAAATGAATAAATTTAAAAATTAATAACAACTAAAATAAAATAAATTATAATAATTATAATGACGTAAGTCAACTAGATCCAAATTAAAATAATGTTCAAAGAACATTCTTCCTCTCGTATACTTCGCAAAATGCAAGAACGCGGGGACTTGGGATCAAAAAGAAAAGATATGACCATGGCCGAGAAGCGTACTTCATTAGGGCCCAGGATAGCTCAAATGGTAGAGTCCCAGACTAGTGATCTGGAAGACCCGGGTTCGAGTCCCGGTCCTGGACATATCTTTTCTTTTCAAAAGGAATAATCATAGTAAGGGACACACAAATAGCTGAAATGAAACGAGTGATAAGAGGAGATAAGATGAGATAAGGAGCTAGGTTTCAAGGCCACCGGCTAAATCTCAACTACTCAACTTATTAAAGGTTTTTATATACTTTTTATGTACTTATGTAAATGCCATATGATTTTTTCAAAGTAGCCCCTCGGTCTAGAAAATTCTTTTATATAGGGAGAACAATTTATTAGTACGCCAACGTTTCGACCCGCAGAGCAGGTCTTCTTCAGGGCTAGTTTAGAGGTAGGAGGTGAACACTGGACTCTGAGACTCACTAATATTTTTCAACATGCATTCTATTATTACTGTACACTTTCGTTATTCTTAAGAGACCTCGCACTGGAATAAAATTATATATATTTTTCTCTGTTCTACTATCAGCCTGTATATTAGCAACCTGAATTTTTGCCGAAATGATTTCATTGTATTACGGGAAGTGAAATCGTACCATTCTTGTAGTTTTCGGCTTGAGCTGTAATATAAGCAATAATTCTATAATATAAGCCTTACATAGTCCCTCGCTAATTTCGAAAATAACTCAATTTTGATTTCCAAATTAGAAGAAACTCGTTTTGGTCGAAATTCGACTTAACCAATTATTCACCAGAGCCTAATGTTAAACTGTGTAAACTGTAGCACATGATCACAACACACTATCTGATTAAAGAAACAATAAAAAAAGTTTCGATTGCCACCAACTTGACATTCCAATGCGTACTTTAAAAACCTGCTCACACCCAATTCCAATTCTTTCCCACTTTTACTGGAATCCAGATTCTTTTCCTCCGATCAGGTGATAGACCTTGACCGAGATTGGGAGGTTGGAGAAAGCAAACAAGGTGATTGGCGGGTTTTGAAGGTAGATCTGATTATTACATGTTGTTATATTGTAAATAATTTTTTTGGATAAGTTTGAGAAAAAATACTTCGCCAACCAGAATAATTTGGTTGTCGATAGTGATAATTATGAAACAATATACAATGTATTACTAATTATTAAAAAAAACTTTACCACTACGATCCACAGAGTTCAATAGATGGTAGAGACTATACTGTTTCTTGGACAACCGTTGTGTAGAGGATGATTTTCGATATATCACGCTCAAACACCATGTACTTCCCCTTATTTTGGGTAACCACTTTGTAGAGGTTGTGTGAATTCCAGGAGGGTCCTAGATCCCAAGGATCTATTTCCGGCCGCTTAACTGATTAAATAAAAGTACGCCAGCGAGCCGGGTATGAACGCAGGGCTATCGGCACGGCAAGTCAGCGCTCTACCACTGATCCACTCAAATCCCAGTATTTTTATAGTTGTAATCAATAAATAAATCGAATCTGTCTTTTTAATTTCTATTCCAATTTCAGGGAACATATTAACGTATGAAGCGGGATAATAAAAATAGGTGGCAAATAAAATAATTAACGAGGAAGAAATTAAAATATTTCACCGCGATAAAGGTCACTAAAAACTTGTTTACATAATGGAGAGATCAACAAAAAAGAAAAAAAAAAGGGGAGAATATAGGAAGTCGAGGCATCTTCCACGAGAGGCAATGAAGCCTTAAGTACCAAGAGACCATTGACTTCCGCTACCATCATTCTCTTCTCAGGACATTGATATTGTGTACTTTTTACATAACCGCTATTATTGAAGAACTTGAGGACATGTAACAAGCCTTCTCGATGGTAATTGTCCCTGATAACAGACCTCTTGCATTGGAAAGTCCTTCGAAACCGTAAGTGCAATAGCAATTGCCATCAATAGTTGAAAAAAGTGCGGTTTGTATGAGAGGTTTTTTTTGAAAAAAGAAAATTATAGTTCGAGAAGTTTTATTAGACGACTTTTATTATCGATTTATTGCTAGTGGGATATTAAGTATGGATAGAAACCTCAATCCTAAAGATTTCATCACCAGGACAACATTTTTAAAATTAATTAAAAAAAAATATGACCATTAAGGTAACGGAAATAAAAGATTGGGTACCTGTGTATTAAATCCACCACCTGAAAAGGCCAATGTTGTACACATGTGCAAGCCGTTACATTTTATAACAGTTATATTTCTAGCAGTAACAGTTACATTGTTTACAGATTCATTGTTCTTTGTTTCTTCGTCTGTTCTAGAGTTGTTGTTGTATCCTCATTTTTGTTTGTTCCTGATTTGTTGTTGTTTGTAATGCAAATTATTATATTCTATGTTATATTATGCAAATTATGAATACTTAGTTATTAAATATTTTTTTTTAATTTTAAATTGTTGGTGATATATTCTATTATTTATATATGTTATATATTCAATATATTATCTATATATGTTATATATTCAATTGTATTATTATTAGTTCTATTTATTTATTTCCATTATTGTTATCTTGCATGTTATGATATGCAAATTCTAACCCTAATAAAAATATTTAAAAAGGTTACCCAAGGTAACTGTTAGAACTATAACTGTTATAAAACGTAAACTGGTTGCGCATTCGCCTTAACAGGTGGTGGATTTTATACACAAGTACCAAAGGTTGTCACGATTTTATAGCATTATGATAGATTTTTTTAATAAAATAATTAATAAGAGAATGATAAGAGGTCTTATCAAGGACCTAAAACAATGCCATAATTAAATAAGTTTGTCTCATTATCCTGACCGATATCTTCAGGATTAGTGATTTAGCGAAAAGCCTAAAAATCAGATATTTAGATATCAAATGTTGAAAACTATACAAAGATCTTCAAAAATGTCAAAACATCACGACAGAGACAAAAAATACAAAGGTGTATGTCGTGAAGATTTTAAATCGGAGTCACATAGTCCTATGTTCCACATAGAGCCTTGTTATTCTCAAAAATATACGACTTCGGATGCACATGGGTTTATGTTATCGCATGCACTTCTGTGAATATGGTTTGCCATGAAAGGGTTGATATCGGAAATCGGGCCAAATCAGCAACAAATGGGACATATCAAGGGCATTATGTGTCACTTTGTTCGTAACAAAGTAAGGACCATTGATGATTTTACTAATGACTTTGGATTGTAAAGGGTAATTCCATATGTGACTGGCTCTACATTTGACGCAAAATGCGTCTAATTTTGCTTCATATTATGTATAGCACTATGTCAACGGTTTTAGTTTGAGCATGATCATATAGTTAATTCTGGAATTATCCCTCTGTACTAAAAAATGTCTATATGCAAAAGGAACTCGTGTTTGAGAGTGTTTTTAAACTTCGAATATCTTCCTCTGGGCAGGCTTTATAATTTTAAATTGTATCTGGGGCTGAAATATATAAAACAAACTTTGGAAAATAATGAAATGAAGGAGCTCAGAATCAAATTTATTACAACAACAAAAAAATCGTGACTAACTCTAAAGTCACTTTTGGAATGTAAAATAATTATAATTGTATCAAAGAAAACCTTGAAACTAATTTTACCGTATACAATGTAAGAACTTTATCAACCATTTTAAATATATGAAAGTGTACTAAAATTTTATTGTTTAGTATAATTTAAAACATGGAAACGTCACTAACAAAATTTTAATTAACTAATACTTATAATTAAAATCTCAACTTTTTATAAAAACGAGTAATAAAATATTAATAGACACTTAAAAATGTAAATAAAACTTCTTTGCAAAAAGACCCACCAGCTAATGTTTATGACGCCATCTTAAATACGTCAGTATTACCAAAATACAAAAAAAAAAAATGAGTGGCCATCAGTGAAAAATAAAAGTACTACAGTGTTGCCACCATACTAAAGTATTTTTACAATAAAAAACTGTAATATTTTTTTTCATTCACGATAGACTTTTGCATGGAACTTACCCTAATGATTGAATACAAGAGGAATTCGATGGCTTAGTGGATCCCCAAAGCAAACGAAAGCTCAGATCGGTGTTATAATATTCATGTATTCGTCTTTTATTATTAATTGGGAGCTTTGAAGCGTTTGTTTAGTAAGTACTCAAGTAGTCAGAAACGTCGAGATAATAAAAAAGTACTTTTCATATGAAACGACACAATACCTGAAGTTTTACATTTTAAAATAGAAAATTACTAGAGAATAAGTTGTTATTAGAGAATATGCTGCTATTACGTCACTTTATGTTGCTGTGGCTAACAGGACGATACTACAGTGGAAAACCTGAGTTTTGCCTATCCAGGTATAATTAAGATAGGGATCTTAAACTTGTACCTGACATCGTACGGGCTCGGGGCCCCCGTTTAAAGTCCCTTCTGAAGGACGGCATAACTCACTTTAAACAAATCATATGGCGACCTGCCAGGCTCCGAACCCGTGGTCTTGGGCTTTGTAGGTTGTTATGGTAACCACTATACCTCTGGTCACCCATATTAAAATTAGTTAATAACTATCAGAATATGGAAATACAGATGAAGATAAATGAGAAACTTAAGATTGCCCACAAAATGGTTACATAATTGGAGTTCCTACTTCCTCTTCAGCGGTCCCATATTAAATATACTGCCCTAAGCTCACTTCCGATACCCTCGACGTTTATGTAATACCAGGTCACATCATGGGACCATCGAGAAGAGATGGATAACCTAGTTCCCTCGGTCGTCTGTAATCCTGCATTCCTCACGGATTAGTTTCCTTTCTTCTCTTATATAGCGTTTTCTTGAGTAACTTCTTTTTAAAACGATGTAGTCATATGAAGTTAAATCATTAAAAACGGCTCTTTTCAATAAAAATAGTTCTAAAAAACGGTTTAATAAAAAACCATTTTTTGAAATTAATTTATTCATTGAAATGAACAATAATATTATAATAATATAACAAGAAAATTTCAGGAATGCTACATATTGGCATGAATATAGACAAGTAGAGGAACTAACCAGTGATAGTACTTAAATAACAAGTTCAACTCAGAAGGTCACGGAGGCCATCTTCTTTTCAGACGCCTCGGAGGATTATTAGGAATTAAAGAGGTTGCTACTTTTGAAAAAAGTGGGTTTGAGTGGGAATAAAGTCTGTCATGGAAATATTAATATCGGAACCAGGCCAAATTAGCAACAAATGGGATATTAAGGTTATTATGAATTATTTTATTCGTAAACCTGCAAAGGAGCATTGAGGATTTTTCGAAGGATTTTGGATTAATTACGAGAGGAATTCGATGCCTTAATGGATCCTCAAAGCACTATTCCGTAATTCCTCATAGTCATGTATATGAATCTTTTATAATTAATTGAGAGCTTAGAGCGTTTGTCTAGTAAATATTGAAGTAGTCTGTCTAGATCAGTCTAGTACAAGGATTCCAAGTTTAGAGTTTGCCAAGTTGTAGTCCTAAGTACCGGACCTGTTCTACAGAAATCAGTGGGATATTATTTATTTATTTATATGTTATTTTCAATATATTTAAAATAATGATAGAATGATAACAACAAAATCCATTTCTTTGTAAAAAATCCTGGGGTGCTTGATGCTAACTGTTGTAAATATTTATTTGTCTGATTTTGGATGAGTAGTCATTATCAAAATATCTTAAAGCACTGCACGATTTTTTTTTACCACAAAATGCTTCTTCCCCATAAATATCATTTTAAACTTATTGAAAATTATTTTCTATTTTTTTTTCTTTTATTAAAGAACTTTTATTTTCTACTATTAAAGTTTGTTTGCTAAACAATTATTTATAATATACTTTTGTGTCCGTTTGGCTGTAAATGCGTGTCAATTAGTTGTTTGTTTATTTACAAATCCGTTTTTATTAGTCATTCAAACCATTATTTTTTCGTGCAATATATACGATACTCCCAAGTTGATCTTGCCATTTGGAATATGTATGCCTCAACGATTAAGCCATGTATACTGTAGTTACTCAGTAGACTTCACTATTTCCATGCTAACAATTATACACGGATGTGAGATGAGGACGAGATCACGTCACTTATATCTTCTTTATAAAGATAGGCTGGGTCCCGGGAGGATCTACAGATCAAATAAGTGATATGGTAAATAACTAATCTGCCATAGCCGACTTCGAATCTGGGATCAACAGATTAGTAACTCGCCACCCTCATTGTTCGCACTCCCAAATCGTAATATAAAGCTTGAAATACATCTCGATATCGTTGGATAAATATTGAGGGTGTCACCTTAGAGACCTCGAATCATATAAGGCATACCTCAACTAGAACAAGAATAGGCTTAATCCCTTAAAGCAAAAAAAAATTATTTTCGTTTTTTAACCATTATTATTATATTTCGTATTGAATTCTGCGTTGTGCATATTATTAAAAAAAAATCTATAATTTGGAAAATAAATCTATAAAAACAAAATAATTCTAAAATACATATTAACAAAAAGAAAACTTAATTAAAATAAAACCAAGACCTATTAATTAATAAAATATAATTAATTAATTAAATATATATGTATAGAGCATTGGAATATTTTCGCCTTTTTGTTCCTTACTATACCTTTTTTTTTTTTTTAATAACTTTTTGTTCTCAAACACCACACTGTTTAAAATTTGTTCTCCAGTCGAATTCATAATTTTATTGA
Organism: Troilus luridus; assembly: GCA_964056705.1. Classification (NCBI taxonomy): domain Eukaryota; kingdom Metazoa; phylum Arthropoda; class Insecta; order Hemiptera; family Pentatomidae; genus Troilus; species Troilus luridus. The sequence goes on from OZ057412.1 coordinate 198,942,373, forward strand.
CAATTTTCACCAGGTTATTATTTTGAGAACTGTTACATGTTTTAGGAAGTTATCAGGGGCTAAATAACTCCTACATCTTTTGTCTTTCTCTATCATCTTATTATATTCTAGATCAATCACTCGCCACGCTCATTGTTCGCACTCCCAAATTGTAATACAAAGCTTGAAATACATCTCGAAATCGTTGGATAAATATTGAGGGTGTCACCTTAGAGACCTCGAATCTCATAAGGCATACCTCAACTAGAACAAGATTAGGCTCATTCCCTCAAAAGGAAAAAAAACAATATTTTCCTTTTTTAACCATTATTATTATATTTCGTATTGAATTCTGCGTCGAGCATATTATTTTAAAAATCTATAATTTGGAAACTAAATCTATAAAAACACAATAATTCTAAATATTAACAAAATAAATCTTATAAATAAAGACCTATTAATTAATAAAATATAATTCATTTATTAATATATATATATATATATATATATATATATATATATATTATATATATTTATATATATATATAAATTATTGGGATATTGTCACGTTTATGTTCCTAACTAATGTCTTTTGTTTTTTTAATAACTTTTTTTTTTCAAACACCACACTGTTTAAAATTTGTTTTCCAGACGAATTCATAATTTTATTGACAATTTTCACCAGGTTATTATTTTGAGAACTGTTGAAAAAACATGAACTTATGTTTTAATAAGTTATCATGGCCTAAATAACTCCTACATCTTTTGTCTTTCTCTATCTTTCCTCTTTATTCTCTTTTCTCGCAGTATTCCTAAAATATCACAATACTTCTACTACTACCGTCCTGAAGATGTAATATTTAAAAAGAACAAATTTATCTCATTCAAAAGAGAGTATTAGTCATAATTTTTTTAATATATATATAAAAAATCTTTATGTGAATATATATAAAACAGTTTTTCCTGACTGACAGACCATCGCAGGGCCAAAACAACATAAGCTAATGACTTGAAATTTGGGCAGAAGGTACATTTTATAAGCCCAACGCGCACTAAGAAAGATTTTTGAAAATTCTTCCTCAAAGAGGGTGGAATGGGTGAAAAACTTTGGTAATAAAAATACGTAGTTTTTTAATCTAGCTCCATGAAATTTTAGATTTAGCTTCTAAATCTAAAATAAAGAATTAACTGTTTTTTTTTATTTTATTAAAATCAGCCCCTAAAAGTATAAAATAGGCGAAATCGTAAAATGTTTTGCTAGAGATGTGAAAATAAGTAAGCAGGCTTTACTTTTAAATATAATAACAATCGTGTTCAAGATTTTGCAAAATCAACCCCCAGCCTGCGATAAGGGAAGAAAGTTAGAACGGGACTTACGCCATTTTTAATTTTAGATTTCATTTCTACATTTAAAACAAAGAATTATGTGTTTTTTTATTTTTTCGAAAATCAACACCTAAAAGTTCAAAATAGGGGATATAATAATAATAAGGGATGGAAATTCATGTGGGACTTGGTCACTTTTAGAGCGAGTGACATAAAATTATGTTAGTAGAGAATCAAGTTGATATTTTTTCACTATTGAAAGTACATTATATATATATATATATATATATATATATATATATATATATATATATATATATATATATATATATTGTTTGTCCTGACTGATAGACCTGTAATTATGCCATTTAATATTTAACAGTACATTATATAAAAATCGATCAACAAAGGAGTATGAATTAGTAGGCTGGCTGAATTCACAAATGCTTCAAGTCATATTGAATAATTTGGAGTATAGCTATACTATAGTTGGAGTAGGTAGTTAGTTGATTCACTCTCGATTTAAACTCAACTAAGTTTATATTCAAAATCAACACGGACGAAGTTGCGTGCAAAAGCTAGGAATATAAGGAACAAAAATTATTCTTGAAGAAAAATAAAATAAAATTCATCAAATAAATACTAACTGTAGCGTAAATATAGGGATATAGCCTAGGATTTACAACCTTTGACAACCGTTGGTGCAGGATTATACAGGTACGGGAGTTCAAATACCCAAATTTAATAATTCATTCACTCAATGAAAACCTATTTCCAGTTTTTGGCATATAACTTTATTACGTGGATACGTTTCGACTATATGTCATTTACAATCCATCAAGAACTTCTTCAACTTCTAAGAAGAGTTATAAGTCATCTTTTTTCTTTTTTTTATATTATTCATTGTCATTAGCTAAAATTTTTTCTTGGAGGTCCATGGTCCTTTTGTTAATATCCTATTTTCTTTGCCACCTTATTTCTCATGGTTTTAGTTAGGCTTTCTACTTCAAGTTTTGGGAGTATAAAAGTTCTTAACTGAATTTGAATAGAAAAAATAAATTTTTGAAATATTGGTGATGTATGCTTTTGATCCTGATGAACACAAACTATGGTACAATATAAATATTCGTAATTTTAATATAAATACTAAACGAAACAAAAAAAGAATCATGTTTATGACAAATATATATTATAATAATAATTTTAAATATGAACAAGTACCTAAATAGAAATATTGAAGTGAATAATAAATATTTTTAGCTTCTATTATTTCTTCTGTATCTAATACATTTAGCCCGGTAAATAAAATATAAACAAACTATGATAAAGTATAAATAGTGTATGATAATATGTAAATATTTTAGGATAAATATAAATATTTTATGATAAAATATATATATTTTATGATAAAGTTCAGTACAACAATAAAATATTATGTTGTCTTAAAGGGAAATAATAAGTAAAAACCATAAAAGAAACATCTTCATGTCTTAGGCCAAAATAAAGCCATTCGGTTAAAAAAATTCTCCATTCACTTTTCATAGAGCAATGGACAATATTTTTGCACGCTTAATCTTTTATTTTGTATAGATAATTATTTTTCCATGAAGGGTTGAAATGCGATAATTTTTTAAAACCTCAAATTAAGGTTAGCTTGTCTGATCTAGTTAAGAAGATGAAAATATAACCTCAATGTTACCTTTGAGCTTAGATGTTTTTTAATTTTTGGTATTATGAGAATAGAGTTACAAATAGTCAGGGAGGAGGTTTAGTCAATAAACTTTACAATAAAATATAAGTATATTGAGAGAAGTTACGTTCTTTTGCGCACCTCTCACTTCGAGGGTATGTATGTGTATAACAGCAATCTAACCGTCAATTTGTGTTGTCAAGTTTTAAAATCGAAAAATACTTACTTACAATGAAATCAGTTGTAGTATGAAATCATTTATCGTTGGTTCTTTCAAAGATAAAGACACAGTGGATATTTGTTTAATCACTTAACGTCAGTAAGTAAAATTTGAATAGTCAAAAGTAAAATTAATTTTCACTAAGTAAATATGAAAGTTTAGGTACACTTCTTGAAAAATGAACTTAATTTAGGACTATATTTAGACTTTATTTCTGGCAGATTACTCGGGACGACTAGATATGGTACATCTATTGATGCAATGTTTTCATGATTCATAGCCCAGGTAACTTCTGCGTACACGTATTGTACTTTAGTTACCACAAACCTACTGTCACAGTATTTAATAATGATGATAATACTATTCATGGACTAAATACTGTTCAAAATCATGTTTAATGTTCATCGTAGAACAAACGAATCTTACCAAGAATGATTTACATAAAAATATTAACAATTATTATTATGTGAAGTAGTTGATTGCATATACTTCATTCGAATGATTAAAATATTATGAATAAATATGTATATATATACTTTGATTTTTTTTTATGATGATTTCGTTCACCCTCTTTTTCATCTACAAAAAAACTAGTTCTTAAGGGTTAATCCTCAATTTTTTAGGGGATACTTTTTTTTAAAAACAATCATGTCAATTTCAATGTTTTAACTTAACCGAGTGCGTAGATATCCAAATTGAAAACTGGAAATGCGCAAAATAAAAAGTTTGTACGGAGAATTTTCTTTAAAAGAGTCTTGATCTCAATAATCAAAATATTTAAAATATTCAAACAGCCCTGAGTGTACCACTCCATATGAATTGACCGCAATTCGAAAAAACAAAAACAATGAACTATACTATTATTAATACATTAGTGGAAAAATTCCAACTAAAAACCTTTGGTCTCCAAACTAAAACAGGAAATTAAAAATACCTGTCCAATAGTATAGGACAGGTATTTTTAATTTCCTGTTTTAGTTTGGAGACCAAAGGCTTTTAGTTGGAATTTTTCCACTAATGTATTAACATTTATTTGATGTCTCTGTTGACCGTTCCCTTTTTCAATATATACTATTATTATATAAGTCGAAGTGTTTATTAATGTCTAATTATGACATATTTCTTCGTTCGCAATATTACGTGACATTTACCTCTACCTAATGTTAAAACTTAGATGCCTTTACTTTTTTCCAAATTCAAATTGATTCTGCAAAATAATTTCTGTTTCTATTATTACAGCAATAAATTATTATTTTTACTTCACTCTTTTCTGTTTTAATCTCCAGATCCCAAGGACAATTGAATAACCTAGTAAAATAAATGGTAAATAGTCAAACTAAATCAATCCTTCTTATTGTAAATAAGTTGAGTATATTTGCATCGATGATTAATTGTTCTCAAAAGCTATCGAGTTTATTTTTAACTGCTTACAATCATACCATAATTAGACTTTTTACAATTTAAAATTGTAAACTTCTAAAATTATGATTATTATTGTTAAAAAAGTAAGCCAATAAAGCTCCACCGCCCCATGACCTTAAATGGGCCAGTTTCTTGGATATGGCCTGTGCTGGATTTCCCGGCCTAATTAGGAGAAGGTTTTTGTTTATGGCATTCCCCCCAATCTTTCCTGCCTTCTCGACAATTGTTTATTGAGGGTTCTGGAACATGGCGATTTATGGCATCTTAGGAATACCCTAGCCTTTTAGGACGGATGCTTGAGATATGAACCTAAATGTTGTTTACATCTGCCCTTCCAGTAGTTTTATTTTTCTAAATAATTTCTGCAAACTCTGTAACATATTTTAAAAACTGAATATTAGGTTTTGACTGTGTTTTTTTCAGGAGTGTTGTAAATTCTTATATATTCATTGTTACACACTCTTAGCTGACTAACAGTTCTTAATTTTTGTATATTTATATTAAATGTTAAATATTTTTCTGGCTTTGGGTTAGTAAAATTGCAAATACTTCTATAAGAAGGGTTGTATTTTGAGTTAAACGCTCGGCTTATATCTTTCGAAAATAAACTGTTTTTTAATTTTTCTATAACAGTCCTTTTGATGGATGATAAGAGTTTTGCATTAGAAAAATCAGAGAAGTTATCAGCAATGTTATTGGCGGAGGCTATCATTTTAATCTGTGAGATCCAGTTGTAATCTTGTTTATACGAGTCCAGAGACAAAAGCCTCTCAAAACATTTGCGTGGCAGTCTATCTTCCGTTAATGACAGAATTTTATGTAGAAATTAAGAATTTTCGCCATGACTATTATTACAAGGGGGTCTAGCCTGTTTCCAGACGGACGATATAATTTGGAGTACAATTTGGCCAGAAGAATAATGCTTTTAAAAATTTTAATTAATTTAATGAATAAGACACAATTTATGCATTTCTAAATTAAGTATGTATTTCCTGAGCAGATAGTAATTCTTATCACTATTTAATTAAGCTTTTGATTTGGAAAAATATTAATATTTTCAGATTTAAAATTAAGATAAACTTATATTTATAAAAAACGGTATAAAAAACTTCTTGAAATCGAGCATCTCCTACGGAAAGCTTCGTATCCAGCAATGAAAGTCGACAACGACTATCTACCATCTAAAAACTATATACGTTATCTCCAACTATACTCGGACAATAAATATATATGGGACATACCAAACAAAATTAAAAAGACAAGAACTGACAAGATCACATTTTCTGGTCTACAGATCTTCTCTTGAACTTACGAAAAAAACTACCAATATATAACACTATAAGACTTATTTGGACATATTCAGCTAGATTTATGTGTTCAGCAAAACACGTCCATATACACGAGATACAAACAAATAGAGGCTCCAAAATTCTAAGAAAAATTGTTGATGCTCCTTAGTTTATTTCGAATCACACCATACATGAACTATACCACTATAAAATCGTATATCACAACAAATAATAACATTCCACTCATCAACAGAAAATCCTCTTAATCTTTCATCTTCCTATTCTCTGTAACCAGGGTATGATAGGAGAAGATCAAAACAGGACAATGACCAAGAGACCTGCTCAATTAATTGATCATTTCGAAAACTCGGAGAAAATCAAGGAGAAAACCTTTTACCGATTAAGGGAAGTGGTTACATGACTACCAACTTTTATTATGATTTGTTCGCATCTCTTATTCTTAAGGACTCTGGTCCCAGAATAAAAATATTTTTCTTTTCTATTAGTATTGTTTATTTACTTTCATACCGCGCCTAAAGGAGTAAGAATATGTAGATAGATGAGACACTCTCAGTACGAGCAAGCCGGTCCACCAACGTCAAGGTGGTGTCTCCTAGGACCAGTCGAGGACCGTGAAGCAGCCCAGGGGGATCAATGTCGTGAATTAAAGATCTAATTTAGACTAAACCAGATTGATCTCTAATTCACACAAATTACTTGTGGGGGCGCGAGTTTAAGTAGAATAGGTAGAAATATATACAATTTTAAAAATACATTAATAATTGAAAAACGTAAATAGATTACTAATATAGAAATACTTTAAATATATACAAATACATTCAAAAATGCAAAACTGCATGCACATTAATATTATCTAAACCTCAAAACAAGATTATGTCCAATATATGATATAAAATATACTCACCCCCAAGGGCTCAAGATGTTGGAGGCATCTGTATCAAAATATATCCAAAATATAAAGACTGCATGCACATATAGAGTACTAGAGTAGGTTATAAATGCACAATTAGTTTAAAAATATATAAAATATTATCAATAAAATAAAAACTACATGCACATATATTAAAATATAATAATAAGTAAAATTACTAAAATTGGTTAGCGATTTAAAAATAGTTTAATAATAGATAAGTATTTTCAAAACATTAATACTTGCGTGCACATTAATATTATCTAAACCTCTAAACAAGATTACATCCAATGCGATATTTTCAGCAAAATATAAAGTTTTATAAGAAACAAAATATACTCACTCCCAAGGCCTGAAGACTTCGGACGTACCTGCGTTCTGCCAAGGGCGGAAGAGGTTCACTTGCCCAACGACTTGGTTCTCTTCCTCAACTTCTTGCGATGCAGCTTCCGTGCAATAAAGGCACACAAAAGGCCTGAAGTAGAGGGCGCGATTCGCTTCTTCTCTTCGCCATAGTTCTTCGCAGGTCTTGCAGCACTCCATCTCCTCTTCATCCGATTCTGAATCAGACACTACACAAACATCCACTTCCATATCTGTGTCGGACTCCATCGATTCCCTCAGAATGTCCTCTACCTCATGGTCAAAGTCTGTCGGGGACGCTGCTGCGCAACCACAAGGATAGAAGAACACTTCATGATCGACTCCCTCCTTTTCCTGGACCGCCAGCGATCCCGCCTCCATACAAAGAAAACACTCCAATGGCCTGAAGTAGACAGATTCATCCTTTTCTTCTCTTCTCCATGGCTCTCCACAGGTCTTGCAGCACTCGGTGGGCTTAAATCCGCACACGTCGATTTTCATATCAGAGTCGGAGTCCATCGATTCCCTGAGAATGTCCTCTACCTCTAGATCACAGTGAAACGGGGATCTGTCTCTGTCAGCGTAGACTGGTGAGCACTCCATCTTCGACTATGGCAAGAAACAGAATGACTTGATGAGGAAGAACTGCGAACCAGGTAAACTTCTCGGATACCTAAGGTTCAATGACGATGTAGGGTAAGACAAGTATATGGCCCAGTATTTACAAGCTTTACCTACTTAGGGTCGGGTGGGGAGTTTGGGGATTATAGGGGTGCTGCCCTGCAATGGCCTCTAAAATATCAACATTTGCAAACATTTCATACCAATATACATACAGGCATAAATAAAGGAAAAATTTTTGTGATATAATATAATATAGGAATATAACTAAATTCCTGATGACGTGCCTAATTGTCCCTAAATAATATAACGTGATTCTCATTTATTTAGGAAACAACTCGTGAATTAGGTTCACAACTTGAAACAAGTTCCATGACTGTTTCCAGGCAATTTAAGGAGCTGGAAATATGGGGACCACATGTATTGAGCAATACCCAGCAGCTCACCGGATTTTTTTTTCAGGAGCGGATTTCAGAGGTCCTTCCTCACCCACCATATTCTCCAGACCTTTCTTCAACTGATATTTACTTTTTCCGTTGTTTGGATAATTATTTAAGAAATAAAAAAAATTAACAACGAAAATGCCATGAAATCAGCCTTCCAAAACTTCGCTTCTCCCTTGACACGTAATTTCTTCAGAGCGGGGATAGAAAGGCTTGTTTTACGTTGGGAGAAGTGTATTGGAGGTGAAGGGTCCTATTTTGATCAATAAAAGTATTTTTTAATAATTTGTTTGCTAATAATTTAAATTTACACACTCACTGACATTTCATATGTTACAACCTAATAGAACTATAAAAGAGGAAGAAATGCATTTTAACTTTTATCCTCCTCAATGCTCCTTGTTATGTCACAAACAAACTCGTCCATCATGATCTTAATATCCCATATATTACTGATTTGGCCGAAACTAGATACCTATCCTTCCACGACAAGCTCCATACACACTCGAATCCTCTAGTCTCTCAACTTGCTTCCCATACTATTCCTGATAACCCTCCGAGGCGTCTGAAAAGAAGATGGCCTCGAGACCATCTACTATAGAACTTTATTGGAGTGCTGCCGATGTGTAGTTTCTCCACATGTGTTTTTCATGTCATAATGTACATATCAGCAGATTTACTAGTCATAATCATATTATAGTTGTAAATATCAATAAATTAAATTAAAAAAAAAACATTTATCCAAAGAACGATTTAAAATTCCGAACTTCAGCTATTATGTTCTATTATGCAAAGTTGTTTCGTTCACTTTTAATTGGTAATAGCAGAAGGAATGGCAGAAGTCAATTCAGATAACGATTTAATAACACAGAAGAGGTCACACGAAATAATAAAGTAGGTTTTCATGGAGATCGGCTAATACACAAGTACCTGTTCTTGTATTTGTAGAAAAATTACTATAATCAATTGTTTATTTACAATTGTTGCGTGTATTTCTGTGTTAGCACTTAGCTTTTTATCCTTCCCGATATTTCCATCTTCCATTGCACTGATTCCTTATTTCTGGTCCTCTTCGGCGTTTCTTGATATTTTACTTTCCGTTTACTATCTTGTTTTGGTTTCCTCTTTTGTTTACAATTTTACCTGATAGAAAATCATTATAATCAATCTATTTTCCTTAATTTTCACTTTTTATGAGTAGAATGCAGTTCGTCTATTCTTTATTAAATCGGTAATACTTCCTACTTTGGTTTACAGTTAACCATTTCTAATGTTTCTTTCTTATTTCTTCTAGATTTTTGTTTCTCAGAAGAAATGTTCCATGAGAAGCCTAAAGTGCAACTGATTTTATTGTGTTACTAAGATACTAAAATAAATCTTTATAACAACTAATTCTGATCTCTTAGATGATAATTACAAAATAATACATTTTTCTTAAAATATTAATAATGGAGTATTGTTGGGTGGCAATCATAAACCAGAGCCGCCATTTTCTTCTGATGTTATGTCTTTTGCTTTTTAATACCTTATTGTTCTCAAACTCTGGACTGTTTAAAATTTGTTCTCCTGTCGAATTCATTATTTTTATTTGCGATTGTCATCAGGTTATTACTTTGAGAATTTTTGTCTGTTTTAATGATAAGTTATCGTCCTACATCTTTTGTTTTTCTCTATCCTTCCTTTAAGAAGAAAACTAGAATAAAATTCATCAAAAGTAAATATTGATTCTATTTTATGGACTGGTATATATCTCAGGATTTATAAACTTTCCCAACCGTTGGTGCAGGATTATACTGGAATGGCAGTTCCGATTCCCAAACTTTATTATTTAAGTATTTGAAACCTTGCAGAGATGTCTGTTAAAGTTGTCAGGTATCATAAAGTATTTCGTCTAACATGACACTTTGCCGAATTATTTCTGATGGTTTTAGATCGGCTCACTACTTCAACTTTCGGGAATATAAAAAGGCTTCACTAAATTTGAATAGGAAATGTCAATTTTTGAAATATTGTAGTGATATGCTTTCAATTTTGAGCGCCTCATACACAAACTATGATACAATATAAATAGTTGTAATACAGCAACTACATTTTAATAAAAAAATATTTATAAATACAAAAAAACAAGAAATGAAATCGATCTTAACTTGAGTAGAAGAACAAGTTAATGTTATTGTAAATGACAAATATATATTGCAATAACATTAAATTATACAAGTAAATAGAATTATTGAAATGTTTCTAGCTTTGATTATTTCTTCGTCATCTAATACACACGTTGTTCCTATTTATATTTTTCCGGTTAATAAAATATAGACAAACTATGATGAAATATAAATAGTTTATGATGAAATACAGAATATAAATAAAATATTATGTTGAAGAGACTCCTCGAAAGTAATGCTAGGTATGAAAAAATAGAAATACTTATAGAAAAGTAACTTCAATAATTCAAAAACAACCTTTAGTAATGATTACTTCATCCAAATAAGAAACATCATCATTTTTTAGAACAGAGTACATGCACTCTGAATGAAAAATACACAGTTATTAAAAGAATAACCAAAATTTTAAAATTATCAGGTTCTTTAAAACAGTTTTGATCTAGAATATTTTAATTTTGCTTTCATATAAAGAAAAATCAAGATATTTAAAATGTTCAAATAACCCTGAGTGAATCACTCCATATCGATTGACCGCAATTCGAAAAACAAAACTAAGAACTATACTATTATTATATAAGTCGAAATGTTTATTAATGTCTAATTATAACATATTTCTTCGTTCGCAGCATTACGTGACATTTACCTCTACCTAATGTTAACACTTAGATGCCTTTACTTTTTTTCAAATTCAAATTGATTCTGCAAATAGAAATAATTTCTGTTTCTATTATTAAAACAATAAATTACTATTTTTTCTTCACTCTTTTTTGTTTTCGATTCCACATCCGAAGGACAATTAAATAACCAAGTAAAATAAATGCTTTATGGCTTTTTTTTTTTTTAAGTAAGCCAATAAAGCTCCGCCGTCCAAGGACTTTAAAAGGGCCAGTTTCTTGGATTTGGCTCGCGCTGGAAATCCCGGCCTAATTAGGAGAAGGTTCTTGTTTATGGCATTTGTCCAATCCTTCTCGCCTTCTCGACGATTGTTTACTGAGGCTTCTGGAACATGGCGATTTATGGCAGCTTAGGAATGCCCAAGCCTTTGAGATATGAACCTAAATGTTGTTTACATCTGCCTCTTCCTGTAGTGTTACTATTTAACTTTATTTTTTTAATAATTTCTGCAAACTCTGAAATGTATTTTAAAAACTGAATATTAGGTTTTGACTGTGTTTTTTTCAGAAGTGTTGTAAAAATTAATTTAATAACTACGACAACTATTTATTTTTGATTGTTTGGAAAACTTCCGGTACAAACAGGAGTTGGCTTGGCAACCTCACAACAACAAGAATATAAAGCATTATTATGACGATAACAAACATAGAATAAAAACACCTTCTCCCTACAGAATCTTCTTGTCCAGCAATGAAAATTGGCAAAGTGTATCTACCATCTTTCTATTTTATTTTTTATTTATTGATGTTTACAGCTATAATAATATTACAACAAGTACATCTGCTAGTATGCATTGTGACATGAAAAACACTGTTAGAGAAACTACCCATCGGTAGCACTCCAATTAAGTTTTATAGTAGAAGGTCTCAAGGCTATCATCTTTTCAGACGCCTCGGAGGATTATTAGGAATTGAACAGGTTGCTTGCTTTGCAAATTGTGGGTTTGAGTGGGTCTTGAAAAGTCTGTCATGAAAAGATTAATATCGGATCTGGGCCAAATTAGCAACAAATGGGATATAAGGTTATTATGGATTAATTTATTCATAAAGTTGCATACGAGCATTGAGGATTTTACGAAGGATTTCGGATTAATTACGAGAGGAATTCGATGCCTTAGTTGATCCCCAAAGCTCCGTAATTCCTCATAGTCATGCATATGAGTCTTTTATAATTAATTGAGAGCTTATAGCGTTTGATTAGTAAATGATGAAGTAGTCTGAAACGGCGAGCAGTATCTTGTCTTATCATTCTAGTATGAGGATTCCAAGTTTAGAGTTTGCCAAGTTGTAGTCCTAAGTATCGGACCTGTTCTACAGGAATCAGTGGGATGTTATTAAACGATACAGGAGGACAGGAATACATTGGAAAACTCAAATAAATAGAAGAAAATAATTGTCAATATGTTTAAAATAATGATAGAACGATAACAAATAAATTAATATTATTGTAAAAAATCCTTGGGTGGTTGATGTTAACTGTTGTAAATATTATTATAAAGATAGGTTGGGTCCCGTGAGGATCTACAGATCAAATAAGTGATATAATATCTAACTAATCTGCCATAGGCGACTTCGAATTGGATCTAATGATTAGATCAATCACTCGCCACGCTCATTGTTCGCACTCCCAAATTGTATTATAAAGCTTGAAATACATCTCGAAATCGTTGGATAAATATTGAGGGTGTCACCTTAGAGACCTCGAATCTCATATTGCATATCTCAACTAGAAGAAGAATAGGCTCAATCCCCTAAAGCAAAAAAACAAAATTTCGTTTTTTAACCATTATTAGTATATTTCGTATTGAATTCTGCGTTGTCCATATTATTAAAAAAATCTCTAATTTGTAAAATAAATCAATAAAAACAGAATAATTCTAAATATTGTGAAAACAAAACTTATAAATAAAGACCTATTAATTAATAAAATATAATTTATTTATTTCAAATATATATACATGTATTCCAATATTATATATATATATAATATTGGAATATTTTCGCCTTTTTGTTCCTAACAAATGTCTTTTGTTTTTTTTAAATAACTTTTTGTTCTCAAACACCACACTGTTTAAAATTTGTTCTCCAGTCGAATTCATAATTTTATTGACAATTTTCACCAGGTTATTATTTTGAGAACTGTTACATGTTTTAGGAAGTTATCAGGGGCTAAATAACTCCTACATCTTTTGTCTTTCTCTATCATCTTATTATATTCTAGATCAATCACTCGCCACGCTCATTGTTCGCACTCCCAAATTGTAATACAAAGCTTGAAATACATCTCGAAATCGTTGGATAAATATTGAGGGTGTCACCTTAGAGACCTCGAATCTCATAAGGCATACCTCAACTAGAACAAGATTAGGCTCATTCCCTCAAAAGGAAAAAAAACAATATTTTCCTTTTTTAACCATTATTATTATATTTCGTATTGAATTCTGCGTCGAGCATATTATTTTAAAAATCTATAATTTGGAAACTAAATCTATAAAAACACAATAATTCTAAATATTAACAAAATAAATCTTATAAATAAAGACCTATTAATTAATAAAATATAATTCATTTATTAATATATATATATATATATATATATATATATATATTATATATATTTATATATATATATAAATTATTGGGATATTGTCACGTTTATGTTCCTAACTAATGTCTTTTGTTTTTTTAATAACTTTTTTTTTTCAAACACCACACTGTTTAAAATTTGTTTTCCAGACGAATTCATAATTTTATTGACAATTTTCACCAGGTTATTATTTTGAGAACTGTTGAAAAAACATGAACTTATGTTTTAATAAGTTATCATGGCCTAAATAACTCCTACATCTTTTGTCTTTCTCTATCTTTCCTCTTTATTCTCTTTTCTCGCAGTATTCCTAAAATATCACAATACTTCTACTACTACCGTCCTGAAGATGTAATATTTAAAAAGAACAAATTTATCTCATTCAAAAGAGAGTATTAGTCATAATTTTTTTAATATATATATAAAAAATCTTTATGTGAATATATATAAAACAGTTTTTCCTGACTGACAGACCATCGCAGGGCCAAAACAACATAAGCTAATGACTTGAAATTTGGGCAGAAGGTACATTTTATAAGCCCAACGCGCACTAAGAAAGATTTTTGAAAATTCTTCCTCAAAGAGGGTGGAATGGGTGAAAAACTTTGGTAATAAAAATACGTAGTTTTTTAATCTAGCTCCATGAAATTTTAGATTTAGCTTCTAAATCTAAAATAAAGAATTAACTGTTTTTTTTTATTTTATTAAAATCAGCCCCTAAAAGTATAAAATAGGCGAAATCGTAAAATGTTTTGCTAGAGATGTGAAAATAAGTAAGCAGGCTTTACTTTTAAATATAATAACAATCGTGTTCAAGATTTTGCAAAATCAACCCCCAGCCTGCGATAAGGGAAGAAAGTTAGAACGGGACTTACGCCATTTTTAATTTTAGATTTCATTTCTACATTTAAAACAAAGAATTATGTGTTTTTTTATTTTTTCGAAAATCAACACCTAAAAGTTCAAAATAGGGGATATAATAATAATAAGGGATGGAAATTCATGTGGGACTTGGTCACTTTTAGAGCGAGTGACATAAAATTATGTTAGTAGAGAATCAAGTTGATATTTTTTCACTATTGAAAGTACATTATATATATATATATATATATATATATATATATATATATATATATATATATATATATATATATATTGTTTGTCCTGACTGATAGACCTGTAATTATGCCATTTAATATTTAACAGTACATTATATAAAAATCGATCAACAAAGGAGTATGAATTAGTAGGCTGGCTGAATTCACAAATGCTTCAAGTCATATTGAATAATTTGGAGTATAGCTATACTATAGTTGGAGTAGGTAGTTAGTTGATTCACTCTCGATTTAAACTCAACTAAGTTTATATTCAAAATCAACACGGACGAAGTTGCGTGCAAAAGCTAGGAATATAAGGAACAAAAATTATTCTTGAAGAAAAATAAAATAAAATTCATCAAATAAATACTAACTGTAGCGTAAATATAGGGATATAGCCTAGGATTTACAACCTTTGACAACCGTTGGTGCAGGATTATACAGGTACGGGAGTTCAAATACCCAAATTTAATAATTCATTCACTCAATGAAAACCTATTTCCAGTTTTTGGCATATAACTTTATTACGTGGATACGTTTCGACTATATGTCATTTACAATCCATCAAGAACTTCTTCAACTTCTAAGAAGAGTTATAAGTCATCTTTTTTCTTTTTTTTATATTATTCATTGTCATTAGCTAAAATTTTTTCTTGGAGGTCCATGGTCCTTTTGTTAATATCCTATTTTCTTTGCCACCTTATTTCTCATGGTTTTAGTTAGGCTTTCTACTTCAAGTTTTGGGAGTATAAAAGTTCTTAACTGAATTTGAATAGAAAAAATAAATTTTTGAAATATTGGTGATGTATGCTTTTGATCCTGATGAACACAAACTATGGTACAATATAAATATTCGTAATTTTAATATAAATACTAAACGAAACAAAAAAAGAATCATGTTTATGACAAATATATATTATAATAATAATTTTAAATATGAACAAGTACCTAAATAGAAATATTGAAGTGAATAATAAATATTTTTAGCTTCTATTATTTCTTCTGTATCTAATACATTTAGCCCGGTAAATAAAATATAAACAAACTATGATAAAGTATAAATAGTGTATGATAATATGTAAATATTTTAGGATAAATATAAATATTTTATGATAAAATATATATATTTTATGATAAAGTTCAGTACAACAATAAAATATTATGTTGTCTTAAAGGGAAATAATAAGTAAAAACCATAAAAGAAACATCTTCATGTCTTAGGCCAAAATAAAGCCATTCGGTTAAAAAAATTCTCCATTCACTTTTCATAGAGCAATGGACAATATTTTTGCACGCTTAATCTTTTATTTTGTATAGATAATTATTTTTCCATGAAGGGTTGAAATGCGATAATTTTTTAAAACCTCAAATTAAGGTTAGCTTGTCTGATCTAGTTAAGAAGATGAAAATATAACCTCAATGTTACCTTTGAGCTTAGATGTTTTTTAATTTTTGGTATTATGAGAATAGAGTTACAAATAGTCAGGGAGGAGGTTTAGTCAATAAACTTTACAATAAAATATAAGTATATTGAGAGAAGTTACGTTCTTTTGCGCACCTCTCACTTCGAGGGTATGTATGTGTATAACAGCAATCTAACCGTCAATTTGTGTTGTCAAGTTTTAAAATCGAAAAATACTTACTTACAATGAAATCAGTTGTAGTATGAAATCATTTATCGTTGGTTCTTTCAAAGATAAAGACACAGTGGATATTTGTTTAATCACTTAACGTCAGTAAGTAAAATTTGAATAGTCAAAAGTAAAATTAATTTTCACTAAGTAAATATGAAAGTTTAGGTACACTTCTTGAAAAATGAACTTAATTTAGGACTATATTTAGACTTTATTTCTGGCAGATTACTCGGGACGACTAGATATGGTACATCTATTGATGCAATGTTTTCATGATTCATAGCCCAGGTAACTTCTGCGTACACGTATTGTACTTTAGTTACCACAAACCTACTGTCACAGTATTTAATAATGATGATAATACTATTCATGGACTAAATACTGTTCAAAATCATGTTTAATGTTCATCGTAGAACAAACGAATCTTACCAAGAATGATTTACATAAAAATATTAACAATTATTATTATGTGAAGTAGTTGATTGCATATACTTCATTCGAATGATTAAAATATTATGAATAAATATGTATATATATACTTTGATTTTTTTTTATGATGATTTCGTTCACCCTCTTTTTCATCTACAAAAAAACTAGTTCTTAAGGGTTAATCCTCAATTTTTTAGGGGATACTTTTTTTTAAAAACAATCATGTCAATTTCAATGTTTTAACTTAACCGAGTGCGTAGATATCCAAATTGAAAACTGGAAATGCGCAAAATAAAAAGTTTGTACGGAGAATTTTCTTTAAAAGAGTCTTGATCTCAATAATCAAAATATTTAAAATATTCAAACAGCCCTGAGTGTACCACTCCATATGAATTGACCGCAATTCGAAAAAACAAAAACAATGAACTATACTATTATTAATACATTAGTGGAAAAATTCCAACTAAAAACCTTTGGTCTCCAAACTAAAACAGGAAATTAAAAATACCTGTCCAATAGTATAGGACAGGTATTTTTAATTTCCTGTTTTAGTTTGGAGACCAAAGGCTTTTAGTTGGAATTTTTCCACTAATGTATTAACATTTATTTGATGTCTCTGTTGACCGTTCCCTTTTTCAATATATACTATTATTATATAAGTCGAAGTGTTTATTAATGTCTAATTATGACATATTTCTTCGTTCGCAATATTACGTGACATTTACCTCTACCTAATGTTAAAACTTAGATGCCTTTACTTTTTTCCAAATTCAAATTGATTCTGCAAAATAATTTCTGTTTCTATTATTACAGCAATAAATTATTATTTTTACTTCACTCTTTTCTGTTTTAATCTCCAGATCCCAAGGACAATTGAATAACCTAGTAAAATAAATGGTAAATAGTCAAACTAAATCAATCCTTCTTATTGTAAATAAGTTGAGTATATTTGCATCGATGATTAATTGTTCTCAAAAGCTATCGAGTTTATTTTTAACTGCTTACAATCATACCATAATTAGACTTTTTACAATTTAAAATTGTAAACTTCTAAAATTATGATTATTATTGTTAAAAAAGTAAGCCAATAAAGCTCCACCGCCCCATGACCTTAAATGGGCCAGTTTCTTGGATATGGCCTGTGCTGGATTTCCCGGCCTAATTAGGAGAAGGTTTTTGTTTATGGCATTCCCCCCAATCTTTCCTGCCTTCTCGACAATTGTTTATTGAGGGTTCTGGAACATGGCGATTTATGGCATCTTAGGAATACCCTAGCCTTTTAGGACGGATGCTTGAGATATGAACCTAAATGTTGTTTACATCTGCCCTTCCAGTAGTTTTATTTTTCTAAATAATTTCTGCAAACTCTGTAACATATTTTAAAAACTGAATATTAGGTTTTGACTGTGTTTTTTTCAGGAGTGTTGTAAATTCTTATATATTCATTGTTACACACTCTTAGCTGACTAACAGTTCTTAATTTTTGTATATTTATATTAAATGTTAAATATTTTTCTGGCTTTGGGTTAGTAAAATTGCAAATACTTCTATAAGAAGGGTTGTATTTTGAGTTAAACGCTCGGCTTATATCTTTCGAAAATAAACTGTTTTTTAATTTTTCTATAACAGTCCTTTTGATGGATGATAAGAGTTTTGCATTAGAAAAATCAGAGAAGTTATCAGCAATGTTATTGGCGGAGGCTATCATTTTAATCTGTGAGATCCAGTTGTAATCTTGTTTATACGAGTCCAGAGACAAAAGCCTCTCAAAACATTTGCGTGGCAGTCTATCTTCCGTTAATGACAGAATTTTATGTAGAAATTAAGAATTTTCGCCATGACTATTATTACAAGGGGGTCTAGCCTGTTTCCAGACGGACGATATAATTTGGAGTACAATTTGGCCAGAAGAATAATGCTTTTAAAAATTTTAATTAATTTAATGAATAAGACACAATTTATGCATTTCTAAATTAAGTATGTATTTCCTGAGCAGATAGTAATTCTTATCACTATTTAATTAAGCTTTTGATTTGGAAAAATATTAATATTTTCAGATTTAAAATTAAGATAAACTTATATTTATAAAAAACGGTATAAAAAACTTCTTGAAATCGAGCATCTCCTACGGAAAGCTTCGTATCCAGCAATGAAAGTCGACAACGACTATCTACCATCTAAAAACTATATACGTTATCTCCAACTATACTCGGACAATAAATATATATGGGACATACCAAACAAAATTAAAAAGACAAGAACTGACAAGATCACATTTTCTGGTCTACAGATCTTCTCTTGAACTTACGAAAAAAACTACCAATATATAACACTATAAGACTTATTTGGACATATTCAGCTAGATTTATGTGTTCAGCAAAACACGTCCATATACACGAGATAC
This sequence comes from Troilus luridus, assembly GCA_964056705.1. Classification (NCBI taxonomy): domain Eukaryota; kingdom Metazoa; phylum Arthropoda; class Insecta; order Hemiptera; family Pentatomidae; genus Troilus; species Troilus luridus. The sequence continues at coordinate 198,961,647 of OZ057412.1, forward strand.
AAACAAATAGAGGCTCCAAAATTCTAAGAAAAATTGTTGATGCTCCTTAGTTTATTTCGAATCACACCATACATGAACTATACCACTATAAAATCGTATATCACAACAAATAATAACATTCCACTCATCAACAGAAAATCCTCTTAATCTTTCATCTTCCTATTCTCTGTAACCAGGGTATGATAGGAGAAGATCAAAACAGGACAATGACCAAGAGACCTGCTCAATTAATTGATCATTTCGAAAACTCGGAGAAAATCAAGGAGAAAACCTTTTACCGATTAAGGGAAGTGGTTACATGACTACCAACTTTTATTATGATTTGTTCGCATCTCTTATTCTTAAGGACTCTGGTCCCAGAATAAAAATATTTTTCTTTTCTATTAGTATTGTTTATTTACTTTCATACCGCGCCTAAAGGAGTAAGAATATGTAGATAGATGAGACACTCTCAGTACGAGCAAGCCGGTCCACCAACGTCAAGGTGGTGTCTCCTAGGACCAGTCGAGGACCGTGAAGCAGCCCAGGGGGATCAATGTCGTGAATTAAAGATCTAATTTAGACTAAACCAGATTGATCTCTAATTCACACAAATTACTTGTGGGGGCGCGAGTTTAAGTAGAATAGGTAGAAATATATACAATTTTAAAAATACATTAATAATTGAAAAACGTAAATAGATTACTAATATAGAAATACTTTAAATATATACAAATACATTCAAAAATGCAAAACTGCATGCACATTAATATTATCTAAACCTCAAAACAAGATTATGTCCAATATATGATATAAAATATACTCACCCCCAAGGGCTCAAGATGTTGGAGGCATCTGTATCAAAATATATCCAAAATATAAAGACTGCATGCACATATAGAGTACTAGAGTAGGTTATAAATGCACAATTAGTTTAAAAATATATAAAATATTATCAATAAAATAAAAACTACATGCACATATATTAAAATATAATAATAAGTAAAATTACTAAAATTGGTTAGCGATTTAAAAATAGTTTAATAATAGATAAGTATTTTCAAAACATTAATACTTGCGTGCACATTAATATTATCTAAACCTCTAAACAAGATTACATCCAATGCGATATTTTCAGCAAAATATAAAGTTTTATAAGAAACAAAATATACTCACTCCCAAGGCCTGAAGACTTCGGACGTACCTGCGTTCTGCCAAGGGCGGAAGAGGTTCACTTGCCCAACGACTTGGTTCTCTTCCTCAACTTCTTGCGATGCAGCTTCCGTGCAATAAAGGCACACAAAAGGCCTGAAGTAGAGGGCGCGATTCGCTTCTTCTCTTCGCCATAGTTCTTCGCAGGTCTTGCAGCACTCCATCTCCTCTTCATCCGATTCTGAATCAGACACTACACAAACATCCACTTCCATATCTGTGTCGGACTCCATCGATTCCCTCAGAATGTCCTCTACCTCATGGTCAAAGTCTGTCGGGGACGCTGCTGCGCAACCACAAGGATAGAAGAACACTTCATGATCGACTCCCTCCTTTTCCTGGACCGCCAGCGATCCCGCCTCCATACAAAGAAAACACTCCAATGGCCTGAAGTAGACGGATTCATCCTTTTCTTCTCTTCTCCATGGCTCTCCACAGGTCTTGCAGCACTCGGTGGGCTTAAATCCGCACACGTCGATTTTCATATCAGAGTCGGAGTCCATCGATTCCCTGAGAATGTCCTCTACCTCTAGATCACAGTGAAACGGGGATCTGTCTCTGTCAGCGTAGACTGGTGAGCACTCCATCTTCGACTATGGCAAGAAACAGAATGACTTGATGAGGAAGAACTGCGAACCAGGTAAACTTCTCGGATACCTAAGGTTCAATGACGATGTAGGGTAAGACAAGTATATGGCCCAGTATTTACAAGCTTTACCTACTTAGGGTCGGGTGGGGAGTTTGGGGATTATAGGGGTGCTGCCCTGCAATGGCCTCTAAAATATCAACATTTGCAAACATTTCATACCAATATACATACAGGCATAAATAAAGGAAAAATTTTTGTGATATAATATAATATAGGAATATAACTAAATTCCTGATGACGTGCCTAATTGTCCCTAAATAATATAACGTGATTCTCATTTATTTAGGAAACAACTCGTGAATTAGGTTCACAACTTGAAACAAGTTCCATGACTGTTTCCAGGCAATTTAAGGAGCTGGAAATATGGGGACCACATGTATTGAGCAATACCCAGCAGCTCACCGGATTTTTTTTTCAGGAGCGGATTTCAGAGGTCCTTCCTCACCCACCATATTCTCCAGACCTTTCTTCAACTGATATTTACTTTTTCCGTTGTTTGGATAATTATTTAAGAAATAAAAAAAATTAACAACGAAAATGCCATGAAATCAGCCTTCCAAAACTTCGCTTCTCCCTTGACACGTAATTTCTTCAGAGCGGGGATAGAAAGGCTTGTTTTACGTTGGGAGAAGTGTATTGGAGGTGAAGGGTCCTATTTTGATCAATAAAAGTATTTTTTAATAATTTGTTTGCTAATAATTTAAATTTACACACTCACTGACATTTCATATGTTACAACCTAATAGAACTATAAAAGAGGAAGAAATGCATTTTAACTTTTATCCTCCTCAATGCTCCTTGTTATGTCACAAACAAACTCGTCCATCATGATCTTAATATCCCATATATTACTGATTTGGCCGAAACTAGATACCTATCCTTCCACGACAAGCTCCATACACACTCGAATCCTCTAGTCTCTCAACTTGCTTCCCATACTATTCCTGATAACCCTCCGAGGCGTCTGAAAAGAAGATGGCCTCGAGACCATCTACTATAGAACTTTATTGGAGTGCTGCCGATGTGTAGTTTCTCCACATGTGTTTTTCATGTCATAATGTACATATCAGCAGATTTACTAGTCATAATCATATTATAGTTGTAAATATCAATAAATTAAATTTAAAAAAAAACATTTATCCAAAGAACGATTTAAAATTCCGAACTTCAGCTATTATGTTCTATTATGCAAAGTTGTTTCGTTCACTTTTAATTGGTAATAGCAGAAGGAATGGCAGAAGTCAATTCAGATAACGATTTAATAACACAGAAGAGGTCACACGAAATAATAAAGTAGGTTTTCATGGAGATCGGCTAATACACAAGTACCTGTTCTTGTATTTGTAGAAAAATTACTATAATCAATTGTTTATTTACAATTGTTGCGTGTATTTCTGTGTTAGCACTTAGCTTTTTATCCTTCCCGATATTTCCATCTTCCATTGCACTGATTCCTTATTTCTGGTCCTCTTCGGCGTTTCTTGATATTTTACTTTCCGTTTACTATCTTGTTTTGGTTTCCTCTTTTGTTTACAATTTTACCTGATAGAAAATCATTATAATCAATCTATTTTCCTTAATTTTCACTTTTTATGAGTAGAATGCAGTTCGTCTATTCTTTATTAAATCGGTAATACTTCCTACTTTGGTTTACAGTTAACCATTTCTAATGTTTCTTTCTTATTTCTTCTAGATTTTTGTTTCTCAGAAGAAATGTTCCATGAGAAGCCTAAAGTGCAACTGATTTTATTGTGTTACTAAGATACTAAAATAAATCTTTATAACAACTAATTCTGATCTCTTAGATGATAATTACAAAATAATACATTTTTCTTAAAATATTAATAATGGAGTATTGTTGGGTGGCAATCATAAACCAGAGCCGCCATTTTCTTCTGATGTTATGTCTTTTGCTTTTTAATACCTTATTGTTCTCAAACTCTGGACTGTTTAAAATTTGTTCTCCTGTCGAATTCATTATTTTTATTTGCGATTGTCATCAGGTTATTACTTTGAGAATTTTTGTCTGTTTTAATGATAAGTTATCGTCCTACATCTTTTGTTTTTCTCTATCCTTCCTTTAAGAAGAAAACTAGAATAAAATTCATCAAAAGTAAATATTGATTCTATTTTATGGACTGGTATATATCTCAGGATTTATAAACTTTCCCAACCGTTGGTGCAGGATTATACTGGAATGGCAGTTCCGATTCCCAAACTTTATTATTTAAGTATTTGAAACCTTGCAGAGATGTCTGTTAAAGTTGTCAGGTATCATAAAGTATTTCGTCTAACATGACACTTTGCCGAATTATTTCTGATGGTTTTAGATCGGCTCACTACTTCAACTTTCGGGAATATAAAAAGGCTTCACTAAATTTGAATAGGAAATGTCAATTTTTGAAATATTGTAGTGATATGCTTTCAATTTTGAGCGCCTCATACACAAACTATGATACAATATAAATAGTTGTAATACAGCAACTACATTTTAATAAAAAAATATTTATAAATACAAAAAAACAAGAAATGAAATCGATCTTAACTTGAGTAGAAGAACAAGTTAATGTTATTGTAAATGACAAATATATATTGCAATAACATTAAATTATACAAGTAAATAGAATTATTGAAATGTTTCTAGCTTTGATTATTTCTTCGTCATCTAATACACACGTTGTTCCTATTTATATTTTTCCGGTTAATAAAATATAGACAAACTATGATGAAATATAAATAGTTTATGATGAAATACAGAATATAAATAAAATATTATGTTGAAGAGACTCCTCGAAAGTAATGCTAGGTATGAAAAAATAGAAATACTTATAGAAAAGTAACTTCAATAATTCAAAAACAACCTTTAGTAATGATTACTTCATCCAAATAAGAAACATCATCATTTTTTAGAACAGAGTACATGCACTCTGAATGAAAAATACACAGTTATTAAAAGAATAACCAAAATTTTAAAATTATCAGGTTCTTTAAAACAGTTTTGATCTAGAATATTTTAATTTTGCTTTCATATAAAGAAAAATCAAGATATTTAAAATGTTCAAATAACCCTGAGTGAATCACTCCATATCGATTGACCGCAATTCGAAAAACAAAACTAAGAACTATACTATTATTATATAAGTCGAAATGTTTATTAATGTCTAATTATAACATATTTCTTCGTTCGCAGCATTACGTGACATTTACCTCTACCTAATGTTAACACTTAGATGCCTTTACTTTTTTTCAAATTCAAATTGATTCTGCAAATAGAAATAATTTCTGTTTCTATTATTAAAACAATAAATTACTATTTTTTCTTCACTCTTTTTTGTTTTCGATTCCACATCCGAAGGACAATTAAATAACCAAGTAAAATAAATGCTTTATGGCTTTTTTTTTTTTTAAGTAAGCCAATAAAGCTCCGCCGTCCAAGGACTTTAAAAGGGCCAGTTTCTTGGATTTGGCTCGCGCTGGAAATCCCGGCCTAATTAGGAGAAGGTTCTTGTTTATGGCATTTGTCCAATCCTTCTCGCCTTCTCGACGATTGTTTACTGAGGCTTCTGGAACATGGCGATTTATGGCAGCTTAGGAATGCCCAAGCCTTTGAGATATGAACCTAAATGTTGTTTACATCTGCCTCTTCCTGTAGTGTTACTATTTAACTTTATTTTTTTAATAATTTCTGCAAACTCTGAAATGTATTTTAAAAACTGAATATTAGGTTTTGACTGTGTTTTTTTCAGAAGTGTTGTAAAAATTAATTTAATAACTACGACAACTATTTATTTTTGATTGTTTGGAAAACTTCCGGTACAAACAGGAGTTGGCTTGGCAACCTCACAACAACAAGAATATAAAGCATTATTATGACGATAACAAACATAGAATAAAAACACCTTCTCCCTACAGAATCTTCTTGTCCAGCAATGAAAATTGGCAAAGTGTATCTACCATCTTTCTATTTTATTTTTTATTTATTGATGTTTACAGCTATAATAATATTACAACAAGTACATCTGCTAGTATGCATTGTGACATGAAAAACACTGTTAGAGAAACTACCCATCGGTAGCACTCCAATTAAGTTTTATAGTAGAAGGTCTCAAGGCTATCATCTTTTCAGACGCCTCGGAGGATTATTAGGAATTGAACAGGTTGCTTGCTTTGCAAATTGTGGGTTTGAGTGGGTCTTGAAAAGTCTGTCATGAAAAGATTAATATCGGATCTGGGCCAAATTAGCAACAAATGGGATATAAGGTTATTATGGATTAATTTATTCATAAAGTTGCATACGAGCATTGAGGATTTTACGAAGGATTTCGGATTAATTACGAGAGGAATTCGATGCCTTAGTTGATCCCCAAAGCTCCGTAATTCCTCATAGTCATGCATATGAGTCTTTTATAATTAATTGAGAGCTTATAGCGTTTGATTAGTAAATGATGAAGTAGTCTGAAACGGCGAGCAGTATCTTGTCTTATCATTCTAGTATGAGGATTCCAAGTTTAGAGTTTGCCAAGTTGTAGTCCTAAGTATCGGACCTGTTCTACAGGAATCAGTGGGATGTTATTAAACGATACAGGAGGACAGGAATACATTGGAAAACTCAAATAAATAGAAGAAAATAATTGTCAATATGTTTAAAATAATGATAGAACGATAACAAATAAATTAATATTATTGTAAAAAATCCTTGGGTGGTTGATGTTAACTGTTGTAAATATTATTATAAAGATAGGTTGGGTCCCGTGAGGATCTACAGATCAAATAAGTGATATAATATCTAACTAATCTGCCATAGGCGACTTCGAATTGGATCTAATGATTAGATCAATCACTCGCCACGCTCATTGTTCGCACTCCCAAATTGTACTATAAAGCTTGAAATACATCTCGAAATCGTTGGATAAATATTGAGGGTGTCACCTTAGAGACCTCGAATCTCATATTGCATATCTCAACTAGAAGAAGAATAGGCTCAATCCCCTAAAGCAAAAAAACAAAATTTCGTTTTTTAACCATTATTAGTATATTTCGTATTGAATTCTGCGTTGTCCATATTATTAAAAAAATCTCTAATTTGTAAAATAAATCAATAAAAACAGAATAATTCTAAATATTGTGAAAACAAAACTTATAAATAAAGACCTATTAATTAATAAAATATAATTTATTTATTTCAAATATATATACATGTATTCCAATATTATATATATATATAATATTGGAATATTTTCGCCTTTTTGTTCCTAACAAATGTCTTTTGTTTTTTTTAAATAACTTTTTGTTCTCAAACACCACACTGTTTAAAATTTGTTCTCCAGTCGAATTCATAATTTTATTGACAATTTTCACCAGGTTATTATTTTGAGAACTGTTACATGTTTTAGGAAGTTATCAGGGGCTAAATAACTCCTACATCTTTTGTCTTTCTCTATCATCTTATTATATTCTAGATCAATCACTCGCCACGCTCATTGTTCGCACTCCCAAATTGTAATACAAAGCTTGAAATACATCTCGAAATCGTTGGATAAATATTGAGGGTGTCACCTTAGAGACCTCGAATCTCATAAGGCATACCTCAACTAGAACAAGATTAGGCTCATTCCCTCAAAAGGAAAAAAAACAATATTTTCCTTTTTTAACCATTATTATTATATTTCGTATTGAATTCTGCGTCGAGCATATTATTTTAAAAATCTATAATTTGGAAACTAAATCTATAAAAACACAATAATTCTAAATATTAACAAAATAAATCTTATAAATAAAGACCTATTAATTAATAAAATATAATTCATTTATTAATATATATATATATATATATATATATATATATATATATATTATATATATTTATATATATATATAAATTATTGGGATATTGTCACGTTTATGTTCCTAACTAATGTCTTTTGTTTTTTTAATAACTTTTTTTTTTCAAACACCACACTGTTTAAAATTTGTTTTCCAGACGAATTCATAATTTTATTGACAATTTTCACCAGGTTATTATTTTGAGAACTGTTGAAAAAACATGAACTTATGTTTTAATAAGTTATCATGGCCTAAATAACTCCTACATCTTTTGTCTTTCTCTATCTTTCCTCTTTATTCTCTTTTCTCGCAGTATTCCTAAAATATCACAATACTTCTACTACTACCGTCCTGAAGATGTAATATTTAAAAAGAACAAATTTATCTCATTCAAAAGAGAGTATTAGTCATAATTTTTTTAATATATATATAAAAAATCTTTATGTGAATATATATAAAACAGTTTTTCCTGACTGACAGACCATCGCAGGGCCAAAACAACATAAGCTAATGACTTGAAATTTGGGCAGAAGGTACATTTTATAAAAATATAAAAGTATAAAATAGGCGAAATCGTAAAATGTTTTGCTAGAGATGTGAAAATAAGTAAGTGGGCTTTACTTTAAAATATAATAAGAATCGTGTTCATGATTTTGCAAAATCAACTACCAAAAGCCTGCGATAAGGGAAGAAAGTTAGAACGGGACTTACGCAATTTTTAATTTTAGATTTCATTTCTACATTTAAAACAAAGAATTATGTGTTTTTTTATTTTTTCGAAAATCAACACCTAAAAGTTCAAAATAGGGGATATAATAATAATAAGGGATGGAAATTCATGTGGGACTTGGTCACTTTTAGAGCGAGTGACATAAAATTATGTTAGTAGAGAATCAAGTTGATATTTTTTCACTATTGAAAGTACATTATATATATATATATATATATATATATATATATATATATATATATATATATATATATATATATATTGTTTGTCCTGACTGATAGACCTGTAATTATGCCATTTAATATTTAACAGTACATTATATAAAAATCGATCAACAAAGGAGTATGAATTAGTAGGCTGGCTGAATTCACAAATGCTTCAAGTCATATTGAATAATTTGGAGTATAGCTATACTATAGTTGGAGTAGGTAGTTAGTTGATTCACTCTCGATTTAAACTCAACTAAGTTTATATTCAAAATCAACACGGACGAAGTTGCGTGCAAAAGCTAGGAATATAAGGAACAAAAATTATTCTTGAAGAAAAATAAAATAAAATTCATCAAATAAATACTAACTGTAGCGTAAATATAGGGATATAGCCTAGGATTTACAACCTTTGACAACCGTTGGTGCAGGATTATACAGGTACGGGAGTTCAAATACCCAAATTTAATAATTCATTCACTCAATGAAAACCTATTTCCAGTTTTTGGCATATAACTTTATTACGTGGATACGTTTCGACTATATGTCATTTACAATCCATCAAGAACTTCTTCAACTTCTAAGAAGAGTTATAAGTCATCTTTTTTCTTTTTTTTATATTATTCATTGTCATTAGCTAAAATTTTTTCTTGGAGGTCCATGGTCCTTTTGTTAATATCCTATTTTCTTTGCCACCTTATTTCTCATGGTTTTAGTTAGGCTTTCTACTTCAAGTTTTGGGAGTATAAAAGTTCTTAACTGAATTTGAATAGAAAAAATAAATTTTTGAAATATTGGTGATGTATGCTTTTGATCCTGATGAACACAAACTATGGTACAATATAAATATTCGTAATTTTAATATAAATACAAAACGAAACTAAAAAATAATCATGTACACGACAAATATATATTATAATAATAATTTTAAATATGAACAAGTAAATAGAAGTATTGAAATGAATAATAAATATTTTTAGCTTCTATCATTTCTTCTGTATCTAATACACACGTTGTTTAATATATTTAGCCCGGTAAATAAAATATAAACAAACTATGATAAAGTATAAATAGTGTATGATAATATGTAAATATTTTAGGCTAAATATAAATATTTTTTGATAAGATATATATATTTTTTGATAAAGTTCAGTACAACTATATAATATTATGTTGTCTTAAAAGGAAATAATAAGTAAAAACCATAAAAGAAACATCTTCATGTCTTAGGCCAAAATAAAGCCATTCGCTTAAAAAAATTCTCCATTCACTTTTCATAGAGCAATGGACAATATTTTTGCACGCTTAATCTTTTATTTTGTATAGATAATTATTTTTCCATGTAGGGTTGAAATGCGATAATTTTTTAAAACTTCAAATTAAGGTTAGCTTGTCTGATCTAGTTAAGAAGATGAAAATATAACCTCAATGTTACCTTTGAGCTTAGATGTTTTTTAATTTTTGGTATTATGAGAATAGAGTTACAAATAGTCAGGGAGGAGGTTTAGTCAATAAACTTTACAATAAAATATAAGTATATTGAGAGAAGTTACGTTCTTTTGCGCACCTCTCACTTCGAGGGTATGTATGTGTATAACAGCAATCTAACCGTCAATTTGTGTTGTCAAGTTTTAAAATCGAAAAATACTTACTTACAATGAAATCAGTTGTAGTATGAAATCATTTATCGTTGGTTCTTTCAAAGATAAAGACGCAGTGGATATTTGTTTAATCACTTAACGTCACTAAGTAAAATTTTAATAGTGAAAAGTAAAATTAATTTTCAATAAGTAAAGATGAAAGTTTAGGTACACTTCTTGAAAAATGAACTTAATTTAGGACTATATTTAGACTTTATTTCTGGCAGATTACTCGGGACGACTAGATATGGTACATCTATTGATGCAATGTTTTCATGATTCATAGCCCAGGTAACTTCTGCGTACATGTATTGTGTTTTAGTTACCATAAACCTACGGTCACAGTATTTAATAATGATGATAATACTATTCGCGGACTAAATCTGTTCAAAATAAGGTTAAATGTTCATGGTAGAACAAACGAATCTTCCCAAGAATGATTTATATAAAAATATTAACAATTATTATTATGTGAAATAGTTGATTGTATATACTTCATTCGAATGATGAAAATATTATGAATAAATATTTATATATACTTTGATTTTTTTTTATGATGATTTCGTTCACCCTCTTTTTCATCTACACAAAACTAGTTCTTAAGGGGTAATCCTAAAATTTTTAGGGGATACTTTTTTTTAAAAACAATCATGTCAATTTCATTGTTTTAACTTAATCGAGTGCGTAGATATCCAAATTGAAAACTGGAAATGCGCAAAATAAAAAGTTTGTACGGAGAATTTTCTTTAAAAGAGTTTTGATCTCAATAATCAAAATATTTAAAATATTCAAACAGCCCTGAGTGTACCACTCCATATGAATTGACCGCAATTCAAAAAACCAAAAACAATGAACTATACTATTATTATATAAGTCGAAGTGTTTATTAATGTCTAAATATGACATATTTCTTCGTTCGCAATATTACGTGACATTTACCTCTACCTAATGTTAACACTTAGATGCCTTTACTTTTTTTCCAAATTCAAATTGATTCTGCAAAATAATTTCTGTTTCTATCATTACAGCAATAAATTATTATTTTTACTTCACTCTTTTCTGTTTTAATCTCCAGATTGCAAGGACAATTAAATAACCTAGTAAAATAAATGGTAAATAGTCAAACTAAATCAATCCTTCTTATTGTAAATAAGTTGAGTATATTTGCATCGATGATTAATTGTTCTCAAAAGCTATCGAGTTTATTTTTCATTTTAGTAGATACGCTCCTTTATATTATTTTTAATTTCTAAAATTATCGTTATTTCGAAAATTATCATTATTTCTAAATTTTTTTTGAGAGAGAGAAACACACATGTTATTGAAATATTACAAGCTGTCACTTGTTGGCAATAATTAATAGTGCTATATAGCTTACAATCATTCCATAAAACAAATAAAAAATGAAATAAATGTAATGAAAATATATACACGAGGTAATAAAAAAAAATGCAAAAAAGATGATAAAAATTAAGTCTAAAAATAAAATAACTGCTTACATTCATACCATAATTACACTTTTTACAATTTTAAATTGTAAACTTCTAAAATTATGATAATTTTTGTTAAAAAAGTAAGCCAATAAAGCTCCACCGCCCCATGACCTTAAAAGGGCCAGTTTCCTGGATATGGCCTGCACTGGATTTTCCGGCCTAATTAGGAGAAGGTTTTTGTTTATGGCATTCCCCCCAATCCTTCCTGCCTTCTCGACAATTGTTTATTGAGGGTTCTGGAACATGGCGATTTATGGCATCTTAGGAATACCCTAGCCTTTTAGGAAGAATGCTTGAGATATGAACCTAAATGTCGTTTACATCTGTCTCTTCCTGTAGTTTTATTTTTCTAAATAATTTCTGCAAACTCCGTAACGTATTTTAATAACTGAATATTAGGTTTTGACTATGTTTTTTCTCAGGAGTGTTGTAAATTCTTATATATTCATTGTTACACACTCTTAGCTGACTAACAGTTCTTAATTTTTGTATATTTATATTAAGTGTTAAATATTTTTCTGGCTTTGGGTTAGTAAAATTGCAAATACTTCTATAAGAAGGGTTGTATTTTGAGTTGAACACTCGGCTTATATCTTTCGAAAATAAATTGTTTTTTAATTTTTCTATAACAGTGCTTTTGATGGATGATAAGAGTTTTGCATTAGAAAAATCAGAGAAGTTATCAACAATGTTATTGGCGGAGGCTATCATTTTAATCTGTGAGATCCAGTCGTAATCTTGTTTATACGAGTCCAGAGACAAAAGCCTCTCAAAACATTTGCGTGGCAGTCTATCTTCCGTTAATGACAGAATTTTATGTAGAAATTAAGAATTTTCGCCATGACTATTATTACAAGGGGGTCTCGGCCTGTTTCCAGACGGACGATATAATTTGGAGTACAATTTGGCCAGAAGAATAATGCTTTTAAAAATTTTAATTAATTTAATGAATAAGACACAATTTATGCATTTCTAAATTAAGTATGTATTTCCTGAGAAAATAGTAGTTCGTATCACTTAATTAAGCCTTTGATTTGGAAAAATATTAATATTTTCAGATTTAAAATTAACATAATCTTATATTTATAGTAAACGGTATAAAAAACTTCATGAAATCAAGCATCTCCTACGGAAAGCGTCGTATCCAGCCATGAAAGTCGACAACGACTGTCTACCATCTAAAAACTATATACCTCATCTCCGACTACACTCGGACAATAAACATATATGGAAAATACCAAACAAAATTAAAAAGACAAGAAATGAAAAGATCACATCTTCTTGTAAACAGATCGTCTCTTGACTTACGAAACGAACGACCAATATATAACACTATAAGACTTATTTGGACATATTCAGCTGGACATATGTGTTCAGCAAAACACGTCCATATACACGAGATACAAACAAATAGAGAATCCAAAATTCTAAGAAAAATTGATAATGCTCCTTAGTTTATTTCGAAACACACCAGACACAACGACTATAAAATCGTATATCACAACAAATAATAACATTCCACTCATCAACAGAAAATCCTCTTAACCTTTCATCTTCCTATTCTCTGTAACCAGGGTATGATAGGAGAAGATCAAAACAGGACAATGGCCAAGAGACCTGCTCGAGGCTTTTTTTAATTTATGTTTTAATTTATCTTTTTATTTTATTTTTTATTTATTGATGTTTACAACTATAATAATATTACAACAAGTACATCCGCTAATATGAAATATGACATGAAAAACACTGTAGGAGAAACTACCCATCGGTAGCACTCCAATAAAGTTTTATATTTGAAAGTCTCGAGGACATCTTCTTTTCAGACGCCTCGGTGGGCTATCAGGAATAGTGTGGGAAGCAAGTTGTCATGTAAATGAGTCTTTCGTAATTAATTGGGAGCATAGAGCGTTTGTCCAGTTAATGTTGAAGTAGGTGAAAAAGTCTGGCAGTTTCTTGTCTTTTCAGTCTCGTATGAGATCTACCAACTAAAACCAGATACGTTATCACGGATCTCCAAGAAGATCAAAATAAGGCAAAACCGAGAAACTATAGATCATTTTGTAAACTTCGTATTTCTGCAAATCAAGGAGAAAAAACAAACCTGAAATCAAATTATCTAAATGCGAAAATAAAGTATAATAACAATATTTATAAGATTAATATATATATATATATATATATATATATATATATATATATATATATATATATATATATATATATATATATTTATGTTTCTACCCGCTGACTCGTTTATTTATTATTATTTTCGTTTTTAGTGATGGATATCAATTAATAAGTAAATATTTACTACCTTTACTAACTTTCCAGATGATAAAAATCTAGCAGATAGTAATCTAATTTATTATCTGGTAGAGTTTGTTAATTTTTAGGATTAAATTCTAGTTTAAAAGAGTTGTTATGCAAGGTCCTTTTTTTTTTTTTTTCTCTTAGCTTATTTCTTTTTCTTTTAAATATTTATGTTTTTTTCTACCAGAACATATATTTTAGTTAATTTTTATTTTCATTTTATATTCTTATGTAAATATTAATTATCCTTTAAACAGATATATCTTTATTAAATTTTGTACTCGTCTGTTATTACAAAGGGACTCAGTAATGTAGAATAAAATTATTTTTTTATCAATAAAATATCAACTTTTCGTTTCCCCTAAAATAGCACTAACTGAATTTCTAAATGGAGCATTTACTGGGCTATGTTTAAAGATAGACGATTCAGTACCAATAAATATAAAATGACCATCCATGCAGGTTTTCTCACAAATTCATGTCAAACATGTTTGCTTCTTATTTCAGTAACTGTTAAGTCACTACAGTATCTTTCGGAATATAATGAAATGATTGAAAGTACTAATGAACTAAGTACTGTTGAACTCGAGGATGATAATAATGCTAAACATGAAAATAAGAAAATAAAATCTATGTAAATACAAATACACAGTAAAAATATAACTGTGTACTAATCAAAACCAGGCTAATGTTATTGTGGTTCATAATAACGAAGAGCTACGATTACAATCCGATCATTCATGCTATAAATGATTTAGAAATTAAAAAAAAAAATATGGTTTGAAATAAATTAATTTTATTTAATTTCGTTCCAACGGCAGCCTTATAACTGCCAAATCCAAATTTTGTTTCATTAACTAGGGGTGAAATTGGATATTTGTTAATATTGGTACGTAGGGTTAACTAAAAAATGCCAATTTTTGAGTTGTGTGTCTTTTCTTTTAATTGTTTAATTTTTTCGAAGTCTAATCTGTATCAAATTTCTTATCAACCTAATTATTAGAGTTATTAAATAATATTTAACTTTATGAAAACGAAATATAAACCTGTAAAAAATACAAATAAATGTATCCCTTATTCTGAAAAAACGAATAAGCCAGATCAAACCATACATATTTCAGACTTCGTTAACCTAAAATAACAAATTACGAAAGAAAAAGTTTCATAAGCGATACAAAAGAAATGATTACAGTAGACAAACAGAGAAATCGCCCTTTTAAAAGTTTTTGTGTTTATACAGTCTTTTTCAATTTATTATCTAATCATAACGTATAATTAAATATTAATTTTATTTTTACACTAGCAGTAATCCACGCCAAAAAGACTAATTATATGATGATAGATGAGACACTCTCAGTACGAGCAAGCCGGTCCACCAACGTCAAGGTGGTGTCTCTTAGGACCAGTCGAGGACCGTGAAGCAGCCCAGGGGATCAATGTCGTGAATTAAAGATCTAATTTTGACTAAACCAGATTGATCTCTAATTCACACAAATTACTTGTGGGGCGCGAGTTTAAGCAGAATAGGTAGAAATATATAAATTTTTAAAAATATTTTAATAATTGAAAAACTTGAATAGATTACTAATATAGAAATTTTTTAAATATATACAAATATTTAAAAAAAATGTAAAACTGCATGCACATTAATATTATCTAAACCTCAAAACAAGATTATGTCCAATATATGATATATAATATACTCACCCCCAAGGGCTCAAGATGTTGGAGGCATCTGTATAAAAATATTTCCAAAATGTAAAGACTGCATGCACATATAGAGTACCAGAGTAGGTTATAAATGCACAATTAGTTTAAAAATATAAAAAATATTATCAATAAAATAAAAAATACATGCACATATATTAAAATATAATAAGTAAAATTACTAAAATAGGTTAGCGATTTAGAAATAGTTTAATAATAGATAAGTATTTTCAAAACATTAATACTTGCGTGCACATTAATATTATCTAAACCTCCAAAGAAGATTACGTCCAATGTGATATTTTCAGAAAAATATAAAGTTTTATAAGAAACAAAATATACTCACTCCCAAGGCCTGAAGACTTCGGACGTACCTGCGTTCTGCCAAGGGCGGAAGAGGTTCACTTGTCCAACGACTTGGTTCTCTTCCTCAACTTCTTGCGATGCAGCTTCCATGCAATAAAAGCACACAAAAGGCCTGAAGTAGAGGGCGCGATTCTCTTCTTCTCTTCGCCATAGCTCTTCGCAGGTCTTGCAGCACTCCATCTGCTCTTCATCCGATTCTGAATCAGACACTACACAAACATCCACTTCCATATCTGTGTCGGACTCCATCGATTCCGCCAGAATGTCCTCTACCTCATGATCAAACTCTGCCGGGGACGCTGCTGCGCAACCACAAGGGTAGAAGAACACTTCATGGTCGACTGCGTCCTCTTCCTGAAGATCCCACGATGCCGCCTCCATGCAATGAAAACACTCCAATGGCCTGAAGTAGACGGATTCATCCTTTTCTTCTCTTCTCCATGGCTCTCCACAGGTCTTGCAGCACTCGGTGGGCTTAAATCCGCACACGTCGATTTCCATATCAGAGTCGGAGTCCATCGATTCCCTGAGAATGTCCTCTACCTCTAGATCACAGTGAAACGGGGATCTGTCTCTGTCAGCGTAGACTGGTGAGCACTCCATCTTCGACTATGGCAAGAAACAGAATGACTAGATGAGGAAGAACTGCGGACCAGGTAAACGTTTCGGATACTTCAGGTTCAATGACGATGTAGGGTAAGACAAGTTTATGTCCCAGTATTTACAAGCTTTACCTACTTAGGGTCGGGTGGGGAGTTTGGGGATTATAGGGGTGCTGCCCTGCAATGGCCTCTAAAACATCAACATTTGCAAGCATTTCTGACCAGTATACATACAGATATAAATAAAGGAAAAATTCCGAACTTCAGCTATTATGTTCTATTATGCAATGAGTTCTTATGTTCATTTTTAATTGGTAATAACTGAAGGAATTAAATAAAAGCACAAAATTAAATTTAATAAACAAAATCTAAATTTAAATAGACAATAAACAAAATCACCAAAAATCAATTCAGAAGACGATTTAATAATTCTGAAATGGTTACACGAAATAAGGAAGTAGGTTTCATGGAGATCGGCTAATACACTAGTACCTGTTCTTGTATTTGTAAAAAAAATGCACTTACCTTTCATCCTTCCCGATATTTCCTTCTTCCATTGCACTGATTCCTTATTTCTGCTCTTCTTTGGTGTTTCTTGATATTTCTTACTTCCTGTTTACAATTGTCTTATGGTTTCCTCTTTCGTTTACAATTTTACCTGATATCTTCAATTTCTTTAGCTTCTCTTGACTTGACCCACACATTTACATCTTTTTTTACTTAGTTTGGAGGAAATAGAAAATATTTAGAGTCAATCTATTTTCCTTAATTTTCACTTTTTATGAGTAGAATGCAATTCGTCTATTCTTTATTGAATCGGAAATACTTCCTACTTTGGTTTGCAGTTGATCATTTGTAATTAATTTTTCTATCTTTCTTTGACCTTTTTTTCTCAGACGAAGTGTTTCATGAGTAGGCTAAAGTTGTTCTGATTTTATTGTGATAAAATTTGAGTTCCTAGGATTAGAATTTTTTTTTTTTTTTCAATTATAATTGTTTATTTTATTTTTTTAAAGAATTCCAACATATCTATTCTCCAAAAAATTAAAATGATCTATTTTATCAGGTATTGTTAAGACTAATGAAAATCGGGGAGTTTATTTTATTGATAAATTTTGGGATTTCTAAAGTAAATTTATAATTCAATTTTGTCAGCTTGCTTTTCTAATCGTTTAATTGTTTTTCAGTTTCTTCCCAGTTTTCAGTACCAATGGCATCTGATTTCACTTTAATTATCGTTTCGATTTGATCTAAGTCTTAAGGTGTACAATTTTCTGCAGTGTAGTTGTGAGTTTTGATTTTAAAATTTCCTTTAGGTATCTTTATTTATTGCTATTTATTTAGCAATACATTATTGAGCTTCATTATTTTTGTTATCATTTAGAAACTGCACGTGTGGCATTTCTGATAATTATTGTCTCTAGAAGTAGATTCAATTAGAATTCTTTCTCGAACTCCTCAGTTTTGGTCACCACACTTTCAGGTTTCTGTTATATTTTTGGGTCTTGCGATAAACCTGAACCAACAACCCCGATGAATCTTGGGTTTTCTTAATCTTATCAATTTTTATCAATACCTTATCGTCCATATTATTCTAGTCTGTAACATGTTTAATTTACTGATTTAACATACTTCTTTATTAACCCAGCATAGGAATTAAAGTCAAACTTTCGTTTCAACAACAAAATATTTTTTTGTTATTTAAAATAGGAACTAGAAAATTTCTTTATCATTGTTAACAGTTGTTATTTATTTTTAACAATAATAAATACAATATACATTTATAAATCATTAAATAACAATTTCAAAAGTTGACTATACCAAAATAACTGTTACTACTTATGATAACAAGTTACATTAGTTCAGCTGCCATTAAAGATTACTCAGAACGATTTTTTATCAGGAACAACAAACTGTAATTTGTATATGCAAAGAACTAAGCAATTTCTATGCTACAATTAATCTATTAGCCTAATACATCATCTAGCCGATTGTCAGCTCCTATGGCACCAACGCTATCACAGCATATTTTATTTGCATGTTGATCGCATTAAACACAAAAAACAATACAAAAAAAAACATGTTCTTACTGTGAGTTTTGTTTTTTTAATATTAGACATAGTCGTCATTAATAATATATTACATTAATTATTTATTACATCAATAATAGAATAAAATTAATAATATATATGTTTAAATATATATTAAATCAGTATATTTAATAAGTTTTAAATTACTGATATTAAACTTTTAAAAAATGACTAAGTAAGTAAGTACTAATTGAATTTGATAATAAAAATAATTTATTAGACCTAGACCAGTGAAGTGTGAAACTGTAATCTGACGTTTCTATTTCCTAAGTCACCAGAAGAATTTTCATCATTTGGATTTCATCATTTCGATATGTTTTGAGGTTGCTGATAAACCTGAACACAACTTCAATCTTCCCGTAATCTTATCAACTATTATCAAGGTTCCATCATAGATATTAACCAGTTGAATATTACTGATATAAAACTAATTTATTAAATAAGAAAAAACAATGAGTTACCAACTAAATATTAATAAAAATAATTTATTTATTTATTCAGGTTCATTGACCGGTGCAGTGTATGGAGAAGTATATTTTTCAGGATTTACAACGTCTCCCACCCGTTGGTACAGGATTAAGAAGGTACAGTTCGAATACCTAAATTTTGTGAGGTTACTAGGTAAAGATGTAGGAACCCTTGCCAAGCAGTCTCGGTGTAAGGTCTTAGTAAGGAGAGTTATATTACAGTTAACAGGTATAAATGAATCTGTTATATTGTAAAAGCTAGACTTTTCTCTTTAAAAGAATATTCCTAAATTATTAAATCATTAGGAAATGGTAAATTAACTAGCACAAATTTATTAATACTTACGATTTGAACAAGTTATAACCCAGACCATATTACGACAATACTAAGAAATATTTTAAAATAAATACAGTGTGTCCCCGGATTGTGTTCACATTAGGTGAGATCGACCAAAAATTTTCGAATTGGAATTTCATATTTTGGGATTCCGCCCTGTTTGGCCTGAAACTTATTTATAGTTTAATTTCGATTTTTTAAAATCAAGTAGACCTTTACAGTTGAGCAAACACTCTTTTCGTTTCAGGTGAAGTACCTTTTTTGTTCATAGTACGCCAAAGTGTCACTTAGAAAAGTAGTTCACAATAAAAAATTATGGCGTTATGCATATTTTCAGAATGATCGAACTGCTTTGATAAAATCCGCTTTTGTTTTGTTTTGTTTGAAAAACAATCGCGTCGTACTAAAGCAAATAATTTACTGTCATTATCTTAGATACACGTCAAAACTTTGAAGTATTTGTTCTAAATTGATTACTTATCTCAGTCAGTTGCAAATTACTTGTTCATTTATTTTTACTTGTTTTTTAGTGAAAATGTTGACTCCCGAACAGCACAATCACTTAATACAATATTACGGACTTGAGGAAACATCTTATGCTTATGTTATTAATAAGTTTCACTAGCGATTTTCAACGGTTGCAATTTCTGTCAATGGATTAAAAAAACTTGTGAAAAAGTTTACAGCAACTGGAAGTATCCAAAATTTGAAGAATAAAAAACTAGTACATGATCACGAAGATGCTGTTACACTCAAGGTGCTGGAATCCGTGAACACTGATAATTAATTATCATTGAGAAAACGGCCTAGTGAATTATCAATAAGTAAATCGCACATGCAAAGAATTCTCAAAGAAAAGAAAACTATTCCATTTAAACCCACGTTCATTCATAAATTAGAAACTGGAGACGATGGCCAACGAAAAGTTATGCCATTATACTTTTCATTGTTAACGACTTTTTTTGTGACACTTTGGCGTACTATGAACAAAAAAGGTACTTTATCCGAAACGAAAAGAGTTTTGGCTCAACTGTAAAGGCCTAGTCGATTTTAAAAATTCGAAAGTAAACTAAAAATATGTTTCAGACCAAGCAGGGCGGAATCCCAAAATATGAAATTCCAATTCGAAAATTTTTGGTAGATCTCACCTCTTGTGAACTCAATCCGGGAATACACTGTATATTTTTAATGCTTTAAAAAAAAGAATTCAAAACCGTTTTAAAAAAAAAAACATTTCCTTGCAGTAATATTGAACTAAATAATAAATTCACTGTTAATCCTCCTCCTTAAATTTTATTAAATATTTTTGATCATCAGAAATGAAATCCCAGATGACGTGAGTAATTGTTCCTAATTATAAGTTGATTTACATTTTTTTAAATTAGTACATTAGAACCAAACAGAAACATCTTAATTTTATTAGAACAGACTCTATGAACTTTCAAGAAAATAATATTTATTTTTTTAACCAAACCGTTCACCTAAGAACACACTTACTCAATTATTAAAACTATAAAAGAAGAAGAAATACATTTTAACATTTGTCCAAAGAACGATGTTAAAATTCTGAACTTCTGGAAGTTTTACAAAGGTTTTTCTTTTAAAGATGGCAATTCACAAAGGGTTATGTTAATTTTTAATAGGCAATTACAGAACGAATAAATTAAAACACAAAATTAAATTTAATAAACATTACCGAAATTTAAATAGAAAATTAACAATACAAAACCACAACATAGACACGGACGTTTCCCATTAAAAGAATAATCAAAAAATATAAAATCATTTCTTGACTGCACCCCCCGACTAATTACATCCTATTACAATATAATTCTAATTTCTTAAATATTAGAACAATGGAATATGGTGGTGATTATACTCGTACATAAAAGTCGCCATTTTTTCCGACCAATGGTCTTTTGGTTTTTAATACTCTATTGTTGTCAAATGATCCTCTGTTAAAAATATCGAATTAGAATCCAGTTGAAATAGGAATATTTAATTCCAGAACAGTAATTACATAATATTGGAAATATTTGTCTATATAGCCTACGGTTCATCAATCTTTAAGAATATTTAAAATCCATAAAAGCAACATCTTCATTTTACAGAACAGATAATACGATTTATAAAGAAAAAATAAATAAATATAAACACATAAAACAATCTAAGACAAGCTAAGACTCAGGTCACACAAAGTGATTATTGATTAAAAAAAATATAAATCTAGATATTAACAAACAATAAAATCACTTAATTCTTAAAATATAAATAATTGTAACTATGAATCTTAACTTAAATAAAATAATACAATTAGGCAATACATTTTTTTTATTCTTTTTTTTTTTTAAGGAATGGCTGTTGGTATTAAAAACTACACGATAAACCTGTCATAAATATTTTTCGAATGATACGTCAAAAAAAACTTTTGCTCCAGAAAAATATACTGAGATGCTGAATTTATAGATTGATTTTTGTAATTTTAGGATGTAAATAATTTTTATAGGGTTTTATATTCCAATATTAAATCACTTACCTTTTTTTTATTTAATAATTTACTACTTTTCTAGTAAATATTAGATTTTATTCTATTGAAGACTGGCATTTTTTAAATATTTTTAGTTCGTAATATATTTACGGTATTTGATGGTTTTTTATTACATATTCTATATAAAATCAATTTTGAAAATTCTATTAATAGTAAAATACAATTTCTAGAAATAGCTTAAGTAGGGTTCAAACCTTAAGTTGCTTATAGACAGCAGAATCATTTTTAAATCAGATCCGTCGGCTCTGAGGTTTTATACGCTTGATTCATCTTCAGATGGAGAGGCTCTGCGAATCGTTATTCATGAAGATTCTATATAATTTTATCACGTTTCTACTTCAGGAAATCGTAATTGTATTCAATTACCTTATCTTTTTATCCGTCGAAATTTGTGAGGTTCGGGTACGTAAAAAAAGTAATCATTTAAGAAACGTCAGTGCTTAATTTAACAGTATCATTTTTAAAAATTTTTTTTTTATGGTCTTGGTCCTTCACCATTTTATATCTGTTTTTATCATTCTTTATCAAGATGTTTAATAGGCTGATAAAATCACGTTAAACAAAAAAACAAAAGAAACAAACAAAGAGGAAGTTGAAGAAAGAATAAGGTTTCTACACAGAAATGGAAATTGATATAGAATTTAGGAAAAAACACATAAAATTACTCATTAAAGACTAAAATATTCAACCAAAAATATTTTTAATTTTATATTAATTTTTAAATATTTTTATTTTGAAAAGAAAAGATCTACCCTGGCCGGAAATCGAATCTGGTTCGTCCGCATCTCCGTGGCAGCGCTCTTACTATTTGAGCTACCAGGTGTCGCCTCTCAGTCAGGGCGAATCCGTTCTCTTCACCGATCATATATCCCTGTCTTCCGATATATACAGGAAGGAGAATGTTCATTGAGCATTACTTTAATTAGGATCTTGTTCACTCAAGTCGTTATATTATCAATAATTTTATATTAATTGTTTTAATGTTTAAATATTTTTATTTTGAAAAGATCTGCCCAGGCCGGAATTCGAAACCCCGGACGACCCCGTCTTTCCGTGGCAGCGCTCTTACCATACATCGCAAAGTGTTAGAACACAGGCATATGGGATCGGTGAAGAGAACGGATTTGTCCTGACTGAGAGGTGACCCCTGGTAGCTCAAATGGTAAGAGCGCTGCCACGGAGAGGCGGACGATCCGGGTTCGAATCCCGGCCAGGGCAGATCTTCTCTCTTCAAAATAAAAATAAAAATATGTCGACTTAGTATGCAAGGTTTTCCCACTTTTACCTTCTGACATGCTCGCACAATTGTCATCGTAAGCTCACTGCAATTGATTTTGAGACAGATAACAAAACATAAAACGCACTAGTAGTAACAATGGCGATTTATGAAATTCTCTTAGAAATGAATCGAGGCTGCAAAAAGAACTTGAAATAGCAGCCATTTCTTAGCTAGGAGTGACAATATTTTCTGCTATTGCATTACTTACTGCAGGCATTTCTAACATGAAGTCAGGCTGAAAATGTCTTAGACGAGAGTACACATGAAATATACTCTTAAATGCATAAATAAATCAGGATAATAACGGATGTCAAAATATTATAATCTTTCATATATTCTATAGATGACCAAACATTATATATAACTCATTATACAAGTCATTAAACCTATTAAAGTTAGTAATAATCCTGTGTAGCCTTCTAGCACTGAGTAACCACGTCGGAAATCCTGGTTCAAATCCCGCTGCAGGCAATTACTTTTATTTAGTCTGTTTGCAGCCGGAGGTGGATCATATGGGATCTAGGACCCTCCAGCCTCTGTATAATACTATAAAAATAGGGTACCCGAAATAAGGGGGGAAAACCTGGCGGTTGAGCGAGACCTAGGACAAGTCACCTCCTTGCGGAACTGTTGTCCATGAAACAGTACAGTCTCTACCATGTACTAAACCCCAGACTCGTTCATGGGTCGTAGTTGTTACAGCTTACGTTATTGACTATTCTGCTTACTACTGCCGAACCAAATACATCTGATCGTAGGTAAAGAAAAAAAAATTAATAGTAAACGGAATAGATGTGGAAAAGAAGTGGTTATTATAATTTATTTCCCAAGCCCAATAAGTAATTTCTTGAATAGCGATAGAGTACTTATTAGAAACAGACGTTTCCGCCCACATTACAGATCGAAAAAATAAAAATGAATCAATTGGAAAAACAATATAAATGGTTAAATTGTAAAATAAAATAAGTTTATAACATTTATAATAAAAACATTATGTGAATAAATACAATCAAAAGAATAAGAAGTATGTACATAAATCATAAAAATCAAATAAATACAAATGAAAAGATAAGCGTAAAACTAATAGATTGGGAAAAAAAAACATAGAAATATAAAAAATAATCATGTAATACAATCCTTGTAGTTTAGATCCAGGTATGAGGGAGAAACAAAATTATAACCTCCGTAAACTGTGAAATGAAACTTAAAACAAGATTAAAATAAATATATAAGTAAAAGAGATGGGGAATAAGCAAGAAGATAAGATAAGCAATGGGGAATTGGAGAAAATCTAAAGAAAAAATAAATATCTCTAACTTACAGACAGATTTATAATATTTAATTCTCTTTCCCATAATTTTCTAAAATAAGGTAATCTATAGCTTATATTATATTATATATTTATATAATTTATATTACATTATATAGCTTATATTATATTATATATTTATATAACTTATATTACATTATATAGCTTATATTATATTATATTTTTTTTATTTCTTATTTTATACTATCCCTACAATCTTGTCTATTCGAATATATTTGTATTTTTTTTTTGTATATTATTCCGAAAATTTTAATTTAAAATATAGTGTTAATTACATAAAATGTCTGTCTAAACAAATAAGCAAGGTTTTTACTATTTCAGGACTTATATATATGACTTCCACCAGGACCATTTTCTTATAAATATTTGAATAAGTAATTATGACGTCTTCGAGTACCGACGGAATAAAATTCTATGGAACTTTCCTGAAGCTTTGATTCTCAGATCCACTCCATCTGAAGATGATCCTGAAACATATAAAACCCCGAGAAGGTAGATCTGAATTACTAACGACTCTCTCACCTCGAAGCAGTTTTAGGTAAGAATCATACTTACGTTTTACTTCTAAGTAAATATATAAATATATATCTAGTATATATATATATATATAATTGGAGATATACGTATATATATATATAACGTTTATCTCCAAGCTCAAGGAGAGGTTGAAGCGAATTATGAACTGTTCGCTTCGATTTGTCTTCGACGCACAGTGGAACGAATCAACGCATTTGTTGGACATTGGACCAATTCTCAAATAACTAAATTTGTCCTTCATTTTGATCTTAAATTATACTTTATACTTCTTCTCAACAAAATCCATAGATAAATTAATTGTGAAATTAAATCTTATATGAAAAATTCTGAATTGAAATATAAATTTTTCTAAAAACTCATATTTTTAAGCAATCTACTGTTTCAGGTAATGCATTAAATTAATCTTGCACCTACTGGAAAAAAACTCATCCATAATAAGATATTTTAGGCAAATAAAACTTGGGATTATTTCAAACGTCTGGAAATTTTCGGTGAAAATTGGGGGATAAAACTAAAATAATCAATTGCGAAAATCGCTCAAAATCGCCCAAAAAACTACCTTCCCAGTAAATAACTAGAATGTTTGAAGGTTTTTTTTCCATTAGTCGGATTCTGCTACTAGGTGCTATTTTCCGACATAATGATTTATTTATTTTTATTTTCCCTGCCTTTAGAATTAATTTAAAATAATTTCTGTTGATATTGGCGTCTACTTTTCGCAAGTTTTCTTTTGTTTACCAATGTTTGTTTACATTCATTTATCCGAAGCCTTATCTAACATAATAGTATTGACAATGAAACTTAGTTTGTGTGTGGTATTTGAACGACATATGTGTAATGGTGCACATAGGTGCAATAGTCCCTACAACAAATCGTCAAGTTTTTAAATTTTTATTTATTTATTTTTTAAATTTTTATTTCGTTATTTAAATAAAACAATTTTATATAGGCACCTACATTTAATATAATTTTGATGTATCAATTATACCTAGTGTATTAACTAACATAAGTAATTATCAATTATTATATTCATTTTGTTTAATAATTAAATTATTTGGTTTGTTACTTTTTCCTTTTTATAACTTAATTTAATACCTATGTATCTGTCTTTCCATAGAATACTGTATTGTACCCATTCTAGTAGTATATAGGTACAATGTTAGATAATAAATTATCTAAATATCAAATCTAGAATTTTTACACGTTTCCCCTAAAAGGTTTGATCCTGTTTATCATATAATTAAATAGTCCATTCAAAAAGCTTTAAAACCGCAGCAATAGCCTTATTCTAAGAGAACCAGAAGCGGAGATATTAATGAATGTCCAGGCCTCCCTAACGCTCGTTCCACTGTGTGACGCCCCGAGGAGGTCTCATGTGTCCCGCCACATGCCACAGAACCGAAACTTTTGAGGGCTCCTTTCTCGACCGTTCTATCTCTCTTTGGAACTCACTCTCTCTCGATATCCGTTATTCGTCTTCTTTAAACTCATTTAAATCCAAACTTTTCCTACATCTTCTAAATTCTCAATCAGATGCTTTATAATCAATAAATAATTTATAGATATATTCAACTTGATCGATTGATGAACTACACTAAATATTCCTCACTCATAATAACATTTTTTTTTATTATTAGATGCTATTATTTATTCACTTATTTTTAAATAAGCCTATTTCTTTTTATAGTAAATTTGCCTGTTTTTTTATTTTAATTTTGTATTACATTTTCTGATTAGTTATTTACTTTCAAGATATTATGTAAATATGGTTTTATTCTGATGTAGGCCTTTGGCCAGATAAATATTTATATAATTGTGTTCATCTCTGTTATTCTAAAGAGACCTGGTCCCAGATAAAAATTATTTTTCTATTCCATGTAATAAAAACCCTTAATTACAGGATGAAAGTTATATTACTTGTCGCCATGATGGCGTTTGCGGCTGCGACGCCTGTCAAAGAGGAATGGATGTCTTTCAAGGTTGGTCCTAACTTAAAATATCATAAAGAATTCAATGTTTTATTTGATTTTGTTTAATAACGCAGAGAGTAAAGTAACAAATTTGAATCGACTATTTTTTAGAAGCAGCACGGAAAATCATATCACAGCACTGAAGAGGAACAGCTTAGGATGGCCATCTATTTGAAAAATCAGAAAATGATTGAAGAGCATAACGTTAAATACGAAACTGGATTGTCCACATACTACCTGGAGATGAACCACTTAGGAGACATGGTAACGCACGAAACCAGCACGTGCAAAAACATATTATATGATCGTATTTCCTAATCTGTATTTCTTTTCATCTTAAAGCTGCCAGAAGAAGTTAATAAATTTGGATTAAAAGTATCAAGAGACATGAGGCACAGCCATGGATTCACATTCCTTCCTCCAGCAAACGTCGAAATCGCTGAATCCATCGACTGGAGACAGTTAGGTGGAGTCAGTCCAGTCCAAGACCAAGGGTTCTGTGGAGCTTGTTGGGCTTTCGGCAGCGTGAGTGTATTTGTTTATTTCTATGTTAATATTGATTTGAAGAATATATCGATAAGAATATTATCTGTTTTTAGGCTGGATCCGTTGAAGGTCAGCTTTTCAGGAAGACTGGGAAACTCGTATCCCTCAGCGAACAGCAGCTCATCGATTGTTCAGGAAATTACGGCAATCAAGGTTGTGGAGGTGGATTTTTCAACTACACCTTTAATTATCTCGAGAATGTAGAAGGGTTGCAAAGCGAAGATTCATATCCATTTGAAGGAAAGGTTAGTTGTTTTGCAGCAACTGCGTGCAAATTTAAGACATTAACATACTTTTTGTCCAAAAAGAAAATCTTATTCAATAATATCGCTTTTCAGGCAGGAACCTGTAGGTACAACAAAAAGAGAGCAGTGCCAGGAACCAAAGTGAAAACTTATGTTGACATAGAACCCGAGAATGACGATGCACTGAAGGCTGCCGTTGCAACTGTCGGGCCAATCTCCATTGCAGTAAGCGCCGGCAGTGATGATTTTCAGTTCTATGGAGGAGGTTAGTGTATATTTTGGTGTGGCCAAAGTTAAAACGGCTAGGGGTGTTTGTGCGTACAGAGTGAAAAAAAAAAGTCTACCTGAACTATGCTGGAAAAGAACGAGGTAATAGTCCAGGATACATGGTACATTTTTTCACTTGATTAGTATCAATCTGAATCTTCGTGAATAGCTTCGTTTCGATGAGACGCCCAACAATTTCCTGAACGAAAATTCTCGATTGTGGTAGCTAAAAGATGTAGCAAGGATAAAATATGTCGCTTTGATGATTCACAAACATGTATTACTAACTGGGTTTTTTTTGTTATATCTCGAGATAATTATCTAAATTATTTGAAAAAATATTCGTCCCACAAAATGTATGGTTTGATCAAAGAGTACCCTCCTTCCAATGTGTATCGAAGTCAAAAAAGAAGAAGTAAAAAAAAAACAACTGGTTAGTAATCATTTTTGATGACCTCGTTGTCGAAATACATTGGAAGGAGGGGACTCTTTGATCAAACCATACATTTTGTAGGACAAATAGTTTTTCAAATAAATAGCTGACTGGAAGATCTGATTAAGGAAGGAAATAGTTAGGGGTGCAGTCAAATTAAACACTAAATAAGTGGGTCCATTTTTAATTTTGTGCCAAAGTTTCGACCCACTTTGTAGGTCATCTTCAGGGCTAAGAAAGAAAACAGACTAATGGAAGCTGAGGGTAGACTACAAATTTTTTCAAATAATTTAGATAATTATCTTGAGATTTAACAAAAAAAAAAAAAGCTAGTAATAAATTTTTGAGAATCATCAAATCGACATATTTTATCCTTGCTACTCTTTTAGCTACCACAATCGAGAATTTTCGCACAGGAAATTGTTGGGCGTCTCATCAAAACGAAGCTATTCACGAAGATTCAGCTTGATACTAATCAAGTGAAAAAATGGACCATGGATCCTGGACTATATAATGTGGCATGCCCGAGTTGAGCTTCAAGCTCCTCAAACATCGCCTTCATTGTCAGGTTGACGTAACCCAAGCTGCTTGGGTGTTTACAAAAATAATGATAATGATACTGGATGATTCTGAAGTTGGTTTTGTTCTTCTAATCATTCTGGAAAAAGTGAGTTATGGATTATATGAATGTCGTGAGGTTCTGTACTTGGTATGTATTGTTGTGCTTGTAAGACAATAATTGTGCAGGGGGCAGTTTTGTCAGATTTTTTGGCAGATCAGACAGGAGGGTCGCAGATTTTTTCTATAGACTTCAATAAAATAAATAATTAGCAACTCTACACTCTGAGATACTCTGTTTATCCACATTATAATGGTTATTGTAATAATATTGTAGTAATTGTATTATAATGGTTAGATTTAAACATTCATTAAAAGCTTTAGCTGATTAAAATGTTTTAATTCCTTATGAATGATTTAGAAGTAATTATTTCAATTCGAACTTATGATTACAGGTATTTTCGATGGCGATTCCTGCGAACCATCCAAATTAAACCATGCTATCCTTCTCGTCGGATACGGATCTGAGAACGGAGTAGACTTTTGGATCATCAAGAACTCCTGGAGTACTGAATGGGGAGAGAAAGGATACATGAGGTTGGCAAGAGCCAAGAAGAACGCCTGTGGCATTTCTTCATGTGCTACCTACCCAATATTAGAATAGTAGCGAATAAAAAGAATAAATCATTTTTTTATTCACTGACTAAATAAAAGTATTTTGTTTGAACATCATACATATTCGATATTTTTTGTTCCATAACCTTACGCCAATCAAAGAAAAATGACGTAACTTAAAATTTACATAATGTTTTCAATTGATAATGAAAAATGTTCACATAGCTGATTTGTTTACTGATATGAATATTTGATATTTCCCGGTACCCCCCCCCCTCCCCGAAAAAGTTAATTTTAGTAGAAAACAACAGTAAAAAGGAATAAAGAAAGAGATGAAAAATATTTTCAATCAGTGGCGATGAAAGAAGACTGTGAAACTATGAAATATTATGAAAACCGTTTTAAAGCGAATTAGCTACAACCGGTACAGATATTTGGGAATCTAAACGTAATAGTAATTTTAGTAGGACTTCAGAAAGGTTTTACAAAATATTGCTGTTTTCTGTGTTTGTGGGACAGTCGTGCAGCAAATGAACTTTATGTAAAGAAAATTTGGCCGGAAAGGATAGAATTTCAACCAGGAAGTAAAAATGTTAAATACACAAGCAAAAAAAACCGGACACTCAGATTTGGTCTTACAATTTTGTTATGTGTATATGTATATTAATCTTTTTAATTTATGGTAAGAATGGAATAAACGCCGGAGTACATCGTGAATGTTAGACTTCGCTACACCAAGCTCCGGCCTTCTCTGGCCAAGGAGTCAGCTCGGGCTATGTCAACATTTGAAAGAACCATTATTCTGGAACAAAATATAAAAAACAACATGTCTATTAATTACAGAAAAGGCTTGGTTAATAAATTAAAGATGTTTAAATGTGCGAAAAACTACTTACAGTTTAGAATAGGTCCGACAGGTAAATCACTTCAAGACAAATAAATCAAATCTGAGTTTTATCTAATTGTTTACTAATCCTGAAGGGATTAGTTCATTGGACTTAGGCCCTACATTCTCTGTAATAACTAGAATACCCACAAAAACAATCACATTGCTGAAAATTAGCTTTTAATATGAAAAATATGAAGTGTCCGGGTTTTTTGCTGTTGAGTTTATGTGCCTCGTGTAGACCCAAATAATGTTCCTTTGCCACCTTTGCACATTGAACTCGGGCTTACGAAAAATCTTTGTGAAAGCTATGAGTAAAGAGGGCGAAGGATTTAAATACCCAAGGCAACTAATTTTCGTTAAGTGACGCCAAACTAAAAGAAGGAATTTTTTATTGGTCCAGAAATTTTAAAATTGCTGGACGATGTGCATTTTGAAGAAAGCTCAGCATGTTAGGGCTTGGAACTCACTTGCAAATGTAGTGAGGGGCTTTTAAAAGCAACAAGATTGGGGAAAACTACGAACAACTGGTTAATGAACTTTTAGATTCATAGCTTTAGAACTTTTAGTTACTTTGTTGCTGAATGTCATTAAAAATTCACTTTCTGCATTCTCATTTATGTGTTTTTCCTGAGAACTTAAAAGCGTTCAGTAACGAGCAAGATGAAAGATTCCATCAAGATATGAGAACAATGGGAATTCGGTATCAAGGGCTATGAGATCCAGCAATGATGGGTGATTACTGCTGGTTTTTAAAGAGAGAAGATGTGACCCCCATAAAATAAAAAAATAAATTTAACGTGTTTTAAAAAATGTTTTTGATGTATGTATGCTTCTTAGATGTTAACCTAATATCAATTATAAAAATAATGGAGTAAGAAAGCTAATAAGACAGGCTTCGTTTTACTAGCTTATGCTATCCAGCTTTATGTTTTTCTAAAAAAAAAATTTTCCCGGCCAGTGTAATCATTGTATGACCTGGCTCTTTGCTTGTTCGAAATGTAAGCAATAATAATTTGTTACTGTTTATTTTATCATCATTTTCTTTTAATGATTTTTTTTTTATAACATATTCTATTAATATTTGTTGTTTTTTTCTTCACAAATCCTATCATCTCTTCTATAAAAGGAAGATGTTTCTTTTATGGATTTTACCTGTTGTTAAAGGTTTAGAGCCCTAGACTACATTGGTAAATATTATATAATTAATTTCTGGAACTATTTCTATTTCAACTGGATTCGAAACCGACTGGAGAACACATTTTTAACAGAGCATCCTTTGAAAACAAGAGAATATTAAAAAACAAAAGACCCCTGATCCGAAAAAAAAATGGCGACTTATGTATGACTTTAATCGCCACCAAATAATATTACATTGTTCTATTATTTAAGAAATTAGAATTATATATATTTATTGTTTTGATATTTTAAAATATCTCTTAGTATCATCGTTATATGACCTGGGTTATTGCTTGTTCAAATCATAAGTATTAATAAATTTAAATTTATTCTTGTTAATTTACTATTTTCTGATGATTTTATACTTTTTGGATATTCTTTTTGGATATTGAAGGGAAAAGTATAGCTTTTACAATATAACAGTTTTATTTATTCCTGTACCCATACTAAAACCTTACACCAAGACAGCTTGGCAAGGGTACCAATTTTTTTACCAAGTAACTTCATAAAATTTGGGTATTCGAACTGTGATTCCTGGTTAATCCTGAACCAACGGTTGGGAAAGGTTGTGAACCATGGGCAATAAACTTGTCCATTCACTTGCACCCGTCAATGAACCTGAAAAAATAAATAAATAATTTTTATTATTAATTTAGTTTAATGTCAGTTGGTCAATTTCATTATTGTTTAAACTATTTGATAATATGAATGGTTATGGTGCAGTTTGTATCTCAACTGAAAATAACAGGTGTTGATTATGTCTAAAATTAAAAAGTTCAGACTCAAAGTCAGAGCATGTATTTTTGGTATCATTTTTTGTACTTATAGGCGACCAACATGCAAATGAAATATGTACTGATTGCGATAATCCCCTGAGAAATGAAAATGAACTAAATGAGGTTTATGGTTAATAGATTAATTGTAGCATAGAAATTGCTTAGTTCTTTGCATATACAAATAAAAGTTTGTTGTTCCTGATAAGAAATCTTTTTATCAGAGTAACCTTTGTTGATAGCTAAACTAAAGTAACTCGTTATTTTAAGAAGTAGCAGTTATTCTGGTATAGTCAACTTTTACAATTGTTATTTAATGGTTGCTAATAATTATAATTGTATATTTTATTTATTATTGTTAAAAATAAATACCTGTACCTGTACCACTACAACCCGTGAACGGGTCTAGGGTTCAGAACATAGTAGAGACTGTACTGTTTCATGTACAACGGTTCTGCAAGAAGGGGACTTGTCCTAGATCACGCTCAACCGCTAGATTTTTCCCTCTTATTTTGGGTACCCTACTTTTATAATGTTTTATAGAGGCTGGGCGAGCCCCAGGAGGATCCTAGATCCAATATGATACATCTACGGCTGCAAACAGACTAAATAAAAGTACAGTCCACAGCGGGATTTGAACCAGGATTTCCGCATGGCAACTCAGTGCTCTACCACTGAGCCACTCCGCTCAATAAAAAATAAATATAAACTGCTAATAATAATAAGTATATTTTTGTCCACTTTTAGTTAAATAACAAACTCAATAATGCATGAGTGGCATAAATAAATAGAAATAAATAAAGATACCTAAAGGAAATTTTAAAATCAAAACTCACCACTACACTGCAGAAAATTCTACACCTTAAGACTTAGATCAAATCGAAATGATAATTAAAAATCTTAAAAAATATAAAGCTTTCAGAAAAAGTTTGATAAATTTGGAGAAATGTGGAAAACAGCCAACATAAATCTAATAGAATCTCCAGCAGAAACATTTATAGAAATATGGATGGAGAAACAGATTCTCAACGATCAATATTTTGATATGATTACACTATTATTGAGTGGTTCAAAACAGTTCTTTTTTTTTTAAGTTGCACAGTTTTTGAATGGTGGAAATTTTTAATAAAATCGCAGAAAATGAAATATTTAGACCCCCCCCCCCTCCCCACAAAAAAAAACAACCAAGTATATTTTTATCTGGATGTATATTTTTCTCTTGGTAGATATAAAAATACTAGCCTTATACAGATGAAGAACACTGACAAATATTTCCTTATTAATTTATAATTAGGGTTAGTTAAAATCACTGGTATTTATATTTTCACTGCATTGTATCCTATTGCTTTAGGCAAAAAAAAAAAATTCTTTTATTTTATATTTTAAATAATTTCTACTCCTGATTCTTTCAATAGCTTCATTCATATATTGTTATTATGTTGTTGTTTTTCTGTACCACATTTAAATATTTTTGTAACTTGCAAATCCAGGCCTGAAGAAGACATATTATTCTAGAGATAACTTCATACTCATGTTAAATGAATTAGGTTCGGATAACAAGACCACAAGTATATTCAAAGCAATACTAATTTATAATTAGTTGAAGGGGAAATTGCAAAAATAGCTTTTGAAGATCAGATGGCATTGGTAGTTGAGAACTAAGAAGAAACTGAAAATCAAATAAAACAATTACAAAAGCAAGCTGCCAAAATTGATTTATAAATTTACTTTAAAAATCCCAAAATTCATCAATAAAATAAACTCCCCGATTTTCATTAGTCTTAGCAAAACCTGATAAAATAGATCATTTTAATTTTTGGAGAATGGATAAGTAGGAATTCTTTAGAAAAATAAAATATACAATTATAATCGAAAAAAAATTAAAATTCGGAATTATCACAACAAAATCAGAACCACTTTAGCCTGCTCTTAAAACGCTTCGTCTGAGAAAAAAAAGATCAAAGAAAGAAACATTAATTACAAATGATTAACTGTAAACCAAAGTAGGAAGTATTTCCGATTCAATAAAGAATAGACGACTTGCATTCTCCTCATAAAAAGTGAAAATTAAGAAAATAGATTGACTAAAAAGATTTTCTATTTCCTCAAAAGTAAGTAAAAAAAGATGTAAATGTGTGGCTCAAGTTGAATCGATGGACTCCGACTCTGATATGGAAAACGATGTGTGTGGATTTAAGCCCACCGAGTGCTGCAAGATATGTGGAGAGCCATGGCGAAGAGAAGAGGTGGATGAAGCCGTCTACTTTAGGCCATTGAAGTGTTTTCATTGCATGGAGGCGGCATCGCGGGATCTTCAGGAAGAGGACGGAGTCGACCATGAAGTGTTCTTCTATCCTTGTGGTTGCGCAGCAGCGTCCCCGACAGACCTTGATCATGAGGTAGAGGACATTCTGGCGGAATCGATGGAGTCCGACACAGATAAGGAAGTGGATGTTTGTGTAGTGTCGGATTCAGAATCTGATGAAGAGGAGATGGAGTGCTGCAAGACCTGCGAAGAGCTATGGCGAAGAGAAGAAGAGAGTCGCGCCCTGTACTTCAGCCCTTTTGTGTGCTTTTATTGCACGGAAGCTGCATCGCAAGAAGTTGAGGAAGAGAACCAAGTCGTTGGGCAAGTGAACCTCTTCCGCCCTTGGCAGAACGCAGGTACGTCCGAAGTCTTCAGGCCTTGGGAGTGAGTATATTTTGTTTCTTATAAAACTTTATAATTTTCTGAAAATATCACATTGGACGTAATCTTGTTTAGAGGTTTAGATAATATTAATGTGCACGCAAGTATTAATGTTTTGAAAATACTCATATATTATTAAACTATTTTTAAACCACTAACCAATTTTTTATTATCATAATCTTAATATCCCATATTTTGCTGATTCTGCCCAAACTAGATACCTATCCTTCCATGACAGGCTCCATACACACTTGAATCCGCTAGTCTCTCAACTTGCTTCCCACACTATTCCTGATAGCCCGCCGAGGCGTCTGAAAAGAAGATGGCCTCGAGACTTTCTACTATAAAACTTTATTGGAGTGCTACCGATGGGTAGTTTCTCCAACAGTGTTTTTCATGTCATATTTCATATTAGCAGATGTACTTGTTGTAATATTATTATAGTTGTAAACATCAATAAATAAAAACTAAAATAAAAAGATGGTAGATAGACTTTGCCAATTTTCATTGCTGGACAAGAAGATTCTGTAGGGTGAAGGTGTTTTTATTCTATGTTTGTTATCGTCATAATAATGTTTTATTTTCTTGTTGTTGTGAGCCTGCCAAGCCAACTCCTGTTTGTACCGGAAGTTTCCCAAACAATCAAAAATAAATAGTTGTCGTAGTTATTAAAATAATTTTTACAACACTTCTGAAAAAAACACAGTCAAAACCTAATATTCAGTTTTTAAAATACATTTCAGAGTTTGCAGAAGTTATTAAAAAAATAAAGTTAAATAATAACACTACAGGAAGAGGCAGATGTAAACAACATTTAGGTTCATATCTTAAAGGCTTGGGCATTCCAAAGCTGCCATAAATCGCCATGTTCCAGAAGCTGCAGTAAACAATTGCCGAGAAGGCAAGAAGGATTGGACAAATGCCATAAACAAGAACCTTCTCCTAATTAGGCCGGGAATTCCAGCGCAGGCCAAATCCAAGAAACTGGCCCTTTTAAAGTCCTTGGACGGCGGAGCTTATTTGGCTTACTTTAAAAAAAAAAAAGCCATAAAGCATTTATTTACTTGGTATTTAATTGCCCTTCCGATGTGGAGCCGAAAACAAAAAAGAGTGAAGTAAAAATAATAATTTATGGTTTTAATAATAGAAACAGAAATTATTTCTATTTGCAGAATCAATTTGAATTTGAAAAAAAGTAAAGGCATCTAAGTGTTAACATTAGGTAGAGGTAAATGTCACGTAATGCTGCGAACGAAGAAATATGTCATATTTAGACATTAATAAACACTTCGACTTATATAATAATAGTATAGTTCTTTGTTTTGTTTTTCGAATTGCGGTCAATCGATATGGAGTGATACACTCAGGGTTATTTGTACATTTTAAATATCTTGATTTTTCTTTATATGAAAGCAAAATTAAAATATTCTAGATCAAAACTGTTTCAAAGAACCTGATAATTTTAAAATTTTGGTTATTCTTTTATTAACTGTATTATTCATTCAAAGTGCATGTACTCTGTTCTAAAAAATGATGATGTTTCTTATTCGGATGTAGTAATCATTACTAAAGGTTGTTTTTGAATTATTGAAGTTACTTTTCTATAAGTATTTCTATTTTTTCAAACCTAGCATTACTTTCGAGGAGTCTCTTCAACATAATATTTTATTTATATTCTGTATTTCATCATAAACTATTTATATTTCATCATAGTTTGTCTATACTTTATTTACCGGGAAAATATAAATAGGAACGACGTGTGTATTAGATGACGAAGAAATAATTAAAGCTAGAAACATTTTAATAATTCTATTTACTTGTAAAAATGTAATGTTATTACAATATATATTTGTCATATACAATAACATTAACTTGTTCTTCTACTCAAGTTAAGATCGATTTCATTTCTTGTTTTTTTGTATTTATATATATTTTTTTATTAAAATGTAGTTGCTGTATTACAACTATCTATATTGTATCATAGTTTGTGTATGAGGCACTCAAAATTGAAAGCATATCACTACAATATTTCAAAAATTGACTTTTCCTACTCAAATTTAGTGAAGCCTTTTTATATTCCCGAAAGTTGAAGTAGTGAGCCGATCTAAAACCATCAGAAATAATTCGGCAAAGTGTCATGTTAGACGAAATACTTTATGATACCTGACATCTTTAATAGACATCTCTGCAAGGTTTCAAATACTTAAATAATAAAGTTTGGGAATTGGCACTGCCATTCCTGTATAATCCTGCACCAACGGTTGGAAAAGTTTATAAATCCTGAGATATATACCAGTCCATAAAATAGAATCAATATTTACTTTTGATGAATTTTATTCTAGTTTTCTTCTTAAAGGAAGGATAGAGAAAAACAAAAGATGTAGGATGATAAATTATCATTAAAACAGACAAAAATTCTCAAAGTAATAACCTGATGACAATCGCAAATAAAAATAATGAATTCGACAGGAGAACAAATTTTAAACAGTCCAGAGTTTGAGAACAATAAGGTATTAAAAAGCAAAAGACATAACATCAGAAGAAAATGGCGGCTCTGGTTTATGATTGCCACCCAACAATACTCCATTATTAATATTTTAAGAAAAATGTATTATTTTGTAATTATCATTTAAGAGATCAGAATTAGTTGTTATAAAGATTTATTTTAGTATCTTAGTAACACAATAAAATCAGTTGCACTTTAGCCTTCTCATGAAACATTTCTTCTGAGAAACAAAAACCTAGAAGAAATAAGAAAGAAACATTAGAAATGGTTAACTGTAAACCAAAGTAGGAAGTATTACCGATTCAATAAAGAAAAGACGAATTGCATTCTACTCATTAAAAGTGAAAATTAAGGAAAATAGATCGATTATAATGATTTTCTATCAGGTAAAATTGTAAACAAAAGAGGAAACCAAAAGAAGATAGTGAACAGGAAGTAAGAATATAAAAAAACGCCAAAGAGGACCAGGAATAAGGAATCAGTGCAATGGAAGATGGAAATATCGGGAAGGATAAAAAGCTAAGTGCTAACACAGAAATACACGCAACAATTGTAAATAAACAATTGATTATAGTAATTTTTCTACAAATACAAGAACAGGTACTTGTGTATTAGCCGATCTCCATGAAAACCTACTTTATTATTTCGTGTGACCTCTTCTTCGTTATTAAATCGTTATCTGTATTGACTTCTGCCATTCCTTCTGCTATTACCTATTAAAAATGAACATAACAACACTTTGCATAATAGAACATAATAGCTGAAGTTCGGAATTTTAACTCGTTCTTTGGATAAATGTTAAAATGCATTTCTTCCTCTTTTGTAGTTCTATTGGGTTGTAACATATGAAATGTCAGTGAGTGTGTAAATTTAAATTATTAGCAAACAAATTATTAAACAATACTTTTATTGATCAAAATAGGATCCTTCACCTCCAATACACTTCTCCCAACGTTAAACAAGCCTTTCTATCCCCGCTCTGAAGAAATTACGTGTCAAGGGAGAAGCAAAGTTTTGGAAGGCCGATTTCAGGGCCTTTTCGTTGTTAATTTTTTTATTTCTTAAATAATTATCCAAACAACGGAAAAAGTAAATATCAGTTGAAGAAAGGTTTGGAGAATATGGTGGGTGAGGAAGGACCTCTGAAATCAGCTCCTGAAAAAAAAATCGGATGAGCTGCTGGGTATTGCTCAATACATGTGGTCCCCATATTTCCAGCTCCTTAAATTGCCTGGAAACAGTCATGGAACTTGTTTCAAGTTGTGAACCTAATTCACGAGTTGTTTCCTAAATAAATGAGAATCACGTTATATTATTTAGGGACAATTAGACCCGTCATCAGGAATTTAGTTATATTCCTATTTTATATTATATCACAAAAATTTTTCCTTTATTTATGCCTGTATGTATATTGGTATGAAATGTTTGCACATGTTGATGTTTTAGAGGCCATTGCAGGGCAGCACCCCTATAATCCCCAAACTCCCCACCCGACCCTAAGTAGGTAAAGCTTGTAAATACTGGGCCATATACTTGTCTTACCCTACATCGTCATTGAACCTTAGGTATCCGAAACGTTTACCTGGTTCGCAGTTCTTCCTCATCAAGTCATTCTGTTTCTTGCCATAGTCGAAGATGGACTGCTCACCAGTCTACGCTGACAGAGACAGATCCCCGTTTCACTGTGATCTAGAGGTAGAGGACATTCTCAGGGAATCGATGGACTCCGACTCTGATATGGAAATCGACGTGTGCGGATTTAAGCCCACCGAGTGCTGCAAGACCTGTGGAGAGCCATGGAGAAGAGAAGAAAAGGATGAATCCGTCTACTTCAGGCCATTGGAGTGTTTTCGTTGCATGGAGGCGGCATCGCGGGATCTTCAGGAAGAGGACGGAGTCGACCATGGAGTGTTCTTCTACCCCTGTGGTTGCGCAGCAGCGTCCCCGGCAGACTTTGATCATGAGGTAGAGGTCATTCTGAGGGAATCGATGGAGTGCGACACAGATATGGAAGTGGATGTTTGTGTAGTGTCTGATTCAGAATCGGATGAAGAGCAGATGGAGTGCTGCAAGACCTGCGAAGAGCTATGGCGAAGAGAAGAAGAGAATCGCGCCCTCTACTTCAGGCCTTTTGTGTGCTTTTATTGCATGGAAGCTGCATCGCAAGAAGTTGAGGAAGAGAACCAAGTCGTTGGGCAAGTGAACCTCTTCCGCCCTTGGCAGAACGCAGGTACGTCCGAAGTCTTCAGGCCTTGGGAGTGAGTATATTTTGTTTCTTATAAAACTTTATATTTTTCTGAAAATATCACATTGGGCGTAATCTTGTTTAGAGGTTTAGATAATATTAATGTGCACGCAAGAATTAATGTTTTGAAAATACTTATCTATTATTAAACTATTTCTAAATCGCTAACCAATTTTAGTTATTTGATTTATTAATATATTTTAAAATATGTGCATGTAGTTTTTATTTTATCGATAATATTTTTTATATTTTTAAACTAATTGTGCATTTATAGCCTACTCTAGTACTCTATATGTGCATGCAGTCTTTATATTTTTGGAAATATTTTTATACAGATGCCTCCAACATCTTGAAGCCTTGGGGGTGAGTATATTATATATCATATATTAATTTATGCTTTGCTGTAACCTAAATATTACATTGGACATAATCTTGTTTTGAGGTTTAGATAATATTAATGTGCATGCAGTTTTACATTTTTAAATGTATTTGTATATATTTAAACTATTTTATATTATTAATCTACATTTTTCAATTAGTAATATATGTTTACAAATTTATATATTTCTTCTTATTCTACTCGCGCCCCCACAAGTAATTTATGTGAATTAGAGATCAATCTGGTTTAGTCTAAATTAGATCTTTAATTCACGACATTGATCCCCATGGGCTGCTTCACGGCCCTCGACTGGTCCTAAGAGACACCACCTTGACGTTGGTGGACCAGCTTGCTCGTACTGAGAGTGTCTCATCTATCATCATATAATTAGTCTTGTAGGCGTGGATTATTGCTAGTGTAAAAATAAAATTAATATTTAATTATACGTTATAATTTGATAATAAATTAAATAAGACTGTATTAACACAAAAACTTTTAAAAGGGCGATTTGTCTACTGTAATCATTTCTTTTGTATCGCTTATGAAACTTTTTCTTTCGTAATTTGTTATTTTAGATTTACGAAGTCTGAAATATGTATGGTTTGATCTGGCTTATTCGTTTTTTAAAAATGAGGAGTACATTTATTTGTATTTTTTACAGGTTCACATTTCGTTTTCATAAAATTAAATTTTATTTAGTAACTCAAATAATTAGATTGATAAGAAATTGGATAGAGATTAGACTTCGAAAAAATTAAACAATTAAAAGAAAAGACACACAACTCAAATATTGGCATTTTTTAGTTAACCCTGCGTACCAATATTAACAACTATCCGATTTCACCCCTAATTATTGAAAAAAAATTTGAATTTGGCAGTTATGAGGCTTCCGTTGAAACGAAATTCAATAAAATTAATCTATTTCAAGCCATATTTTTTATTTATTTTTTTTCTAAATCATTTATAGCATAAATTATCGGATTGTAATCTTAGCTCTTCATTATTATGAACCACAATAACATTAGCCTGGTTTCGATTAGTACACAGTTATATTTTTACTGTGTATTTGTATTTACATAGATTTTATTATCATGTTTAGCATTATTATCATCCTTGAGTTCAACAGCACTTAGTTCATTAGTACTTTCAATCGTTTCATTATATTCCGAGAGGTAATGTAGTGACTTAACAGTTACTGAAATAAGAAACAAACATCTTTGACATGAATTTGTGTAATCATGGAAAACCTGCATGGATGGTCATTTTATATTTATTGGAACTGAATCGTCTATCCTTAAACATAGCCCACCAAATGCTTCATTTAGAAATTCAGTTTGTGCTATTTTAGGGGAAACGAAAAGTTTATATTTTATTGATAAAAAAATAATTTTATTCTACATTATTGAGTCCCTTAGTAATAACATATTAGAAAATTTAATAAAGATATATCTGTTCAAAGGATAATACAATATTTACATAATAATATAACATGAAAATAATAATTAACTAAAAGATATGTTCCGGTAGAAAAAAACAGAAATATTTAAAAGAAAAAGAAATAAGCTAAGAGAAAAAAAAGGACCTTGCATAAGAACTCTTTTAAGCTAGAATTTAATCTTAAAAATTAACAAAGTCTACCACATAATAATTTAGATTATTATCTGGTAGATTTTTATCATCTGGAAAGTTAGTAAGGATAGTAAATATTTTTTTATTAATTGATATCCATCACTAAAAACGAAAATATATATAATATATGTATATATATATATATATATATATATATATATATATATATATATATATTAATCTTATAAATATTATTATTGTACTTCATTTTCGCATTTAGATAATTTGATCTCGTTTGTTTTTTCTCATTGATTTGCTGAAATACGAAGTTTACAAAATGATCAATAGTCTCTCGGTTATTGCCTTATTTTGATCTTCTTGGAGGAGATCAAAATAAAGGATTTCTTAGAATTGTTTAGCGTGTATTCGTTTTTATCTCGTGTATATAGATATATTTGCTGAACCTCAAAGTTCAGGTGATAATGTCCAAATAGG
Organism: Troilus luridus; assembly: GCA_964056705.1. NCBI lineage: Eukaryota > Metazoa > Arthropoda > Insecta > Hemiptera > Pentatomidae > Troilus > Troilus luridus. The sequence continues at coordinate 199,004,307 of OZ057412.1, forward strand.
TCTTATTATAGTGATATAGATTGGTCGTTTGTTTCCTAAGTCAATTGAAGATCTGTTGACCAGAAGATGTGGCAATTGTTTCTAGTGTCTTGTCTATTGTCAAATAATGTCTCTTGTTCAAGTATAGTCCGGGATAACGTATCTGGTTTTAGATGGTAGATCTCGTAGGAGACTGAAAAGACAAGAAACTGCCAGACGTTTTCGTCTACTTCAACATTTATTGGACAAACGCTCTATGCTCCCAATTAATTACAAAAGACTCATTTACATGACAGTTATGAGACCAATTTACCAATTTGGACATACGGAGTTGAGCTTTGGGGCTCTACTAAACCATCCAATTCCTCACGTATCTAACGCATGCTTACAATCCAGAAGCCTTCGTAAAATCCACAATGCTCCTTATTATGTCGCAAAAGAACTCATCCATCATAATCTTAATATCCCATATGTTGCTGATTTGGCCCAAACTAGATACCTATCCTTCCACGACAAGCTCCATACACACTTGAATCCGCTAGTCTCTCAACTTCTTCCCACACTATTCCTGATAGCCCCCCGAGGCGTCTCAAAAGAAGATGGCATCGAGACTTTCTACTATAAAACTTTATTGGAGTGCTACCGATGGGTAGTTTCTCTAACAGTCTTTTTCATGTCATATTTCATATAAGCAGATGTACTTGTTGTAATATTATTATAGTTGTAAACATCAATAGATAAAAAATTAAATTAAAAGATGGTAGATAGACTTTGCCAATTTTCATTGCTGGACCAGAAGGTGTTTTTATTCTATGTTTGTTATCGTCATAATAATGTTTATTTTCTTGTTGTTGTGAGGCTGCCAAGCCAACTCCTGTTTGTACCGGAAGCTTCCCAAACAATCAAAAATAAATAGTTATCGTAGTTATTAAAATAATTTTTGCAACACTTCTGAAAAAAAAACACAGTCAAAACCTAATATTCAGTTTTTAAAATACGTTACAGAGTTTGCAGAAATTATTTAGAAAAATAATGTTAAATAATAACAATACAGGAAGAGGCAGATGTAAACAACATTTAGGTTCATATCTTAAAGGCTTGGGCATCCCTAAGCTGCCATAAATCGCCATGTTCCCGAAGCCTAAGTAAACAATCGTCGAGAAAGCAAGAAGGATTGGACAAATGCCATAAACAAGAACCTTCTCCTAATTAGGCCGGGAATTCCAGCGCAGGCCAAATCCAAGAAACTGGCCCTTTTAAAGTCCTTGGACGGCGGAGCTTATTTGGCTTACTTTAAAAAAAAAAAAGCCATAAAGCATTTATTTACTTGGTATTTAATTGCCCTTCGGATGTGGAGTCGAAAACAAAAAAGAGTGAAGTAAAAATAATAATTTATGGTTTTAATAATAGAAACAGAAATTATTTCTATTTGCAGAATCAATTTGAATTTGAAAAAAAGTAAAGGCATCTAAGTGTTAACATTAGGTAGAGGTAAATGTCACGTAATGCTGCGAACGAAGAAATATGTTATAATTAGACATTAATAAACATATCGACTTATATGATAATAGTATAGTTCTTTGTTTTGTTTTTCGAATTGCGGTCAATCGATATGGAGTGATACACTAAGGGTTATTTGAACATTTTAAATATCTTGATTTTTCTTTATATGAAAACAAAATTAAAATATTCTAGATCAAAACTGTTTCAAAGAACCTGATCATTTTAAAATTTTGGTTATTCTTTAAATAAATGTGTATTTTTCATTCAGAGTTCATGTACTATGTTCTAAAAAATGATGATGTTTCTTATTTGGATGAAGTAATCATTACTAAAGGTTGTTTTTCAATTATTGAAGTTACTTTTCTATAAGTATTTCTATTTTTTCATACTTAGCATTACTTTCGAGGAGTCTCTTCAACATAATATTTTATTTATATTCTGTATTTCATCATAAACTATTTATATTTCATCATAGTTTGTCTATACTTTATTTACCGGGAAAATATAAATAGGAACGACGTGTGTATTAGATGACGAAGAAATAATTAAAGCTAGAAACATTTTAATAATTCTATTTACTTGTACAAATGTAATGTTATTACAATATATATTTGTCATATACAATAACATTAACTTGTTCTTCTACTCAAGTTAAGATCGATTTCATTTCTTGTTTTTTTGTATTTATATTTTTTTTTTTATTAAAATGTAGTTGCTGTATTACAACTATCTATATTGTATCATAGTTTGTGTATGAGGCACTCAAAATTGAAAGCATATCACTACAATATTTCAAAAATTGACTTTTCCTATTCAAATTTAGTGAAGCCTTTTTATATTCCCGAAAGTTGAAGTAGTGAGCCGATCTAAAACCATCAGAAATAATTCGGCAAAGTGTCATGTTAGACGAAATACTTTATGATACCTGACATCTTTAATAGATATCTCTGCAAGGTTTCAAATACTTAAATAATAAAGTTTGGGAATTGGCACTGCCATTCCTGTATAATCCTGCACCAACGGTTGGGAAAGTTTATAAATCCTGAGATATATACCAGTCCATAAAATAGAATCAATATTTACTTTTGATGAATTTTATTCTAGTTTTCTTCTTAAAGGAAGGATAGAGAAAAACAAAAGATGTAGGATGATAACTTATCATTAAAACAGACAAAAATTCTCAAAGTAATAACCTGATGACAATTGCAAATAAAAATAATGAATTCGACAGAAGAACAAATTTTAAACACTCCAGAGTTTGAGAACAATAAGGTATTAAAAAGCAAAAGACATAACATCAGAAGAAAATGGCGGCTCTGGTTTATGATTGCCACCCAACAATACTCCATTATTAATATTTTAAGAAAAATGTATTATTTTGTAATTATCATTTAAGAGATCAGAATTAGTTGTTATAAAGATTTATTTTAGTATCTTAGTAACACAATAAAATCAGTTGCACTTTAGGCTTCTCATGAAACATTTCTTCTGAGAAACAAAAATCTAGAAGAAAACAGAAAGAAACATTACAAATGGTTAACTGTAAACCAAAGTAGGAAGTATTACCGATTCAATAAAGAATAGACGAACTGCATTCTACTCATAAAAAGTGAAAATTAAGGAAAATAGATTGATTATAATGATTTTCTATCAGGTAAAATTGTAAACAAAAGAGGAAACCAAAAGAAGATAGTAAACGGAAAGTAAAACATCAAGAAACGCCAAAGAGGACCAGAAATAAGGAATCAGTGCAATGGAAGATGGAAATATCGGGGAGGATAAAAAGGTAAGTGCTAACACAGAAATACACGCAACAATTGTAAATAAACAATTGATTATAGTAATTTTTCTACAAATACAAGAACAGGTACTTGTGTATTAGCCGATCTCCATGAAAACCTACTTTCTTATTTCGTGTGACCTCTTCTTCGTTATTAAATCGTTATCTGTATTGACTTCTACCATTCCTTCTGCTATTACCTATTAAAAGTGAACGAAACAACTTTGCATAATAGAACATAATAGCTGAAGTTCGGAATTTTAAATCGTTCTTTGGATAAATGTTTTTTTTTTAAATTTAATTTATTGATATTTACAACTATAATATGATTATGACTAGTAAATCTGCTGATATGTACATTATGACATGAAAAACACATGTGGAGAAACTACTAATCGGCAGCACTCCAATAAAGTTGTATAGTAGATGGTCTCGAGGCCATCTTCTTTTCAGAAGCCTCGGAGGGTTATCAGGAATAGTATGGGAAGCAAGTTGAGAGACTAGAGGATTCCAGTGTGTACTAGGGAATGCAATACCGGTATACCGTTATACCGAAAACCGGGATACCGTCCAAATTTTCGCCGTCATTAGTACCGGTATTCACCTTAAAAATACCGGTATTTTCGGTATTGGAACATTAGCGCTAGTTGATACACGTCGTAGGTATTTAAGCAGACGTACATTCTACTGGAGGATATATACGGAACATTGGACTAGCCCGTTTACATGGAAAATTGCCAACGGAAAAATGTTTGGAGATTTTGAAAATAAAATTACAAGAACTTGATCTAAACTTAACAAATGACATTGTTTCTATATCGGCAGATGGCGCGTCAGTTATGGTAAAACTCGGACATTTGATTGAAGTCGAACATCAGTTATGTTTTGCACACAATCTAGCGATTGTGATAGTGATGACAATGACATAGAAACTGACAATGAAGAAGATAAAAATATTACAGACAATGATCATGATTGTCCTAGAGTTTGGATCTGTTGACATTGAAATAAATTGGAATTATGCTAATTTATCCCCGCTGGTAATACAAATTAGAAGTGTCATTAAAATTTTCAGAAGATCTCCAACAAAAATGATCAATTATTACAAAAATATGTAAAACTACAATTTGGAAAATAATTGAATTTGCAATTGGATGTCATAACACGATGGAATAGTTTACTTATTATGTTGGAAAGGTTTTACCAATTACGGTATTGTGTCCAAAAAGCATTAATTGATTTAAAATCAAACATAGTTTCTATTAATTTCTGAAATCATTGATGCATTGTCACTAATTAAATTATCAGTCGAAGCACTATGTAGAAGAGATTCTAATCTTCTTGTTGCAGACGCTACGTTTAAATTTATGATTGACACGCTCGTTACACACAAGAGTAAAATAAGTATTGAATTGATAAATCCTCTGAAGAATAGAATAATCCAAAGGCGAACAAACATATCTTAAGTTTTGCAATATTTACACAACGCTTCACAAAACGAAATCGAAACGGATACACACTTATGTCCTAAACTTAAAAAAGGTTCTATTACAAAAATATTGATTCCTCTTATAAAACACCCAGGAGTTAAAAGTAATGAACCAGACAAGGAAGATTATGATCTTGAAGATGAAGATACACCAGTTACATCTCTCTCCGCTATTAATACTGCAACTGTTTTATTAAAAAAGAAATTAGAGAATGTGATTAACAAAGCAATGAAGAATGTTCCAAACCCAAAGAAAAAACAAAAGATTAGAAATAGATCATAAACTTCAAAAAGAATTGCATTTTTTTGAAGAGCATGGAATTAGGGGGGGTGCATCTAAAGCTTGCTTATGGATACTTGTTAACAATACCACCAACAAGTATGGAATCAGAACGAGCCTTTTCGGCTGCTCAACATACATAGAACCACAAAAATAAGATCGAGGTTAGGCGACGGTACGTTTGATCATATATGTTTTTTGAAATCATATTTCAATTTGCATCAAAAATAATAATTACTTGTAAAAATTAATGTATTATATATTAAAAAAGTTGGATTTAATTTTGTTAAATTATTCTTAAAAATAAATGTTTTGTTGTTTAGTTGTGTTTGACATATATTTGTACTACCCCTAAATAATAACATAACCTATAGTAAGTAAATTTTAATTCTGTTTACATTTTTTTAAATAATACTAATACCGGTATTTTACCGGTATTACCGGTTCTAAAAGCGAAAATACCGAAATACCGGTATCGAAAATTTTGAACGGTATTGCATTCCCTAGTGTGTACGGAGCTTGTCGTGGAAGGATAGGTATCTAGTTTCGGCCAAATCAGTAATATATGGGATATTAAGATCATGATGGACGAGTTTGTTTGTGACATAACAAGGAGCATTGAGGAGGATAAAAGTTAAAATGCATTTCTTCCTCTTTTATAGTTCTATTGGGTTGTTGTAACATATGAAATGTCAGTGAGTGTGTAAATTTAAATTATTAGCAAACAAATTATTAAACAATACTTTTATTGATCAAAATAGGATCCTTCACCTCCAATACACTTCTCCCAACGTAAAACAAGCCTTTCTATCCCCGCTCTGAAGAAATTACGTGTCAAGGGAGAAGCGAAGTTTTGGAAGGCTGATTTCATGGCATTTCCGATGTTAATTTTTTTATTTCTTAAATAATTATCCAAACAACGGAAAAAGTAAATATCAGTTGAAGAAAGGTCTGGAGAATATGGTGGGTGAGGAAGGACATCTGAAATCAGCTCCTGAAAAAAAAATCGGATAAGCTGCTGGGTATTGCTCAATACATGTGGTCCCCATATTTCCAGCTCCTTAAATTGCCTGGAAACAGTCATGGAACTTGTTTCAAGTTGTGAACCTAATTCACGAGTTGTTTCCTAAATAAATGAGAATCACGTTATATTATTTAGGGACAATTAGACCCGTCATCAGGAATTTAGTTATATTCCTATTTTATATTATATCACAAAAATTTTTCCTTTATTTATGCCTGTATGTATATTGGTATGAAATGTTTGCACATGTTGATGTTTTAGAGGCTATTGCAGGGCAGCACCCCTATAATCCCCAAACTCCCACCCGACCCTAAGTAGGTAAAGCTTGTAAATACTGGGCCATAAACTTGTCTTACCCTACATCGTCATTGAACCAGAGGTATCCGAAACGTTTACCTGGTTCGCAGTTCTTCCTCATCAAGTCATTCTGTTTCTTGCCATAGTCGAAGATGGAGTGCTCACCAGTCTACGCTGACAGAGACAGATCCCCGTTCCACTGTGATCTTGAGGTAGAGGACATTCTCAGGGAATCGATGGACTCCGACTCTGATATGGAATTCGATCTGTGTGGATTTAAGCCCACCGAGTGCTGCAAGACATGTGGAGAGCCATGGAGAAGAGAAGAAAAGGATGAAGCCGTCTACTTCAGGCCATTGGAGTGTTTTCATTGCATGGAGGCGGCATCGTGGGATCTTCAGGAAGAGGACGCAGTCGACCATGAAGTGTTCTTCTACCCTTGTGGTTGCGCAGCAGCGTCCCCGGCAGAGTTTGATCATGAGGTAGAGGACATTCTGGCGGAATCGATGGAGTCCGACACAGATATGGAAGTGGATGTTTGTGTAGTGTCTGATTCAGAATCGGATGAAGAGCAGATGGAGTGCTGCAAGACCTGCGAAGAGCTATGGCGAAGAGAAGAAGAGAATCGCGCCCTCTACTTCAGGCCTTTTGTGTGCTTTTATTGCATGGAAGCTGCATCGCAAGAAGTTGAGGAAGAGAACCAAGTCGTTGGACAAGTGAACCTCTTCCGCCCTTGGCAGAACGCAGGTACGTCCGAAGTCTTCAGGCCTTGGGAGTGAGTATATTTTGTTTCTTATAAAACTTTATATTTTTCTGAAAATATCACATTGGGCGTAATCTTGTTTAGAGGTTTAGATAATATTAATGTGCACGCAAGAATTAATGTTTTGAAAATACTTATCTATTATTAAACTATTTCTAAATCGCTAACCAATTTTAGTTATTTGATTTATTAATATATTTTAAAATATGTGCATGTAGTTTTTATTTTATCGATAATATTTTTTATATTTTTAAACTAATTGTGCATTTATAGCCTACTCTAGTACTCTATATGTGCATGCAGTCTTTATATTTTTGGAAGTATTTTTATACAGATGCCTCCAACATCTTGAAGCCTTGGGGGTGAGTATATTATATATCATATATTAATTTATGCTTTGCTGTAACCTAAATATTACATTGGACATAATCTTGTTTTGAGGTTTAGATAATATTAATGTGCCTGCTGTTTTACATTTTTGAATTTATTTGTATACATTTAAACTATTTCTATATTAATAATCTATTTAAGTTTTAAATTATTAATATATTTTTTAAAATTGTATATATTTCTAGCTATCCTACTTAAACTCGCGCCCCCACAAGTAATTTATGTGAATTTGAGATCAATCTGGTTTAGTCTAAATTAGATCTTTAATTCACGACATTGATTCCCTGGGCTGCTTCACGGCCCTCGACTGGTCCTAGGAGACACCACCTTGACGTTGGTGGACCAGCTTGCTCGTACTGAGAGTGTCTCATCTATCATCATATAATTAGTCTTGTAGGCGTGGATTATTGCTAGTGTAAAAATAAAATTAATATTTAATTATACGTTATGATTAGATAATAAATTGAAAAAGACTGTATCAACACAAACACTTTTAAAAGGGCGATTTCTCTGTTTGTCTACTGTAATCATTTCTTTTGTATCGCTTAGGAAACTTTTTCTTTCGTAATTTGTTATCTGAAATATGTATGGTTTGATCTGGCTTATTCGTTTTTAAAAAATAAGGAGTACATTTATTTGTATTTTTTACAGGTTCACATTTTGTTTTCATAAAATTCAATTTTATTCAGTAACTCTAATAATTAGGTTGATAAGAAATTTGGCATAGATTAGACTTCGAAAAAATTAAACAATTAAAAGAAAAGAAACAACTCAAAAATTGGCATTTTTTAGTTAACCCTACGTACCAATATTAACAACTATCCGATTACACCCCTAGTTAATTCAAAGAAATTTGGAATTGGCAGTTATGAGGCTGCCGTTGAAACGAAATTCAATAAAATTAATTTATTTGAAACCATATTTTTTATTTATTTTATTTCTAAATAATTTATAGCATGAATTATCGGATTGTAATCGTAGCTCTTCGTTATTATGAACCACAATAACATTAGCCTGGTTTTGATTAGTACACAGTTATATTTTTACTGTGTATTTGTATTTACATAGATTTTATTTTCTTATTTTCATGTTTAGCATTATTATCATCCTCGAGTTCAACAGTACTTAGTTCATTAGTACTTTCAATCATTTCATTATATTCCGAAAGATACTGTAGTGACTTAACAGTTACTGAAATAAGAAGCAAACATGTTTGACATGAATTTGTGGGAAAACCTGCATGGATGGTCATTTTATATTTATTGGTACTGAATCGTCTATCTTTAAACATAGCCCAGTAAATGCTCCATTTAGAAATTCAGTTAGTGCTATTTTAGGGGAAACGAAAAGTTGATATTTTATTGATAAAAAAATAATTTTATTCTACATTATTGAGTCCCTTAGTAATAACATATTAGAAAATTTAATAAAGATATATCTGGTCAAAGGATAATACAATATTTACATAATAATATAACATGAAAATAAAAATTAACTAAAATATATGTTCTGGTAGAAAAAAACATAAATATTTAAAAGAAAAAGAAATAAGCTAAGAGAAAAATAAATAAAACGACCTTGTACAAGAACTCTTTTAAACTAGAATTTAATCCTAAAAATTAACAAAGTCTACCAGATAATAATTTAGATTACTATCTGCTAGATTTTTATCATCTGGAAAGTTAGTAAAGGTAGTAAATATTTACTTATTAATTGATATCCATCACTAAAAACGAAAATAATAATAAATAAACGAGTCAGCGGGTAGAAACATAAATATATATATATATATATATTAATCTTATAAATATTGTTATTATACTTTATTTTCGCATTTAGATAATTTGATTTCAGGTTTGTTTTTTCTCCTTGATTTGCAGAAATACGAAGTTTACAAAATGATCTATAGTTTCTCGGTTTTGCCTTATTTTGATCTTCTTGGAGATCCGTGATAACGTATCTGGTTTTAGTTGGTAGATCTCATACGAGACTGAAAAGACAAGAAACTGCCAGACTTTTTCACCTACTTCAACATTAACTGGACAAACGCTCTATGCTCCCAATTAATTACGAAAGACTCATTTACATGACAACTTGCTTCCCACACTATTCCTGATAGCCCACCGAGGCGTCTGAAAAGAAGCCTCGAGACCTTCTACTATAAAACTTTATTGGAGTGCTACCGATGGGTAGTTTCTCCAACTGTGTTTTTCATGTCATATTTCATATTAGCAGGTGTACATGTTGTCATTTTATTATAGTTGTAAACATTTATAATTGAAAAAAAAAAGATGGTAGATAGACTTTGCCAATTTTCATTCCGTAGGGAGAAGCTTGATTTTATGAAGTTTTTTTATACCTTTTATTATAAATATAAGAATATATCTTAATTTTAATCTGAAAATATTAATATTATTTCGAACACCTATCTGCTCAGAAAATAAATATTTAATTTTGTTTTATTATTAAATGATTAGTTTGATTACTAAATGAGAAATCCATAAATACTGTATCTTTTTATTTTATTGTTTTAATTAATGTTTACGACACTTCTGAAAAAAAAAACAGTCAAAAACTAATATTCAGAAATTAAAATATTTGGTACAGAGTCTACAGAAATTGTTTAGAAAAATAACACTACAGGAAGAGGCAGATGTAAACAGCATTTAGGTTCATATCTCAAGCATTCTTCCTAAAAGGCTAGGGTATTCCTAAGATGCCATAAATCGCCATGTTCCTGAAGCCTCCATAAACAATTGTTGAGAAGGCAAGAAGGGTCGAGGTCAAATGGCATAAACAAAAACCTTCTCCTAATTAGGCCGGGAAATCCAGCGGAGGCAATATCAAAGGAACTGGCCCTTTTAAAGTCATTGAACACTGGACCGCTAGGTAATTAGCTTACCTTTTGATTTTTAAATATGTTATAATGTTTTCGAAATAACAATATTTTTAGATATAAAAAATTATATAAGGTCCCGTACCTACTAAAATAAAGAATGAACCAGATGGTTTTGAGAATAATTGGCAATAAATAACTGATAAAAATTTACTGGGCTTTTTTTAAATGAAACTTTTTTCTATCGCCCCAAAATTTTGAGTATATCTATCACATGTCGCATTACCTTCTGGCATTACTTATTTCATAAGAATATGTGATGAAGCATTTTAATTTTTATCCGGTTCATTTGTAACGCCTTAAAATACATAAAGGTAACAGAAGGTTTTTCTTTATATAGAAGCCATAGTTTTTACGACCTATTTGTAATTGTAATTTCATATGATTAAAGAGGTCCTGAAAAGAAAAAAAAAGAAAAAAATCCGGCTCATTCAATTTATTAAATTTTATTTAGGCCTTCAGTCATCTTCACAAGCTGAACTACACTCTAAGCCGCCGGAAAAAATTACAAGACTGCCGACAAAGTCATGCCGAGTACTGGAAGGGGTCCAGTGTCGAATGTTGGATTTAATACGTTTATCGTTCAAAGTGGCGAACCTTTATCCGAAAATATTTTTACAAGAAAAATTCTGCATCGGAATCTACTAAATGCGGAAAGATGCCGCAGATATCGTCAGAAATGCAAGCGGCTAAAATCGGATGCCAGTTCTAATCAAGGCACGAGTGGCAGTGATACAAGCACGAGTCGAGATACAAGCATTTACTTATTTTAGTTACCATAAAATGTTAATTACATTTATAAACTGTGAGACTCGAGGCGAAGATGAAGTTATTGATAGAATAATTGAAGTTGACAACTATTCAATGATTTAAATAAATATTGATCTTACTTTATAATATGCGTTTATCCTCTAAATTATTGCATTAATTATGTATTCCGTACTCTAATACACCAATTAAAATTAAATTTTATAATTGAATATTTTGTCTACAATTGATTTCCCATTATCATTCCCATTTTTCATTAATTAAGTTATGATTAAAAACGCAATTTTAATACCCTAAATCGAATAATTTTCCAAAAATGTTTAGTTAAATGCCTACAAACCGAAAAAAACGTTCACTTACATCGTGGTTTCATTAAACCACACAACTTTTTTAAATATGTTAAAAATATTTTTGAAATAACAATATTTTTAGATATAAAAAATTAAATAAAGAAGCGTACCTACTAAAATAGAGAATGAACCAGATGATTTTTGAGAATAATTCGCAATAAATAACTGATAAAAATATACTTCGCTTTTTGTATTAAAAGCATTGATTTTGTCCGACCAATAATAAAATAATTTATTGAACCTTGTTCTTTAATTGTTCTTGAGAAGTTGGAGATGTGAAGTCTAAAACAGAAAGGAGTGAAGTAATTATGATTAATAATTTATTGCAGTCATAATAGAAACAATTAGAACAGAAATTATTTCTATTCGCAGAATTAATTGGAATTAGGAAAAAAAGTAAAGGCATCAAAGTGTTAACATTAGGTAGAGGTAAATGTCACGCAACGTTGCGAACTGAAACATTGATTTGATAAATAATATATATTTATTATATATAAATATATAAATTTTGAGAAATATGGCATAATTAGACATTAATAAATATTTCGACTTATATAATAATAATGTAGTTCATTGTTTTGTTTTTTTCGAATTGCGGTCAATCCATTTAGAGTGGATACATTCAGAGTTGTCTGAACATTTTATGTATTTTTTTTTTATTTATGAAAAAAATCAAAATATTTTAATGATTGAGATAATCAAAACTTAGCTAATCCGCTCACGAGGTATACAATGGTTTTATTACATTCTTGAACTTAAATTGCTAACTTTCTTGTTTCAATTTTTTTGGCTATCGTCAAACGGTGTTTTTTTATTCTTCTACAGTTATGAAAGAATATGTTATTATATGAATGCACAATAGTTAACAACTATTAAGTTGTAATTACCTAGGTAATTATATCGAGTAAAGCAATTAGATAAGTTACTTTCGACTAATTTACTCATATATGTTAATTATACTTTATATTAGATATTTTAATCTAGACTTATTAATCTTATGTTATTAGAAAGTCGCATAGCTGTGAAGCCAACTATGTTGTCGATCGTGATACTCCCATCTTTAGTTTTTTCACATTCACTGAATTAATATAGTTCTACTTAAGGAGTTTATAACAATAACAATCTGTCCTTACTAATAATAGCCATGGACGAAAATCAGTCTTATTGATCTAAACAACTTATGAAAATAGGCACATTAAATACAATCATCGCCTAATTTCGTAATAATAAGTTAACGACTCTAGTTAAAGAAGAAAATTATGAAAGTGGACGATTTCTTTATTAAATTTCGGTAGTTTTTTTTTTTAAATTAAAAGTGAAAGCACGATAATTTGGATTGTAATTTTGCTTTCAACTTTCCTTCTTGTTTATCAATCTAAAGTATATTTCTGAGATGATATAAAAAAAATTTAGGAATAGATTTTTTTTTTTAAATCTGCTTATTTATATTTCTTTAAATCTTTAGTATTGAGAATTCTTTTGTCGTTGATGATTAATAAATAATATTTTTTAGTTACTTGATGACTAACACTAATTTAAAAATATTCATTTAATTGAACTATCGTAGGTAATTAATAATAATATTTACTAATTTAATTAATATTAATATTTTATAAATATTCATATTTAATTAATATTAATATTTGGTAGAGGTGTCATATTTGTATATGACAGTTCTAGAAATTAAAGTTCTGTTTATACTTATATTATACACCCTGGTGAGCCCATTGAAAGTAATCTTGTGAGATATTGAGTATTTTTAGATAAAAAAAAAGGTAGAGAAAAATTGTGATTCTTTCTGATAATATGTACATAAATTAATTATTTATGTGCATAATAACATATTAAATAACTTACATAAATTGAATTTTTGAACTCAATGAAGATAAGTTTCACGTTGTAAAAGGTAAAATATAATATGAATTTGGAAGACGGAAGGAGAACTTTTGGTCCTTGTGTGTTATGGTATCACCACTTTAGAATTTAATATAATTTATTGAATTTCATTATCATATAATACATGGGAAGTAAACATATGTAAATTGGTAAGTATATGGTTTTTACACAGCGAGTTTTATTTGTGTGAAAATGTACGCCTTAAAAAGGATATTTTGTGAGGTTAAAGACGAAAAGAATGCCATATCATTCTTCCAAGGTAAGTCCATTACACAAAGGTGTTAGGACCTTCAATGTTATGATATGGCTACATATTATGGTACAAAAATATATTGGAGGTGTTCAAAACGAAGCAGCAAGACAAGTGTGAATGGTGAATCACTTTGTGAATGGTGTTTATGGTGCTGATACTGTAACAGCTAATTACCTGTAATTTTGGTTTCCTCCGTTACTTATTATATTTATAATAAAAAAATCAATATATTATATATTTGACCATGGAAAGTTGAGTTCTAGGAGTTCATCTAAATTTTGACTTTTTAATATGTTTGACCTCAAGTAATTATTGGACTTGTAAATTTAAATGGAGGCTGTGTGAAGAACTACAAAAATTGAAAATGACAAATAAATGTCGAAACGTTTTTTAATCTTTTGATAATTTTTTAACAACAATTGTTGACTGGAATAAGGTTTTTTTTCTTCATTATTAAATTATACAGATTAAGAAGATTAGTCCAGTATATAAGAAATATCTTATAAAGAAAATAAAAAATAATTTGAGTTACCTAACTCGATAAAGGATGGGCAAACAGTAGTTACTCGATTCGTTGCAAAGAAACTCCAATAAAATATTTAAAATTATTGTTTCTTCACAACTCAACCGTTATTTTTCTCGTATATGTAATCCCAAATATAAATAGTTAATAACTTTTTCCAGAAAAGGCAAGAAAAAAACCGCAATCTTTCATTAGTAAATATAGTAATCTTCGAGTTTTTATAAAAGAAAGAAGAAAAAAACCATCATCCAGTATAAATAAATTCTTCATTTATTGATTTTTGAAACATTTTGACAACATGAGTCATTTTCAATCATAAAATAATTTTTGTGTTTTTTGCATCAAAAACCATTTCGTACATAAATATACAATTTAAAAGTCAGAATTTTCTGTAAAAAAAACAAAGACCATAACAATTACATTAATACAATTAAAAAAACATTAAAAAATACAGATTTAAAAAATATGTTTTGTCCATACAATAGTGAAAAGAGGATAGATACCTTCATAATTTTTTTCCAATTTGACATGTCATATTGAAAATATTTTTTCTTTGTTTAAAATGTATGGTTTTTTTTAAAATATATTTATTTATTGATATTTACAACTATATTACAATAATATGACAAGTAAATAGGCCAAGTGATACATAATGACAAGTAGAGAAACTACCCAATGGTAGTACTCAAATCACATGTTCAACTAAGAAGGTCACGGGGCCATCTTCTTTTCAGACGCCTCGGAGGATTACCGGGAATAGAAGAGGTTGCGAGGTTTGAAACTAGAGGGTTTGAGTAAATGTAGGGTTTAATTATTTCCTATAGTCCACGTTTCGGTTCAACATTGATTTGGGACATTGAACCTACGAGATTAACTATGTTAATTTAATATTTATTATTGTTTAAAATTTTTTATTTTTAAAATCTTTTTTAAAATTCTTTAATAAACAAAAAAAGTAAAGATAATTTTTATTAAGGATAATTATTTACTAAATATTTATTTGCAAATTCTATAATCACTACAAGATATTAAAAAAGAACTATTAGTTCAGGATCCATGGTCCATTTTTGTATAATTATCTAAATTATTTGAAAAACAATTTTTCCTACAAAATGTATGGTTTGATCAAAGAGTCCCCTCCTTCCAATATGTATCGATAACGAAGTCAAAAAAGAAGAAGTAAAAAAAATCAGCTGGCTAGTAATCATTTTTGATGACCTCGTTATCGATAAACGTTGGGAGGAGGGGACTCTTCGATCAAACCCTACATTTTGTAGGACAAATATTTTTTCAAATAATTTAGATAATTATCTCGAGATTTAACAAAAAAATACCCAGTTAGTAATACATTTTTGAGAATCATCAAATCGACATATTTTATCCTTGCTACCTCTGTTAGCTACCACAATTTTCGCGTTATTGGGCGTCTTATCAAAACGAAGCTATTGACGAAGATTCAGCTTGATATTAATCAAGTGCAAAAATGGAGCATGGATCCTGGACTATATATGAAAAAATGACAAGCAGATATACAATGTGTGGACAGGTTACTGTAAGGTTATCAAGGTTAACAGAAAATTCTGACTTTTAAATTGTTTATTTATTTACGAGATGGTTTTTGATGCAAAAAAACAGAAATTATTTGTTGATTGAAAATTACTCATGTAGTCGAAACGTTTGAAGAATCAATAAATGAAGAATTTTTTTGTACTGGATGATGGTTTTCCTTCTTTCATTCATGAAAAACTTGATCTTATTTTAGTCAAGTGATACATACAGTTTTGAAATATAATAGTCATAAAATTTAACCATTTACCTCTGCGATTTTTATGCATTCATCATTCAATTAAATTTCACAATTTCAAAAAAACTTTAAAGGTGATGTTCGTGATTAGTGATTGCAAACGAAAAATCGGTGATCTTTATATATAACAGACAACCGAGAAGATTTGTATTTCGAAATCTGTAATAAATTTCAAATCGAAAATCCCCCTGTCGAAACTGAATAATGGTGCCAATATTTCACTAAAAATAATGTGGACAATAAATAAGCCTTAAGATATATATTAGTAAGGCGGGAGCGGAAGGGATCACCTGATCGAAAAGGAATTTCGGAAGGAACCAGCTGATCGCGAAACGTGGATCTGTAGCGGTACTTGAACCTGAGCTAAGGCGTAACTTGAGAGGGAGACCTTGCCTTGCGTCATGTGGACTTGAACCTCTGTTTACTTTCACTGCAACTTTCTAGCAAGGCTAAGATCGCGTGTCCTATTCCAGTAATATATAGTTAACTACGGATTCGTTCAATTAATATTCCCTTTTATTTTGGTCCATTATTTGTTTTTTGTTATGCGTCTTGTATATTTTTTATGTTAGGTACGCAGAAAAGGAGCAAGGCAGTATTAGTAATAGTATACGCAAAAATCCTATGTATGGCCCAACCAAAGGCGAAAATATATACAAGATAAAAACCAATAAAGAACATAGAGACCTGTATACCCCAATTTAGTCTCGATTATTAAAAAAAAAGTATAATAAGATGGTTGGAACAGGAGTGGATCAGGAAAGACAACAAAGGGACCTGATGTCGGGACGCCCGGGCGGTAAAAGAGGAAGAAATCGACTTATAGTGGCTGGAAGATGTCGAGGCTGACCTACAGCTTCCGGGAGTGAGATGATGAAGAAGAGCTGGAGAATTGTTGAGGAGGCCAGGGTCCTTCATGGGCCATGGGGCCGTCAAAGATTAATTGAAACATGAAATTTTTGGTTTTAAGATTTTATTCAAAATACAATTTTATATTTGTTTTTTAGCCCCAAATAGACCATCTAAGAACTAGAGGATTGGACTGAATTCTAATGAATCGATAGTTTTTCGATAGCTGCCTCCTTTTTTCCCAAACCTATTGAAAAAAGAATTTCAACTAATTTAATGAAAATCAATTACATACCTACTATTTGAAATTTGCAGGATTATAAATTATAAGATTATATCATAAAGATGAAAAGGTCACCTGTGGTCTAGTGGTTAGCGTAACAAAAAATAAAAGCCTTGTCAGGAGCGGTATTTAAACTAGGATTTTCGGCATGGCAACGCAGTGCTCTACCACTGAGTCACTCCGCTCCCAAGAAGCGTACATATCTCCTCTCATTATATGGATTATTAAAGGTGGTAAGTAAAACATCCTTAAGATGCTTGGTAGCAAGTTATCGAGTATGTCTCCAAGCTCACAAAAGCCTCATCATACCCTTTTTTAACTGATATGTTCATGCCGGTCAGTATCTAGGAAAAAAATATTACTGTTTAAATAAATTAGTGGAAAAATTCCAACTAAAAACCTTAAGTCTCTAAACTAAAACAGGAAATTAAAAATACCTGTCCTATCAGCTGTTTTTATCTAATCTTAGATAGCTGGGGATCTAGTAACCTTCCCTATGATTCAGTAGTTGCATGTGAGCCTTGGAGGTGGTGGGATGTGTGTTTTTGGGTGCATTATTCATCTTTTGGTTTGCTATTATTCTCTTTCTGCCCTGAGGATGCCTGAATAGGCGAAATATTAATAAGAAAAAAAAAGAAAAAAAAAAGGGACAGGTATTTTTAATTTCCTGTTTTAGTTTAGAGACTTAAGGTTTTTAGTTGGAATTTTTCCACTAATGTATTAACATTTATTTGATGTCTCTGTTGACCGTTCCCTTTTTCAATATTACTGTTTAAACAACGACCAAATTATTATAACCGTATTGTTATATACTAAATTATATTATATCCAACAACCAGCAATATATTTTTGTATGTTCTTACATAGTCGAGCCACGTAGATGGTTATTTTATAATAAATGCACCACTCTGCACAGATATTAAATAATAAGTACGTATATTAAAATATAATTAATTTATTTTCGTAATCATAATTATTCTGTTATTCATTAATTAATTCAAAAATAGATACAGTCAGCAATTACATTTAGATATATTCATAGACGATTATGTAAAATGCTGCACATCATAAACGTTACATTAGTCCGCCATATCTAGTGATTGGGGAAACCAAAGTTTCTCGAATCTTTTCAGACTCACATCACTATCCTCATTAAAGCTTCTCATATATTTTTTATAATGCCCAATCCACTAATGAAGGAGCCAAAGTCATTCACTCATGAATGGATTCTGAAAACTTTCTTCTCGTTAATCCAACTATCACTAAAGATTGCCCAGTTTGAACTATTACCACGATTTAGAAAGCGGAGGAATACTAGAGACTTTGCGAATTTCAAATTAAGAAATTGGGGGGGCGACCTATGGTCTAGTGGTTATTAGCATAACAAATTACTGCCCAAGATCATGGGTTCCCAAGGGTATATGGTGTTAGGTACTAGTTTAATTAAACCTGGGTAGGAAATATTTAGGAATCGCACTGTGGCATAGCCATAGCAGCATAAATTAACATTAAATAAATAAAATAAATATATATATTTTTTTTATTTTGTCGTTTTTTATTAGTATTTTATATTTAACATTTTCCAGCTGTTATCCTGTAACCTTCCTTATGATGGAATAGTTACATTCTGGGATTTATGGTGGAATACTGTCTCTGGTTGGTGCCTTGCTGCCTTTTGGGGCTTTGAGGTTGTAGGCGTAAATAAGCCAGTTTTTTGTTTTTTTTTGTTTCCTGTTTCTGATTAAGGAGCTGAAGGAAACAATAATGAGGAAGGTAAAGAATTTTTTCCATTCATGCCATAACAAGTATTTCCTTTCGGGGACGTATTTATTAGTTGTTATTAATTTATATATTTGTTTAATATTTTTTTATTATATTTATTGACTCGTACTTTTTATTTTCATTTTATTTAATATACAATTTGATAAATCCTTTATGATATGTAGACATCTGACCATATATATATACATATATATATATATATATATATATATATATATATATATATATATATATATATATATATATATATATAAATGAAGAAAACTGCGTCGCTAATATACGAACGCTTTTCTAAATTTTGTAATTGCCGCGATAGCGACAAAGCCTACTTGATATAATAGCTGTTATAAATAAAATATATGAGTGGCTACAGTTTTAATGGACGGTTATAAATTGTTTAAATAATATTTTGTGTTGAGTATATTACAACTAATCTGAAAGATTTAAAGAAACACCAAGTAAAGGCTTTAAATGCTGTTTCTTTTGTTTTTTCAGGTGAGTGAATGTTCTGTTGGAAATTATTGTAATTATTTAAGATTTTAAATCTGTATTGTTAATAAATCTTTTTTTTTTTTTTAGAGAAACACAATTCAGTCTTTAATTCTTTATCGAAGGGCATAAAAACATTATAAAACAGCATTTTTTTACAAAATATGTAAAAATTAAGATTTCATTATTGTTATGTGTAATCGTTGGCAGATGGAAAATCTAACCTCTTATGCATCACATCCATAGCTACACCCCTTAGGGAGATTTTCGAAATTCCACCCTAATCACAACCTGTAAATTTACATCATGAAGCTATGAAAACTTCAAACTATGCCAAGGTAAGAAAATCGTTAATTAAAAGGCAACAAAGTAGGAAAGTATAGTCAAGAAGAAAACTTACAGTTTAAAGCCATTTACTTGGAGGAAATCATTGAAACAACAGACACTGTTGAAGCTAAACCCGGCTCAAGCCAAACGTTGGAAAAACTGTTTGAAAAATTACTAGAGGATAAACAATCTAAATCTTCTTCTTCTCAGAACGAAGAAAATACAACCAAACTCTGAAATTAAAATTTAGGCAATCCAAAGGCATACAAATATAATATAATATAATGTAATATAATAACCCCCTAAATATAATATAATAACCCTCGCGAGGCACACTCATGCAACCTTAATTGACATAAATACCTAATGGTTGACTGTGATTTCGGACTCCCTATACGGTTTCAAGCATGTACTTGACTCAAGACGTTACGTGGTTTTTAGTGGCACAGTTTTATATAACATACGTCTTATTCTAATTTATTTATTGAACCAAAAATTCAAATGGTATACATTCATAATTTTATATCTGTTGATATCAAACCTCAACAAGTTTTTAAGTTTAGTAAAATCAATAAGAATGCCATTTGAACATAGATATATATAAATTGGATATATATATATATATAGTGGATTCGAGTTATTTTCGTAGTGAATAAGGTAATTACTACTAAGTAAGGCGTTGGCTTGAAAAGGAGTTATTGTTTATATTACAATTCCATTGCAACCCAAAAACTACAAGAATGATACGATTCGGTTATCTGAAAGCAGTTAACACTCTCTGGACAAAATTCGACTTGGCCACTTATTCACAAGGCCTATACTTTCAATCGTTTACAAATCTATATATGATTAGTTTATAAACTATTACAATTAAATTTTTTTAGAGAGAACAAGAAGTTCAACCAGATATTGAATTAAATTGAATATAAAATAAGATATATATAAAAAGAGTAGAATAGAAAAGTAACTTTATTCTGGGACTAAGTCCGTTTAGAATAAAAAAAATGAACAGAAAGAGGAAATAAACATAATATATTATATATTCCCATATATATATATATATATATATATATATATATAGTCCCAGAATAAAGTTACTTTTCTATTCTACTCTCTCTCTCTCTCTCTCTCTCTCTCTATATATATATATATATATATATATATATATATATATATATATATATATATCCGGTTATATCGCTGTTTAATATTGGCCAATAATTTCTCAGTAGAGATATCTGCCATCATATGGACTTTCTATCTTCAGCTGCTTTCTAGAAATTAGCTCTTAGAATATATTCCGTCAATCTTTTAATTGGCCATTTGTTATAGTAATTGTTAACATTATTATTTCATTACTACAGAGAAATAAGTCAACATTATATAATCAAAATAAATCTCAAACCCACTGTTTCTCTTTAAATATATAATTTCCATGAATATTAGAGGTTTAAATAGTATTAATTTATTTATAATTGTGTTTTAATTAAGATACTTTTTGAAGGTTTAAGCATCGCTAGTAAAGTAACAAACTGACCAATTAAAGTTTCATCTATTCAGGTATACTTCTTTGGCGTGAAGGTAATAATAGATAATATAAATTATTCTGCATAAATATATAGTTAGTTTCGATTGCTAAGATTTTATATAATCAACTACAACTACAACCGTTAACAATCGTTTTCCTAGAAACAGTACAGTCTCTATCACGTAATGATCCCAAATTCTTCATGAGTTATAGTATTATTTTTTTTTTTTAACTGCATAATAATAGAATAATAAAATCTGTAGCGCAAATGGAATCATTTTATTACAATAAAACTTTTAAACTACTGTCTAAAATAACTGCTTACAAAAGTTTATTGTCACTCAACACTACTGTCACTTAAAATCCTGTTTCAAACTTTTTATTTTCACAATACTTTATTTTAGACTTAACTGATTTAAATATTTATTTCATATGTAAGTGTATTTAATAAAACATCAGTAAGCACGAACAACAGTGTTATTGTATACAAATTTATGTTATTTTAAATTTATATTGGGAAAGAGAAAAACATTTTCCAGTCAATTATATTTTTTTGATTGATATCACTTGGTACGTTTCGACAATGTGTCATTGTCAATAATTTATTTAGTTTTCTGCATCAGTACCAATCATTTAGATAACTCTATTACAGTTATAAGTCTAATAATTCTATGGAAAAATAATAATAATATACTAAAATAAGTAATTTAATAAATATAATAAAGTGTCTAAATTAACTAGTGGACTTATAACAGTAATAAAGTTATATAAATGATTGGTAGTGATGCAGAAAACTAAATAAATGATTGAAAATGACACATTGTCGAAACGTACCAAGTGATATCAATCAAGAAAATATAATTGACTGGAGAATGGTTTTCTCTTTCCCAATATAAATTCCAAAAGAAATGATTCCAGCTTAAAAGACAAAAAATATAAAAAAGTTATTTTTAAATATACTTTTCCCAAGCCTAAAAAAAAACCAGAATACCCTTCCTCTTACCGTCCTATCTCTCTTCTACCGTGCATGGGTAAAATCCTTGAAAAACTCATCCTCAAACGATTGCACCCCATCCTTGATGCAAATCACATAATTCCAGATCACCAGTTTGGATTCCGAGCATCCCACTCCACTATTCAGCAATGTCATCGTGTGGTGGATGTAGTCTCCTCTGCATTAGAACGTGGATCATATTGTTCGGGCGTCTTTCTTGACGTGGAACAGGCCTTCGACCGAGTCTGGTATCCGGGATTGCTCTATAAACTCCGTCAATTTCTACCGCCTACCTACTTTCTCATCCTTCAATCCTATCTCACAAACAGAACTTTCCAAGTAAACCATAATAATGTCTATTCATCCCTCTTTTCCCAATCTGCTGGTGTTCCTCAAGGTAGTATCCTTGGCCCAATCCTTTATACAGTTTATACAGCTGACATCCCAACTCATCCTAATACTATCCTTACCACTTATGCTGATGATACATGTGTATTATCAGTCAATACCAATCCAGTTATTGTATCCCAAAGCCTCCAATCCCATATCACCGATCTTGAAGAATGGTGCCAGAACTGGAGAATTAAAATAAATTCTCAAAAATCCCATCAAATCACTTTTACCTTACGTCGTAAACCAATGACTTCCTGCCCTTCAGTATCCTTTAATAATATCCCACTTGTGCCTGTAGAACAGATTCTTTTCATGACAAACTTCATTTCCACTCAAACCCACTAGTCTCAAACCTAGCTTCCTCTTCAATTCCCGATAATCCTCCGAGGCGTCTGAGAAGAAGATGGCCACGTGACCTTCTTAGTTGAACATGCGATTTGAGTACTACCAGTGGGTAGTTTCTCTACTTGTCATTATATCATGTCATTATGTATCACTCAGCCAATTTACTTGTTATATTATTGTAATATAGTTGTAAATATCAATAAATAAATAATAAAAAAAAAAAAAAAAAAAATATATACTTTTATGTTTTTATATATATATCTTATTTTATATTTAATTTAACTCAATATCTGGTTTAAAAAAAATTATTTTTATAGTTTATAAACTAATCATAGATAGTTTTGTAAACGATTGAAAGTATAGACCCTGTGAACAAGTAGCTAAGTCGAATTTTGTCCAGAGAGAGTTAACTGCTTTCATATAACCGAATCGTATCATTCTCGTAGTTTTTCGCTTGCAATGGAATTGTAATGTAAACAATAACTCCTTTTCAAGCCAACGCCTTACTTAGTAGTAATTACCTTATTCACTACGAAAATAACTCGAATCCGCTATATATATATATATATATATATATATATATATATATATATATATATATATATATATATCCAATTTATATATATATCTATGTTCAAATGGCATTCTTATTGATTTTACTAAACTTAAAAACTTGTTGAGGTTTGATTTCAACTGATATAAAATGATGAATGAATACCAATTGAATTTTTGATTCAATAAATAAATTAGAATAAGACTCAACTTATATAAAACTGTACCACTAAAAACCACGGAAGGTCTTGAGTCCAGTACATGTTTGAAACCGTATAGGAAGGCCGAGATCACATTCAACCATCAGCTATTTATGCCAATTAAGGTTGCATGAGTGTGCCTCAAGAGGTTGTGGAGATCCTCCAGGACCCATACGGCAATTGTTCTGTACAAAATGTAATAACGTGCTTAGTTGATATGCAAAATACAATTGGTTTACTCTACCTTGCAGAGTCCTTCTTTAACATATAGCTGGCGAATCTTACTGCTTTTGAAAATTGAATTTTAATTGTGTTTTTTTTCGTGTTCGTCCTTCAATGATAATGATAGATTTAATTGTTTCCCCTTAGTTTGAAAGCATCGGCCATTCTTCTAAGATATGCTTTACTGTTGTTTGAATATTTACAGCTTTCACTTGCCGGAAGCACAAGTCGTCTTGGTAAATATGCATGTCGAAATTGCCGTACCAAATCATTAATCGTAGGAGAGATTCTTATTCCTTTGAAGATTCGTTAGGAGTATTCTTGATGGTACAGTATCATTTTGAGACATTTTTTTCAACAATTTTAGATGACATATTTGAAAATGAAGTTTCTTAGATAGAAGCTTCATTGGATACTGTGTAATCGCGATCGATCCTGATATTCCTAGCATTCGAGTTGCTTTTTCATATCCGGAGATCTGCGAGTGTGTAGGCATCAACATAAATATTATTTCTATGCTATTTTTTCGACTAGATACATTTATTAATTTGTATATCTTTCAGTAATTTTAGGTTTGGTGTTATATCGATAAAGGAGTAACGCGCAGGAATATATTTAATCTGTCGTACTCCAAAGATAATAAAATGAAGAATGAAAGAAGAAGAAGTTATGTAGAGAGAAAGAGAGAGAGAGGGGGGAGGGTGGTGTTTCTTATTTTATTCCCCCTCCCCCGGCTCTACAGCCCTTGTAGGGCCCTGGCCTCCGCAACAAGGCCTCTCCAGTCCTCCCTGTCAGCAGCTCGACCTCTCCACTGTCCGATCCCCATCCTCTGCAGATCGTTCTCTACATCACCCAGCCATCTCAGCCTGGGTCTTCCTCTTCTTCTTTTGCCTCCTGGTTTGGCATATAATAGTTTCTTTGGGTACCTATCTTCTCCCACTCTTTCTACATGCCCAAGCTATCTTATACGGGTTGATTTGACATAGATGACTAGGTCTGGTTCATTGTATAGGTCCTGAAGCGCCCTATTAATTCTTGACTTCCATTGGCCTTCATTACATACTGGCCCAAATATCTGCCGAACCACCTTCCTCTCCCAGATCTGCAGCATCTTCTCGCATTCCTGCGTCACGATCCACGTTTCACCAGCGTACGTGACAATCGGTTGTTTGTTATTTAACGTACAAAAATTAAGACGATGTATATCACATAATCGATTTTTAGTTTAGATTCAATATTTTTTTGTACCTGGCATAGCTTCACTAACCCTGTCACCATTAGGAACCAAAAGAATAATGTTAAAATTAAATTGATTTCAAAAGGACCAAATAATGTAGCCGCAAACACACAGTTCAACAAGTTTCCTTCCAGAGATACCGTTAGGAGCATCAATCATCGAAGCAAGAGGCAGGTAATTGGATCACAGTTAGAAAAAATCAAAAATCAAAGGAATATAAATATGTTATAAAAAGAAAAAAATAGATAATACACAAATTAAACTTCCAGAAATGTATTTTTTTAAATACTCCCTCTATAATCCATAAGGGGTTCAGTTAGTATTTTTGTAATCGTAATAATCTATTGTAAAGTTTTTTATATTTAAACAACTAAAAAAAACTAGAACACTACAACTCATGAAGTGTCTTGGTTTCAAAAAATACTGGACTGTTCCCCTCACTTTATAGAGGCTGGGTGAGTCCAAGGAAGGTCTCCTGTCATGAAAAAACTGGAATCAGGTTCGGAAAAAATGGAAAATTGAGGTCATTATGGATGGGTTTGTTCGTAATAAAATAAGAAGCATTGAGGATTTTGGATTGTAAGGATTGGTACGAGAGTAATTCGATGGCTCAATGGAGCCCCAAAGATCTACTCCGCAAGTCCAAATCGGTCTTATATGAGTATAGGTATATGAGTCTTTTGTAATTAATTGGTTGCTTAGAGCATTTGTCTAGTAAATGTTGAAGTGGGCTGAAACGTCGCGCCGTTTCTTGTCTTTTCAGTCTCGTATGAGATCTACCATCTAAAAACCAGATACGTTAACACGGACTATACTTAAACAAGAGACTTGCAGAGAATATATATATAAAAGAAAATATATATATAAAAAGGAAAATAATAGTACAAGAATGGCAGGTCTCTATGCATAACCCACTTTATATACATGTATTGCATATATATATATATATATATATATATATATATATATATATATAGAGAGAGAGAGAGAGAGAGAGAGAGAGAGAGAGAGAGAGAGAGAGAGAGAGAAGATCAAAAGCTAAATGATGTCTAAAATAATTAGGCTTTGGTGATGGTGGGATAATGTTACTAGTCGGTCCTTTTTGTTTCGTTTGGGATGTGCTATGTTTTAAAGCTCTGTAAGCTCTGTATATATAATGGATAAATATAAAGAAAAACCATTTAACATCATTTTATTAAATAATAGGTTTGGTTAGGTTAGGTTAGGTTAGGTTTTATTGTTTATAGACGCACAACGTCCATGCATAATTGAGGGGAAGAGGCTGGTGCTCTTCCCCTCAATTATGTACTACTGAACATGTTATGATGCTTAAGAAAAGTTAACACTTTTTCTATATTTGTGGTGTTATGACCCAGGTAATATTCGGGGGTTTCCTATCAATTTCCAAGCCTTGAAAATATGTTTGATACAGGGGGCAGTCCTCCAAGATGTGAGTGATAGTTAATTGCACTCTGCAACTTCCGCACTTTGGCGGTGCATCTCTAACAGATATCCATGCGTCAGGCGCATATGGCCGATTCTTAGTATTGTGATGACTACTTCTTCTCTTCTGTTGCTGCGGCAAGAACTCTACCATGCTTTTATTTCTTTTTTAATACTTTTCAGTTTATTAGTGTTCTCAGTTTCCTCCCACAGCTGTATAATGTATTCACGTCATCAGTGCTTTGGTTTTTAGATAATGCGAAATATCTGATATGGTGAAAACATTTGTTATAGTTAGTGCTGATGCTGCTTTCTTGGCCGCTTGGTCTGCCGCTCCATTGCCTTTCATTCCTACATGAGATGGTATCCAGACAAATACTAACTCCTTGTCCATGCTTTTGATCATTGTTGAGTAAGCTTGGGCTTTTTTAATTACGTTGTCTTTTGTATATATATTAGCGAAACCCGTTATTGCAGATAAAGAGTCCATGAAAATAACGAAATTCCTTTCTTGACGTTGCATAAAATGAAATAGGGCTGTTTTGATTGCGTAGCATTCTGTGGTGATATTACTGTTTTATTAAATTATATATTTATATTTTATATTGTATTGGCATCCCTCAAAACAATATTTAAACAAATCATACAACAATCTGTAACCAGTTAGTAACATTTAGTAATCCATCTTCCTCAGTTAAAACATTCAAAGATAAAAAAAAAAAAATTGACCTAATAATAACCAACAAAATACTAATATACCAAAGTATGCATATCTACAACAAATACTTGAGCATATATCATTGCATACATTTAATGTCTGCACAATAATTGACAACCATTTTAAACATCCCATCTCCAAAAGGCAAAAGAATAGTAACTTGTTGTCACCGGTTTTTTTCTTAGCCTATCAACCAGCTGTTAACTCATTAACTATGGCCAAAGAGGTTATTGTAACATCTTAAGTTGCAATGAGATATAAACATAAAAAATAAGAAGTTGTTGTTGCCATATTTTTACATAGCATCCACAGCTCTATAGTTAGAGATATAATGTACTCTCATTTCTAATTAAGAAAAATGATAGACTACTAGTAGAGTTAATATATATGAATATTAAATCTCAATGTAATGGTCGAGTGACTTCTATTACACGTTATGGCTCGTTACATGTACATTCCTTGCCATGCATCTTACTATCGATGTACGTCGAAATACAGGCAAGTTTCAAAACCTGTTGAAAAGATAAGTAATAAATATTAATAATTAATATATAATGGTTCAAAATACATTAAAGTCAACTTAATTATCAATCCAACAATGTGTTTAGATAGATATACAAGAATTAAAATATATATATAAGATGTATTGGAAGTGATTTGCATGAAAGAATTTAACATTGGTCGATTCAGTTTGTAAAATACACACATAGGTAAGGTATTATTGCTTAATATTTTCAATTAGTCAATCATTGATAGAATAAACAAAATTAAAACGTGGTTAGAGACCATAGTTTTACTTTAAATAAATATTATGTTCAGAAAATCCATCTAAGGTTCAAAAGATTATAATATAGAGTTA
Source organism: Troilus luridus (assembly GCA_964056705.1). Classification (NCBI taxonomy): domain Eukaryota; kingdom Metazoa; phylum Arthropoda; class Insecta; order Hemiptera; family Pentatomidae; genus Troilus; species Troilus luridus. The sequence goes on from OZ057412.1 coordinate 199,032,523, forward strand.
ATTCCTCAGTTTCTATTGAAACTGATTCATTAATAATTTTCTTGCAAATTCATAAAAAATTTAATATTAATAATAATTTATTATCTTATAGAATATATCGCTCCTTTAAATGAACATCAGAACTCAAAAACTCCAATTTTTCAATAGAGATATTTGAAAATTCCATTTGAGTTATAAAAAATAAAAATTTGGGTATTGGTAAAGCAAATTATTCCCACTGAAATTCTATTATTAGCCATTCGAATTTTTTGTTTAAACTTGAAACTTTTTATTAAACTTATGTCATTATTCCCATAAAAGTCCAAACATAATAAAATTCAAAATATGACTAAAATTAAAAACAAAAATCTTGTTGGGAATGGAATATCAGATAAGTTCTAGAATTAATAAGCTTCATCTAATACAATTTTAACTGGCATAACTAAAAAAATGCCAATTATGTATATGGGATATGGGAATCTATTCTGAATTTAAAAAAAAATGGAAAATGAAGGATTCGTGATTTTGTGGTTGAATGAAGTTGGATTTACATTCAGTAAATTTACTATATCTATGTTTAATTATGCTTGGAATGTATCACGAACTATTACAAAAGGACTAATGAAGTAAATTAGGGAAAATCCAAAGACTGCAATTAGAAAACTTCAAGAAGCAAAGCATAATTCTCTAGAATACTAAAATATTTGATGAGTGAGGTGAGTGAGTGAGTTTGCTATATCGAACTGAAAAATGGTTGGACTGTCGATGTGAGATGTACTGTATTTAAATCAGAAGATTTTTTCATATTTTTTTATTTTTATGTATGTCCTAATGATGCCTGAATTGGAGGAATGTTGAATTTTTTTTTTTATTATTAATTTATTGATGTTTACAACTGTATTACAATAATACATCAAGTAAATAGGCTAGTTACTATATACATAATGACATGAGTTAATGGCAAGTAGAGAAACTACCCACTAGTAGTACTCAAATTACTAGTTCAACTAAGAAGGTCACGTGGCCATCTTCTTTTCAGACGCCTCGGAGGATTATCGGGAATCGAAGAGGAAGCTAGGTTTGAAACTAGAGGGTTTGAGTGGGAATGAAGTTTGTTATGAAAGGATAGATAGCGGGTTCGGGCCAAATCAGCGACAAATGGGACATTAATGTCGTTATGGATGACTTTATTCTTAATAAAATAAGGAGCATTAAGGATTTTACAAAGGAATTTGGATTGTAGGGATTGGATACGACAGGAATTCGATGGCTTAGTGGAGCCCCAAAGCTCTACTCCGTAAGTCCAAATAGGTCGTATAATGGTCAGGTATATGAGTCCTTTGTAGTTAATTGGGAGCTTAGAGCGTTTGTCTAGTAAGTTTTGAAGTAGCCTGAAACGTCGAGCGGTTTCTTGTATTTTCAGTCTTGTATGAGGATTCCAGGTTAATCGTTTGTCAAGGTGCAACCCTAAGTATCGGATCTGTTCTACAGGCAAAAGTGGGATATTATTAAAGGATACTGAAGGGCAGGACGTCATTGGTTTACTACGTAAGGTAAAAGTGATTTGATGCGATTTTTGACAATTTATTTTAATTCTTTAATTTTGACACCATTCTTCAAGATCAGTGATATGGGATTTGAGGCTTTGGGATACAATAACTGGATTGGTTTTGACTGATAATACACGTTTATCATCAACAGACGTGGTAAGGATGAGTTGGGATGTCAGCTGTATAAAGGATTGGGCCAAGGATACTACTACCTTGAGAATCTTGAATGGTAATTATTTTTTTATTTTAAATGTAGACATTTCTTCGGAGTTTTCCAATTTCACATGATTATTTTTGTATCTTCTTGAATTTTTTTACTCATTATTATTGATTTGAAGTATTACTATGTTCAAAAAAACAACAAAAAAAAACGTTAAAATCTTTAGTAACTGTTGCTTTAGTTGGTAGTGACTTGCTTGAGTATGTACAGCTGTTAAAACATACTCAGCGCCCACCCGACGGAATACTAAATTGGCGATTCCAGTTTTACGCAACAAACCCTTCTTTGAAGAGTATCTCGGTTTTCTCTTCCTTATTTTTTTTTATTTATATAGTCGGAGACATACAGAAAGAATTGAGTTCTTATATAAGAAATAGAATATAAAAAAAAAACATGAGTACAATATAGGATAATGAACCAAAATGATAAAAAAAATTAAGAAGTAAAATGGATGTTTAAAAAAGAAAAAAATGGAATGAATTGATCAGGGGTTGGAGTCAAAGATAACACAAAATAAGAAAAACTTAATTTATTGTGCCAACGTTTCGGCCTAAGATATAAGCCATCTTCAGGGCTGGGAAAAGAAACAGAAAATATCTATAAGAAAAATTGCAGTACCAGTTATATAGTTACTTTAGCAGTAGCAATAAATAATTATTTTCTGTTTCTTTTTCCAGCCCTTAAACCATGAAAATGCCTTTAACCACTTTAAACCAGGGCTCTCCACAAAACGCAATTTAAATTTACTACACCTCCAAATAATTACTTCATAATATTACATATCAATATTAAAATAGATATTGAACAAAAAAGATATAATTTTCTTTTTTTCATATTTCTCTCTTCAGTTCAATATTAATGTGTTGGACATATCCAGATTTAATTAGGCTAGGGATTTTTAACGAGTACCTGACATAGTACATGGTCAAGACCCCCGTTTAACGTACTTCCGAAGGACGAAATAACTAAGGATTTTTACGCTCTTCAAAAAATCCTAAAGCCACCTGTCGGGATGCGAACCTGCAATGTAGACGATAGTAATTTGTTGTTTTGTTTTAAGAGCTACAAATCGCTAATGGTTTTCATTCCCCTTACAAATAGTGAATACAAACTTAAAACTTCTTGTATCACATAATAGAATAGAATAGAACAGAATAAAAATATGTTTACACAGTAAAATAAACACATAACCTTGCAATATAAATATTTATATAAACTTAGTCGTAACCTTTTAAAACATTATACTATCAAGGACGTTTTACTCTTAAAAAATTCAAAGGCCATATGCCGGACTACGAATCTTAGCCTAAGTAAGTCCATTGTTAATGTTATAGGAAGGTTTGAAACAAGATCAGGCATTATACTCAATTGCTATACTCGGACTAAATACTATCTATTGGATTCGTGCGCCAAGAGATAACACCACAAGGAACTGTAACATTAGGTAACTAAGAATCTCGATTGAAAACGGAATGGAGCTTTGATACCCCGTCCAATTGCACCAGCACCTGCACAACTGCAAACGAATGTCCTTCAATTGGGCAGGCGTTGGCAGGACATCAGGAGTTACTTAATATCCTTTTTGAGGACTCATCGCTACTGAAGGAAGCGAAAGCGAAGAATTATACAATAGTAAATTTTGGGTCAACGTTTTGTCGGAGTCAGGTTTCGCTGATTGTTCATTAGCATAATTTTGTTTCTTGTCGGTATAATGATTCTAAAACGCATTGAGTGAACGAGATATCAACATATACAATTTTTTATCGATTATCAAAAGGTCAGGAAGTCATCTTCTTTTCAGACGCCTCAGAAAGTTATCGGGAACTGAAGGAGTAGCTGGATTTGAAACTAGTGGGTTTGAGTGGGAATAAAGTTTGTCTTTAAAGGATTGATATCGGGTTAGTTAAAGGAGAAGTTTTGTAAATAGTGTATTAAATATTCACTTAAACGTGGTTTCTTTTTTTACAGGTAAGGCTGTATAATAATGTGATTATTTAAACCAGATAAGAAAAATATTGTTAAAATAAAACTCACTCTAGTTTTTATTTGAACACACGAAATTTATTATTTGAACAAGATTATATCTACAGTCCGGGTGAATAAGTGATTAAGTATGATTTTCTCCAGATTGAGTTTCTTGTACTAAAATAGGCATTGCCTTGAAAGAGAGTTATTGCGTATATTACAAATTCTATTTCAAGCCAAAAACTACAAGAACGGTACGATTCCGGTTATCTAAAAGCAGTTAACTCTCTCTGGACAAAATCCGACCTATCCACTTATTCACCGAGACAGTAGACTATATATCCTTCTGTCCTGGCTATGGCCTAAAATCTAGGCCGAAACGTTGGGAAAAATAAAATGAACATGTAAGCCGTGAATTCAACGACTTAACCAAGGAGGTGAATGGAATAAAACACGTGGATGCAGTGAAGAACTGTAATTAAAAAAACATATTTACAAACTTATAAATAACTAAATAACTCCAGGTATCTTTAATTACAAACCTGAATTAACACAATTGTCAATATTCCGTAATAACACAAATAATAACAAATGTTCACTTCAGCGAGTATCTCAGCAAGCAATATCTATAATAACCTTCCTCACATCTGTCCCTAAAGGTTATCTTCACGTCTGTTAAGTTTGGCGTGAATATTCAAACTTAGATATATATTATACATCATATATATATATATATATATATATATATATATATATATATATATATATATATATATATATATATATATATATATATAATAAAAATAATACATGAACCTGTGTATATTTTCTCATTGACTATTCAGTACTCAGGTAATTTTTTTTCCTATACCACTACGACCCGTGAACAAGTCTGGGTGTTCAGTACATGGTTGAAACTGTACTGTTTCATGGACAGCGGTTCTGCAAGGAGGGGACTTGTCCTAGGTCACGCTCAACAACCAGGTTTTTCCCCTTATTATGGGTACCCTATTTTTATAATATTTTATAGAGGCTGGGTGAGCCCCAGGAGGGTCCTAGATCCTATATGATCCATCTCCGGCTGCAAACAGACTAAATAAAAGTAACTGCCCGCAGCGGGTTTTAAGCAGGATTTCGGGCATGGCAACTCAGTGCTCTACCACTGAGCCACTCCGCTCCCTTACCACTCAGGTAATAATCAAAGCTAAACTAATAATAAAAGTCAGGAAGTGTTCCTCAACTACTTAACGGTTGACTAAACATTAATTTGATTGCTCATTCACCATTTATAAGACATTCGAAAGCTATCAATGCTGATATCCATATGTAACAGTCGACAGGTGAAAACATATACTGTCTCCATGATTTGCATACTGACAAGCAATCATGTCTAAAACAATCTTGTAGTGCCAACTCTCAAAGGTATAGATTATATCTAGTATATGTGGAAGAAAAGGTCAACTATTTTCATTCAAAATATATCTTTATTTCTTTTTATTGCACAGCTAAAAGTTTTTTATTTATTTTTAATTAAGATTTATTTTATTTGATTAAAGAGATTTATATGAATTTTATAAAAAAAGGAAACATTCTAAAAGTATCAGCCCAATTCAATATCTGATAAAATTGCTCTTTTTTTAATTATTTGGTAAAATCATAAAACAATTTTTTTTTAAATCGATGTTTCTTTCATTGGGTTTGAAAATGTCTGTGTATTTTTTTTTTTATTTTTTTTTTATTTTTTTTTTATTATTTTTTTTTTATTATTTTTTTTTTTTTGACTAAAGACTTCCTTTGAAGTCCTATACAGCCCCTGTGTATTTTTACCTGTTTTATATACATGCTGTATAATTTCTCTCTTATCTCGAAGAAAATGGTCCAGGTTGGGGTATACAAATTTCTCTTAAGTAGGGAGAACTGTTTATTAAAGAGCCAACGTTTCGTCCCACATTGCAGGTCTTCTTCAGGGCTTGTAGTGGAGGGGGCAGAGGAGGCCCTCGTATACATTTATTCCCCTTGCTTTGTATCTACATCTCAGCCCTCCCCATCTTTATTTACCACCACACAGATATCTTGAAGCTTATATATTTTAACTTTAGTATTTACCATATGTAATTTTAATTGTCTGAATTTTGGATATTTAGCCCTGAAGAAGACCTGCAATGTGAGTCGAAACGTTGACCCGAATTTTGTTTTTGATTCGATGTTTGTTTCATTCGATTGGTTTAAAAAAGCTGTGTATTTTTATTAAAAATACGAAAAATATTTAAAAATAAATGGACGACTTACTAAATATAGTAGTATCAGTCCTAATAAATATTTAATATTATTGCAATTTTAATTTTTTTTTTTAAATCAAGAAATTTTTCGAGTTTAGACTATATATCCTTCTGTCCAGATTATGGCCTAAAATCTAGGCCGCAACGTTAGTACAAATAAAATAAATTTAACTTATTTGTATAAAAATTGACTGCAATCCCAACCATCTTCCACAATTCTCAAAAGTTATTTATTTGATATAAAACAGAGAAAAATATATATTGAAAAAGGGAACGGTCAACAGAGACATCAAATAAATGTTAATACATTAGTGGAAAAATTCCAACTAAAAACCTTAAGTCTCCAAACTAAAACAGGAAATTAAAAATACCTGTCCAATATTTCGCCTATTCAGGCATCCTCAGGGCAGAAAGAGAATAATAGCAAACCAAAAGATGAATAATGCACCCAAAAAAACCACATCCCACCACCTCCAAGGCTGAAATGCAACTACTGATTCATAGGGAAGGTTACTAGATTCCCTAATATTTTCCTTCAAGAACCATAAGTCCACTGGTTTTTTATAAATTCTCTTTTGTCTTGCACTTTTACTTTCATTTTTTCATATAGTTTTTTGTCTTCTATTCTTGTGTTGTTTGTTACTATTATTTATTTTATTTTTGTTTTCCTGTTGGGTTTTTTGGGGTTTGGTGAATGTATATTGATGTTTCAAATCTGGTGTATTTATCTGCTGTTTTTATCTAACCTTAGCCAGCTGGGAATCTAGTAACCTTCCCTATGAATCAGTAGTTGCATTTGAGCCTTGGAGGTGGTGAGATGTGGGTTTTTTGGGTGCATTATTCATCTTTTGGTTTGCTATTATTCTCTTTCTGCCCTGAGGATGCCTGAATAGGCGAAATATTGGACAGGTATTTTTAATTTCCTGTTTTAGTTTGGAGACTTAAGGTTTTTAGTTGGAATTTTTCCACTAATGTATTAATAGAGAAAAATATAGGAAACACAAAAAATAATATCTGTCCAGATAAATTTCTAATGTACTTTCTTTTTCAATTTTTTTAATTAAATCAGTATTCACTTCTAGTAATTTTGAATTTATATTTCTTCGAAGTCTTCAATCTATCACATTTGTAAGGAACAGTTGGAACAATTATAGTTTTGATATTTTGGTACGAAAAGCGCTAGGTTTTCAGTTTAGTTATTTCGTTACTGAATAATACAAGAATTTCCTGCTTTAACCGCGATTTTATTTCATCTTGATTTTTCTAATTACAATGTACCCTAAAGTGTTATACTAATCGCTATGTTCATACTTATTCTCTCCTACAACATTATTACTAAGATCTCCAATATCATGAACCTCCCTCTTTACTGTCCACTATAAGCCACTGGTCTTAGGTTCAGAACTTGGTAGAGACTACACTGTTTTTACAGCAGTTTTGTAGAGAGTAGGTTTGTTCGAGTTTACGCTCTACCGTTAGGTTTTTCTGGGGAGCGAAATTTCTCAGTGGTAGAGTTGCCATGCCGGAAATCCTGGTTCAAATCAGGCTGCAGGCAAGACTTTTATTTAGTCTATTTGTAGCCGGAGATGGACCTTTTGGACCATCCTGGGGCTCACCACGGCTCTATAACAATAGGGTACCCAATATAAGGGTGAAAATCTGGCGGTTGAGCGTGATCGAGGACAGTTCTCCTCCTTGCAGAACCGTTTTCTATGAAACAGTACAGTCTCTACCATGTACTGAACCCAAGACCCGATCATGGGTGGTAGTGGTACCGGTCAGATCTTTCTCCCTATTTTTGATACCCAACTTATCCGGATGAGCCCACTCCAGGAGTGTCTTTAGATCCCAAGGGGTCCATCCCTGACTGTTAACGTATTAAATAAAATCTGCCACAACTGAAATTAAACCTGGAACCTTGGATCGCAACTCAGCACTCCACCGCTTATCCACACCGCACCATAAACATATAGATACTTGCTGTTGCGCCACTTTAAAATACTTTACTAGCCTACCACAAACTTTCGCTGTCACTTCGATTTGATTAACAACCTACATGCTCTGCAATTTCGCCTCTCCTTAATTCAGTGGCCTCATCCTTTTCGTAGTGAATATTCTAAGGAATGCTATATTTTCAAATACCACTTGATCCTAATAAAGCATTTTATAACAACAACTCTAAAATTAAATAAAAAATAATATTGCAAGAGAGAGATGAAAACTTATAAAAATTCAAACATTTTTTAGTACTATTCATAATATGAATTTAAATAATTCTGATAAGCTAGTGGAAAAATTCTAACAAAAAGCCTTTACTCCAAACTAAAACAGAAATCGAAAATATCAGTCCAATATTTCGCCATTTCAGGCATCCTCAGGGTAGAAAGAGAATAACAGCAAAGAAAAATATGAATAATGAATCCAAGAAACATCCCACCACCTCCAAGGCTCAAATGCAACTACTGGATCATAAGGAAGGTTACTAAACCCCAGCTGGATGAGGGTAGATAAAAACAACTGATAAATACTCCAGAAATTTGAAAATTCAATATACACTAACCAAATTTCAAAAAACACACCAGGAAAATAAAATAAAATAAATAATAGTAATAAACAACACAAAAACATAAGACAAAAGCCCATGTTTTTGCTGTTATTCTCTTTCTACCCTGAGGATGCTTGAATGGGACAGATATTTTCAATTTCTGTTTTAGTTTGGAGACTTAATGGGTTTTTGTTGGAATGTTTCCACTAGCTTAACATTTATTTAAAGTCTCTTTTTCCCTTTCATATTAAATAATTCTGTTTTATAATATGTTACATACACCCGCAAGCATATATAATTTATCTTATAATTTCTAATTTTATATCATTTCATATAATGGTGTTTATACGTTTTTATATTGATATATCCATGAATTATTTTACATATATAAATTATAGTGTTATACCATTAATTTCTGTTTATTAACTTACTTAATTACTTTCGTTTTTTTTTTAAACATTGTGCAATCAAATCGATTTCTCTTTGAACTAGATATCGACTGGTCTTCATCGATTATTTTATATATGTCCGTTTATACCTATGCTTTACCGTATATTTATCATTTTATTGTTTGTATTAAGATAATTAGTAAATTATCTTTTGCTTCAATCGTTTAAGTATATTTTGGAAGTATCAGATACATTTTATTTAATTCTTTTATTATACTTTCATTGCTACTGCCACTTTTTTTTTTTATTTCTAATTTTGTTACCTTTATAAACATTATAGAATATAATCAATTTCTCTGTTATTATCGTCGTGACTGAACAGAGATAAAGCCATCAACTGTTGTGCAAGGTCTGGATGCGTGACCCTTGTTACGTAGCAGAGATGGAGTTCTCTTCTCTACTGACGTTACGTCATTAAGACTTCGTGACTCAGCTCAAATAAGGAGGGTTATGCCTTGTCCTTATTATCAATGCCGTATCATCCTCTTTTAATTTAAGTCAATGGATTAATGGCCTACTGGATTAACAGCTATTAGTGATCCTCGCATCCTAGTGTCGTAAATCAATGTATATCTCTGATGCTCAACACTTCATCTGTACACTCCTAGCCCACAAGATCTCGGTGTTTTGATATTTATATTCCTTTCCACAGATCAGCATGTTTCCAATATTATATATCGGCTTTTTTTCTTTCCGGAATTCTCATCCTACTAATATCCAGCATGCCTCTTCCTTTTAACAAACTCCTAATATAATTCTTGTATATATGCCTATCAGGCGCTGGTTAAAGATATATGATACAAATTTACATATCATTGTTTTTTCAAGATTTCTCTTTTTTTTTTTCTTATTCTTGTCGTATTGTTCAACTATTGCGCATAAAACTCAATTGTTATGAAATTCAAAACCTGTTTTTAAGTCCTATACTTCTCCCCTCTTAATGAAACAAGATGCTAAATTTGAAAATTTCCTTTGTTTGTTTAAATCATTGAATTTATTTTAATTGTCTTAATGTAGATGAAAGGAGGTATAAATATTTATTTTAAGGATTAATTTTTTTTAGTGTGTTTTTTTTCTATTTGTTATCTTTACTAGTAACAGTATTGTTTCACGAAATTTATTTTCCTTTCCTTATTATTTTTTAAATAATTTTCCATAATATTGTAAAGCCTATATTGCTATATGGCTGTGATTTGTCATTTGAATACATAATATATTGGTGGATAAATAAATATATTTTTTATATTTATATTGGGACATATACAAGGTGAAGAATGTGTGCAAAGAATCGCAAATTGCGAGAACACGGGGATATGGGAACAGTGAAAAGTAAGGATGTGTCTGACCGAGATCCGAGCCAGATTAGCTCAGTTGGGAGAGCACCAAGCTAGAGACGTGGGCGACCCGGTTTCTAGTCCCGACCCTGGGCATATCTTTTCTTTTCAAATAAAAATATTTAAAAATTATAACAATTAATAAAAAATCAAATAAAATATATTATTACTTTAATTTGATATTATTATATATTTTGAATCCCTCTATATCGCTCAAGAGATCATATGAGTAGAGTTATGGTCTTAAAATAATTTAAATTATTACTGCTTTAGGTACAATCGATCCGTACCTGAGAAAGGAGATAGCAACATTAGTTTTAAATAATATCACATTGAAGCAGTGAAGTTTAATCAATTCCAAAGTATACAATAAAGAGGTTATTACAAAGCAGTTAGTTACTACGTGCTCCGCTTGGTAGCGCCGTGAACTGTCAGCGAAGCAGTAACCTCAAAGAAGCTTTACTAACCTTTAAGTTTACAACTGGTATGTATTCTTAGACACACATTACACATTTAAGCTTAATTAATAATTAATTAATTAAGAACATTTTTCGTCTTAATCATAATAATAGCAATTATAGGAAATTTATACAGGATATATTAAAATAATACAGGATATAAACTGATGATCGTCTTCTATAGTTTTTTTTTACAACATTTATCATATCAAATCATCTTTTTGGAGTGCTATCGATGGGTAGTTTCTCCACAAGTGTTTTCATGTCATATGCTACATTTTTGCACATTTACTTGATATAATAATGTATTATAGTTGTAAATATCATTGAATTAATAAAAAAAAAAAAAAATCATCTTTGATACTTCATTCAATAATCCATTATATAATCTCCACGCATGGAAAAATTCGTTAAAACGTCCGTTAATTGGATAATATCAATGAACCGCTTGGAAGAAAGTCGCCCCTCTCAATTAAAACCGGTACTGAGGAGTGGTCTCGCTCCGTTAGGAAGAAGAAAAAAACCAGCTGATAGCTGATTTAAATCACATTGACTATCAATTGAGAGTGAGTTCAGTTTTTTTTTTCTACTTCCTCTTGTACCCAAGCGAATTATATTTCTCGACATTGAAAAAAGCTTTTGATAGTGTCTGGCACAAGGGTCTTCTCTGGAAAATAAAACCTCACTTACCTCCTATATACTTTTTAATTCTTCAATATTATTTCCAAGACAGATTCTTCTGTACTTCCGTTGACTCTTCGATTTCCTCCTTCTTTCCTCAATACAGGGGTGTACCGCAAGGCAGTGTTTTAAGCCCCATTCTCTATTCTGTTTACACCTCTGATATCCCGAAGCACCCTTGCACCAATATCTATACCTTCGCTGACGATACAGCCATTATTTCTTCTCACAGAGACCCAAGCCTAGCATCTATATCAAATCAGAATAAACGCCTCAAAATCGAGCCGTGTAACCTTCTCTCTACGCAAAGCTTCGTGCCCAGCAGTCAAAATTGACAACGACGAAGTACCTTCCAAAAATTATGTTCGTTATCTCGGACTATACTTGGACAAAAGACTTACATGGAACTTACATACAAAATTAAAAAGACATGAACTGACTAGACGGTTCAAACGACTATCACATCTACTGGACAACAGATCTTCACTTGACTTACGAAACAAACGACTTATCTATAATAGCATACTGAAACCTATTTGGACATATGGAGCAGAACTTTGGGGTTCAGCAAACAAAGTCCACATCCACAAGATACAAACAATACAGTCCAAAATTCTCAGAAAAATTGTTAATGCACAATTGTACATTTCGAATCACACCATACACAACGACATGAACATTCCCACTATAAAATCGTACATTCATAACAAATACATTACATTCCACTCATCGACACCAAATCACCCAAACCCACTCGTTCTTCCGCTTTCTTATTCCCTGTTACCTGGACTTGATAGGAAAAAATTAAAAAGACATTGGCCAAGAGACCTACTCACCTATTGATATTTCTACTCCATCATCATATAGAAGATCATGTAGAAAAGCAAAGAGAAAAAGACTGGGATCAAATTTGCTGAATGCGCAATTGCGCAGGTGCAAATGAAAATTTAATAAATAAATTCAAATTTGTTATTTTTTTAGTTTATAAAGGTGCTAGGTTCAAGAAACTACTTTATTTTAAATTTCACACACTTTATTTTAGTCAAGTACAGGTCCCGGTCCAAAATTAAAGTCAGAATCAATTTTTAACAGCCAGTATAGAACGCAAAAAACATAAATCTCTCCACTATACACCAGGAGCGTCACAACAGAGTAGGACAACTGGGGACAGGTTACTAAAAAATAAATATTAATAAATGACGATCAGGTTATAAATATTGAATACAATAAAATAAATTAATTGGTTGAGGCAGTGGCAAATCCCTTTCACATAAACCTCATTGTCAACCAGCTAAAATAAATAAAAGAAGTACTGAAGCTCCACTAAGCTATTGAATTCATCTCGTATCAAATTCTTATAATCCAAAATCCTTCGTAAATGCTCCTTACTTTCTTTCCAATTAAATCATCCATAATGAACTTAATTTTCCATTTTGGTCCGAACCCGATGCTGTTCTTTTCATGCCAAATTTTATTCGCACTCAAACCCACCAGTTTCAAACCTAGCTGCTTCTTCAATCCCCGATAATCCTCCGAGGCGTTTGAAAAGAAAACGGCCTCGTGATCTTCTATGTTGGAATTGTTATTTGAGTGCTATCACTGGGTAGTTTCTCTACTTACCTTTAACTATGTCATGTATCATTCCTGTCGTTATATTTACTTGTTATCTGTATTGTAGCAATTAAAATTATCAATTTGTAATAATTAATATTAATTTTTTTTTAAATAATCTTTATAAGTTTAAAGGTTCACCCACCCTTCATAAAATGAGTGTTCTAATTGTGGAAAAACATGACGGTTTAGTATAATCTGGCCAAAGTACTTTCCTACACAACCGTTAACCGTGGGCCTTTACATGGTTGTTATAATATTGATATGTTTATTTTTGATAGCAATTGATTATGGGGAGGGTATAGTCTCGTACATTTGGCACCCCTAACTAAATACATCGTTATTGGTTAACTGTCTAAAAATCTACAAATATAAAATAGCTGTAAAATAAATTTAAGGTAGTTATATCACTTCCTATATATACTTGTACAACTTATAATAAGATGTCCTGCAGTAACCTGGGCTTTAGTCTTCGAGAAGATGTCTGCTTTCCTACCTTGTAATGTATTGCTCCTTTAGTTGCTGGGTGTGAAATTTTCTGAATCTTTTATTCATGTGGTCGTCTATTGTTTCTATTTGTAGTTCTCGGTGCAGTTGACTATTTCTGATGAACCAGGGCGCATCCACTGCGATTCTTAGGTGCATGGGTTGCAGTGGTACAAGTTTTATTTATATTACATACTTCACCCGGTTTCAAAATTAACATATTTAAGAACCTATTGATTGCACCAACAGTTCAATTATTATCTTCGATTTTTTTATAATTTGTGTCTGAATTGAAATTATACCTCAATCATTTTGTTAGTTTTAATCAAATCATTCATTTTATTTTACACATTTTTATTTATTATTCGGCGTATTTTGCAAACTTTCTAAATAGTGTATTAATTAATGCTCCTTACTTCCATTAAATTTTTAAAAAAATATGTGGATTTAATTTTTTCTCACCCATGGGTGAAATGAATGCAGAATATTATTTTTGTACCTTTACGCATTTTTATTATTATTTTAATTATTAGATATAAAAAAAAAATAGAACCACTTAATTTCATCTACCTCAAAAAAAAATTAACTAATTAATTTCCGACCCATTACTACATGTTATTAGGAAGCTCAGCTTGTAGAGAGTGTGTGGGACCTGCAGATCCTTCAGGGTCACCTTTCATTGTAGCGATTGATCGTGACTTCAGATAAATCATCTCCCTCCACAATCGTTGTCTTACAAACGGTACAGTCTCTATCATGTGCTGAACCTACATGGGTTGTAATGTGATAGGTTTTTACTGCATGTTACTAATTTATGTACATTCATTGCCTTTTCGATTCCTATTCCAAGGGTACTCTTTTGTTCGAACAAGATGTGCTTTTACTTCCTTCATCATTGTTCTTAACAGAAGCGATCGTATTCATGTTGTTCGTAGTCGGACTTGACGACAAGTGTCGCTTTCATCAACAATCAAGCATTCGGAACACAACGAATGAATGGCTAGCAATCTACTTTGTAACCGGTGAAGTACAATACTTCGGGCTTTGTAACTGGTTGATGGAATGAACTTTGCAGTGAAGGAGCGTATCACGCTTGATTAAAACTGAACAGAGGTGTTGTATGTAACTGTTATTTATATAGTACAATTGGAACAGTTACTTTTATGCTGTATTTAGACGTAGAAATGACGCAATGTTTGTGCGTCATCATAGTCGTTGGACAAGATTGAGGTTTCACAGCCCAGCAGTTGGACGTATGAATATTTAATGCTAAAAAATCAGTGGCTACGCCGTCCTTCGGAGGGAATAGAAAGTGGTGGTCCCGAGTTATACCTGGATATGCAAAATTAAGTTCTCTCATATATAGATTCGTCCTATTAGCCTTAGTAGTTTATAGTGACATTATATGAAACAAACTACTATCACCGTATTTGAATTATATGATGATAACTTTAGAATAATAGTATATGAATGATGATGAAAAGAGAGCAGAGTGGTACAGTAGTATAGTGCTGAGTTGCCAGCCGAAGGTCCTGGGCTCAAATCCTCCTACAGTCAAGACTTTTTTTATCTGTTCGCGGCCGGAGGTGAATCCTGATCGATTTAGGACCCTCCTGGGGCTCACTCAGCTTCTAAAAAGTGGGTACCAAAAATAAGGGCGAAAAATCCCCTCCTTACACAACATTAGTCCAAGAAACACTAGAGTATCTACCATGTACTGAACCCCAGACCCTTCTTGTGTTGTAATGGTATATCTTTTCTTTTTTTTTTTTTTTTTAATGATGATTAGGGACAGAGGCAAAGTTAAAAAGACAAAAATAAAAAGTTAATTTACAATAGAAAATTTCCAGAAAAAGAAAAACAATCCAATCTAAATTGAAAATAGACAGGAATGAGTAACGAAGAGTCCACTGTCAAAACGAAAAAAAAAAAATTAATGAAAATATGTGCCTAACAAACAAATGACAATCGGAAATTTTTGCAATAATAAATTTCAATCTTTGTAACCAAGAAAGTGTATTCATGAAGCTAAGTGTAAAAATGTTACCGCTTGATTTAACTCACTAACGAATCTTGCCATCGGAGCAGATTGCCAAGAAAGAAAAGTAAACGCTTGTTATAGGATGAGTTATTTTAAGAAAGGTGCGGAGTAACTCAGTTTGTAGAGCCCAAAGTTGCAGTGCTGAAGACCAAGGGATCAAATCCGGCTTTGACAGATAATTTATTTTGACGAAATAAATGCATAGTTTTCTATTTAATATATTACTATTAAAAAAAAACCTGTATCACTACAACCCGGGAAGGGTCTGGGGTTCAGTACAAGGTAGAGACTGCAATTTTTCATGGACAAAGGTTCTGTTAGGATGTGACTTGACCTAGGTCACGCTCAACCGCCAGATTTTACAGAGGCTAGGTGGGCCCCAGGAGGGTCCTAGATCCCATATGATCCATCTCCCACTACTAACAGACTAAACAAAAAAAACATATTTTTTTTAGGTTTATGGCAAATAATTTCACTTTGAACCTGAAAAACCCAGCTCATTGGGCCTTACCACGTGGGATTTAATTTTTAACCTTTTTTTATTATCAATTATTATTTATTATATTAGGAAATATAATTGAGCCAGATACTGATTAATAACAGCCTCAGACCTGGCGCAACACCTGTAATTGTAGTCTGCCCAAGAGTTGGGTAGTAGCTACTTAAGGTAACTGTATAATAATTAATTACTTTTTTTTAATTTTAGAGAAACATAAAAATAGAATTAACATTAAAAAAAAAGACATTTTCAGAGTAACAGATACTTTACTATGAAAACGTCAGAAACTGATAAATGTAGGTGAGCATTTGTCCTGTTATAGTGATTGATATTAGTTTTTGCAGGATAGCTGAATAATCAATATTATCAAACTTACAAGGGATGCACCTCCGATATACCCTAGGTGTAATAAAAATCTATGCATCAGACATATATTTGAGGAATGCTACTCTTATAAAAAAATACTAAATCAGCTCAAGATACCACCCGATGTTAGAGAAGCATGACAGAAAAGTGGTGAAATTCATTACAAATTGTAAATTAATAAGCAATATTTGATCATCCATTTTCCCTGCTATAGATCCATTCGTTGGTTTATCAAGAACAAGATGCATTTCCTTATTATAGATATATTATTTGTTAGTATGTATGTATATGAATATATATATATATTTTTTAAACTAATTATAGAAATCAAAAATCTACAGGCGTTGATGACCCTAGGGTTTTACGCCTCTAAGCAACAACAAACAAACTATGAAAATGGGTACTGGTGTATATAATGCACGCCCAAAATAGGCCAATGTTCTACGCATGCACAAGCAGTTACATTTTATAGCAGTTACATTTCTAACTTGGATAACCTTACATTTTTGACAGACATAGTTTGTTTACTAGTGTGTTCGAGAGTTGTTGTATCTTCATTTTTGTTTCTTGCTCATTTGTAGTTTGTTTGGTGATTTATTGTACATTTTATGTTGTTTGGTGATTTATAATTATACGACAATGCTTATCTAATGAATCGTATGTTTTTAAATAATTATTTTAATTTGAAATTGTTTTTATATTCCATTATTTATTTATGTTATTATTTTCCACCCAAATGCGAATGAAAAGTATGTTTTTAAATAATTATTTTAATTTTAAATTCTTTATATATTGCATTATTTATTTATGTCATTATAATATTTAATTACATTATATACTTCATTATAGTAATGAATGAAGTGATGAATTTTTAGTAAGTTTTTTTTTATGCAGCGTATTTCATAATTATACGCTGCAAAAAAAAAAAGATCACATGTGGTAATGACTGTGTCATTTATATTATATTAGGACAGTTTAAGATTCTAAAAATAACTGTTACTGCTTGTGAAAACCGGATACGCTGGGTATCAAAAATACAGCTCAGTGGAGTTCACTACGTATTATTTAATTACTAACCTTTGTTTAATTGCCCATTATTATTTATTACATAAGGAAATATATAAGAGCCGGACATTGGTTAATAATAACCTTATTCCTGGCGCAACATTGGTGATATCAGTTTCGGCCAGAGTTGGGTATTATAATAGAGGCTAATAGTTGGATAGTAACTTAATAGCTAATAATTACTGTTTGGAAACTAGTTTCGCAATGATTAAAGAAGTTTAAGTTGTAAATGATAACCCATTTTTTTTTCTTTAAGATAATATTATTAAATTCCATTGCTAATTGTCGAATAACAATTTATAATTAATATTTATATCTATTACTAGCGATCCACCTCAGCTTTGCTCGGGTAATAAGGCTTATTATGCCTAAATAATTAGTCTATGTAATGTATTTTGCATGGGATTAGGCAGGTTCTTCGATGAAACTCATCGATATTCCAACCCATTTACACAAAACCTTGACAAATTATATAACTAAACCTTCCTGGTGGATCACTCTATTGGTGAAAACCGCATCAAAATCCGTGCAGTTATTGAGCTTACCGTGAACATACGCGGCCGAGGACTTTGTTTTATAATGTGTATAAATAGACTAGCTTTTGCCCAAAGCTTCGCTCGCGTGGAATTTGGTCTGCCACATTAAGTTTCAGTAAGTTACTCGTACATTCGAAATTTCAGATGTCTAACTTCAAAACTGACTAACTTCCATACAATCTTTGAACCCGTATTATATTAAAGGGGGGGCCCTTGGGGGTGGAATTGTACAAACTCCTTTCTTAGTGCTGATTTAATCTATACAAAGAACCTATCTGTGAATTTCAAGATGCTAAGTTTAGTGCTTTCTGCTGTGCTTTAACCGCTGGGTGAGTTAGTCAATCAGGTTAGAGTTTTATATAAACTTCGCTCTAAGCTCCCAATTAACTACAAAAGACTCATATACATGACCATTGTACGACCTATTGGGACATACGGAGTAAAGCTTTGGGGCTCCACTAAGCCATCGATTTCCTCTCGTATCCAATCCCTACTATCCAAAATCCTCAATACTCTTTATTTTGTTAAGAATAAAGTCATCCACAATGACCCATTTGTCGCTGATTTGGCCCGAACCCGCTATCTATCCTTTCATAACGAACTTCATTTCCACTCAAACCCTCTAGTTTCAAACCTAGCTTCCTCTTCAATTCCCGATAATCCTCAGAGGCGTCTGAAAAGAAGATGGCCACGTGACCTTCTTAGTTGAACATGCGATTTGAGTACTACCAATGGGTAGTTTCTCTACTTGTCATTATGTATCACTTAGCCTATTTACTTGTTGTATTATTGTAATATCAATAAATAAATAATAAAAAAACTAAAACAATTCTATATGTGTAGAATAATTAACATTTTAGATTAACGGGGAAAATTAAAAAAAGTAATAAAATCCTCTGGCAAAAAGTATTTGTACACTTTGTCTACTATCACTTTGTATCCTTTGTTGACTTTTTATTAATTCTTACACCAGTATTATCTATTCTATCTAATGTTTTTCTACACTGATAAAGCATTAACAACTAAATTTTTTAGTCACTGGTTGACTATCATGCCGAAAATAAGTGAATTGAGTTTGGGTACTCGCGAAAAAATTGTTTTGTTGCAAGATCAACAAAAATCATATCGTGAGATTGGAGATTTATTTAGTATAAATTTGTCTACGACCAGGTAAGTCATAAAGAGGTATGAGGAACGTGAGACAACAAAAACAGTGAGCGAAAAGGCCGTCCAAAAAAGTAGAATTAGAAATTTCGAAAGAAGAAATATTGGTGTTCCAAACCATTTGGATAATTTATGATATATGAGTCTGGGACAGTTTATTTCTACTTCAAAGGAAAACGACATGGCTCAAAAATTGGCAATCTTGAGTTAACTTTTCAGTAGCGATTTTATTAATGAAGATTCAGGAACGGTATAAGATTGCAAACTCTTCAAAACAAGATTCTAAGAATCGCAGTGGATGCCCCCTGGTTCATCAGAAATAGTCAACTGTACCGAGAACTACAAATAGAAACAATATACGACCACATAAAAAAAAGGTTCAGAAAATTTCACACCCAACTACCAGCAGTTAATGGAGCAATAAATTACAACGTAGGAAAGCAGACATCATCTCGTAGACTAAAGCCCAGGTTACTCCAGGACATCTTATTATAAGTTGTATAAGTATATATAGAAAGTGATATAACTACCTTAAATTTATTTTCCAGCTATTTTATATTTGTAGATTTTGAGACAGTTAACCAACAGTTATAACGATGTATTTAGTTAGGGGTGTCTATTGTACGAGACTATAACCCCCCCCCCTATTATCAATTGTTATCAAAAATAAAAATATTATAACAACCATGTAATGGCCCACCAGGCCGATCTGATAAAAAAAAAATAAAAAAAAAGGAACGATATATCTTATATTCCAAATACAACATGTTTATTTGTTTATGTTTTATGTAAAGCCATATTTTCAATTGTATCATGTTTGATCTTGAAGTTTTCTGGGAATAATGACTTAAGTTAAAAAAAAGTAAGCCGTCGCGGGACGCCTTGATAGATGTGAAACATAGAAGTTGGATGTTACAGGGAAATAATTAATTATTTAAGTGTAAGAAAAGGATCTAATGGAAGGGAATATAGAAATTTGTTTTAGATTTATGTGATAAAAATAATATTATTTTCATTAAATATATACTTAAAACACCATTATAATCCAAATAAAATATTGCAATTCAGTATCATCAGTTATTTCTGTAATATTAACACTCGATGATGTTTCTGATGGTATCAAAGTTACAATAGGCCGATGGTAACTAAAATAAACAACGAAAGTGAGGTGTCTTGTAAATACTGCATCTATTGTTGTGCCATATCTTGTTGTAGATTCCCTTGGATTATTATTAATATACAACTGAAAATCTTGTCGAAGAAACGTAATCAATGGTGCTAACTCATCTTTTGCGAAATTTACATTAAAGTCTCCTGCTAAAATCATTGGTAATTCATTTAAATTTTCGTTTAAAATTCTTGAACCACTTATACTGTACGGAAGTAAACTACCGTGTAAAAATTAGATGGTATCTTTGATTTTTGGTTAGGTGAAATATATACAACAACCATGAGTATCTGTCTCCCATCATCTAATGTAATTTTAGAAGCACATTTAAAGAGGCATTTTAGCACTAAAAGCGTAATTTTATAAGGATAATAATTTTATTAATATTAAATAAATGTTTAATATTGTAATTTTAAAGCGTAATTTTAAATAACTTAGTTTTAGCACATTTAATGTTCAATTAAATAATGAATTTAACTAAAAGCACAGCCACGGGGCTGCTCGAAGTTTTCTCATCACGGCATCACGACATCAACAGTTGACCTCACTCGCCAAACGCGCCATTAGATGTTTCACATACAAAAAAAATTATTCGAAGTTATTAATTATAACTATTCTAGTTTGTTTGTCCATTTTACGTCATTTTATGCTGCTATGGCTAATCGGACGATGCTTCAGTGGAATCTTTAGCGAGTACCTGATATTGTACAGATTCGGGACACCCGTTTTACGTCCCTTCCGAAGGACGGCATAACCAAGGTTTTTACTCCCTCGTAAACAACCCTGTCGGGCTACGAACCGGACTACGAATAGTAGGTTTCTATGCTAACCACTACACAAGAGATCTATCCTAAAGTATTTTAGTTTATTCATTCTAGAATATTCATTTCGTACTAATATTCCATTTCAAAATTATTTTATTCTATTCGTGCATTGAATATGTTATTTAGCATTTATATCACATTTCATCCTTTTGTAGAATATTCGATTTCATTTAGTTATAAAATACACATAAAAAAATTCCGCCTGGATTACACTGCTGGCTTTTGCACGTTGAAAACTTTAGCTATGGATAAAATTACAGGCTGCGTATCTCTCATTTCTTCTTCACCGCACCCTTTCACGCCCGTCTGGACATCGAAGAGCAAATCTTGATTCATCTGTAAAAAGTACAGCACTCCATTCGTCCATAGTCCAATGGCTGTGTTCTCGAGCAAAAGCCAACAGCGTAACTCTGTGAGTTCTGGTCAACTCTGGACCTCTTACTGGGGGAAAAGCCATTAATCCATGCTCATTTAATCTTCTCCGAGCAGTACGTTCAGAAAATTTCACACCTCGAACTTCTTCGAGCTGATGAATTGCTTGAACAAAGGTAAGCTATCGTTTTCGTGAAATTCTTCGTATAAGTCGAAAAACGGTCATCCTGTGCTTCTGTTACCCTAGACCGTCCAGAACCGGGCCTTCTATGGCGCCTCCTAAAGTTTCATTGGGAACTCCGATTAGCTGCATATCTAATGGAAAGTCCATCATCTCTTTAGCACAAAGAGGCATTTTTAAACTAAAAATTTAAAGCGGGAAACGCCACTGAACAAATGACACTGAATAAACATTTTAATTCCATAGAAAGTGAACATTGGAATCTACAGCCCTTTCATTGAATTGAGAATTAAAGGTTATTATCCTCTATATTGGCGTTTCTAATTGAAAACAATTAAGAAAAGTACATATTTATTCATTAAAAAAAAAAAAAATAGACCAATCCAAAGCAGAAATATTTTTGGACGAAAACATAAAAAAATCAAGTGGACGGAATTATTGCCGTTCAATTGATATTTAATTACAAAATAATTTATTTTATTCATTTATGGAATATTCATTTCTTACTTTGAAACAGCGCAATAAGGTAGCACATTTTACTTTCGTCAGCAATGCTATTGTTTGCTTCCTTCCTTGACTAACCCAATTGTTTCAAAATTTTACCCCGATTTAGTAGTGAGCGAAAACTCTGCCTAATTTGTTACACTTTAATCTTTGAAATATAATAGTGATAATAAAAGGCTTGGCAGACCTGAATGTTCGATGCCGATATCGCCTGTAAGGCTACAATCCATGGAGTTCCTTGAGTTCAGTACGTGAGTACTGTACTGTTTCCGGGACAACGGGCATAAAGGTATGTGATTGATTAAACGTAGATCACTATTATGAAATAAAAAGCACTTTATATGATTGAACATTATATTGAATCAATAACAATTACACTTAAACCATAAACATTAAGTAAGGTTATGTTAGAGTATGAGCCTAACAACTGCTGCAATCTTCTGGCCAGGGCTGGTTGCCATGATACTCCCAGTGCTGACTGTATTAGGAATATGACAATCACGCTCAAGGGAGCAATTTTTTAGTCATTTCGTTTTCCTTTGAATTAGAAATAAATGGTCCCAGACTCATATATCTTAAATTATCCAAATGGTATTGGAACGACAATATTTCTTCTTTCGAAATTAAAATGTAATATCTGTCACTTTTTTTCAGGTTTAAGAACCACTTGATCGAAATTAAAGTGAAGACAGGTTAGTTTTAGTGTGTTATAAAAATAGTTTAAATTAAAGTTTAAATACCCAGTTTTTCTTTTTAACATGTTTGAATATATATAGCCTATAATGGAATAATATAATATAGCCTACTCGAGGATAAACTCTTCTTCTTTGACTTCCTCTTATCCCAGTCATAATTCAAAACTCCTATTTTTTTAATGGAGGTATTTGAAAGTTCCATGAGAGTTCAAAAAAATGGATATTGGTTAAGCACAGCATTCCTATTGTAATGATGGTATTGAAATTCATTTATTAACAATTAGAAAATTTATAAAAGCTTGAACTTTTTTATTAATGTAAAACACCTAATGGCGCTTTAGGCGAATGAAAACAACTGTTGATGTGATGCCGTGATGCGAAAACTTAAATTTATTATTTAATTGAGCATATAAATGCGCTCAAATTTAAGTTATTTAAAATTTTAATATTAAACATTTATTAACCATTAATAAAATTATCATCCTTATAAAATTACGCTTTAAGTGCTTAAATCCCTCGTTAAATGTGCTTCTCCGATTACATTAGATGGTATATATTTCACCTAACCAAAAAATCAAAGATATTATCTAATTTTTACACGGTAGTTTACTTCCGTACAGTATAAGTGGTTCAAGAATGTTAAACGAAAATTTAGATGAATTACCCATGATTTTAGCAGGAGACTTTAATGTAAATTTGGCAAAAGATGAGTTAGCACCATTGATTAAGTTTCTTCAACAAGATTTTCAGTTGTATATTAATTATAATCCAAGGGAATCTACAACAAGATATGGCACAACAATAGATACAGTATTTACAAGACACCTCACTTTCGTTGTTTATTTTAGTCACCATCGGCCTATTGTAACTTTGATACCATCATCGAGTAATAATATTACAGAAATAACTGATGATACTGAATCGTAATATTTTATTTGGATTATAATGGTGTTTTAAGTATATATTTAATGAAAATAATATTATTTTTATCACATAAATCTAAAAAAAATTCTATATTCCCTTCCATTACATCGTTTTCTTACACTTAAATAATTAATTCTTTCCCAATAACATCCAACTTCTATGTTTCACATCTACCAGGCGTCCCGCGACTGCTTACTTTTTTAAAACTTATGTCATTATTCCCTGAAAACTTCAAGTTCAAACATGATACAATTGAAAATATGGCTTTATATAAAAAATTAAAAAAATGAGCAAATAAACATGTTGTATTTGGAATATAAGATATGCCGTTCCTGAACCTTCAATAATAAAATCGCTACTGAAGGGTTAACTCAAGAATGCCAATTTTTGAGTCATGTCGTATTCCTTTGAAGTAGAAAGAAATGGTCCCAGACTCCAATCTCTGTCACTTCTTTCAGGTTTAAGAACCACTTGTTCGAAATTAAAGTGAATACAGGTTAGTTTTAGTGTGTTATAAAAATAGTTTAAATTAAGGTTTAAATACCCAGTTTTTTCTTGTAAGCATGTTTGAATATATATATCCTATAATGGAACAATATAATATAGCCTACTCGAGGATAAACTCTTCTTCTTTGACTTCCTCTTATCCCATTGCTAGCGTCGAGGAAAAGCTAAACTCAAACATGCCAATTTTCGAGTTATATCGCTGTTCTTTTAAAGGAGTGACATGTAATTATATAAAACCCGAAAATATCATGTTTAAGGCTGTCCTCCCATATAGGACTATTAGTGGTCATCACTTTACCGAATTTTATTGCCGCAATTACTAATTTATTGTTTTGGGTATATAGGACCATTAAACCCGACATATACAGAAGAGACTGTACAAATTGGTTTAGATTACTAAAGCGAGAGTGAAAGCAGTGGAATAGACCCGTGCAGGTGTGAGAGTGCATTATAAATATATCATTGGCTCTCGAGAGCCGGGTAAGTGGCCTCGAGGTTTTTCGAAGAAAGTGACAGTCAGATCCAGCTAGCCCGACCGGTTTCTGATTCCGGAAGTCTGCAACTTCTCTTATTAATTTCTCTCTTATTCCCACTTCCGATCGTCCATTTTGTATTGCGTAACGGTCATCATCTCAGTAGTAGATTACGGGTTATTGATGCTCCTGTTCTTCCCGTCGGGGTCATTAAAGTCCAAAATGACAAGGTGGTATTTTATTCTGAAACACTTATGGTCGCATAATCTCGACATCTGTCCCACAAACCGAAAATTATTTTTTTTTTTTTTTACGACCCAAACTGCTGTTTAAGTGGTTCTTAAACCTGAAAGAACCGACAGATATCACCTTTTAATAGCGAAAGAAGAATTATCGTCGTTCCTAAACTATTTGGATATTTGAATATACATAAATCTGGGTCTATATATCCCTTCTACATATAAAGATATTTACTAAAACAGAAAAACAGATATAACTCTCAAAGATCAAAGAGTCCCCTCCTTCCAATATGTATAGTTAACAAAGTAAAAAAAAAAACAGCTGGTTAGAAATAATTTTTAATTGCCTCAATATCAATACACGTTGGTAGGAGGGGGATCTTTGATCAATCATACATTTTGTGGGACTAATATTTTTTTCCAAAATAGAGCTGTACCCCGTAGTCTCAAAATAAGGGTATATAAGACGATACTTCGTCCTGTCGTTGCCTATGGTGGGGAGGCGTGGACTCTAACCAAACAGCATGAGAGATTATTGAATGCATGGGAGAGAAAGATTCTTAGAAGAGTGTATGGCCCAACCAAGGAAGGAAATTGTTTCCGCATTAAAAGGAATCAAGAACTTAAAGACCTATATGGAGAGCCTGACATAGTTTCTTGTATTAAAAAAGCAAGATTGAGATGGTTGGGGCTGGTTCACAGAATGGACAAAAAAAGGCTCCCAAAGCTGATTCTGGAGGGACGTCCAGACGGAGAAAGAGGAAGAGGAAGGCCTAGAATGCGATGGCTGGACGATGTGGAAGCAGACCTTAAGCTCCTGGGGGTAAGAACATGGAGAAGAGCAGCGAGAGATCGGTCAAAGTGGAGGAGAATTGTTGAGGAGGCCAAGGTCCTTCATGGCAATAGCGCCATGTGATGATGATGAATATTTTTTCAAATACTTTAGATAATTATCTTGAGATTTAACAAAAAAAAACCAAGTTAGTAATAAATTTTTGAGAATCATCAAATCGACATATTTTATCCTTGCTACCTCTGGTAGCTACCACAATCGAGAATTTTCGCACAGGAAATGTTGGGCGTCTCATCGAAACTAAGCTATTCACAATGATTCAGCTTGATACTAATCAAGTGCAAAAATGGACCATGGAGCCTGGACTATTGGGCACTTATTTTATTTACTTCAAATAATTCACTAAATATAAACATTAGAATTCTAATTAAATGTTGTTCAAAGTGATTTCACTGAGAATTACGACATGCTCGGACCAAATTTCTTCAACAGTAGTGGAAGAACGGATAGAAGAAATTCCACTAAAATTGATAAGGAACACATGGTTTCAATAAGATGGTTTGGCCTGCACATTACGGAAGAGCTCCACGAAAATGGATGACATGTTAATTATCCCAGTCAACTGATAGGCAGTGCAGACCGGGGACAAAATTTCAATGCAAGGCCAGCCAATGACCTTAATTCTTTATGAAGATGGATAATTGAATCTTGTGAAGCAGTAACACTTATCCAGTGCCGCTCTGGCACTGCTACTGTTGAAGAAATGGGCCAATTCTGTCTTAATGCTCAAGGAAATCTCTTTGAACAACATTTAATATGAATTTTAATGTTTACATTTAATAAATAAAACAGTTGCAACAAATAAAGTTATTTACTATGCCTAAATAATTCATAACAATGAAATTGTTCAGGTCTGAATATCTCTTAAACAAAACTTTTGCGGACATACGTCCGAATGTTTTTTTTTTTCTTGTTTTGAGGCCCTTAGTTTAAATTTTCAGTTTGGCTAATTAACCCTTATGCACTGTGTATAATAATAATTTGTCTGTCTCAGCCGGATTCGAACTTGGGCCCTACGTATCGAGATACCTCACTCCCTTCTTAAAAAACTCATTCAATCAAAAGTATTCGTTAGTGATTTAATCCAAGGGATAACATTTTTATACTAGCATTTGTACAAATAACTTGGGAAAAATGCAATTGATTATTGGAACTGTTTCCTAACAACGATTGCCCTTTGTTCGATGTTTTCATTGATTGATTTGTTCAAGTGAAATCTTCATCAGCTCGTTTAGCGACTTGTACGCGACAGCAACATGCTCGAGACTGGCGACACCAAGTGGCCTCTGCATGAGTTAAACAATTTCATTTAGTCAACGTTAGTTTAAATTCATACGTTAGAATTTCATTCATAAAAGAATAATTATATTTAACTAAAAGGCCGGTTGATAGTTTTGCAATTGATACCAAAAAAAAAAATCACATCAATAACTGACTTTTAGTTTCCCCTAAAAGATTTTTTTTTAGAAGAGTTAAATGTCTTGCTTTGTGAAATAATTGAAAGAACAAATTATCTAAGTATTGTATCTATGTAAATACAAATCATCATCATCATCATCACATGGCGCTATTGCCATGAAGGACCTTGGCCTCCTCAACAATTCTCCTCCACTTTGACCGATCTCTCGCTGCTCTTCTCCATGTTCTTACCCCCAGGAGCTTAAGGTCTGCTTCCACATCGTCCAGCCATCGCATTCTAGGCCTTCCTCTTCCTCTTTCTCCGTCTGGACGTCCCTCCGGAATCAGCTTTGGGCGCCTTTTTTTGTCCATTCTGTGAACGTGCCCCAACCATCTCGATGTTGCTTTTTTAATACAAGAATTTATGTCAGGATCTCCATAAAGTTCTTTAAGTTCTTGGTTCCTTTTAATACGGAAACAATTCCCTTCCTTGGTTGGGCCACTCTTCTAAGAATCTTTCTCTCCCATGCATTCAATAATCTCTCATGCTGTTTGGTTAGAGTCCACGCCTCACCACCATAGGCAACGACAGGACGAAGTATCGTCTTATATACCCTTATTTTGCGACTACGGGGTACAGCTCTATTTTGGAACACGTTTCTGAGGTGCATCTGTTACCGTTTTCAATCCTCGCCTTTATTTCATGTTCCAGTCTGTTGTCTTCTGTAATAATGGTGCCAAGGTATTTAAATGTCTTAACATTTTCAAAACTGGACCCTCTTCCTTGGAGATATCCACTGGATGGCAGTTTCCTGGATGAGAGCATGTATTTTGTTTTATCCATATTTATAATGAGCCCTGCCTTCTTAGCTGCCTCTTCACAATCCCATTATGCTTCCTATGATTCCTACGGATGTATGTCCGCAAGCGTTTTGTTAAAGAGATATTCACACCTGAAGAATTTCATTGTCATGAATTATTTAGGCATAGTAAATAATGCTTAATACAAATACATTATTATTTTAATTAAAGTATTAGAATTTTGTATTGAGTTTTGCAGCCCATCCATGGGGTTAGATTATTAACTAAGCTATTTGTGAAAACTATAATAATGCTAATAATTTAAATTTACTAATTAGAAAGTTAAATAATTCAAACTTTAATTGATTTAGAAATTCAAAAAAGAAGACAGTTCTATCTAAGCCTTCAGTTTTCACTTTTATCGCCAATTATTTTTAGATTTTTTTTCCTTCAGACCGTCTTTGGACTTTTTCTTTTCCTGGAATATTTTCATTCTGACTTCTTTCATTTGATTCTTTCTAATTAGATTGGAATGGTCAACAAAGACCTTTCTTTCTTCTGCCCATTTCCTATCCGGATTGGATTATTTTTATTTTTCTGGAAAGCTTTGATTGTACAGCACCTTTTGTTCTCCATAAAGTTTCAAGATAACCTTCTATGAAATATTTAGGTTTGTTTTTATATTTATCAAATCGGATGAATATTATTTTAGTCAGTCAATTACTACCCTGTAAATGTAATAATATTTAAAAAATATGATTAAAAAAATGCTGGATTTATCTTTTTTATTAATACATATACTTTATCTAAATTCACATAAATCTTCTAGCTGCTCCTGTCTCTACATTGCTGATCATCTGTCATTATTGCTACATGATTTTATCTAGGATTATACCTAAACGACCACAGTGGATGATCAATGGATAAATGGATGGAAATATACATCCTCCCAATAAATAACCGCTCTTACCAACAAAAAACAAAAACAGCTTGAAATAGAATAGTAGTGACACTACTTCAGTTAGTTATAAATTATCGTAAATTAATTTGCTCGACTTGTGAACAAGAGAATTTTAATAACAAATATTTTATTCATTTTAAAAATACCTGGAGAGGGCTACCTCAGTGTTTTGATCGTGAAGTTTCTGAGTTATTGATCCCGGTTATGGCAAATAAATTCATCTGTTAATATCCATTGATCTGTAGATCATTCTGGGGTTCACCCAGTCTCTATAAAATGGGTACCCTTAACTAGAGGAAACTACCTATCGGTTTAGCGTGATTTTGGCCAAATTACCTTCCTTCACAACCATTGACGTAGAACAATATAGTTTTTACCATGAACTGAAATCAAGAACCTTCATGGGTTATAGAGATTAAAATTTTTTTCTATAATTTCACTCTTTTTATTTTGGTTTTCTTTATCCAATATTAATATATGATTTACGTAAATTTAACTATTTTGCATAAATGTGTATATATTTCTTTTAAAATAGTGATATTCTAGTTTTTAATAAACTTGTAGATTTAATGTGTAAATTTAAAGATTTAAAGTGTAATGTGGGATTTTTCTGTTTTTGTTATTGTCGTTTTATATCTATTGTGAATTCCATTGTCTTCTTCCGGATGTTTATTTAATCTTTAATCTTGTTTGACGCTGAATTTTGCAAGAGATTATGGTGAAGGCTTGAGATATCATGAAATTATTATCGGTAGAATAGAAACAACTGCGGCTAAATAAACAGAAATTTTCAGGCAAAACAATAAGATTAAATCTCTCATCGTTCGCAAAGTCTGATTAGAATTTTTTTTTTTCCAAAATTATAATAGAAACGAAATTGGGTTATTAAAAAGGTTTTATTTTTATTTTTCCCTTCAGGGAGTAGCCCAACGTGAAGGACGATGTGAAGGCTAAGTGATACATAATGACACGTGAAAATGAAAAGTAGAGAAACTACCCACTAGTGGTACTCAAATCACAAGTTCAACTAAGAAGTCACGGGGCCATCTTCTTTTCAGACGCCTCGGAGGATTATCGGGAATTGAAGAGGAAGATAGGTTTGAAACTAGTGGGTTTGAGTGGAAATGAGGTTTGTTATGAAAGGAGTTCGGGCAAAATCAGCAACAAATGGGACATTAAGGTCATTATGGATGACTTTATTCTTAACAAAATAAGGAGCATTGTGGATTTGACGAAGGATTATGGATTGTAGGGATTGGAAACGAGAGGATTCGATGGCCTAGTGGCTCTGCTCCGTATGCCCAAATAGGTCGTATAATGGTCATGTAGATGAGTCTTTTGTAATTAATTGGGAGCTTAGAGTGTTTGTCTAGTAAATGTTGAAGTAGCCTGAAACGTCGAGCGGTTTCTTGTCTTTTCAGTCTTGTATGAGGATTCCAGGTTAATCGTTTGTCGAGGTGCAACCCTAAGTATCGGATCTGTTCTACAGCCACAAGTGGGATATTATTAAAGGATACTGAATATTGAATTGGTTTACGACGTAAGGTAAAAGTGATTTGTTGAGATTTTTGAGAGTTTATTTTAATTCTCCAGTTTTCAAGATCTGTGATATGGGATTGGAGGCTTTGGGATGCAATAACTGGATTGGTGTTGACTGATGTATCATTAGCATACATGGTAAGGATAGTATTAGGATGAGTTGGAATGTCAGCTGTATAAACTGTATAAAGGATTGGGCCAAGGATACTACCTTGAGGATGTTTTATTTAAAAATAAAACTTAACGGTACATTGAAAATACAACATTAAAAGAGAACTTAAACAACAAAATATTCAACATATAAAACATTAAACCAGTTGAAACAAAAACATACATTAAATTAAAAAAAAGATAAAGAATAGTAAATAATCACAAAATTACTACAAAGTAATTGAAAACAAAACAAAAATTCTTTTTCACCTATAATATTGATTTTGAGTTCTGATGATTAACCACACTACTTTGGCAAATACCTTGAATTCCTGAAAATACTTCCAGTATAAGTCCCTAACACTGATTGGCCAGCTGTCCTTCTGCGTCATATGGTTGATAAGTTTAGTCCTAGGTTCGTCCGTTAGTCTGGAGTCATATATTAGCTGGAAGTAAGTTTGTTCGATGGTAAAGTCACAAGGACATGCCTTATTGTCTGCAAGTTTAAATTTATACAAATAGGATTTTGTGGATCCATGTCCTGTCAACATTTGTGTGAGGTAGACTTGAATTATTTTATACTTAGTGTAAACCGGTGAAAATATATAGATATACAGTTAATTGATAATCATCGATAAATAAGTAGTATATCGGATATTAATAAGTCAAATTAACTGGAATATGTTGATACTTTTAATAAATTCTAAAGTAAAATATTGTGTAATATTCGTTTTTAATATTATAATATATTTCTATATGACTGTGCTTTTATAATGACCCAATTTCCTATCTACAATCCTTTTGATAAAAAAAGGTGTTGTCTATCTTTGCAATTTATGAGATTTATTTATCTTATTGTTTTTGTTTATTTAGTCGCAATTGTTCCTTATCCTCTGATAACTATTTTCTCATCTATCTCACGCCTTACTCTCAATCTCTTACGAAATTCAGATTAAAGAAAAAACATCCGGCAGAAGACAATTGAATTCGATATAGATAGAAAAAGTGAGAATTAAGGTATTTCGCATCCGTTCAAAATTAGATGGCATTTTCGTTTGCGTTTTTTTTTTTAAATTAAACACGAAAAAAACCTACACTTTCCAAACTATTATAATTAACCCATTTCGTTAAAATAATTTTAAATAATTGACATAAACATTACTTGAATAATTTGGTGTTAAATTGCTAAATTAAAATTCTATTCACTTCAAAAATATTTTGTCAAAAAAGTTGAATTTAAATATTAAAAGTTTCGATTATATTAAAAAAGCGAGCATGGGGACCGAGTCGTAGGACTAAACAACACGAGGTTAGAGCATGTATGGGAGTTTGGCGAAATAAATGAACCAATATAAGCTGCCAGCAGGTGTTTTAATTCCATCAAGAAAGCATTCATCGGGAAAAAAGAAGTGTCAAAAAACACAAAAAAAGTAGTTTATAAAAATACTTTCTTACCGATTCTCACCTATTCAAGTGAATCTTGGACTCTTACTAAAAAGCACGAGAGCCAAATCCAAGCCATGGAGATGCGATATCTAAGAAGAATGGAAGGGGAGAACAGAAAAGACCGAGTGCGGAACATAACAATACGGTGGGGACTTCGGCCCAGCTGGGGATATCATCGAGGAGCATCAGCTGAGATGGTTCGGCCACGTTTCCAGATTGGCGGAAAACAGCGTGGCAAAGGCCGTATACGAGACACAGGTGGAAGGTACGAGACCGAAGGGAAGACTTGGGAAGGCGCAATCCAGGAGGCCTTTGACAGAAGAGGTGTGGAATGGGGAAGGAGAAGACGATTGGTACAGGAAAGACATTCGTGGGTTAGGCTCAACAGGAGAGATCCTCACACCGTTGGCGGTAGAAGAGGAGTAGATTAAATAAATAATTTTCGATTATTATTTTTATTTTTTTGGAAGAAATTCACTTATTGTCATTCATATAATATTATATCAGACATAAAAAAAATCTCGAAAAATTATAATATTTACGAATAATGAAGTTATGCTGATAGACATTTTCTGTTAATATGTTTTTTAAAAAAGTCTCTTGAAAATATATATCGTATACAATTGAATGTAGATTAAAAAAAAATGTCAAGCAATCGCATTGATATTGAATATATCGGTCCTTCAAAATAAAAATAAAAATTTCAATATTGCTTTTCGAAAGTTACTCGTGTGTTAAAAATAAATAAAAATTTGGATTGCTATTGCAATGATGGTATAATTATTTCATTGACCTTTAGCAAAATTGTATAAGCTTGAAACCTTTCTTCTTATAATTTATGACATTATTCTTGTAAAACATCATGTTTTAACATGATACTAAAAATGATTTAAATGATAAAAACGTTTAAACTCAACCAATTATTATACTTTTTCAAATGTTGGAAATGGTATATCAGATATGTCGTTGATGAATTAAAAAACTTCAACCAATACAATTGCTACTAAAGGCTTAACTCAAAAATGTCAAGCTTTGAGTTAAGTCGTTCTTTTGTAGGAGCGATATAGAAAATAATGTTAATTGTGTAGTACATATATCACATAATTAGCCGGGTAACAGTTTTTAATAATAACATATTGACTGCCTGTCCCATCAAACTATTTTTACCGAAAAACTAACGTGCCTCATACTGCTAAAAACAAATTCTTAAGAAAGACAAGACTGGATGATTATAATCTATCTAAAGAATCAATTTTGTTTTCAAGGAAACCCTCTTATAACAAATTTTATATAAATGGCAATGGCCCTTCTTTGTTAATGAAGTTTCTTTAGACTATTGGAATGTAATGATGTGACAATTGAAGAGATAAAACAAAACACTAAATATAAATAAAACATATGTTACAGGTAGCTTGTACTTCATTAGTAGCTCCAGGTTACATTATTACTCATACATAGCCTACGAATTCATAAACTATTTTACACACACACACATATATATATATATATATATATATATATATATATATATATATTAATATCATTATATTATGCATATAATATAAATTATATACATAATTTTATTACCAGCGGCAAGGAAAAAGAAAATTAGTGAAGCCTGCAGCAGATAGACCTGAATGCAATTCGGGCACTC
This sequence comes from Troilus luridus, assembly GCA_964056705.1. Classification (NCBI taxonomy): domain Eukaryota; kingdom Metazoa; phylum Arthropoda; class Insecta; order Hemiptera; family Pentatomidae; genus Troilus; species Troilus luridus. The sequence goes on from OZ057412.1 coordinate 199,066,440, forward strand.
CTTAATTCCAAAATGGAGAGCAACTTTCTTCCCAGACCGGTCATGCATTCTTGATGCTAAAAAAAACAAACATACATTTTGAATAATGGTGGCATCACATCCTTTTATAATTAATTGATTATTGAAAACAAATACAAACTAGTGAATTTGTTTCTCTATCTAGCTCCCTTAGTATAACAAAGAACAGAAAGTTGAAGTTGATTAAAAAAATGTTTACACAACGGTTTTTATATTTACAACTAATAAATTAAACGAAATTTTATATATACTATAATTATTATATAAATACAAAATGTTACTTTCAGGAAAACTAGGAATTTTTAATTTCCAATTATCTTTTCTCGTGGTGTCGAGTCCGCTCAAATGGTTACACTCCAAATGTAACAACAGTAAGTTTGAGGTTGTATTTTTTTTCATTATTTGAGTGGCTGGAATTTCTTCAGTCCTAAACTGCATCACTCTCCTCCAAAATCCAATCGACCGTTTATTGAACTGGTGGAGTTGAACAAAAGACTGTAAATACATGCACTGGGTTTTTAGGTTTTATTGATGAGGTTTTTTTTGGAAAAAATAATATATAGATGAAATAGATCATATATAAATGGGTCAAATTTGTTGTAGTTGTTAGGATAAAAACCTACTATGCCTAAATTCACAACCCGGCAGGTGGCCTTAGGATTTTTAAGGGAAGTTAAAAATCCTTAAATATTGCGTCCTTTATGAAATACTCGTTAGAGATCTATATTCTAATTATACCGGGATAGGTAAAATTCAGAACTCACGGTGTAGCATCATCGGAGTAACCATAGGAGCAATCAGTGATGTTAATTGAAACAGAAATATATAAGTTTATAAGAACGACTAGCTCGACCTAAAAAAAATATTGGTGCTGTGTGTTCGTGTAACTACCTATAGGAGTTGTGTTTATGTCGGCCATTTTGTTAAAGGTTTATGGTAAGGGATGTAATTATCGAACTAAAATATGAAGAGTTTACAAATATATCGGAATATAGTTCGATAAATTAATGAAAAACATAAATGGCCCTTTTTTTTAAAATAAACATGTATCACTATTATGCGCTACTGCGGTGATTTGGCTGATTTCATATATGCTGATGCCCTAAAGGGTCTATATATGTAAATATATTTAAAAAGAATGAAAAAAATTAAAAATATATGTACATATATATTTATATTTACATAATTATATTAATAACTGTTATAATTATAATTGGTTTTATTTTAATTATCTCCTGTACTAGTTTGGATGTATATGTGTGTATTTCCTGAGGGAGCGGTGTGGCTCAGTGGTAGAGCACTGAGTTGCCATGCCGGAAATCCTGGTTCAAGTCCCGCTGCAGGCAGGAGTTTTATTTAGTCTTTTTGCAGCCGGAGAAGGATCATGCGGGCTCTAGGACCCTCCTGGGGCTTACCCAGCCTCTATAAAATGTTCAAAAAATAGGGTACCCAAAATAAGAGGAAAATTCTGACGGTTGAGCGTGGTTTAGGACATGTCACCTCCTTGCAGAGTCGTTGTCCATGAAACAGTACAGTTTCTACCATGTACTGAACCCCAGACCCGTTCATGGGTTGTAGTGGTACAGGTTAAAAAAAAACCCATGAAGGGTCTTGTGTTCAGTACGTGGTAGAGACTATACTGTTTATCGGACAATGGTTGTGCAGGGAGGTGATTTGTCATAAATCTCGCTCAGCCGATAGATTTTCGCTTTATAATACGATGTCATAGGATCCAACCCCGCCTGTTAACATAAAATCTGCCACAGCTGGAGTTGAACCCGGGACCTTCTACCATTAAGCCACTTCACTCCCCACTATAAGTTTTGGATGAGCTTATTTTTTGTTTTATCTATGTTTTATTTGTTTTCTTGGGGAAATATCCAAAGGTAGTTCTGTTTTTTCAGTTATTTTTTAAACATAAATGTGTAGTTTATGTCTCATAAACATATGTAAACTATCAAAAAGTGGAATTAAAGAAAGTTTTAAGCTGCCGAGACGTTCACATAACTCATACTGGATTTAAACTTGGCCTTTGAAGGTTGGCGTGTACGAGTAATAATTAGATAGTAACATAGCGAGCGTATAGCCAGGTTTCTAGTTAAAACTTCAACGACCAAGAATTCCAAGATCACTCTCACCTTCCTCCGGTATCAAGAGTAATTCGAAGCCTAAAACCTCCTAGGAATCTGGCCGTTTAAGAGACAATTCACTAATTGAAAGAAAAGTATTTGAAATCGTGTATTTAATTAGAAAACAACAGAACAGATAGAAACATTGTGAACATTTGACTGCTTGTTAAATTCTTTGCCAGTAAAATCAGAACGATTTCTAAGTTAACCGTTGAGCAGGGATCGGATGCGGCCTTAAAATAATAGGGAACCAACTTTTTAAGGCTAGGTGGACCCAAGGAGGATCATCAGATCCTATTGTGTCGCCATCTATTTCTGTCAACAGATTAAATAATTTATCAACCAGAGCTAATTTCATTCGGGAGTTTTGGCTATATCGTCCTTATATTACATCACTGGAACCCGTTGAAGACATTTAACCATATCCCCTAAATCAGGATGCACATTGACGTCGATTAAGGAATAGTTATTTGTGTTTCTTATATAAATATAGTTCCCTCAGTAACCAATTTGCTTTGAACAACGAGAATAGTTAACAACTAATGAATTAATTAACAATTAGATAAGTTTTAAAAGCTACCGAAGTGCAATAAAAACGTATTTTGTGTTCATTAATTGTTGTGGGACATCATTTTATGATAATTTTACCTATCCAGATAAAATTAGGGTAGGGATCTTTCACGAGTATCCATGCAAAGGCTCGGGATCGAAATTTTACGTACCCTTGGAAGGACGGTATGACCAAGGTTTTTTCCTCCCTTAAAACATCCAAAGGCCTGCGAAACCGCGATCTTGGTCACAGAAGGTTGTTATGCTAACCACTCCACCGCAGGTGAACACTTCAAAGAAAATTTGTGTAGTTTTCACACTCATTGGTTTTTCTGACAACATCGATCGCAGCACTTTCCGGTTACTAATCATTTAAACAAAATCGAAAAGAAAGATTACGAAAATTCATACCAAAGTTTAGAACGGGATATTACCACACCCTAATGATATAACTAAATCTGAGAAAAGTATGAAGATATAATGAATAAAACCTAAAATCTGTACCACTAGAATGCGTGAACTGGTCTGGGGTTCAGTGCATGGTAGAGACTGTACCGTTCGATGGAAATCGGTTGTGCGGGAGGTGATTTATCCTAGATCACGGTCAACTGCCAGATCTCCCCCTGAAAATATGATAAATATTTAATTATAATTATCAAATAATAAATATATGTACATTTTCTTTTACACCTTCTGATATACCATGATTACGACAACCGTATATTTAAACAGAGAATTAAATCTGTGAAACATTATGAGATATAAAAACATAAGATCGCTTTGCATACATGTTACAAATAAGTCTCTCCTTTTTTTTTTAAACCCTAAAAAGAAAATGTCGAATTATTTAGAATATTAAATAGAACCAGTACTAATATTTTATCTTCCGTCGGTTATTGGAAATCCCCCGGATCATTAATAACCAGTTATGGACTAATAATCAATCAAACTAGTTAGTAACTAGTTATCAAACTGAAAGAAGAAAGCTTATATATGAGGAAGTAGGATTCTATACACATATTTCTACCCAGACATGCAACTGTTATGTTACATTACATGTTACACAGCCTTTCATTACGCTTCTTAATTACGTGCTTGCTTATCAATTAATGAAAGGTTTGACATAAGTCTGCATGTTGTACAATAGGTATAGGACACTTATCAATATGATATAATAAAGTTATATATACATGTAGCATTATGTATGTATGTATATATACACATATGTATACAATGTGTATATACATAAATTAGGACGGAATAGAAAAAATATCTTCACACTGTGACAATAATAAGTTCTTTTCTAAAGAAGCATAGATAATAAAACAACCAAATAAAATCACAAATAATACAAGAATCCAAAAATAACATAGCTATCATAGCCCATTTAGGGACTTGGATCCAGTACAAGGTAGAGACTGTACTGGCGCATGATAACGATTGTACATGCTCTGTGATCAACCGTAACCACTATGTTTCTCCCAATTAAGACTATCCACTTCATAGAGGTTGGATGAGCTCCAGGAGGTTCTGTAAATCTCAGAGGGTCCATTCGAGGCTGTAAACAGATTAAATACTTTTTCTGCACCATTATTAAAATTAAAAAAACTTTGTGAAACATTAAACAGTGTTACTAATAAAAAAAAAATTATATAAGGTAATTATTTTCTTGCCAATTTTTTTTTTATTAATAACTCTATTTAATGAATTAAAAACTAAATTACTAAAATAATTCAATGTATTGCAATAATTTTTTTTTTAATAACCCATTTGGAGGGAACGATGAATCAACTTAGGTTACTTTTCATAATTTTCAGGTCTGACCACTGTTTGGTATTGTATCAATTTCGTGTTCCAGGACAAGGATTTTTCGTTATATATTACATTAATTATTATATTTATTATAAATATTAATTAATATAAATTTATTATATTATATTTATTATAAATATTAATATAAATTTATTATTAATATTACATTTTTTAAAAATAATTTATTCAATGAAATTTACAACTGTATAATACTAATACAATAAGTAAAAAGAATGAATGATACATCTTGGCATGAATGAAGTAGTACCCAGTGGTAGTACTTAAATAACAACATAGAAGGTCACGAGCCCATCTTCTTTTCAGACGCCTCAGAGGATTATCAGGAATTGAAGAGGTTGCTAGGTTTGAAACTAGTGGGTTTGAGTGGGAATGAAGTTTTTCATAATATCATATTACATTACAATATTATATTATTTATTATTATGTAGATGCAATAGGAAAAAATCCCAAAACTAAAGAATAAATTATTGGATATAACCAAGCAGTCAACATCTTACCAATTCACACACCTTCAAACTAACACTCCAAACATAGTCATCAGATAGAGCTACCTTGCACCAAGAAGCTCCTCAAGAGTTCTTTCTCACTTTTATTGATTATTGTATTTTTAATGTCTATAAAGAATTTTTAGTTAGCTATTAAATATTTATTGTAATGAGCACAACAAAAAGTTGTATCCCGTTAATTAGACAAAATACCGAACAAGCAATAAAAAATAAAGCGTATTGCCCAAAAAAAACTTTTTTATTTCTTCTGTTTTTATTTACATCCACACATGTCAAATTAAACAATGACAATCAGCAGATTGACAGTAAAATAATATTCAATGGCATGAGAGGCACGAAGAAGAACAGTAGCCAGCGGTAGCTCTCCCGAGGCTTGATTAAATTTCCTATGGCAACAAATCCCAGATTTAGATGTAGTTTGTTTTAATTTTTAAATTGATGCATTCCCTGTTTTCATTTAAATTTAAAAAATGTCCCTCTGTATCGCTTAATAATATCCCACTGATTCCTGTAGAACAGGCCCGGTACTTAGGACTACACCGTGACAAAAGATTAACTTGGAATCCTGATTCTAGACTGAAACGACAAGAAACAGCTCGCCGTTTCAGGCTACTTCAACATTTACTAGACAAACGCTCTAAGCTCTCAATTCATTACAAAATACTCATATAGGTACATGACAATCATTAGACCCATCTGGACTTACGGAATAGAGCTTTGGGGCTCCACTAAGCCATCGAATTCTTCTCGCCACAATCCAAAATTCTTCGTAAAATCTTCATTCCTTCTTACTTTGTAATGAACAAAGTAATCCATAATGAACTTATTGTCCCATTTGTTGCTGATTTGGCCCGAATCCGATATCAATCTTTTCATGGCAAACTTCATTTCCACTCAAACCCACTAGTTTCAAACCTTGCAACCTCTTCAACTCCTCATAATCCTCCGAGGCGTCTGAAAAGAAGATGGCCTTGTGACCTTCTATGTTAAACTTTTTATTTGAGTACTACCACTGGGTAGTTGCTCTACTTGCCTTTATCTCGGGATATTATTTATCTTTTATAATATTTACTTGATGTATTCAAAATGCAGTTGTAAATTTCAATAAATACATTTTTTTTAATTTAAAAAAAAAGTGCAATATTTTTTGTGAGGTTTAAAGAAGACTGTGGCTGTGTGATTTGCTAACATTTAAAAATATTTATAGTTCCTCGATCCTTTGCTAGTATACTCCGATAAAATAATACATCGTTGAAACATTTTTCATATTAAGATCAACCGGACATAACTCAAAAATTGGCATTTTTTTTAGTTAAGCCTTCAGTAATAATTGTATTGGTTGAAGCTTTTTAATTCAGGAACGACATTCCATTTCCAAAATGTTTTATTATAATTTTTTGTATGTCATATTTTGAGTTGTAGTTTTATGGGTAAAATGACATTAGTTAACATCAAAAAAGTTAAAAAATAAAATAAATGGTAAAACCTTTGATTTACCGATTCCCAAATTTTTATTTTTTTAACTCATATGGAACTTTCAAATACTTCTATTGAAAATTAGGTTTTTAGGTGACTACCCAAACTTTAAAAATATCGATAATTTAACTGATCGAACTCTACAAAAACTTCACAAGAATTAGTTGGATGTTTGGTTGTTTTAAGTTTGAGGTATAAAACCGATTGCTCATCAAAGCCTTAGTTTAGTTTGGTCTAAATATATATATATATATATATATATATATATATATATATATATATATATATAAATATATATATATATACCTGTATCACTAGAATCGTGAACTGGTCAGGGGTTCAGTACATGGTAGAGACTCTACTGCTTTATGGACAACGGTTCTGCAAGGAGGTGACTTGTCCGAGGTCACGCTCAACCACCAGATTTTTCCCCTTATTTTTGATAACTTATTTTAATAATATTTTATAGAGGCTGGGTGAGCCCCAGGAGGGTCCTAGATCCTACATGATCCATCTCTGGCTGCAAACAGACTAAATAAAAGTCTTGCCCGCAGCGGGATTTGAACCAGGATTTCCGGCATGGAAACTCAGTTATATATATATTATTTTTATTTGTTTTTAGAAATATTTTTTATAAAATTCACAATTTACTATATTATGAATACGGGAATATTCACAAGAAGTAGTTCCTCAATCTGTTGCTAGGTAACAATGATAATATATTACGTTATTAATAACTTTTTGATATAATAAAGAGAAAAAATAAAATTTTTATTATCCCATGTTTATTAATGACCATTACGAGTTTATTTTTTATATATTTAACTATGGAGTACATAATATATAATTTTTTTTCATTAATGATTATAACCTATCTTAAGACTTTATTTTGTTAATATTTAATTATAAGGTATTGTACAAATGTATGGATTGTCTCAAGATATAATAGTTACAATAAAAGATAACAATATATTGTTATAGTCCTCTTCCAAAGGATATGTTTAGTTTTCCCATTCGATGGACTTCCTATGAGATCGGGAAATGTCCTCTTTCGAGACAATAAACAATGGCCCTCTTGAGCGCTGATGTGACCAGACATTCACACCGCAGACGATTATTCTAATCAACTCGTCTAATGTATTTTTCCCTCCGACGAGAAGGAGCGGATGGCTGGTGGGAGGAGAGAAGGGGTCGAAGATCCGGTATATAAGGCCGCGGTGGAGTCCTACCATCGTGTCAGTTACCAACCATGTTCTTCAAGATCCAGGTGAGTCCTCCACCTGTACTCTTAGTGTCTTCTGTGTACTTCCGTATAGTATAAGCTTCCACTTGTACTTTCTTACTCAAGGACAAATGTCAAGGATTCGAGAAAGTGTCGCGAAGAAGTATCGGGTCGTGTGAATATCGTTTCAATCTTATTTTATTTAATTTATTTTTTTAATACAGGTCTCATCCAACGTTAATTTAAACCTTATAACTAATACATATTATTACGAGGATAGAAACTTGATTCCCAATTTACTACTCCAGTGCGAATATTAAACTCTAGAGCCTACCCTGTTAATTCTTTGTTTAATATAATTTTATGATTCAGGAGCAATGTAGCGCGATGTTACTGAAATCAGATAGTTCATATCGGATTCGCATAACCAAATTATCTAGCGTGTTAAATGTCATGGTTGGACCATCTACGATCTGCGAACCCTCCTGGGGCTCACCCATACACATTAAGTAGGGAAGTATCCTACTTTCATAAGGTACCTTTAAGAGGAGAATAGCTCTGTCTGTAGAGCCCTTAGTTGCTGCGCTGAAGGTGCCAGGTTCAAATTCAGCCGTTGCAGATAAATTGCTTAGTCTGTTAACAGCCATGGATGGGACCTATGGGGTCTGTGGGCCCTCTCCAAGCTTCTATAAATATCAGAAATACATTACTACTATTGAATACTTAATTCAGGAAAAACATAGCGGTTGAGAGTGATTTCGAACTTATCACCTCTCTGGAGAACTGCTGTCTTAAAAAAAAGAACAGTCACTATTATGTACTGAACCCAAGATCCTTTGTAGGCTGCAGTGGTACAGTTTTTTTTTTTTTAAAAAAGACTATCTGGTTTGATAATCAAATTAACTATGTTTATCAAAATTTTGTGGAATTTTCTGTCTACTTCACAATACTAAAAATACCTAACTATCGATTCTATCTGACTGGTTTCAGCAAAAAATAATTTCCAAATTTGCAGTTCCGAAAAATTTCTGACATCGCCGTTTGACAATTTTAGTCCCTGTTAGGAAAATAGATCATTATTTATATTTTCCTCCCTCGACTACAAAAGAATGGTTATCGATTTTTTTATTACATTCATTTGGCAATTTTAAAAGTAATAATAATTAAAAATACGAATTATTCCACATCTTTTTCAATATTTTTCTATGAATTATTTGCAATAGTTCTTAGTACAGGATTACAATGAACGCATTGAAGTTCGACACATTTTTTTTTTCAGAAAATATTCTCTAGTTATGATTAATATTGTCATTTTATAGCTCAACATTTAATTTTAAACTAACTTTATAAATTTTGTAAAATTATACTGTATTAAGTTTTCTTATTTACAAGTTGTAAAGAAACTTGCCATTAGTATTGCGGGTTTTGGCTGCAGTAACGCCTTAATAGACGCTAGAATTCCTTCATTTGTTTGACGATAAAATAAAATAAACAAGGAATCCCAAATAGAATATTAAATTTTAAATTATTGCCAAGCAAATTTCCTATTATCGATAATGAAACATGAGAGGCCATTTGTACCAAAGCCATTATTATTTCTTTATTAATAAATATATGCTTGAACCAATTAAAAGAAAATGTATTCAATTTAAATTTCTATTTTTTTTTTTTTTAGTTTTATGTTAATATACATTCATTAAAACTTAACATGAAGTAATTTAGTTAAATTATAAGATATTTACTGGTTTCTCATTATATTTAAAAATCAATATTTTGAGGAAATAATTAATTTTTGATAAAAATATGGACTATCATTTTTATCCATTAAATTATCTCTAATAGAAATTCGATAACTCTTTTTATTTCAATGATAGAGTTTCAAAATAAACATAATATTATCTAAGTAAGTTTTTCGGTATCTACTTTTCCTGACTATCTATAAATAATTTTTACTTTTCGTTCTTTAAATTCTATTCGGTAAGTCTATTCAATAACTTCCTTTTGGCGATATTTCGAGACTATATTGGCGAAAAAATGAGCTCTTAGTGAATTATATAAAATAACATACTAGTCTAAATATAAATTTGACACGTGTACGATGTTATTACATAAATAGTACTTATTATTTGATAAGGAATTGATTTCATAACACCAATCAACCAAATGTTCAATACTCTCATGTATATATAAATATTGTTCAAGAGTTATAATCAATGAAATGAGTAATGTGGTATTAAAAAAAAAGTATTATATATATATGATTAATATAAAAATGGACAAATCCTGGTGATATGTACCTGTTATCAGCAGATAAAATTCTTAAACCTCCTGAGATAGCTCGAAGATTATGATAAACCACGGTTGTAACCAAACCCTGCGGTTCACCGACCCCCAAAGGATAACAACTTTCTAATAGCGGGCTACGGAGGATATTAATATGGCAGGATATGGCGGAAATGCAACAAGAAGGCGGAGGATGATGGGTGAAAGGTTGCCATAGAGGAAGAAAGCCTTGTCCACTCTCTCGCTACTCCATGGCCAAAGAGATCGCACGGCCATGTACTTACCATTCAATCAACTTTCTCTCGATTTCGGTAATGTGACGGAAGCGTAATCTACCGTACTTGGACGTATCAACCGGAAGGAAGTGCTCTTACGTAATCGAATTAACTTTCGACCAATTTATTCGATATAGATCGATATATCCTTTTCGATCGACGTTCAAACTGACATCGACGAACCAATCATATGCTCAGATTTTTTTAAAGAGAAAACTTCTTAGACTAGCGACGCGTAGCGGTCTGTGTATGAGTTACACAGTTTCTTTTAATCAACTTTAAGTTAAAGGTTAGATTTAAAATTTAGAGCTTCCTCTGTAGCATCTTCCGATTAGCCATAGCAGCATTAAGTATCGTTGAGTAAACAAACAATCAACTTGTTGAAATTTTCTTCTCTAAGATCATCTCTAATGAAGCCAGGACTTTAATGAAGTTTATTTTTTAAGGTTTTATTATAAAAACAAAAGTTTTCTTCTATGGAAATAACACAGCAGAAGCACCGATGAGAAAATTTTAAAAAATCTGTAAATATTAAATTTCTAATCAGACAGATACATCTTGAAGTTTAATTTATTTTCTTTTAATAAAAAAACATGGAACGAATTAAGTAAAGGCATCGATCCATGACAGCCTCACCAAATACATTACCAGCCTAAAATTAAAAAACATTATTTAGAAGAATTATTACTGGAACATATAACGAAAAAACAAATAAAAAAAAATGCAATTAGAATTTCATCTACAGAAATACGTCTATGAGAGTGAAACTTGAAATTCTTCATAATCGATTTTTTTTTCTGAATAATTCAGAAACTATTTCTGATTATTGAAAACGTATGATAAATAATGGTTATATAACAAAAGAACGATGAAATAAAAACACGAAGATTTTTCAGAAGAATAATGAAGATTATGTGAGAAATTATCCCGGAAGTTACTTAATATAATATTTTTAACTTGTTCAAAGTGGTTTGTTAAATAGTGATTATGTGAAAAGTGATTAGTTTGTTTTTATATATTATATTACAATATTGTGAATATTGATGACATGTAAATTTTACTTAGTTTAATTACACTTATAACATTTAATTTCCCTTCCTCACTCAAAAATTTCGCCGCCTACTTCGTTACTTTTTTTCATGCCGATATCAAATTCTAAAAAAAAATACCGAATTTTCGAATATTTTTAACACATGTAGCTTTTAAACATTTTTTTTAGTTATTAAATGTATATTTTCACTTAATTATGAGAAACGACTTTCTTTGAATAGATTATACCATACATGTCTAGCACTAATGAGAGTACTTTCATAATCCATTTCCTAGTTTATAATTTAAAAGCTTATTATGTATTTAATTTTATAATTATTATTAGTGAAAGGAGAGATTTTTTTTTTTTAATAAGACAAAATATTTCTAACTTTGTCAGATTTGTTTAGTTTCAGCTGTTTTACTTTACGACCAACTCACTCCCTGACATAGGACGAGCTTCTTTGAATTATTAATTTGACAGAATTTTTCATCTACGGAAGAATATTGACAACGGACCATAGAGGAACATAGTTGGTGACTTTAACCCCAAGAGCTGAAGAACTGTGACATTTACAACTCCACTAATTACTGCCTGACTTGACATACTTGGAAGATTTTTTTTTCGTTTGAAGACTGGATAAAAACTAAGATAAAAATCGATGACAATTGAGTTTTAATGAAAAAATGCTATAATATTTTTTTTTATGTTTACAGGTTAAGTGGGCCCTGCTTGCTGCGGCCTTAATCTGCTACACGGAAGCATTCGGTGGCGGACATGAACAGTAAGTAAATAGATAACGTTGCTATGGCAATTTTATTGGAGGGGAAGCAAAATTTTATTTAATTTTCTAATTAATTTAATATTTGAATTCACCGAACTGTATTAAGAAATATAATTTTTCCCAACTCGTTTGAACCATTCACTTTGTTTCAATAATAAAACTGTTGTGAATGCAGTTGGTAACACTGTTGTTGTTTTTTTTATTCAAACATAATATTTTACCGCTAAAATCCTATATTTTCGAATAACGTTTTGGCAAAAATATTCCAACATAATTTTTTAAGTTTAAAGTATTTTAAAACATATCAAATTTTCCTATTGATTGTGTTTAAAAATTTTGAGTCTTACAGGTTGGTTAACATGGAAACTTAATTTGTTTTTTCATGCGAATTCCATTTAGTTTCTATGGAAACCATAATAGAATAAAAGAAGAAATTATTAACAATAAATATGTTGTTGTTTTATTTAAAGTCACTTTATCCTGCTAATGCTAATTGGACGATGTTCCTGTGGGAGTCGTAAATTTTATCTATCCAGGTATAATTAGAACAGGGATCTTTAACTTGTTCCTGACATCGTAGGGGCTCGGGTTCCTATTTTACGTCTCCTCCGAAGAGCCCTTTAAAATTATCTATAACAATTTTTATGCATTGTGAAAAAAAAATATAAAATAAATTATATAAACTTTTCGATTAATCGATTTTGACAAGAAAGTTGTAGCGTTCCAGAGTTTTTCGATCAAGTTGTTTATTTACATAAAGTTTATACAGGTTAGTTGATCGTTTAAAACTCGTATTAATTGTTTTGGGATATTGCAATGCTTTCCCTTCATATATATTTCATAAAAACATGAGAGAAAGTAATATAGAGAGTGAAATGTGTATAAACATTTTAACTCGGCTTCCTTGCCAACAAACATGCTAACACCGGAAGTCAGCCATGTCCTGAGTTTAATACGTTAAAAGAATCTGATCTTTAAAGGATTTGTGCAACATCCACCATAAACGCATGGTTTATTGCAAATTCAATTACTAGATCCCACTTTATAGGCTCAGATTTTGTTGACAAAACCTGTTTCTTAGAAATTTAACAACCTAACTTCTTGGGATTGATTGTCCTAGTTTCACCAATAGCCCTAATACTTTTTAAAATAGTTAAACAAAAGTTTTCTTGAAATAAATTTCGATTTTATCTTCTGTAATCACTATATATTCTCCTTTGCGCCATTAACTATAGATATTTTGTAAATTTCCTGTTCAACATTGACTATGGATGCTTTGCCCATACTTAAGTATTTTAAAGATTTTGATCCAATCATTGCTCCTCTTGCTATCCAATTATCCATCCAAGATGCTATCTTAAGACTTGGAAGTTCCTAGGCCATACAGCAACTACTTAGCAAAAAACCAAAATCCAATAGAGTTAGGTCTAGTACTTAAGTTGTTTCTTTTTTTAATGTATATCATATGACAAAAACAAATATCTTAACGATTTGTAATTTTCACAGTGTTCACATAAGGGTACATGTCCCGAAAATTATTCAAGAGGTACATCATGAAAAACCCGTAGTCCATCATATTGAAGAACACACTCATGAAGAGACTCACCATGATCATCATGGCGGTGGATTCGGCGGAGGCTTCGGAGGTGGTCACGGAGGTGGATTTGGAGGCGGTCACGGGGGTGGATTCGGAGGCGGCCACGGAGGAGGTTTTGGAGGCGGATATGGTGGCGGTCACGGAGGTGGATTCGGAGGCGGTCACGGAGGTGGATTCGGTGGCGGTCATGGAGGTGGTTACGGAGGTGGACATGGAGGAGATGAACACATCGGAGGTTATGAAGAACACGGAGACGAGCATGGAGACTTCTCGAGCAGTGGAGCCGGCGATGATGGTGGCTACAGTTACGGAGGCGGAGACAGCTACGGGCACGAAGGCGGTGATAGCTATGGACATGGCGGTGGTCATGGAGGAAGTCTCGGCGGTAGCTTAGGTGGTGGTCATGGAGGCAGCATTGGAGGCGGTCATGGAAGCAGCTTCGGAGGCGGTCATGGAAGTAGCTTTGGCGGTAGCTACGGAGGCGGTCATGGAAGCAGCTTTGGTGGCGGTCATGGAAGCAGCTTTGGTGGCGGTCATGGTGGTAGCTTTGGCGGTAGCTTCGGAGGCGGTCATGGAAGCTTCGGAGGCGGTCATGGTGGAAGCTACGGCGGTCACAGCAGCGGAAGTAGCCTCGGCAACGGCGGAAGTTCCATCGTGAGCGTGGGTCACCACGGAGGCGGCAGCTACAGCGGCGGAGACTCCTACAGCGGCGGCCACAGCGGTGGAGGCGGTGACTTCGGCGGTTACAGCTACGGTATCGGCCAAGGGAGTGGCAGCAGCAGCGGTGGACTCGGCAGCTACGGCGGCGGCCACAGCGGGGGCGGCAGCCATGGCTGGGACAAGAAGTAGAGTCTTCCGTCACAGCACCAACACAGACTGATCACCCCTCTCAGGTCCCCTTCCCTAATCGTTGTTAATTGTTGTTATATATTTTGTATATAGTATATACTATACTGTAAATATACACTTATTTTTTTATGAAAACATTGTTATACTTATTATCACACTCCTAGTAACCAACTACCAAAACAGTCATCAAGAATAAAATAAAGTAGGTGGCCAACCCGTGGTAATCATTGGCCATTTTTCTACCTCGCGGGATTTATCACTTCTTCTTCTAACTCCTTCTGCCTTTCAGCGTGGAGGGGATTTATCACACTCTTACAAAATATATTTATGTAACCTCGTGGTGTATATATGAAGGATAATTATATAAACAACAACAACTTAACATCATTTAATTAAATCATATATTTTTATTCTCAGTTGATTTTGGCATGGTTCAAAACAAATTATCAAATACTCTATCACCAGTTATTAACATTTAATGAGTGCACTATCAATCTAAATTAAAACAAGCAAGAGAAATAAATAAACACAAATAATGAAACCAAAAATGAAATTAAACAATTAAATACAAAATATTAATTTAGTAAAGCATGCATATTTACATGTACTTGAGCATATTTCATAGGTAAAATTTATTGTGGGCCCACTAATTGACTACCATTTTTTTACATGCATAACCAGACAACAGAACTAATGAACAGTCGTTGTTTGTTTACAGCATTTGTTTAAACCTATCTAACAGCTATTAATTCATTTGTTATGGCCAAAGAAGTATAACCTCTTATGTTAGAATAATATATTAAACATAAATAATTAATCAGCTG
Source organism: Troilus luridus (assembly GCA_964056705.1). Taxonomy (NCBI): domain Eukaryota; kingdom Metazoa; phylum Arthropoda; class Insecta; order Hemiptera; family Pentatomidae; genus Troilus; species Troilus luridus. The sequence goes on from OZ057412.1 coordinate 199,081,815, forward strand.
TTCTTGCCTTCTACATTTCCTCAACAATTACTTTAAATTGGTCAAAGTAGGAAAAAACCAATGTATTTAACCCTTATGGACCTTATATGTCCAGCGAAATCAATCGGTGGGGACTATGGACGCATTTATGCGTTTTTCAATTTTTACATGTTATAATTACATGAAGCTAAGATAACCATATTATGTATAAATTTATGTGAGACAGACATATACGTATAACTTTAGCTAAGCTAATAAAGAAAGACAAGATGATGAAACATACAGCTCTATAGAAAAAAAATTAAAAGTTAGTCAAAACATTAAAGACTTCAAATTAACTAAACTTTCTTGATATCTTTAATAAATTTGATGGTAGATATTGCTATGAATATACTCCAAGATAAATTGCTACACATCGATAGTTACTATCGATATATCGTTAGACCATGCCTATCGATAGTCATTAGCGATAGTGTCGACTATCGATGGATCTTTTTTACCCTCAAGTTTTGAAACTGTCGGAATTATACTGATCTGTCTCTGTCCAGTGTCGAGTTCTTTTGAAATTGAACTCGGAATCCCCAGAGCTCAAGGGTTCTCTTCTATATAACTCTGATGCCGCACCGAACGTGTCATTATTTAATTCTCCGAAATTACTAATTACATTATGTTGGGTAGGACACGTTGTCTCACACATGTGCAAACAAACCAAATTCGCGATATTGAGCATTGGCTCTTCTAGGGTTTTATAACCTAAACGTCTTCTTTAATTAGGGATCTTTTTCTACAATTCTTAAATGTTCAACTAGAAATTCTAGTTTTTCTTTTGGGGGAATATGTGGCTCAAGGAGCAGACTTGACTCTTGAAATTAACTATTTCGTTATTTTTCTTTTCTGAACTTGAATTGTTCATTGTTATTGAAAACATGTAAATTGTAAATACTTCTTTTAAAAACAAATAAATTATTTTTTTCCCCATCTGTATGATATAATCTTACATTTTATAATCCTGCAAATTTCAAATAGTAGGTAGGTATTTGAATTTAATTAAATTAGTTGAAATTCTTTATTGAATAGGTTTGGAAAAAAAGGAAGCAGCTATTGAAAAACTATCGATAGCATTCGATAGTTTTCAGCCGATAGTATAGGACTATCGACAGTTTGTATCACCCAACATTACGTCAGTAGAGCCCAATATGTCGGTGACGCGAATGCTTAAGTTTTTCCCTTATGAAAAGTCACTAAACGCGGAAGTTTTCACTTCAATTAACTGTCGAAGTTATAAGAAAAAAGTAATAATACAATAAAATCTTTCAAAATGATTATAATGTGCATTTAGTATAATTTTTATTATATTATCGACATTAGCATGTAAAAATATTAGTAGAAACAATAATAATGGAGCGACCTGTTTGGATCCCGGCAGGTGGCTCTATGATTTTTTAAAAGGAGTAAAAAATCCTTGGTTATGCTGTCCTTCGGAAGGGACGTTAAACGGGGGTCCCAAGCCTGTACAATGTCAGGTACTCGATAAAAAGAACCTATCCCGCACTATAGCATGGTCCGTTTAGCCAAAGTAGCGTAAAAGTTACGTTAAATAAACAAACAAAAGTAATAATAACTTATTATGTTTAACTTTTTCACTCTAAAAACGTTTCTATAGTGGATCTAAATCTAAGATGGAGATAAATAATTTTATATGCGGCCCGCCTAGCTATGAAGCATTTCCAATTAGGCCTCCAAGAATATTTATTTGGTAACTCTTGAACTAAAGCAATGTAAAACGTAAAATAAAAAAAAATGAATATAAAAATACCATACTATCCTAAATCCAAACATTATTCCAGAATTATTATCATCCTTCAAATCATACTATCCCCGCCTCCATTTCACTTTTGAACTAGAATCGAATAAATCACTACCATTTCTTGACCTCCGTATCATTCAAAATCCAAACCACACCTTACCCACAGATTGGTATACTAAACCCACTTATTCTGGCAGACTCCTCAATTATAACTCCCAACATCCGCACCTCCAAAAATTTAACGTCGCCAAAAATATCATCCACCGTGGCCTATCCCACGCTGACCCCTTACGTATCGCCTTAAAATCCCATAATAAACTCTCCAATATTTATACCCGAGTCAAAGATCCCATTCCCCTTAAATCCCCTGCTCTACTCCTAATTGCAACTCTTCCTACATCGGCGAAACTAAGAACTTCCTTAAAGACCGTATTTACCAACACAAATACTCCATTTCCTCCCATAACCTTACCGCGTCATAACTCTCCGGACACGCCTTATCCTTTAACCACAATTTTGACTTTGAAATTACGTCTATCCTAGCTTCTGTTCCCAACCATGATAAACGCATACTCTCTGAAACTATCCACATACATTTAGATTCCTCCACTGTTAATCTCAAGATCGACTCTAACCACTTATCCTCATTTTACTCACAAATTTTCAACTTACTAAATAAACCTTAAATTATTTTACCTTGTTATTCCTTCCCATTTTCATTCTGTTACTGCTATATTCTCTCTCCTAGAATACTCATTTTGACCTCTTGGCATAAATCTTCCTTTTTTTATCATCCTACCTTTTCCCATTAATTTAGTCATTAATTTTCTTGGCCCTCTATAAATATAGTCATGATACACATTTAAACATAATAAATTAGTCATTATTTCTATAAAATAGTCAATAAAAAAATAGCCTTTAAAATAAAATTAAAAAAAAAAATATATATATATATATATATAAAATAAAAATTAGTCATTTTTTTGGCCGTCAGATAGCGCTGACAGCACCTTCTTAACGTATTTTATTTGTCAGTTAGATCGCTTCTAGTCTAGCCTCAGCTTCCATTGGGTCAGTACATTTTTAATATTCATATCTTCTCCATTCTGCACACCTTTTTCTCCTATCAGCTCCTTGGCATCCATCATATATTATTATTTAAGATTTCATTATTATTTAACATCGCTATTTCATCATTTCATATTCTATCTCCATTCTCAAACATAGTTTTACTTATATTTCTATACGTTCCTTGTATATTTACATCATATTTTATATTTATACCACTTCATTCAATGTGTATACATTTTAAAACTCCCCTTACTTATATTTTCTACTTTCCATGTTCATTTTACTTTTCTACATGTTATACTCTAGATTTATATCTTTACTTTCTACTTTTCTTTTTCCTTTATTTACTCTTTGACATCATTTTGTTACATTTTCTTTCATTTTATTTATGTAAACTCCCTAGGAGTCTATTATCTTACATTTTATATTTTATCTATATTCTACTAGCTTTTCCATAATTTTACATCTCACCTCTGATGATTATATTTTTTATTTTTGTAAACTCTCTGTTTACTTTCTTCTTTTATCTTTGTAATTTTTACATCACCACCTTTCTGTACATCTACTCTGTAATATTTTTATTCATATATATCACTCACTTTTTTGTTCTAAATTTCTATTACTCTACATATATATTTTTTATATTATCATTTACTTGGTACTGCAATTTATTTTTATAGTTTTGTTTGTTTTTCTTTCTTAGCCCGAAGATGACCCACAAAGTGGGTCGAAACGTCGGCACAAAATAAAATACCATAGTAGAGAAGAAATGTCAAAATTGTGTGAAACTGCAAAATATAATCAGGGGTTAGCAGAAAAAATATATTGTTAAAATAATATCAAATGTATTCAATATCTATTGATATAGTAGACCACCAAAGACCAAAGAACGTATTCTCACATGCCCACATTATTTTACACTCTACTGTTCAATTCACTACATTACTAATGAATGGTTTTATATATGAATGCGGTTCATATATAAAAGCTTGAAAGTCGGCAATATTAAAAAAAAAATGAAGAAAAAAAAGCGTTTCATAACATATACATCCATTAAACTTTCCCGGTAATGATGGCACAACTTTTTCTACTATGCACCACCATTAAAGTCACCTTGTTACCTTGAACTCATTGTCAATAAAACCGCTAAAATGTACAATGGTGGCAAAAGGTATTTGCACACCCAGTTTTTATATATAACTATCGGTCATAAAGGAAATAATAATCCACTGAATTTCACATGAATAAAAAGTATATTTAAAACTAAAACAATTCCATATGTGTACAATAATTAACTTTTTATATTAATGGGGAAAAATAAAAAATAAAATAAAATCCTCTGGCAAAAAGTATTTCCGATTATTTTTTTAATATGAGAATAAATATAAATTTAATATTTCGAAAGAAGTCCATTGGCATCAATTATTGCCTGTAAACGCCTGGGCACGGAGTGGATCAAGTTTTTAACCAAGTCGAGACTGATTGTTTCCCATTCTTGGACCAGTGCGTGTTTAAAATGGTGTCTTCCAGTGATGTGATGCTGTCTCGCATTCTGATGCAAGATGTGCCATACATTTTCTATAATATTTATGTCAGATAATTGAGGAGGGGCGTGCAGCTGTCTTCGAACATTAAATATCATCCATTCCTTGGCAGTGTGTTTTGGATCGTTGTCCAGCTGGAACACATATCGATCCCGGATATTCAATTTTTCGACACTTGCATGCAGTTATGGCGCAAAATGTTCACATAACCCTCAGCATTTAAAATTCCGTCAATGGAAACAAGATTTCCCACACCGCGGTATGAGACAAACCCCATACCAAAACATGTCCACCACCATGTTTCACTGTAACAGAAACATTTTGCTTGTTCAATCATTCCTTACGCCGCCTCCTAATACTCTTCTGTTCATCGGATCCAAACAAATTGAACTTGCTTTCATCAGTGAATAGGACATCCTCCCAAAAGCTATGCGGCTTATGTAAATATTGTCTGGCAAAAGCAAGACGCTTTTTACGGTGGATTTAATTTATATAAGGTTTCTTTCGAGGTACTCTACCATGAAGGTCTTCAGAATTCAGGCAGTATCTGATAGTCCTATCACTAACCTAAACACCAGTAGTTATATGGACCACATTAGCCAGGTCTCGAGAACTTACTAAGGAATGCTTCAAAGCTTTATTTTTTATCTTTCTTCTCATCCTGGAATTCAACTTTTTCAGACGGCCGTTTCGCTCACTATTTTTTGTTGTCCCACGTTCCTCATACCTCTTTATGACTTACCTGAACGTAAACAAATTTATACTTAATAAATCTGCAATCTCACGATATGGTATTTGTTGACCCCGCAACAAAACAATTTTTTCGCGAGTTCCCAAACTCAATTCACTTATTTTCGGCATGATAGTTAACCAGTGACTAAAGAAATTAGTTCTTAATCCTTTAACAGTGTAGGAAAATATTAGATAGAATAGATAATACTGGTGTAAGAATTAATAAAAAGTAAACAAAGGATATAAAGTGATAGTAGACAAAGGGTGCAAAAACTTTTTGCCAGAGGATTTTATTACTTTTTTAAATTTTCCCCATTAATCTAAAAATTTAATTATTGTACACATATATAATTGTTTTAGTTTTAAATATACTTTTTATTAATGTGAAGTTCAGTGGATTACTGTATCCCTTGTGGCCGATAGTTTTATAAAAACTGGGTGTGAAAATAGTTTTTGCCGCCACTGAATAATATCAATATCTATCGACTCTTTTCAAATCTTTTTCTCAAACTGGACCGAGCATGTGATTTTTTTATGCAAATCACTTATTCGGTGACTAAAATCAATTCTTCTAAACAAATATAATTAGGATAGGGATGTTTAACAAATACCTGACACTTGACCTTCATTTTACGTCCACTCCTCATAATTAAATGGAGGAGCTCAAGAGAGGAAGATCCAGGTATTGCAGAATAACATCGAAAGATGTATTATGAAGGTGAAGAAAAGTGACAGAGTGAGCACTGCCATGATCAAAAAAGAAAAAGGACTCACAGACACACTCAGGCGAATAAGACTAAAAAGAAGAAAAGAGCAAGGAAAAGGAGGAGCGACATTTTCCTTGCAGGACAGAGACAGTTGTAAGAAGAAGTGCACCGAACTCACCTCTCAATAGGACCAGTAACCCCGGGGAGTGCTGACTATTACTCCCAAAAGGGAAGGCCTATGCATGGAATAATGAAGAAAAGATATAAAATATTTAAAATAACTTGTAAATCAATATTGAATCATGTACAAATATTTTTTGCTTTAAAAAAGGCTATTTCATTTCATAATTAAGTGAAGATCACATTGTTCCACATTACAATCTGAGCATAAATGAACATATAAGTTGTTCCAATGTTGATTGCAGCTATAGAATCTGTACTACTATAAATAAGGAAGGATCTTGGGTTTAATATTTGGTAAGGGCTGCATTTTATTTCAGAGCCAACAATCAAGCAGGGAAGTAATTGGGCCGAAATCATTCCCAACCACCAGGTTTTTCTTCAATTATGGGGTACCCATTTTATAGAGACTAGATGAACCTCAGGGGAGTAACTAAATCCCAAATGGTTGTCCAAGAGTTACAACGGAATAAAAAATTAATCGGATAGTCTGTTTCGAACCGACTGGTACAGAATCGTGCTCACTTGGCTACCCTTATACTCTAAAGAGAAATATAATGTTCCAAAAAACATTTTCAATACTTATCTGTTAATGTCCATCGACTGAAGTAATGTAATTTCAAAAATCCTTTTTTCTTTCGGATAATGGGACAATCGATCATCTTAACGTACCATTACACTCCCTATGCGACAGTTCCGTAGGTATTGTGACTTACAGCAAGACTAAAAGGGTACTATGAGTCAGTATAAGTCTTCCCCCAACCCGGAGGACCATTACAGTCTCTCAGCTGGAAGGTAGGTTTAGGACTTCTCTACACCACACTTTACAGTTGGTTTGATTACATGGAACTGACTGATGTGTGGTGTATTGAACTATGGTGAACTTGTAAATCCAGAACTGACTTTTTTCAATTTCTAATACATTGCTGTTTGTTAATTATAATCTATTGTTATGCTGTTCTCAGCTGAACCAAATAATGATCTCAAGAAAAATAAATTCATTGGTCTGATTCACTTTTCTATGAAAAATGTGGGATGCCACCCTGAGATCACCAATTGAAGTACTGGGCATTTTGACTTACATTATAATGATATATATTATTCAATCAAAAATATTTATCATGTTCTTTACCAAAGGTGATAGTGTTGATTTAAGGACAGTTGTGATTAGGTGATTAATAAATGATACAAACTAAGTATATTTTTATATCAGAAAAAAATATTTTAGTAAGAGTAATTCACCTTGTCATAATCCCTGTGTCAGCTGTCTTTGTTAAAGAAAGAAATTTTCATTATTAGTATGAAAACTTAACACTCCAGCTTTCGAAAAAAAATATTGATAAGTTTTTCTTATCTCTCTCAATCGTAGGATTTATTTTTGCATAGTTTCTTCTTAAACGGTTCCACTCTTTTCAAATGCAAGATACATTTAACTAACAAATATTTCCTTTTTGTCGGTTAGTAGTGAATTGTACTACAAGGTAGCTGTAGCTGCGATAGTATGGCTGAAACCGTTTCTAATTGATTCCACTTAATGATTTATTTAATTTTCAATGTTAGTGAAGTTAATGTCTGTATATAAAAAAATAGAGCCTTTGTTGAGGATAAAAAACATTATATTTAAGTATATATGTATATATATTGTTACGGTCAGAGAGAGTAAGACGGGCTGGAGAGATTAAGATGAGCTGGAGGGATTAAGACGGATTAGAACAGCCTGGACAAGGCGAGACAGTTCCGGGAACTTTCTAGCTGCTGCCTAGAACATTCGACGGGCCTTTATATGCCGCCCGCTTCAGCCTTGTGAGACAGTAGTACTAAGTCGGTGTCAGTGTGATGAACTAGTCAGTGATAAGTGATAAGTGAGTGTTATCTGATTCTCTGTTTCTGTTTATTACTGTGAGTCAGTTCGTCATATTTGGAGGATATTATATTATATCATATTAGTGTACAATATGACAGCTATAAAAATCATGTGTTACTTGTGAAAAATGTATTACTAATAACATTATAGAGAAAAGGAAGAACAATCAATTTAACATTCAATTTTTTATTTTTTTTACACAAATTATTCATAAATTTGTTTGCAGTCTTTGTATTTATCTTTACGATTGTAAAAAGGCCGGTTTAAATAAATCTCGACTAGGGAAATTATACCTATTTATAAACAATAACTAACAGGCATTGTGATGATAAAATAAATTTGAAATTATAACTTATTAAATAAGGAACAATTACTGTGTCAACATTAATACTTTTAAATTAAAATTAATTCATAACTTTAACCAAACAAACTTAGACATCTGCATGTTTTATCTTTGTTTTTTACTTATTTAAAAAGGATATTCAACTCTCTTTACATGAATCAACATTCTATAGCAATGTAAAACTAATAATAAAAAGACATGTACAGCGAATAAAATAAATTTACCGACACAAAACAATGTAACAACAGGAAATTTCACAAAAGTATCAATCCCTATAATCTATTTACGTTAAGTTTGTATTCATGGGGTGAATACAAAACATATTTAAAAAATAAATAAATTTCTTTAAAGATAACTCTATAGATTTTCACAACACATAACAAAAATATACTAACTATTTCCAAAATAATTAGGTAGAAATAACATAAAATAATATTTTTAAACTTCACAAATAACTTCATGAGTAAACTATATTATTTTTTCTATAAAAATAATGGTTACTTTATACAGAACATTTATGCATATATTTATACTGTAAATAAATACAAAATGTTCTTTAATACCCTAAATTGGTCTATAATTTAATTTATTTGTGTTAGTTATCAATTGAAAAATTATATAACTCGATATTCAAACAGAACACATTTTAAAAATGCCACAAAGTAAAATATATCTTTTTTCAATATGACTGTAAATTCCATTTACATACAGATTTTAAATTTTAAAAAATAATAATAAAAATATATATATATACATGACTACACTTATATATAAAATTATCTTTAATATTAGAATAAAAATAATATTTATATAAATGCACAAAAGGATATAATTAATATATTATACTTTTAAATACGTACAAACCACATAAATAATTATTACATGGCTTCAGTCTCTCAATGGCAATGGATTTATAAATCTTTTAACCACCATTTATTAACTCACAATAGCGAGAGAAATTTCTTAATAAATTCAAGTACAGTTATTTTTTATTTAAACATAAGTAACATTTAACATAAATAAATGAAATATAAAGAAAAATATACACCCAACCAGTAGGTAGTTATTTTTACAAAATCATGACAAGGCACAGTCAGATAAAACACATCTCACATCAACCGTATGTAGACAATAAATACAACAATAATTTTTTTGAAAGACATTGAAATGTCTTTAGTGATTGTGTTACCTTTATTCGATTGATTAAAGTCAGTTAAATAAAATTACTATAATTCAAATTTTGATATTATAAGTAAGTAACAGGCTATAATTATTTATAATTACTATTATTAATAATGATAAGGTATAAAAAGTCTAGGGCTTATTCTCAAGGGTTTAAACTGTAAAAGTCAAGTTGGATTAAATTTTTTTAAAAACTTAAAATGTATTTGATCGGCTTCTAATGAAATGAAAAATGTTGATTTTGAGTATGAATAGGAATCTCTGTTATTGTTTTTTATAATAAAAAATTATAATAAAGTTCAAACACTGATCTATCACAATAAATCATTATATAAGGTGATAATAAATTATTTTTTATTTTTATTTTATTGTGGTATTTTAATATTTTTATTTTGAAGAGAAAAGATTTGTCCTGGCCGGGGTTCGTACCCGGGTCTTCACCAACTCAAGCGCGGTGCTCTACCAGGCTCGTAACCAGGCCAGACAATTCCATTTTCTTCACCAATCATATATCCCCAGTACTCGCTATTGTTGCGATATATATGGGGATGAATGTTCATTGAACATTACTTTTTAATTAGGATCTGGTTGACGTATGTAAATTTTGAATTGACAAAATTTATTCATCCCCGTATATAGATCGCAAAAGTTGAGAGTACTGTGGAGAATGGATTGGTCTGGCTGGCCTGGTAGCTTAGTTGGTAAAGTACCGCGCTAAAGTTGTGGAAGACCCGGGTCCGAATCCAGGCCAGGACAAATCTTTCCTCTTCAAAAAAAAAATAGTATTCACTTATAGGAACTACTGAAAAAAAATTATAATTAAGCTATCAGTATAAATGGGATTTGGCAGGCATTTACTAAATGCCCTATTAAAAAGAAAAATTGAGAAGAATCATAGAGAGACCTTAAAAAACATTATATGGAATACACTTAGGGAAATGACTATAATATCTTCTCAAACATTTTATAAATTTGTTTCAAAAAATTAAAAATCAGAAAAAAATATTAAACTAATACCTAAACATGACTGACCGTTTTTCAAGCATGAAATATTCAAAATGAAATATTCTACGAGAATGAGAAATAAAAATGTATATTAAAAAAAAAACATTATTTAAGATTTGTATGCCATCTTGTCATGTGATTCTCAAGCTTTTCTTTTTGGACGCATTTAAAGTCACAATGCTGGCAAGGAAGCAACTGCACTTTACCATGCTCAGTTGTCACATGCGATTTCAACTCTTCCAAATTATATGACAAAAAATCGCAATGTAAACAGCTGTAGAATGTGATGACAGTATCATGCTCAGAAATCATATGCGATTTCAGATCCGAAATTTTGTAAGAATCAAAGCTGCAATAAGAGCAAGAATAGGTCTTCTTTCCTTTAAGGAATCTTCTCTCATGATGAATCTTCATATGCTCGATAAGATCAGCGGAAAGAGAAAACTGCGAGTTACAGTGACAGCAACTCTGAGGCTTTTCTTTTGAATGTTTTTTTATAATATGGACTTTGATGTAGAGAGAACTAGCAGTCTTGAAGTCGCAATGAGGGCAATAATGAGTTTCGTCATGCTTCAATTTCATATGATTTCCCAAAATTATCGCTCGGGTCGCACGGTAATTACATTTAGGGCAAGCGAAGGGTTTGAGTCTTTCGAGGTCGAAGGGTTTGAGTCTTTTGAGGTCCTTCATCGCTTGGAGTGTCTGAGGCTTCATAAGTTTTTCATCGCAAACATCGATAATAAAAGATTTGACTCTTTCATGCTGCGAGGTATGCTTTGACTTCACATGATTTATGAGCCCTTGATTGTAGGCCGATCTGAAATCGCAGTGAGGACAATGAAAGGGTTTTATCTTCTCGTGGATCCTACTCACATGGTAATTGACGAGACAACGAGCATTGGCTCTGTAATCACAAAACTTGCAAGCGAACGGTTTTTCTACCACTACAACATTATTTTCTTTCCTCTTCTTTTTTTTATATATTTGTTTATGTTTCCTTGTAGTATGAGCAATAAGTCTTTTGAGATCTTTGAATTTCCTTTTACAGTAGAAGCATTCAATAAACAAACCCGGCATATGACAGTATTTTATATGAACCTTGAGATCAAATTTATCATTCAACATCTCTCCGCAGTAAAAGCAAACAAATGATTGGTGGACCAAATCTGAAACATAATATATAAAACACTAATAGTTGTCGTGCCAATAAAATATCTTTAAATTAATTTATTAAAATTTTTTTTTAATTCTCATTCTCAGGAATCATTTATAAAAATTTATTACATATTTATTTAAGATATGATACCATAGGATGAAGCTTGAGTGGCAAGAAGTTTTTCACATTTACTTTTGAAAAAAGGAAGTTAAGATATTGTAGAAGGACAGAAGGTCCTTCTGTGAACCACCTTCTGTACCGAGCAGCCACTCCTATTGGCCCTGAAGATGACCTACACAGTAGGTCGAAACGTCGGCACATATATAATAATAAGTTTCAACTCATTTGCTGTGTTTCTTTGACTGCACCCCTAATTATTTACATCCTATTATTAAGATATTGTACTTGAATTTTTTCTTTAGTTTGGTTTCCTTTTTGCCAATAAAAATTGTATCTTTATTTATTTTTTCCCTTTAGATATGAAAGACATTGATAAAAATTAATTGTATATTTTTAACATAAAATTTTAATATCTAACATCGATTAAATCTATCTGATAAATGAACTTGCCATGCAAATACAAAATAATTAAAAATTTATCAAACATTTTTATTGTAAAGCATTAAATAAATAATAGTTTTTTAACAATAAAATTTTCATTCATAATTCAAATATTATTTGAGCCATATGCATTTGACACAAACAGTTTTATCAAATATTGCAAAAAATATTAAGTTTTGAAAAACAAATTTCGATATACTAATTAACAATATTTACTAATAAATCCTTCTGAAATAGTTTAATTATAGTCATGGATTTGAAATGTGCAGGATAATATAAAATTAAATGATAATATAGAGATAATCAAGAGAATGGCAGTTCAGAAGAACTCTGAATACAAAGTCAACAAGCAAAAGCTATCTTTATGAAGATGAAAGGAGCATTTTCAAGCAGAGAATTCACATTAGACTTGAAAATAAAATTATTAGGATGCTATGAATTCTAGGTGCTTTTTTACAGGGTAGTATGCTATAGCCTAAAGAAAACAGAAATACAAAGACTACATCCATTAGAGATGTGGTTCGACCGAAGAGTTCACAAAATAAACTGGATGGATAAAATTAATACGAGACAGTTAAACAGGAGATGATGAAGAAAAAAGAAGTGGTGATTACTATTAAAAATTAAAACTGCAATACCAGGAAAACATGATGCTTAGAGATAAATATAACTTATCGCAGCTGCTAATGCAAGGGAAAAATTTCAAGATAGAAGGAGCATAGGAAGAAGATGACACTCCTGGCAGCGAAACATAATAGTTTGGTTCAAGCGTTCTACAAAACAGCTTATCACATCTGTTGTATCTTAAATTCAAATAGCCTAGATGATTGCTGACCTTTGGAAAGGAGATTACTCTTGAATAACAAAAATATTTTAAGCTCACGGTACCGCTTCTAGATTTTATGGCGCCCAAAAAAAAACTAAAAATTAAGTGCTGCATAATCTCACATTCATCTAAAACTTAAAACACGACTAAGGTCAGCTCTGACTTGAAATAAAGGATTGTATCAAATACTTTTAATAAGTAAAACCTGTTTTGTTTTTTTCCATCTTTGAATATCAAATTAAACCGCCCATTTACTACTCCTTTTCCTCAATAAACAGCAAAGAACTAAGGCTGTAGCCTAATTGAATCAATTCAAATTCTTTGTAATGATTATTTCTTGTCCTTACTGGCAAGAGTAAGTATTACTATTATTATTAACAGTAGGGTAACAATTCCAAGAATCAATGACTGCAAAAAAAAATTGGAGGGTCACTTCACCTTGCTACTAAGAGGAAGTGAAGAAGTGAATAGAAACTACCAAGAAATTCAAAATGAAGCCACCTGATTTAGGTGGCTTTATGAGAGGGAAATTCAGAACCGAAGTTCGAGTACAGAGGGATGTGTCCGATTTTTTAGACCCATAAGTGACCATGGCAAGGGGCTCCCTTGCGTGTCTGCTGTTCTACTTGGAACTTGAGGCTGCTATCAGTAGATCTAGAATCCAACTAGGAGGCACAATATAAAAATTTTAAAAAAGTACAGATCCTGGGTTAAGCTGATGACCTGGATATTGTCAAACTTGTAAGTTGATTCAAATCGAAGTAAAGGGAACGTTTATAAACCTGCAGAGAGAATCAGCTAGATTGGATTGTTCATTAGTGCATAGAATATGCTGTATAAGCACGAGTATATCCTGTAAAGCAACAGGATTTGAATCCAGGACCTTCAACACAGCATCTCAGTGCTCTACCACTCTGCCACTCTGCTCCCTTATGATTTAAAGAAGGTTAATGAAATCAGTAGTCCAAGCATTAATATTATTAAGACCTTTCAACTGGTCAAAGGATTCTAGGATGTAGTTTAGAATTGTAGAAGGAAAGTTTTAAGTTAGGATAATATGTGTAGTATAATTATGAAGAATATTCAACCTCGATATTTACATAATTACGAGATTAAAAAAAAACCTGTACCACTACAACCCATGAAGGGTCTGGGGTTCAGTACATGGTAGAGACTGTACTGTTTCATGGACAACAGTTCTGCAAGGAGGTGACTTGTCCTAGGGTCATGCTCAAGTGCCAGATTTTTACCCCTTATTTGTGGTACCGTATTTTTATAACAATTTATAGAGGCTGGGTGGGCCCCAGATCCTATATGATCCATCTCCCCCTGCAAACAGACTAAATAAAAGTCATGGCCTGCAGCGGGATTTGAACCAGGATTTCCGGCATGGCAACTCAGTGCTCTGCCGCTGAGCTACTCCGCTCCCTAAATTACGACATAAATATTAATATTATAAATAGTAATATAACAAATATTAAGTAAATAAATATTTTACCTCTCATGTGACTAGAATCAAAGAAAGATTCCTCCACCTTCTTATCTTTAATAGGCAAACGCAATCCATTTGACAAATCTAGATTAAAATAAATTAAATGATAATGCATATATTAAACATTTTTTTAAATTCCAAAATTAAACCATATAAACCAACTTACCATCAATTGAATATTTGTACCAATTGGAGTAATCAATATAAGGCACTTTTTTTTCCGATTCGTGATCGATTTCAATTCCTATAAAATACAAAATTAATTTATCAGAAACACGATAGCTTATCTTTATAACTTTTAAGTGATATAGAATCATTAAGTCATTTATAATATATAAAACTATCAAGGGCATAAAAAAAAAAAAACTGTACCACTTGAACCCGTGAAGGATCTGGGGTTGAGTACATGGTGGAGATAGTACTGTTTCATGGACAACAGTTGTGCAGGGAGGTGATTTGTCCTAAATCACAGGCAACCGCCAGGTTTTAGAGGCGTGATGAGCCCCAGAAGGATCCTAGATCCTATATGATCCATCTCCGGCTATTAAGAGACGAACCAGGATTTTCGGCATGGCAACTCAGTGCTCTACCACTGAGCCACTCCGCTCCCCCTTCATCATGGCCATGCCAGTTATGAATATTTTTCAAACCAAAAAAATATACTTTTATATGACTTTAATCTTTTGTTTCTTGGCATAAAGGCAGATTGATCACTTTTCATAACTTATGAACAATCAAGTTTCTTATGAGTTGTTTGATATCTCTAGTAGTGATTTTTTTTTTTTAATAACAATGAATTCACATTATAAATAAATAGATCACATGACATTCCCATAACACAAACTTGGAACTAATGCCCTTCTATCTGCCATGAACTTACCAATTGTTGTTAGTGTTAGTTATTAGAGTCAGTGCACTTTTTTTTCGTTCTATATTCTGATTATTAATATTGTATACATCACTTTGAGATTACTCAAATTATATCCTTACAACACTTACGAACTACATTTTTGTGAAAACCCAATTTTGAACTTTTCTCTTTCAGAACTAATATTGCTTTAACCCTCGAGTGGTCGCATGGATGACAATAGTCATCCACATAATTTTGATCTGCTCCTGTGTATATGTTTCGAAAGTGACGAGGACGCCCCTCGGACGTCAGGAGTCTTCGCGGGAGGATTGGTGGGGAAGAAGCCTAGACCAAACAGATTGTAGGTGTTTACCTTCGGAGAAGAGAGGTGCTTTTGATATTTTTCTTGATGACAGTTGTCCTCCACGCGTTTATTTATTTAAGTGTTTTAGTATTTATCTTTTTTCTTAACTATGTTATAATTTACACATTTTATGTCTAATTTTAATATTCTATATGTAATGTATTATTTACACAAAATTTACTTTTTGAGTGCTTTTTTTTTTATTTGTCTTCCACGCGACCTGCTATGTAACTGTTTTCATTTTTTTTTTTCATGCATGTATTTTTCCCTCCATGTTGTAGCAAAGATTACAGTATTTACATTTGAAATCAATTATCTAATTCAAGTTTAACACAATTAGCAATTCATATTGTCGCGTGCTGCTTTTATACAGGAGTATTCGCGCCTTCTTTCCAGCCTACCTTCTTGTTGCTAATTTTGTTTTGTTTTTTTAGAAGAAAACATAATTTCCATCATGGTGGAACGAAGCTCTGACCCAAATATCTAGAAGAAGTGGCTGGAGGAGTGTGATTCCGAAGAAGACCCTCTTGATACCGACAGGGACCTTAATGACTGTGACGATTTGTTACCAGACAACCACTATTCTGGCACAGAACAGGAGGCGAGCAGCTCAGATGAAAGTGATCAGGATAGTGATGGAGATCAATTCATAGGAATAGATGGAATCATGAGATGGAATAAAAAAGTGCCTCGAAAAAATGTAAAAACCCTATCTCGTAATATTATAAGCCACTTGCCAGGACCTAAAGACGCAGGCAAATTGGCAAACATGGAAATTGATGCATTTCAACTTTTCGTAAATGATAAAATTGTGAAAATGTTAACGAACTGTACAAATCTCTATATTGAGAAAATTAAAAAATAATTTCACCATTGGACGAAATGCTCGCTCAGCCAATGAAACCGAAATTAAAGCCTTCATTGGAATTATTTTTTTGAATGTACACAATGGACTAATTTTTGAAACCATCTAAATAATCCCTAAGGTTCGTCTTGTAAATTTCTTCTTACAAATAGTGCCTTAATTTCTTAAGCAATGATTTGTAGTGTGCAGATTATACTTATAATTACATATTAAACACACATATGTAATCATTTTTATACCTTTTTATATTAGAAGTCAGAATTACAATAAATAATACCAAAAAAATAAATAAATAAAGACAAAATTAATCAAAATATAGGGAAAAGGAATGGATGGCCATTGTCATCCACGCGACCTCTCCTGTTGCATAACAAGGTGCGACCACTCAAGGGTTAACGGCTTACTGAATGTTTCATCAACCCAAATAACCCCTCCAGAGTATACAGAATGTTCTTTTTACTCAAAGAACATTCTAAATAAGAAAGTAAAATTATTAAATGATAGTAAAGAGTAAAATGGTCACAATCTAGCCAGAGACAACAAACCAGTAAACATCTCCTTGTCCTTGCTTTTCATAAATAACCAAGATTATTTTTGACTTTTATAAATGATGTTGATGAATTTGAATTAGGAAAGTAAAACTGAAGCAAGCATATTTAAGTATATAACTTATCTTAGTGACTACTGCTTTTCGAATTATTTTAAATTAAGATAAAGTATCTTGTATTGTGGGGAGCGGAGTGGCTCAGTGGTAGAGTACTGAGTTGCCATGCCGGAAATCCTGGTTCAAATTCCGCTGCAGGCCATGATTTTTATTTAGTCTATTTAGAGCGGGAGATGGATCAAATAGGATCTAGGACCCTCCTGGGGCCCACCCAGCCTCTATAAAATATTATAAAAATAGGGTACCCAAAATAAAGGGGAAAAATCTTGCGGTTGAGCATGACCTAGAACAAGTCACCTCCTTGCAGAACCGTTGTCCATGAAACAGTACAGTCTCTACCATGTACTGAACCCCAGACCCTTCATGGGTTGTAGTGGTACAGGCTTTTTTTTTTATCTTGTATTGTACAAAGTATCAATTTTAATTATATAGTTTATTTTTAATATTTGATTTTTTTTTTAAATGATCCACAATTGGTGCATATAACATAATGCTTATGTAATGAACAACACAAAATTAATACAAAATGTTCAAAAATGTGCTACAGATACCTTCATCATAAAGAGATAACGGGTCAATTTCTAATTCTATATTTTCTTCTTTAACAATAATTTCTTCCTTCAGATTGGAGGCTAAAAAAACAAGCTTTACTAAGAAATCAATAAAATATCATAAGACTTATAAAAAATTTTTAAAAAAGTGTTATTAGTTTTGCAGGTAGTCGCTTCGAGATTAAGCCACAAGAAGATTTAACTTTTTATTTGTTTCCTTTTTAATATTCACAAAAATAAAAATAATTGTTTTAGTACAAAAAAAAGGGTGTAATTATGGGAAATGTGTATTATGAGTAATCATTTCAACTAGCATATACTTCTATATTGAATAATATTAGTTGAACTTACATATTAAGTTTGTTTGTTCATTTAACATCACTTTATGCTGCTATGGCTTATCGGACGATGTATATAACAGGGGGTATAAAAAAAATGACCGTTTTATCAAATTCCAGAGTTCAAAAGTCTGTAAATATTTTAATGCTATTTATTATTTACCAACACTTAATAATCCCTTTAGAGCATTCTCTAAGCTTGTTTACTGACACTGGACTTCTTAAAAAAAAAAAGCTTTAGTTTAGTTATTTATTTCAAAGAAGAAACATGACAGTGTCCTACGAAATTCTCGTAATTTTAATACATTACTGGGAAAAAAATTTCACAGCCGCTGAAGCAACTCGTGAAATTATTAAATATGAAAGGGTAGGTGCCCTTGACCAGCCCACTGCGCGGCGTTGGTTTGAAAAATTTAGCAGTGGAGATATGACGTTGGAAAGGAAGAAGGGGTCTGGGCGACCATTGATGGATATGGATGAGGTTCTCGAGGAAGCTGCTGAGTCAAATCCGTCCATAAGTACTTGCAAACTTGCCAGGGAGTTTGGTGTGTCAAAAGATACCGTTAGTCGCCATTATTTACAGACTTTTTAACTCTGGAATTTGATAAAATGGTCATTTTTTTTTTTTATACAACCTATTTATAAATTTATTTATTATATATATAGGGGAAAAAATGAAACTCAGTGTTAAAAAGAAGAAGACCTGAAATATGGGTCGAAATGTCAGCTTTCCAACAAAAATTTCTCCCAATATAAGATAATTTTTCTTTACATCCACTTGGACCATTTTCTTACTCATATATACTACTTTACTTCGAAATATTAGTTGAAACATTTATTTGTTGATGAACTGATTACCGAAATATACACATTTCTCATAACTATTCTCTTTTTTTCATACTGAAACTCACAATTATTTTTATTTTTGAGAATATTAAAAAGGAAACAAATGAAAAGTCAAAACTGTGACAAATTGTCAAAATTGTGTGACTTAATCTCGAACCTGTAGAACTGATAATGCAAATAACTCAAAAATGTTAGTTGCTTTTTTCACTCTTATACAGGCTATTTAGACTTAATAAAATAGTTACGAAATTGCTAATTGGTAAAGTGCATGAAATTATTGTGTTCTCATTCATCAACTTAAAATACCAACTATCATTTTTGTACCCCGAAGGTAAAAGACACTATGTCCAAAAAATAGGTAATTAATAAGGTAAATTGTTATAAATATATACTATGATCAATACTTCCAATTACTTATCAATGCCAATAACAATGTGAAAAATTTTCTTTAAGTTATGTCAATAAGTAATGAAGAAACAAATTTTAATTGTTCAAAGTTATAGAAAATTGGCTCACCTGAACAAATACAAAAATTACGAAAATGACAGGGTGTAGTTTACCTTTGGGTTACAGATTTATTGTAAATATTAACATAAGTAAAAAAAAGATGAATTAATTCACTTAGTATTAGTCTAGAAAATTACACTTTACTAAATTGGTACTTGTGTATTAGCCGGTCTGCATGAAACCTGAGATGTTTTTGAGGAAAGTGTGGGGAAAACATTTATATAAAAAGAGGAACGTGGCTAGAGGGGTTTAATATTGAAATGCTGATTCTAAAGGTGCATCCACACTTTGCCTCGGTTGGCCGTTGGCATTCCCAGGTTGGTCTGTCATCTATATCTGAGTTGGCATTTAGTCGCACAATGTCTCCCGAGGAGGATTTACTTGTTGCTTCAGCTGCGTTCATAATCCGCTAATAAAAAAATACGCAAAAATGGCGCAAACAACAGTTTTTGGTGCGCCCAAGCCTTCAAAGTAGAGCACACTACGGAACTAGTGACTTGAACGAGGATTTATTATTGGATGACGTAGACGAATTGAATCTGGAGTTCAGATGTGGATGGTTTCAAAAACTTTTTTCATATAAAGATTAGTTACTTTGAAGTTCTTCTGAATAAGACAGCTCATATCATCAAAGAGGAAAACACCCTTCAGAAGATCTATTCCTCCAGATGAACGCCTTCCAGTTACTCTGCGATTCTTAGCGACGGGAGATTCTTAACACTTGTTAAGTTACACGTTCAAGATTTCGAAGCAAATAATTTCAAACATAATCCTGATTGTTTGTGATGCAATTGTCAACATTTTACAGGTTTACACCAAGGTAAGAAAAAAACAGTATATTTTACAAATTAAAACTTTATTAAGTAAACATGTGTCTCAAGTTTATTACAACAAAAATAGAACAGAAGTCTTAAAGTAAATCATAATTTTGAAGAGATGAAGTGGGAGCTAGAGTTAAAATACTGTCAATAGAGTCGCTGTCCGTTGGCAGTGTGGGGCTTAGTACAGGTTGTGGAGAGGTCGTTGTATCCATTCCTCAAGAATAAGGGGGCTCCTGAAAATGTTGGTTTGAATTAGTACATACAGGTGCCACAGGGACAGAAAATTGTTGCTGTATGTAGTTCGATATCGGGTAAAAAGGCTGTGAGTAAGCTGTACTCAATGGGTTCCCGTTGTCATACTTACCCATTTCACCTTCAAAGAGAATATGGCAAATTAGGTGTTTTACTAATTTTTTGTGTATTTGACGATGGAAGGTCTCTAATACCCAGTCCAACTTGATCTCCAAAAGACTTCTACTGGTCTGTCACTGGTGTGTTATGTCCTTGAATCTATCTCATGATGGAAAGAGCTTCTTCTGTAGCTGAAGTCTTTTGTTTATTTTGCGAGGCTGGCCGAGCAGAGAGTGACTTTGGCAACCTTTTATTTCGGTTTTCCCGCTTCCAGGTGCATATTTACTCGCCACTTGGTCCTGGTCGACATTCTGAGTCTCGTGTTCAATAATATCTTCATTAACAGTTGTATTCTGATCCTAAAAAACATAAAAGATTAGTGATTAGATAGGGAGGTAACAAGGACTTATTGTAAATTTAAGAAAACTGCAAGATTGTTGTTAATTTGTTTCAGAAGCTGAGTGGAAACTTATTGCAGAGGAGTTCAATGATAAGTGGGATTTCCCAAACTGCGTTAGGGCCTTTGATGAGAAGCATATCATATTGAAATCACCAATTAATAGTGGTTCCGAATATTTTAACTACAAGGGGTTCTTAAGTACAGTTCTCTTTGCGGTGGTAGATGCAAACTACAACTTCATTTATGCAAATGTTGGTTACGAAGGAAGAATATCAGACAGAGGTGTGTTTAGTAAAACAAAATTCAAAGGATACCTTAAGAATAACAGAATGTATTTCCCTCTCCCTAGTGCTGTTCCTGGAAGAAGCAATACAACACCATTTGTTTTTGTAGCAGATGATGCTTTTCCTAAGCCATAAAACGTTATGAAACCATTTCCAGGAGCTCAAATAAAGGGTTCCAAACAAAAGAGTGTTCAACTACCGGCTACCCAGAGCATGTACAGTGCCTGATAATGCATTCAGGATAATATCCTCTGTGTGCAGCATACAACGGAGACCTATGATATTACAACCAGAGCAGGCTAAGAATGTATTGTTGGCAGTACTTTATCTGCACAATTACTTAAGGAAAAGTAACTCCAAATCAATATACAATCACCCTGGGACATTCGACTCTGCTCGACCACAGGTGAGATCAATTCAGGAGTTTGGAGATAATCACCTTCAAATCAAGCATTGGTTAACATTCCCAGGACTTCAAGAAGAAGAACGGATGAAGCACAAGCCGTTAGAAATGAATTTGCAAAGTTTTTTACTTCCCTGGCAGGAATAGCACCTTTTCAAAATGACAAATGATAAGGCCAAAACAGTGTGTATTGTATATTAATTCCTGATATAAATTACGAGTTACTGTGTGAGATTAATTACTTTTATATATTTACCTGCAAGATTGTATCCGTCATTCCTTTTGGTTGATTTCAGATATTTCAGAAAGAGCATTTTGTAGCAGAACCATTTGCTTTTGCACACATCATCACTTCCCGCACGAGACATACTTGATACTCTCTCCTTTTTTATTTCTCGTCAAAAATGATACACCAGGTTCCTAATTTTTCTTTCGATTTCCTATAAATCTACACTAAAGCCAAGAGCGATTTCTAATAGAGCGTCCAGTTTTTTATTCCTGTCTTTGTACTCTTTTAAATGAGAGTCCCACAGAACAGGACAATCTCAGTATATGTTAATCAAATCACACACTTTAGTGTTTGTCCACTCCATGACCGAATATGGCGCTGTCCAAGAAACAACTAAACCTGTGTGGACACAACTGAACCCACATTGAGCCAATGGTTGGCACGCCCCCACTCACCGCTCCGAGTGGCTTTCTTTGTAGTAGACCGACAAAGGAGCGATTTTCGTTGGCACACCATTGGCTCGGCGGCACATGCCAGTGGCCACGTATACATAGCAGTGGCCAACCGTGGCATAGTGTGGATGAATATGCATTTTGTATATTTCAATTATCAATGTTCTGGTTATAGAGAAAGGCGGATAACAGTCCATGCAGACCAGCTAATAAAAACATACCAAAGGAAAATTTCTTTTCATTTAAAAAAAATCTATTGAATTTCCAATTGTTTTTTTATTTTATTTTATTAATTTTTTTCATTAACTTAATGATTTATGTAATGTCTTCTCAATTTTTTTTAAAGAGTGCAAAATTTACTTGAAGAGGTATGTGTACCCTATTTTCAATCCTTTATATAATTTTTTGGTTAGTTAAAAAAAAAAGACCTGTACTATTACAACCCATGAAGGGTCTTGAATAATAAGGACTATGCTGTTCCTAAAAGCTAACAGTTATGTAGGAAGGTGATTGGGTTGAGTTCTCACTCAACCACCATCCATTACTTTCCAATTAAGGGTAACCACATTAAAGATCCCGGGTAAGCCCCAGAAGGTCTGTAGATCCCTCAGGGTTCATCCGTGGCTCATAACAAAACAAATAACTTAGTGGCACACTGAATTAACCCAACTTAAATATTTTAGTAACTATGTCTGATTAAAATTATAGTTTTAGTACCATTAGTCGATAATTATAGTGTCAATATTTTCTGTGAACAAAAATATTTGTTAAATAAATTAGCACATTTCATAATCCACCAATCCTAAAACAAGTTATGTGGCAGTATATCCTCATGTTTCATAACTCTTAACCAAAATAGTGCCAACAATTTTAAAGCTAATACTAGTTTATCTCATTGTGATGGCTAATCTAACCTGAAGAGAAGACAAATAACTAGTCCATTAGTTCATCCTTGAATGAACTGTAGCATACATCATATATCTGGCAATTGAGACTTTAAATTCTATCGAATCATAGATGACAGTCATTTTAATGGTCCCGTTTCATCAAAAATTCATTCCCAAAACATTGAAACAAGAGAAATTTCTTATTTTTTTCATGAGACCTACTTTTAAAAGAATTATAGGTTTACTCCGCACTACATAGTAATAGCCCAACGATTATTGACAGAAGTATGCCCTCACAGCACAACTAAATACTATAAATTAAATAACTATAACTAAAATTCTATGAATTTGAGAGAAATTGGTAAAAAAGAAGTTCAATTAAAACAAAATTTCACTTACAATCAGTAAAATTTCTACTATCAGTATTATCAACCAGGACAGAATGTTCCATTGCTTTTCTTTCAGAGAGAAGACAACACAAGATTTATGGACAATAAATAACTGTCCATAGAAAGAATTCAAATTTAGATCAGAATAAATCAAATTGCCTAAGTATTATAATTTAAATTTAAAATTGTAGATCATATTTGACATGAAAATAAAAAGTAAAGATTTAGATTTCCTAAAAATCCACGTTCAAAATTAATGAAACAGTAACAACACACTTGAAAAGACATTTCATACTGAAATATATAGGTTTGTTGACATTCGTTACATTGTTTCACTGTCTTGTAATGTGAACCAAAATATCCTGTTACTGATAAGTAACAGCTCCAATTACTACAACTGATAAAACTAGGTTATCTATTCATGAACGAGAGATAACATCATTGTCATAAAATTTATGAAATAATTAAATCTCATAACTTATTTTTAAACTTTTATGCAGGTTTTTCCTTGACTGAGTAAAAATATGAGTATATAAGTATATTATAGCGCTTACTATAGTACTGAAGATTACTATTTGGAAGAAATGAAAGGAGGGGGGGGGGCAAACTTCGATCATAGAACTGATAAAAATTACTTTATATGAAACTAAAAATATATATAAGTATTCTAAATTTTTAAAATTCAATTTATACTGTCTGTAGTTCACAATGAAATTTTATCAAGTTATAATAACTTTATCCTAAAAATTGAAATAAAAATATTTATAATGTTTGAAAAAAAAAGATATGTCCAGGATCGGGACTCGAACCCGGGTCGTCCAGATCGCTAGTTTGAAACTCTACCATTTGAGCTATCCTAGCCCAACCAAGCACGCTTCCAGGTCGTGGTACTATCTTTTCTTTTCACTGATCCCAAGTCACCGCGTCCTCGCAATTTTGCGATGTATACGAGGGGAAGAATGTTCTTTGAACATTATTATTATTTGGATCTTGTTGACTTACGTCATAATAATTTATTTGTTATTAATTTTTAAATATTTTTATTTGAAAAGAAAAGATATGTCCCGGACCGGGGCTCGAAAAAATTTAATTTAAAATTAATAACAAATAAAACACAATTATTTATAATGTTGGTATACAGTTGTAATTTTTTAAAAAGTATACTTATGACCTCCAATAATTTAGCTAAAATCACCTCTTATTAACGAACAAAATCTTCAAAGAAACATAACTCTTTATTCTGGTCAGAAATCATAAAGGTAAGAAATTGAAGGAACTTTTTGTTATGATATCATCATGAATCAATTAAAATGGTTCAAACTTAATTAATGAAAATATTAAGGATAGTCATAAAAATAACAAACCCTTTTTTAAAATTAGCAATTTCAAATTCGAAATTTGTTTTCTTTATAAGATTTTACTTATATACTGGACTCAATCTTCTTGATTTATATAATAGGATAGAGAAGAAAAAAACATATTCCAGTCAATATTTGTAAACAAATAATTAAAAAACGTTTCGACATTTATTTGTCATTCTCAATTTCAGCAATATTCATTCCTCATACAACTTCATTAAAGTCATAAGTCCAAATCATTACTTAAGGTCAAAACATTCTTTCAAAATTAAAAAAGTTATATAAAATCTTGGAAATAGTCTTCCTTCCATGGTCAGGAATACAATATTACATTGAAAATCGATTTTTAACTTTGAAAGAATGTTTTGACCTTAAGTAATGATTTGGACTTATGATTTTAATGAAGTTGTATGAGGAAAACGTTTTTTAATTATTTGTAAGGTTTAAAAAACAAATATTGACTGGAATATGTTTTTTTCTTCTCTATCCTATTATATAAAGCAAGAAGATTGAGTCCAGTATATAAGTAAAATCTTATAAAGAATACAAATTTTGAATTTGAAATTGCTAATTTTAAAAAAGGTTTGTTATTTTTATGACTATCCTTAATATTTTCATTAATTAAATTTGAACCATTTTAATTGATTCATGATGATATCATAAAAAAAATTTCCTTCAATTTCTGACCAGAATAAAGTGTAATGTTTCTTTGAATACTTTGTTCGTTCATAAGAGGTGATTTTAGCTGAATTATTGGAGTTCATCAATATACTAAAAAAAAATTACAACTGTATACAAACAATATAAATATTTATATTTCAATTTTTTGGATAAAGTTATTATAACTTGATAAAATTTCATTCTGAACCACGGACAATATAAATTGAATTTTTAAAATTTAGAATACTTATATATATTTTCTCTATCCTATTATATAAATTCAAAATTTGTTGCTAGTCTTAAGTTTTCGAGAAAAAAAAACTATCACTCCAACCCATGAAGGGTTCAGTACATGGCAGGGACTGCATTGTTTAGGAAGACAATGGTTGTGCTAAGAGTATAATTAGTCTTTATAGAGGCTGGGAGCCCGAAGATGGTCTGTTAATAGAATAAATAATTTACCTGGTCAGCACTCTACACTCTGAGATATCCTGGTTCCCGCTCATTCAATTTTTTTATTTATTTAAAAAACATGCACATATTACCTGGGTAATTTTTAATTTTCCTCATGTAATGCATAACTTTTTTTACAATATTATATTTTCATTTGTATTTATATACGTTCCTTACACTTACAATTGAGTGTAGTATCATATGTTTGCTTATTTATTTTACCATTGTTTAAGTTGATTGTAAAGGGCTGTTAACCAGGAGTCGTGGGTGATCGTGAAAAAGTTCTTTTCAATGACTGATGAAATTCTCATTTAAAAAAATTATTGAGTATCTTTTATTTTAATTCACATACATATTTTGGTAATTTGGAATCCAACCATTTTTAAACATGTATTTTCTTCAATCTGAAAAGTAAGGATTTAGGTATTTTAAATAAAGTTTTTTTCTCGGGGGACAAGAATAATCCTCCATCCAGAAAGAATCCATTGTTTATCTCTTATTTCATATTACAATTAGGAAACGTATAGCTCGTATGTTTACCATTTAAATCATCTGTAAGAAACTGATCAATGCTTTAAATTATAAGAGTTTTGACTTCATGATGATATTCTTTTACCAATTCGTTTAACAGAATAGCATCTAGCAAGCATAAGTTGATAGGGTAAATTGAACAATTTTATTTTTTTAGGAACTATACAAAAATATAAGAGATTATAATCTATAATATGGTATAATCTAGTGTGTTTACAAAGATTGGCATCAGTTTCAGTTTCAAGGGATCTTAGTGTCAGGAGTGAATGGGTTTGGTAAAAACAAAATTTAACGATAACTATAATTTTATTTTTTTATTATCTTGAAATAGCATTTCAACTGCAAGGTACAATAAGAAATAGATAATAAATATGAATTTTCACATTATAGAAAACTAAACATAGTTAATAAATTATACAAAAATAATTTATTATCTTCAATATATCAATATTTAGAATCATAACATTGCAGAGCTCTAGAAATTTAACAAGCAAAATTGTCTGACCTCTAAAATGGAAGGCACTATACTAGCATGTTCATGCTATTCATACATTAACAATTCAAAAACAGAAGCATCAAAAGTATTAATATTTATGAAATAAATGCACCCAATTTTAAAATTAAACCAAGGACAGGCAGTGATAAGGCTTTCCTAAAGTAAAACACCTTTTTTTTTTATTGATAGCGTTTTTTAAAGCAATGACAAACTTAAAAAAAAAAAACTGGACTGCCTCATAACCACAAAAAAAAAAATTCAAATTGTAGATTTCTCACTTCTTCAAGTATTATTTCAATTTACATAGCGTTATCAGTGTATTTAAGGTAGTTCCTCATCTGGATGGCGTGCTCTAACATGGGATTTCAAATTAACATTTTGTACAGCACTATAATCACAATAGGGACAACGATAAGGCTTATCACCAGTATGATGGGCTATTACATGGTGCTTTAATGACTTAATTGTTACTGCTCTATAGTCACAATGAGGACATTTATGGGGCTTCTCACCAGTGTGACGGGTCATTATATGGGTTCTTAATTCCGTTGTTCCAGCAGTTTTAAAATCGCAATGAGAACATTTATAAGGCTTCTCCCCGGTATGTCGATACTTTATGTGCGATTTTACATTAATAATTTGAACTGCTTTATAATCGCAATAAGGACAATGATGAGGTTTCTCACCTGTATGATGGGCCATTACATGGTTTTTCAGAGTGCTTACTGATACTGCTTTGTAGTCGCAATGAGGGCATTCTTGAGGTTTTTCACCTGTATGACGGGCCCTTATATGTGTTTTTAAATCGGTTGTTCCCACTGTTTTATATTCACAAAAAGGACATTGATGAGGTTTCTCGCCTGTATGTCGGTGCTTAATATGGGAATGTAGATTGATAATTTGAACTGCTTTATAGTCACAATGAGGACAATGAAAAGGCTTCTCACCAGTATGACGGGCCATTATGTGTCTTTTTAAAGTCCCGAATTCGGTTGCTTTATAGTCACAGTGTGGACATGGATGAGGTTTCTCAGCTGTATGATGGGATGCTATATGCCTCCTTAAATTGAAAATATTAACTGCTTTATATTCACAATCAGGGCACTGAAAAGGCTTATCGGTTGTATGACGGACTGTTATATGAGCTTTTAAATGACTTGTGCTGGCTCCTTTATAATCACAACTAGGACATTTATGACTTTTCCTACTCATGTGATGAGATATCATATGTTTCTTTAAATCAGTATCCCCTTGATTCTTTATGCCATAAAGATTATTTTCTGTTGCACTGTTAGTGTTTATTAATTGCAGGTTATTCTCCTCTAAATTGTCTTTGACACCTATAAACAATAAATATCACCAAAATTTATTCTAACAAAAATAAAATTTCTTATAAAATAAATGTTTAATATTTTATTGTAATGATAAAATAGTAATATATAAGTGGAAAATAGTTGACTGGATAATTCAATCCATTATTAAAATAGTTATAGGTCAAAAAATTAATTGATCATTGATAAGATTGCTTAAAGTTGAGCAATAATATTATTTGAGCTGCTATATTTGAAAGTGGTATAAGTCCATTCATATATAAAAGAGTTGTTTATTCTTTTAAATTGTTTTAATAATTAGTATTTCATAATTAAATTTAAAAGGCGTAAATGAATTAAAACAAAGCTCCTTTGCTTAGTGCTAAGTGATAAAAAATTTGCCTGTTAGCCCATATTTTTAAAGTAATACAAATAGAAACCGTAAGAAACCGCAAATATAAAATAATGGACTTAAACCACTATCAAACATAACAGCTCATATTTTAATTTCTGAAAGCAAAACGTACTGGGTAAATTCCCTCCCATAACTTTTTATGAATACAAATTAATAATAGAATACAATACGGTAATTGCAAAACATCTCAAGTTTGAGAAAACAATTCTACTCTGGCAGACCAAGAGAGTATATCTATTGAAGCAACTATAAAACACATACTGTTTTATCTACTTTATCAATTATTTGTTTAATTTATATAATAAATGTAATATAAAAATAGTTAATCAAAACAACAAACTGGAAATGTAGACTTCAGGGCAGCCTATGGCAGCAGTAACCAGGAAGAACTTTACAAGGCACTGAAGGAGTTCAACATCCCTGACAAATTAATAAGACCGATAAAGCTGACCATGTGAGATGTGAGATCCACTGTGCAGATTGGAGGGCAAAGAACAGAAGAGTTTCCCTCAAGAAAAGGACTATGCCAAGAAGGAGTTTCTGTAACAGAAATTTGAAGCGAAATCCCCTTCATTACAACAAGAGAGAATTTAATCTTTTCACTATCTATTCTGTTCATTCTGTTAGAGAACTTTGTAGATCAAGTTATAAGTCTTAGGCAATTGTCTGAGAATCAGTAGGTTTAATTGATTATCTGTTACATATATTTTTTTTTTCATCGAATAAAGAAAGACAATTTGATTAAGTTTTGAAGTAGGGTAAAGTTAAAACTATTTTAATTTAATTTTGAAATTTCAGTCCAAAAGAACTTTTAACGTCTTAGAACCAGGAATCATCAACTAAAAAGTCAAGAAAAAAGCACAATGCAGGCTCCTGAAGTTGACAACACTGCCACCTTTCCTGTATTGCCTAGACCAAACGTATTACAACCTTATACCACCGCAAACCCTACAGATAGACTTCCGGACAACAAAAGATTGGGAACTCAAGCATTCAGCTGCAGCCTCGAACTCAGACGCCTCAAACCTCCCAAATCAAATCTCAGCATTCCTTTACCGAACCCCGGACCTCCCAGCCCAAGTCTCAAGAACCCATATTCAGCCCAAGGCAGCCAATCCCAATCCTCAACCTCAGTGTCAACAAATTCATCCCTACCATACACCCTTACGGGTCAAATTACCACCTCAACAACAAATCCTCTCCCTTCCAATCACAACATCCAAACGAAAGGTGTAGTTCATCAAACATCGAATGAAAATCCAGCACCTCGGGTACAACCCCCAGCCACCCTCCTTTACCCGTTAATTATCCCTATCAAACTCAAGTCTCATATCCATTCCAAATCCAAAACCCGATCGACATAAACTCTATCCTGTCTTCATTCCTGAAAGACCTTCAAGAGACAATCAAGCCTCTCATCAACCTACTCACCAGAAGTTCCATTTAATTACCCGCGATGAGCGTGAAGCCCCTAGCTATCGTTCTGTGGAATGCTAATGGACTGCATACTCACCGTGACGAACTTGATATATTTCTACACGACAACCAAATAGACATTGCTTTACTTACTAAAACACACTTCACTCATATACGAGACTACATCACTCACAGATCAGACCACCCAGGCAACACTTCACATGGCGGATCTTGTATTCTCGTTCATAAAAACTTATCCCATTCCCTTATTCCTTCCATTCCTACTGATGCTATCCAATCAACCTCAGTAACCATAACAACTCGTCCTTTCCATATCACATTTTCAGCTGTATACTGTCCTCCCGGAATTTCCGTTTCTTATAACCTTATTGAATCCTTATTCCAATCTCTTGGTACGCGCTTCATTGCTGGAGGGGACTACAATGCTAAACACCAACGATGGGGTTGTCGAACATCCAACTCCCGAGGAAATATCCTGTCTACTGTAACATCCACAAAGAGTTATTCCATCCTGGCACCAAACAGCCCCACCTATTGGCCTACATCCATCAAAAAACGTCCCGACATCCTTGACATATTTATCACATCCCAGATTTCCACCAACCAAACCGATCTCAAATCCTAGGACGACCTTTCATCAGATCATAGCCCAGTTCTCCTTTTATTACATTCAAGATTCGTTCCCAAGCCTCCCCTTCCCAGATTGATTACAGGACGTGTAAACTGGGACAACTTTTGTTATGATTTGGAGAACAAACTGGACTTAAAAATTTCACTTAAGACAATTAAGACATTGATACAGCCATAGAAAAACTTACATCAATAAAAACCACTTTAAACGATAATACCTCAAATCATAAAATTAACAATTCTCAGAAGACTGACCTCCCACAGCATATTCGTACCTTATTGAGAGAGAAACGCAGAGCAAGAACAGAGTGGCATAGAACTCGGTACCCAGCAGACAAATCTTCCTCTTACCGCCCTATCTCACTTTTACCATCAATGGGTAAAATCCTGGAAAAGCTCATCCTGAAAACGATTGTACCCCATCCTGAATGCAAATCACATTATCCCAGATCACCAGTTTGGATTCAGAACATCCCACTCCACTAATTCAGCAATGCCATCGTGTGGTGGATGTTGTTTCCTCAGCTTTGGAATGTGGATTGTATTGTCCAGCGGTCTTCCTTGATGTCGAACAGGCTTTCGACCGAGTCTGGTATCCCGGCTTACTTTACGAACTCCGTAAATTCCTATCTTCAACATACTTTCTCATTATCCAATCCTATCTCTCCTACAGATTATTTACAGTAAATCATAATAACGTCTACTCATCCCTCTTTCCTCAATCTGCCGGCGTTCCTTAAGGCAGTATCCTTGGTCCAATTCTCTACAATGTTTATACACCTGACATCCCAACTCATTCTAATACAATCCTTACCACGTATGTGAATGACACGTGTCTATTATCTGTCAACACTGATCCAGTTATAGCATCCCGTACTCTTCAATCCCACATCACTGACCTTGAAAATTGGTGTAAAAACTGGAGGATTAAAATAAATTCTCACAAATCTCATCAAATCACCTTTACCCTTCGTCGTAAACCAGTGACTTCCTGCCCCCCTGCATCGTTAATAACAACCCTCGAACTCCTGTAGAACAGATCCGGTACTTAGGACCTTGACAAACGCTTAACTTGGAATCCTCATACTAGACTGAAACGACAAGAAACAGCTCGCCGTTTCAGGCTACTTCAACATTTACTAGATAAACGCTCTAAGCTCCCAATTAACTACAAGAGACTCATATACACGACAATCATTAGACCCATCTGGACTTACGGAATAGAGCTTTGGGGCTCCACTAAGCCATCAAATTCCTCTCATATTCAATCCTTAAAATCCAAAATCCTTCGGAAAATCCTTAATGCTCCTTACTTTGTTACGAACAAAGTAATCCATAATGACCTTAATGTCCCGTTTATTGGTGATTTGGCCCGAATTCGATATCAATCTTTTCATGACAAACTTCATTTCCACTCAAACCCACTAGTTTCAAACCTCGCAACCTCTTCAATTCCTGATAATCCTCCGAGGCGTCTGAAAAGAAGATGGGCTCATGACCTTCTAAACTGAACTTTTTATTTGAGTACTACCACTGGGTAGTTTCTCTACTTGTCTTCTCATGTCAATGTATTCACTCATTATATTTACTAGATGTATTTTGTATAGAGTTGTAAATTTCAATAAATAAATTAAAAAAAGAAATTGAAATAGTTTTAAATTAAATAATTAATATAGTTTATTAATTGTAATAATAATTAATTATAGAATAATTATTACAATTATTTTTAAAAAAAACCTATACCACTACGACCCATGAACGAGTCTGGGGGTTCAGTACATGGTTGAGACTGTACTGTTTCATGGACAACGGTTCTGCAAGGAGGTGACTTGTCATAGGTCACGCTCAACCGCCAGGTTTTCCCCCTTATTATGGGTACCCTATTTTTATAATATTTTATAGAGGCTGGGTGAGCCCCAGGAGGGTCCTAGATCCTATATGATCCATCTCTGGCTGCAAACAGACTAAATAAAAGTAGCTGCCCGGAGCGGGATTTAAACCAGGATTTCCGGCATGGCAACTCAGTGCTTTACCACTGAGTCACTCCCCTCCTTATTAAAGAATTATAATAAATTATTTTAATTTAAAATTGTCTCACCAAACTGGATCTGCGGTTTTTCCTCTTCTTCCATAGCAGTCATGGGAACTGTAACAGATTTGAATTATTACTCTATTTTAAGCATCAGATAATTATCACCAACGCCTTAAATTTTCACTACCTCACATAATTTGGAAGCAACAGTAATAGAGTGCTCAAATTACAAAAAAAATAAAAATAAAAATGTAATAATGAGTAAGGTCGACATAACCAAGGATTTTATTCCCTTTAATATATCTTAAGGCCACCTGTCAAGCTTTCTCAATAAGTTTAAAAGAGAAATCAAGCAGTTTTTTCAATAAGCCATAGTAGCATAAAAGTGATGTTAAATAAATAAAATTTTCATTTTAAATGTGATATCATCAGGATCATGCCATATATGGCAATTTCCACAAACCACGGATTTTCTATATAGATATTTAAAACAGTGAGAGAGAAAAATGTAAAGAATGTGCAATGAAACTCACACCTTTAATTTAAATGAACTAATTAATAATGTACCAGTGTCCTGAATCAGAGGGTTTGTTAAGGACACTTCAGAATTCTAAACTCCACAATAAGGGAATAGGGATACAAAAGAATAAAGGGAATGTGTATTTCAATATTATTTTTATTATAGAAAGCATTAATCCTTTGCACTCGGCACCGTTTCAGACGTTACCTACCAGCAACTTGACGCCACTTTTTTTGTTCTTATTTTTATAATAACAATATATAATAGTTTAAAAAAAAAATTGCGAAAACGTACACCCTGGAAACGTGACATTATACAGTATAATTTCAGAACCAAGTAGTTATTACTACTACTGCTTACTTCGCGAGATTCACTGGTGCTTTTCTTTTGACAATTTTTATTTTTTTTTAATTTTATTATAAAATAAAAGGAAAGACAAAGAAATGCTTTGGAAATTACTAATGGTAAATTACGAAAGCACAATACTGTCTTATTACTGCAGAGATCCTTACTATTCGGCGCTACAATACAAATTGAGATCTTGCAAATTTCTTATCTCAGTTTTCGGATTTCTTTATTATCTTATCAATTTCCCATATCATTGAGTCATACCCTTGTACCTTCGTACGCCTAATCCACTAATTCTAAAAATTGCTCAACGGATTAAAGAAGTCTATAGTTCTTTTTCGACGTGTAAAACGATTGATTTATTTATCAAGCATCTTGTTAATTTTAACATATTTCGATATGTTTTTTAGTGCCATTTTAATAAAAAGCTACAAGATTGCACGTGTTTCTTAAAAAATTGTGGTGAAATAAGTTCGTTCTCCGAAATCGCTAATAAACTTTCATGTCCCCTCAGAGGGGATAACCGACTGATATGCTAGACTTATGTTGTCCCCTCAGAGGGGACAACTGAGAGCAAAGGGTTAATATTTATCAGAAATTATACTACATTGAATATAAATACAATTATTAAATATATAATAATAAACATGCTATACTACAAAATTAGCAATATCTCTCTCTATTGATAATTGCGCAGTATATATTCAGACAAACTACTAGTACCAGAGGTTATATGAGAAAATAAATTTATACTGTCATACTCTGGCAAGAAAAAAGTAGCGAACCCAATTAATTACAAAAACAATGAGTTAAGGGTCACCAATAGTTAATCCATCACAAGTTTTCAAAGGAGAAGATAATAAGGAGGATTTCCATCCTACATTAGAGAAGATAATAAAAGTCTCTTACCTTCGTCTGGGATCAACAGCTCTATTTCTTGTTTTGTATGAACAATGATACAACCTGAAAACAAGTAAATAATAGCATAAAACAAACAATGAAAAGATATATTTTATGACTAAATTTGATAAGATAATCTGAAATCATTATTAGGAAAGACGACAATATTTTAATCGGTAATTTTACTTAAAGAGTAGGTTCATCCAGCAACCATTGGACACGATTGGGATCTATTATTTTATTATATGAATTTTTTCCTTGGGCCAAATCGTATTAAACTAGCAAGTATAGCTATGTAAAATAAAAAAAATTTATTTGGAATTTCATGTTGAACGGTGTTGGTAATAAAATTGGATTAAATATTCAGAAACATAATTTTGTTTCTACAGTGATACCATACTAGCGTCTAGAGATGGATGGAACAAAAAGCAATTTTCGGCTGATATTGGCTCCCTTCGGATTCCCAAACCCCTTTCTGCCAACTAGTCAGAACTATGAATTGACTTGGGTATGAATAGACCCAATGTTTACAATAATTTAAGAAATTATTTTTATATTAACATAACCTTAATAGAAGATAAAGTAATTAATAACTGCTAACCAAATCAAAAGAATTATTAAATGGAAGAAATAATATAAAATATTACAAAATACAAAATTAAAAAAATTACCTTTATCACATTTTTCACTAGGTTTTTAGAGCAATTGTAAGGACTAAAATCATAAAACATAAGGTGGCATAGTGTCGTGTTGTATAAAATTGGTTGACTATACTCGTGAAAAATGTTAAAATAGTCAATTCTAGAAATTTCAGAGCTCTCCACTTTTGATCCTGAATGCTTCATATGTTGGTAATTATTTTTCTTGACTGTTTGTATATAAATATTTGCAAATTTGCAAAATGGAATATAAGAAACCGAGACTTGCAAGTGGTTATGCTATTATTGAAGGTCTTTTAGTTTTTATATTCAGGAAACACCAAGAGGAGGCGAGCTTCTTCATTCCCCATGTATATTTTTTTAATCTAAATAATCAAGGAACTCTAAAGTTGAATTTATGAAATTTAAATGTTCTTCTTAAATAAAAGGGACAGAGCAATTTTTTCTTTTTCTATTTCAGTTGGTAAATTTTTATTTTTTGTCTATTTTTTTGTAGAAAAAAAGTTTTTATTTTTATTTATCTTCATAACCTTTTGAATATTTGAAAATGTCTGATTTCTCCTAATTTTATTAGCCTTCATGGTTGGCGTAAGTGTATTTAAATGAGGTGGAAGTAATGAAAAACCACTATCACACTTCACATCATTGAGTGTTTGATTCAATTTGTTACATAAATCTAATCTTTGTCATGGCACTCTGGTCATTCGCTCTAGTATGCAGGTACTTTTATGATAAGCAATGTTTTCATAAATTACCAATTCTTCCCGGTACAAATTTTTTTAACGATGGTATGTTCAGCTGCATGCATTTCATATGCTGGCATAATGCATGTATATGTGCATTACCCTTGCACAGGCAAATTAAATAATTAATGCACATTTCGTAGTTGATACATTTTAAGGAGTTAAAACTAGGATCTTGTGGGAGAGGAGTGGCTCAGTGGTAGAGTACTGAGTTACCATGCCGGAAATCCTGGTTCAATTCCCGCTGCAGGCCATGATTTGTATTTAGTCTGTTTGCAGCGGGAGATCATATAGGATCTAGGACCCTCCTGGGGCCTACCCAGACTCTATAAAATATTATAAAAATAGGGTACCCAGAATAAGGGGAAAAAATCTGGCGGTTGAGCGTGACCTAGGACAAGTCACATCCTTGCAGAACCATTGTCCATGAAACAGTACAGTCTCTACCATGTACTGAACCCCAGACCCTTCATGGGTTGTAGTGGTACAGGTTTTAAAACTAGGATCTTGCTTCTTAATTTAATAAATTTCTCCGTTTTAGGATGCTGAAATCGTTGCATTTTTCAATGCGTTCATAAATATCAATTGCAAATTATGGCTTTTATAGTTTCCTAACTTCTAAGAATTTTATTGTCAGTTTTCCTTTATTTATCAGTAGTTTTTCTATAAAAAATGGCATTAGAACATATAATGCTTTATCTCGACGCCTTACTTTTATCCCACGCAAGTAAATATTTTTCAATCGCCCTAGTAGCTAGTTGATGATAATCACAAATAATACCAAGAAGAAACTTACTTTTGAATTGAGGTTCACTTTCTTCTTTAACAAGAGGAACCATGTTAAATAACCCTAAAAAAGGCAAAAGACAAGATAAATAAAGGATTTATTAAATAATTACAATATTACTAGCTTTTAAATGAGTAGAGATTTTTCAGGTTATGAATAAATTAAAGTCAGTAGTACAACAATGTAGCTAGCAAGTCCATTAAAACTGAACTACTGATATTATATATCAGCAAAGAGTAGTAACAAGAATAGTTGTAACTATAATACTCAGTATGATATTAAGTTAACTGCTTATTAAGTTGTGAATTAATTATTTAGCTCAAGTTAATTAACCGGGTTATATACTTCAGAAACAAATATTGGTTTAAAGATCAAGACAGTATAAACACGGGGAAATAAACAAAACACTAAAGCAAGGAGTAATTAATAACCAAAATTAGTTTGATATCAAGTCGTTAATAAACACATAACATAAACATAGACTTTGACCCTTCCAGGGAAAAATAATAGCATAAATGTTTAACTCTTAATTCATATAATTTACAACACTCAATCTATAAATTAACTATACCTACATAGAATATTAGTGTTGAACTACATTTTGATATATTAGGACCAGACACAAGAGACACTATAGTATGAAAGCTATATTTTAGATTATCTACAAAAACGTGACATAGAATAACATAACATAACCTAGCAGGTTACACACACACTATATCTTAGGTTGGAGGGGATGGTTGTCATGGATACACAAATCGATTATCCAACAATTAGCTTACCGACTCCATCCATAATTATACAATATTTTGGGATCAAAATAACGTCACAGTCTAAAATAACGTGCTATCGGAAAATAACGACTACTGTGATAACGTGTTACCAGAACGAGCCCGTTATTGGAATAACTCCTTCATCGTTTCACTCGCCAATAAAGAAATGGCACTTCGACATGATTTTAATAAGAGCTGAAGGCCGAGGCTAAAATTGATTTTTGAAATCCTGAATTCTATAAATTGTATTTTAATGTTTATTTGAAGAAAATTAGTTAATCTTGAATGATATTAGTTGACCTTGATGAATCATGTGGAATAAAATGGTCGGGTATATAAATTTCTCTTAAATTTAAGACAATTAAATAATCTCTTAGTTTTAAGAAAATTAGTTAACATTGGAATGACAGCAGCACTACCGCTACCTGGAGAAAAAGTCGGGAACGAGTAATACAGTCGAAAGAAACTTCAATTTTATTTCTTATTATAATTTTTTAATCATTGCTTTAATTTTTATTTTGAAGAGAGAAGATTTGCCCCCAGCCGGGATTCGAACCCGGATCTCCGCTTCACCGTAGCAACGCTCTAACCATTTGAGCCACCCGGGTCGCTCCCTACCTAGGATAAATCTGTTCTCTTCACCGATCCCATATCCCCCGTGTTCTCGCAATTTTGCGATGTATACACGAGGAAGAACGTTCATTGAGCATTGCTTTTAATTTTAGGATCTTTTTGGCATACGTCATTATATTATTTATAATTTTTTAATCATTGCTTTAATTTTTAAATATTTTTATTTTGAAGAGAAAAAATTTGCCCCCAGCCGGGATTCGAACAAAGATGTCCCTCTAATCATTTGAGCCACCGGGGTCGCTCCCTACTGGTTATAGTGTTGCCACGATGAGGCGTAGATCCGGGTTCGAATCCCGGCTGGGGGGAAATATTTTCTCTTCAAAATAAAAACAATCTTATTTCTGTTTCTTTAGTACTTTTGTGAAAAGTAAGCCCTTTTTTCTTATCGATCAGTAATGTTCTTCAAGTCAAGATGTAGTCCATGGAACTGTAGGTTAAACCTAGTACAGGTATGCTTGTTTTTAGCCATCTCCAGTATGTTTATTCCTAGAAACGTTTTTGGTTTTGTGTAAGTAAAAAAAAATCACCACAGAGGCCCACGCATGGCGCCTTCAGATAATTCTGGAAACTACTGAAAACCAGCACGCAGAACAGGTTTTCAAGTATCCGGATCACTATTGTTCGCTATCGAGGTATTGATATATCGATATCTGAGCTGAAAAATGAAACCAAAAATATAATAAGTAATAATAAAACTAATGATAATCAATACATATAAAATGCTTTGTCCCGAATGACTGAAGGATCAACGCACAGCCTAAACCGCTGATCGTAGATACCTGAAACTTGGAAGGAGTGTTCTTTGTATGACGTGGGCATCCGATAAGAAAAGGTTTTCCAAAATTATACCCCTAAGGAGGTGGTAAAGTGGGACAAAGTTTGTATGCTTGCTCACGTGTTTCTTACTCGCAAAATCTACATATTTTCGCTGAACAAAACAAATTAAGTAACATAGTTCATAAGTCAGCGGAATAACCTGAGAAATATTTTCCAGCGTTCTCGTGACTACGAGCTAAAACTGGCCATCAATGCGATGACCCGGCAGATAGCCAGCCTCATGGGTGACTGGAAAACATCCCTCTGGCTTGAGCAGTTCTGTCGGACTCACGACGACCCCTGTCTGTTCTGGCGGCTCGTCAAGACCAACGTAACCAAAAGAAGCGGAGTGTTTCTTTCATCTGGAGCCAACCTGCTGACGCCTGAGGAACAGGCTGAACTTCTGGTGAAGGCTTATGAGGAGAGAGAAGCTGTTCGGCTGTTAGATGCTCCACCAATCCCAGAAGGACCACTACCGTGCCCCAACGTGAAGCCCATATTCTCCACCTTCGGTCTGCTCGAGTCAGTACTACGACGCACGAAAGGTAACAGTTACTCGACTTCTAGCACCACCACCTGTGGAGTACCTCAAGGCTCTGTATTGGGGCCACAGATGTTTGTTATTTTCACAGCACCCGTTGTCGCAATGAAGCATCCAGGAGCAATGGTAGCAGCATATGCGGATGATATTGGGATTTACGCTACCAGAATCAACATCCCACATGCCCTTAACAAGGCGCAAAAGGTGACTGAAACCATAATGAACGAGCTGAAACTGATTGGCATCAGGGTGAATCCCTCTGGCATTGTAAAATCTCAGCCCGGTGTAACCCCTTAAAATACCAAAAGGTAACAGAAGGTTTTTATTTATATAGAAGCCATAGTTTTTACGACCTATTTGTAATTGTAATTCATATAATGAAGGAGGTTCTGAAAACATGACAAGTGAAACCGTTATACTAAGTAATCCTTTTCAATAAATTCAATAACATTCCATACTAATCCTTCATTGACACGAACAACAGTAAATTTCTGTCCATCCCGTTTGTTAATCAGTGTCAATGTATGTTTCACGACTGTGGTGATCCACCTGTGATAAAATTTGATATGGATAATCTCAAGCCTGGGGAAGGACACAGTTTACTTTTTATCAACACACCACATAGGCGAAGTTTATATAAAACTGTAACCTGATTGACTAACACCCAGGGTCAACATGTACCAGAAACCACTGAACTTAGCATCTTGAAATTCGTAGATGGGCTCTTTGTATAGCTTAACTAAGCACTAAGAAAGGAATTTGGACAATCCCACCCCCAAGGGTTTCCCCCTTGATATAATAGGGGTTCAAAGATTGTATGGAACCCGTCAGTTTTGAAGTTAAGTTACTAAGAGTAACTTAAAAATTAAATTATTTATTTAAAATGATCTGTCAATGAACTTTATGTGGCAGACCAAATTACACGCGAGTGAAGCCTTGGACAATAGCTAGTAAAGATATAAAAAATATAGGTAATAATGTGGTCGATGATAATAAAGAAGTAAAAACTATTCCAAGTAATAAAAATAAAGTCCAAGGAGACCTGCACAGTGTACAGGGGCCATCTGTGGCTGTTAACAGATTAAATAATGTATACCTTATAAAATAAAACTATGACACTGCATCCCATGAAGGTTCTCGGGTTTAGTACATGGCAGAGACTGTAATGTTTCTTAGTTAAGGGTTGTGTAAAGAGGTTATTGGGCCAAGATCACACAGTTTACAGTGTCCATCTATGGCTGTTGATATATTAAATAATAGATACCTTATAAAAGGCACCAAAATATTAATCAGATTGACAAAATTTTCCATTTCAACCTTCTTAATATAATTATTCTACAAGTTGTCGCTTCGAGTTGAATCACAATAGGTTTAGCTTTTCATTTGCTTCCATTTTAATATTTTACAAAAATATAGTTTAGTATGGAAAAGAGAATGTAGTTATGGGAAACGTGTATACTATGGTAATCATTTCATCAAATATATATCATTTATTTATATTTTTATTTGAAAAGAAAAGATAGGTCCAGGACTGGGACTCGAACCCGAGACCCGATCCTGGACATATCTTTTCTTTTCAAATATAAATATTTAAAAATTAATAACAAATAAAATATATCATTTATACTTAGTTAGTTGAAATTTTAGTAAGTTGATATTCCATACTAAAGCTCAGAATAACTTGTATTTTTGGAAAATATTAAAAATTAAATGAATTTTTTTTAATTAAAATTTATTGTAACTCAACTCAAAGAAACAACCAGCGGAACAAATACCAAATTATTTAGTCAGGTTTCATGTTTTTTCACAAACAAAGAAAGCTTAATTCCTTTAAAAGATATTTTGAAAGCTACAATTTATGTCAGAAGATTGTGAGTGTGCTCTTTCATTTGGAAATAAGGAGAAATAACTGACAGAAATTGGGAGGGTATAAAGATTCACGTGTGTTTGGCCTGTTTCTTGAATGGTAGAGAATTGATTTTATTTTTCTATTAGTAATAGATG
Source organism: Troilus luridus (assembly GCA_964056705.1). NCBI lineage: Eukaryota > Metazoa > Arthropoda > Insecta > Hemiptera > Pentatomidae > Troilus > Troilus luridus. Next base: position 199,123,511 of record OZ057412.1, read on the forward strand.
CATTTAACCCTGGTGTATATTTAATATATGAACTCACTTGTAATAATTGTGAAGGGATTTACAGAGAACTAACAAGTACACATTTAAAAACCCGATTTTATCATCATCAAAATAATCTAAAACCTAAAGCTAAAACAAGCAGAGCATTATCAGAACATTGTAAAAAAGAACTACATACATTCAATTTTAATAAACCGAAAATAATTCACAAAGAAAAATCCACCTTAAAAAGGATATATTTAGAAGCTTTGTTCATAAATGATAAATAACATTATAACATAAGATGCCTCCTGCTCTATAAACAAATCAGAAAGAGTAAAATAACCTGACCCTATTACCTACTAATAGATTTAAAAAAAATAAATATTCCATTTTCATATTTTAATTAAAATATATAATTATAGTTGTTAAAATTGTAAAAAATTATAGATAAACATAAAAAACAAAACAGAGTTATTAGTTTTAGAGATGGTTGATCTTAAGCATTATTTAATATTCAAAATTACTTAAAATAGATATAGTCTTCCAAGGATCAAAGTTTGGTTTTTTAATGCATTTTCTTGACTATAGAGGATAAATGATCCCCTATAATTTTATTTAAATACAAATTAAAATGAATTTAATTTGGAGGTTTCTATACTTCATTTGTTACTAGTTATTTTGGGCACTTTATTTTTTAAAATTTTGTTATAATTGTTGAATTACATAATTTAGTGTAGATGTTATTATTTTTTCCACAGATATTTTAGACTTATGACTATAATAAAGTTATGTAAATGATTCGTTACCGATGCAGAAAACAAAAAATGTGATAAGATTGAAAATGGCATATTGTCGAAACGTCTCAAGAGAAAAATAAAGATCAAAGAAAATTTAACTGACTGGAGAATGGTTTTTTTCTCTTTCTCAATATAAATTATAAATAATAAATAATTTAAACATTGCTATTGATTGTAATGGCTTGAATTGATAGCAAACAATTTAAAGCATTGATATAGATGTTTAACACAAGAAAAAGTTAATGGTAGAGTAGAAGAAATAAAAAAAAGTTTATTTGATGTGATGATTTATTTTAATGACAGTTGAAGAAATACTTTAAACACTTGTTAAATACTAACTAAAAAATAGAATTATTATACAAAAAAGTACTTAAGATTATCTGTTTTACAAGCATATTCCTGATTTTATATTCATGCGAAAAAATTCCAGCCACTTCAAGACTGCAAGACATCTTGCTTAAAAACTTAATAGATTTATTTTCTGATATCGTCTTACCTTTTCATATAAAAATTATGTAACATTTTACAGAATTCCTTAGTTATATTCAACACATAAAGTTTATACACCATAAAGATATATATTCTACACTCCATTGTAATTTTTTTTTCTATCTCCAAAATATTAGTGGGGATGTTAGATAAATTAGCAATTCAACACAGATGTGCAGCTACTTTTAATTTAATGATGATTTCTTTATTGTTATTTACATGTTTATTTTATCAAGAAATATTTAAACTGAATTATCAATCTCCATTAAGTTTCTTCATAATACGTATTTACTCTTGGGGATGGTGCAGTAAAGGCTATAAACAATCCATAAAACCATCATGTTTATGGCTGAAACAAACAATAAGCATATATTACTAATTGGGTCAGTTGGATCTCATTTAAGGTAAAATGTATTTAAAAAAACTAAAGAAATTATAAATTGAAAAAACTTTCTTGTGCGTCGTTCAAAATAAGTGTGCAGTTATATTTATTAATAAAAATATTTGTATTAATTTATTGAACATAATATATAAAAAAACTTGTCATGACTGACAGACCATCTCAGAACCAAAACGGCATAAGCTACAGACTTGAAATTTGGACACCCAACTGATAAATGAATGATGTGTTTTTTTATTTATAATTATGTGCGTTTTATTTATGTCATTGGCGCTTCACTCATCCCATTAGATATTTTTAAAAAGAAGTCATCTTCGTTGATATTGTTTGTATTTTTGTTTTATTATTTGCTTTGTTTTTTTCTACTTGACATTGTAATTTGCATACACACTGTCGTGGTCATAGAAATTGCATCACCTATGATTGTTACCTTTTTGATCCTAAATGTGTAAACAACTAGGATTCTATTTGTTTACCTACTAGTATTAGAGTGAGATGGAATCAGTGACTCATAGTTCAGTTGTGCCAAGAGTATCCAACATTAAGCACGTATTTCTTATTAATATGTCCAATAGCCTGAGTTTCAAACAAATGTCTAATGAGGAAAAAGTTAAAACAATGACGTTTGCTGAAGCTGGACTTTCTTCACGTGAGATACCAAGGAGGGTGAGGTGTAAACAATCCACTGTGATAAGAATAATAAAGAAAAATCTTTCCCTGGGATCTACCGAGCGAAAGAAAGGGCCTGGAATGAAAAGGAAGACAGATGAGCGTTTATATCGCATGATGATGAGATTGTCCTTCTAGAAATATCTAGAGATCTAGCAGATAGCAATTTAGCAGAAGTAAGCCGAGAAACAGTTGGCAGAAAATTAAAAGAAAAAGGTTTACAGGCAAGAAAATCAGTCAAAAGGCCATTTCTTAACAAAAAAAATGAAACCATCACGCCTAAATTGGGCAAAGAATTTAAAAAATTGGACATCTCACGGCTGTAGGAAAGTGATGTTTTCAGATGAGAGTAAATTCAATATCTTCAGTTCTGACGGTGCTCCATATGTAGCCCAAATGAAAGATTTGACGAATCCTGCACTATAAAAACAGTGAAGTATCCGGCAAGTGTGGTGGTCTGGGGATGTTTTTCCTACTTTGGAATTGGCAAAATAAACTTCATAGATGGGACAGTTGATGCAGAAAAATATAAAAAAAATTTGGAAGAGAGTTTGATTTCCGCAATGAATTCCTATCTCACAAACTGCGGTGACTTCATTTTTCAAGATGATTCTGCTCCATGCCATAGAGCCAAATCGGTGAGTTAATTATTTATTTATTTTAAAAATGTATTAGCTGTAAGGTACATTATTTTCTATTGCCTTTACCATTGTGTTTTTTGGATAGGTAAAGCAATTTCTAACAGAAAACGAGATCTCCACGCTGCCATGACCAGGGAACAGCCCTGATTTAAATCCTATAGAAAATTTGTGGATGATCATGAAAAAACAAATTAATATTGCAAAGCCTAAGAATAAAGATGAGCTAAAAAAGGCAATCGAAAAGATGTGGAATGAGGAGATTAGTGACGAAATCATAAAAAAATTGATTGACTCGATGCTAAAGAGGGCTAATGGCGGTTCGACTAAATACTAGTTTATATTAATATTACAATAACTATATTTTTAATGATTTTATACAATTTTTCCAAATAAATTCATATGTGCACGTAAAAAACTATTTTTTTCTTAAATTCCTCGTTAGCACTAAAAAATTTATTTATCATTTTATGAATATTATTTATTTTTTGTTTGGGTTTTAACCATTTTTCACACCTAATAACATACTCTTTTCCTTTGCAAAACATTTTTAAAATTATCAAAAGGTAAGAACAACATTGGTTTAAGGAGATTCTCCATTATTTTTAAGTGATGCGATTTCTATGACCACGACTGAATATAATTATTGTAATCTTATTTCTATTTTATTTTTTTATTTCTTGGACTCTTTTTTTTTTTTCTTTATTCTTTAAATGTTATCACTGGAATTGATACGCAAATGTTTTTCTCATTAATTCTTTCTCATTTGTTAATTTAATTATATTAAATAATTAAATGTAATCACGTTATACTCTAAGACATCATAATGCCCTGTATAGAAACCTGTATTGTTATTCTAAAGGGACTTGTCCCATAATAAATAAAGAATTTTATTATTATTATTTTTATTTTATAAGGCCAATGCGCTCTAAGAAAGGATTTTTAAAAATTCATCCCCTAAGAGGGAGAAAAGGGTGAAAAATATTGTTAATAAAAGTACGTAATTTTTAAAGATAGTATTATAAAATTTTAGATTTAGCTTCTAAATTTAAAATAAAGAATTACGTGTTTTTTTATTGTTTGAAAATCAAACCCTAAAAGTGTAAAATATGAGAAAGTCGTAACTGGCTAAGTTAGAGATGTGAAAATAAATATGCAGGCTTTAATATTAAACATAATCATTGTATTCAAGAATTTGCAAAATCAACCCTCAGAAACGTCCAATAAGGGATGAAAGTCTATATATAACTTACCTCATTTTTAAAGCGAGTGCCAGGAAATTTTAGATTTAGCTTCTAAATTTAAAATAAAGAATTACGTGCACTGTCACACAGAATTCTTGAATACTTTAAATCCATCTGATCTGCCAGCACGTAAACTTTTACTTTAAGTTGGGGCTCTTGTAATGCTACTCCAAAATTTAAAACCTCCAAAGCTGTGCAATGGGACTAGACTGGAGGTAAGAGTTTTGCACAAAAATATTATAAAAGCTACTGTAATTACGGGATGTGGCCGAGGAGAAACTTTTTTTATCCCACGGATACCTCTAATCCCAACCGAGTATACATTTCAATTCAAGAGATTACAGTTTTGGATATTACATAGTAGATTTCAAACACATCGAAAGTTCTGTAATTATGCCATTTGATATTTTTAAGACATTTTGTTAAAATTGATCAACAAAGGGATAAGAACTGGTAGGCTGCCTGAATTAAAAAATGCTTTAAGCCATTGTGAATAATATGGAGTACAACTTTAACCCTTTCATGCGTAATGTAGGCGTTTGGCTGCAACATCTGTTATGTACTCCTGTTAGCGTTTTAATGCTCAGTGTAGCCTACATGAATAGTTCCAGAATATGCCACAGATTGCAGCACAGCCAAGCTAGTCTTTCTAACCTCAGTTTGGACAGATTATTGGATTATTTAAAAAAAAAATAATGGTACAGCAAAAAAATTGAAAAAAAAAATTTTATAGTTATTAAGGCCATTTTTAACAGAAAAAGTCACAGGAGAAATTTTTTAATTTTATTTTGACACTTTGGGCATGAAAGGGTTAATTTAAGTTGGAGTAGGTAGTTTGACTTCACTCTCCGTTTAAACTGAACTTAAGATTTCATCCAAAATCAACTTGGACGAAGTTGGAGGCAAAAGCTAGTTGAATATAAATTAACCGACAGAAAAAAAAAAAAAAAATTAGAAATTTAATAACAACAAAAATTGAAACCATCAAGAAAAAAAAGTTGTTGAAACTGTTAATAATGTACTCGATTGCTATCTGTCCATGATTTTAATTTCATAACTTATACCTTATTTTACAACAAAATCACAATGGGCCAAATGATAATTAAACCAAAAAGAACAATTAATCTTAATGATAAATGTTATTTTTTATCATTTAACATTTGGAACCGGGACTAGAACCCAGGTCGCCACGCCAACTGAGCTAACCTGGCTCGCTTCTCAGTCAGACACATCCTTACTTTTCACTGATCCCATATCCCCGTGTTCTCGCTAATTGATTTTTTATTAATTGTTATAATTTTAAATATATTTATTTGACCGAGAAGCGAGCCAGGTTAGTTCAGTAGGGAGAGCACCACGCTAGAGATGTGGGCGACCCAGGTTCGAGTCCCGGTCCTGGACATATCTTTTCTTTTCAAATAAAAATATTTGAATGATAAATGATTTAAACTGCCAAAGATAGCGGATTTGAAACCTGATAGATGTCCTTAGGAATTTTTGAAGATGACTCATTTAATTTTGCTATTTTTGTCTCCAATCATTTTAGTGCTTCTTTGTTGCAGGCCATGTAATCTGCCTTTCAAAAGATTATTTTTATTTTTTTTGGATTTCTCGGCTTATGCCGGATAAATACACCAACCCGGACCAAAGTCAAGGGTACGGTACATTTTATAATTAATTTGGAATGTTGAGGAATTTTCTGACGATGCTGACAGTTCCCAGCTTATTTTGAGCGCCTTCATAGTTTTGATAGTTTCCTCAGGAATCAAACTATTGCAGGATACAATAATCGGTAGTACTTTAACTTTAATCGGTAAAGACGTCTTAATTCCTCGCAAAGCTCTTGGTATTTACGAATTTTATTGCTTAATGTTTTAAAAACATTATCATCAGCAGGCACCCAAACTTCGCTGATGGTGGATTTTTTATTTATTTTTTCTATGAGCACTACATCAGGTCTGTTGTGTGAGATATTATGATCAGTCATCATAGCTTGATCCCAATATACAGCACCGGCTCTAGCTCATGTCACGCCAGTGTGCAATCATGACCTAGGTGCCCTTTAGTAACCGGACTGCTTCTCTGGAGGTTTTGCAAGGGGCGCCGCATGAGACCCACGCCCATGTGCCCCGCACATAAAGTAAAGCCTGCCCTGCTAATATGATTTGATGTCTGCTTTTTCTAATATTGCCTGTGGCTGATATCTGCAGAACGGCTGATGGCTAGTTATTGATTTATATTTTTGAGCCAATGCCTGATGATCTTTGCACCATTATTTTGCCTCATTAGGTATTCTTTACCTGTTAATACCTGGCAGCCAGAGGTAACATGCTGAATCGATTCATACGTGGCTTTACATAGGCGGAATTTTTCTTTGATTGTTTGATGAAGAATGTGCTTTCTGTAAGAATTTGTAGCCATAACCTGTCCCTGGATCGCCAGAAGGAATCCCTCAGTCTCGGGGAACATTTTTCCTGTGCTTAACCAACGGACAGACGCTTCTGAATTGATACCTGGACTATTCAAGGAATTGTAAAACCTTCCATGGAGTGGTTTACACTTCCATGATTCTGTAAGGCTCTCCTCAGTTGCCATTGCTGTTGGATCTTGCTGAAGCAAATTCAGATCTTTTCTTTTCAAATAAAAATATTTAAATGATAAATCATTTAAACCTCCAAAGATACCGGATTTGAAGCCTGATCGATGTCCTAAGGAATTTTTGAATAGTAAAAAATCCTTGGTTTTGCCATACTTCAAGGATGTTGTAGGATGGCAGTCTTGAGCCTGTGCGGTGTTGGGTATTCGTTAAAGATCCCTATGCTAATTATATCTGGATAGGCGAAATTCAGGACCCCCACTGTAGCATTGTTCGATTAGCCATACAAGCATAATAATAAGGCTTAGCGAACCCGAATGCTCGATGCCGATACCACCAATCTTTGGTTTCAAACTTCCGTACACAGACCACTACCCAAATCCAAATCTGCCAGATCACTCTTAAAGCAATCCTCCCACTAATGCCTCGGTCGACCCATCAGACGCTTTCCAGTCCAATGCAGTGCTTGTTAACTATTTAGGAATTCGTTCCTTGTGTGTGCATTATTAAATTGTTTTCTGTATTGATAGTGTTTATGTCTTGTTAATTATCTATTTACATTTCTGTATGGTTTATAAAATGTATATAGATGTTTTAGTTTTATTAATTTTGTTATTGCCAATTTAAAATAAACAGAATAACACTTTTTTTTTTTTAATGGCATGGGATACTTCCATCCATACAGCCAGATATATTTGTTTGATTAATTGGTAAGTTTAAAGAGATGCCATCAGCAGGCGGTTTTCCCAGGCGGTCACCCATCCAAGTACTAACCACGCCCGATGTTGCTTAATTTCGGTGATCGGACTAGAACAGGTGTGTTCAACGTGGTATGGCCGTTGGCACAAATAACACTTTGGGAATAGCCGTCTTTAAAAGAAGAAGCTGTCAAATACTTCCAGAAGTTCGGAATAATCCCAAAGATGAAATTGTGTGAAAAAAGTTATCAAATGGATTTTGACAAGACTAGAAGTGGAGATGTTTTCGACTAAAGTATAGTGAAAACATTTGTATTTATTTACTAAATTTTGTGTATTTCTATTAATATAAATAAGAAGATATTATCAGTTTATGTTATCAGAATCAGAATTATAATTCTTCAGGTTATAAAGAATGGCAGATAAAAGTACCTGCAGACCAGCTAATACACAAGTACCATGGATTGAAACGTTGGTTTCTAAAAAAGAATTTTTTACTTTTAGATAATTTATTCTGACCTCTGACTATTCTGGTGAACCAATAATTATTTAAGATAAACAAGTTTTCAAATAACCAACTACTATTAACAGTAGTTAATGTAAGTTAATTTCTTTTACCTGTAAAATTAATAACTTATTTTGATCCCTGCTAGCTATCTTAGTGTACGCCACCTTTGTGAAGTACCTGTATTATATCATATGTAACATTTAATGGCAGCAATGATTTTGCTATTTAAATATTTTCTAAAAGTTACAAAACAGAAGAATTATATCTTTGTAAATACAGTACTGATAAATAAGTAGTCAGAACAATAAATGGAGGCGACCTATGATCTAGTGGTTAGCATAACAACGTACTAAGCCCAAGATCGAGGGTTCCTAGCCCGGCATACGGCCCTAAGATTTTTTAAAGGGAGTAAAAAACTCTTAGGTATGCCGTTCTTCGGAAGGAATGTTAAACGGGACGTCCCGAGTCTGTAAAATGTCAGGAACTAGTTAAAAATCCATATCCTAATTAAACCTGGATAGGCAAAATTTAGAGCTTCCAATGTAGCATCGTCCGATTAGCCATAGCAGCATAAAGTGACGTTTAATGAAAAAACAAAAAATAAATAGAATTACCAATTTGTATTAATTCATCCACAAGAAATCCAAGGTGGAAGAAGCAAATCGTAATCAAAGCTGTGTTCCAAATACCATCAATTGTCTTTGCAAGGCCACACAGAAGATATGGAGCAATGAAACTAGAATTTTCCTGAAAAATATAAGTATCTATTATCAAAAATTAGTTGTTAAAATTATAAGAAAAACTTCTTAATTCACTGCATTATCTGTATTGAAATTACACCGATAAAATGTGGAAAAAAATTCCAAATTTGAAATATTGGAATAAGATGTACCTTGTTTTATTCTTTATATTGATGCATTCATTTTTTCCAATCTAAATTGAAAGACAGTGCTATATTTTGTGTAACGGTTTAAATATGTCAGAAACAGTGGCTTTGTGATTTTTGGAAATTTTTAAACACAAACATAAAATAAAAAATTAAAAAATTTTACCCGCATATACTCATCTATTAGTAGGCTAACTAGGGAGGTACACAATAAGTTCTGGACTTCAATTTCTAGAATAATATGGGGATAGCTCTGATAAAACGTTAAGTGTGTACATAATTTTTGTTAAGTATGTACATAATTGTTGTTAAGTATGTACATAATTGATGTTAAGTTTGTACATAATAAATTATTACAATTAAATGAACAGTTGTATAATTTGTAGAATGGTGGCTAATCCACTGAAAGGCGGAAAAAAGGGTACCACCTAGTTTAGTACTCATTTCGTACCTCTAGTGAGCCTATTAATAAATGATTATATAAGAGTAAAATTTATATGTTTTTTAAATTTATTTTAGGTTTGTTTTCTAGATTAAAATAAATAATTTATAGTTTATAAGAAAAATAGTTAAGTCATATTTTACTGCATTCTCTGTATTGAAATAACAGTCTCTGGTATATTGGATATGGATTGTGGATTACTTATTTTCGATTCAATGTATGGATTATGAGTCATAAATCAGGTTATATATAGTTACTCACACACATGTTTTGTTTCTGTGTTAAAATTATATTTGTAATGTAAGGAAGAAAAATAGTTGGGGGTGCAGTCAAATAAAACACTAAATAAGTGGATACTTATTTAATTAAGTGCCGACGTTTCGACCCACTTTGTGGGTCATCTTCAGGGCTAAGAAAGAAAAACAGAAAACATACAATGAATACAATAAAAATACATTGAGGACTAAATATATGATAAATGAGAAAAAAACTATATATGTAGAGAGGTAGAATTTTAGAACAAAAGTGAGGGATATATATGAATACAAAAAAATTACAGAGAAAATGTACAGAACGGTGGTGATGCCAAAAAAATTTTTTAACAAAGATAAAAGACGGAAGTAAACAGAAAGATATTTAAAAAAGAGAGAAAAGGTATAAACATCAGAGGTGAGAAGTAAAATTATGGAAAAGGTAGTAGAATATATATAAACTATAAAAGGTAAGATAATAGACTCCTAGGGAGTTTACATGAGTAAAATGAAAGAAGATATAACCAAAATGAAATTAAAGAGTAAATAAAGGAAAAATAACAGTAGAAACTCAAGATATGAATATAGAGTATAACAGTTTTTAAAAATCCATATCTATAGTATGAAGTGGTATAAATATATGACATAAATATACAAGGAATGTATAGAAATATAAGTAACAATATGGTATGAGCAAGGAAATAGAGTAAAATATGAAGAAATAGTGATGTTAAATGCTAATGAAATCTTAGATAATAATAACATATGATGGATGCCAAAAACTAATATGAGAAAATATGGTGTGCAATATGGAGAAGGAAAGGGTGAGGAGAAGATATGAGTCTTAAAATTGTAATTACCTATAGAACGCTGCAGTGCGAGAAGACGCGGTCTAACTGACCAGAAAGTACGTTATGAGGGTGTTGCCAGCGAAATCTGACGGCCAAAAATATGACTAATTTCAAATTTTGAGATATATTATAAAAATATATTAATAGTAATATTTTCTTGACTATTTTTCGAAATATTGACTATTTTATTATATTAAAATGTGTATCATGACTATTTTATAGAGAGCCGCGAAAATTAATGACTAAATTAATGGGAAAAGGTAGGGTGATAAAAACAGTAGGATTTGATGTCAAGAGGTCAAAATAAGTATTATAGGAAAGAGACTATAGTAGTAACAGAATGACAATGGGAAGGAATAACAAGGTAAACTAATTTAAGGTTTATTTAGTAAGTTGAAAATTTGTGAGTAGAAAGAGGATAAGTTGTTTGAATCGATCTTGAGGTTAACAGTGGAGGAATCTAAATTTATGTGGATGGTTTCAGAGAGAATGCGTATATTTGTAATGTTTTAACAACACAAATGAAACACATTTGACTCAAGAAAAACATTTATTAATCACAGCATCACAATTTAAATACAGAAACAAAACATATGTGTGAGTAACCAAATATAAGCTGAATCAAAAGTACATAATCGACAAATATCCATTATACCACACAGTCCTAAAATCAATATACTGGAATAAGACGTAGCTTGTTTTATTTTTTAAATTTATGAATCCATTTTTTCTATTTCAATTAAAAAGCAGTGGCTTAAAGAAGTTAGGAACAGTGGCTTTATGATTTCCCAATTTTTCAAAATATTTACAATTTAACTGATCGAGTAAAACAAAACTTAACAAAAAGTAGTCCTCGATCTGTTGCTAAATAACGCTGATAAAATAAATAAAAACTTTATATATATTATAGATATATGATATAAATAAGTAAGTCAAAAATAAATGTATTCAATTTACTTTATTTTTTTAATTTTATCCAAAACTATCCTTTTCTACACACTAATTAAGATTTATGAAAAAATAAATTATTATTTGTACCTTTATGGCCCCATAAATGAGAGAAGAACTGAAAATTATTTGTAAGAATTCAGCATATTCGAATATTACATCAGACGTCAAAACTAAAAAAAAAATATTACTAATTAAGAATATGAATTGATTTAATTTTTTTTTCTGAATGTAGCATGATTTAAACCAAAACTTTTACCTAATAATTTTTCTTTCAGATCTGACGGCAACCATAGTCTGTAGATTAATATATCAACCAAATATAGAATATACATAAACTGGAAAAAAAAAAAATGCAAAATGACACAAAGTTCTTTAAGATTAGAAAAGCCTGTACACTATCATTTACTATCAATGCCACAATAGTTGGCAAGAAACCACGTGGGAGGCCAAAGATCAGATGAATGGATAGACAGGATCAATAAAGATGCTGTGGAGCTTCATGTACTAAGGCTACACCTACATTGGATCTGGTGTGATACGATGAGACGTCGCTAGCAAACCAAATGGCTGAAATATATCGAGAGTTATAACATTTGGTTCTTTAAATTTATAAAATTAAGATACTTATTAATTATTTTTAATACATTAATATTTTACTATAATGTATAGTAAAATATGTATGATGTATACACCTCTGCATCGTATGTGATAGAATCACGTCGCACCGAATCGGATCCAATGTAGGTGTAGCCTTAGACTGGAAATCAGTGGCCCAGGATAGACAGAGGTGGAGAAGGCTGGTTAAAGATCTAGTATCTGGTAAAGTTGGGGCCAAAGATCTAAACGGTCTGCAGAGCCAACCGAAAAAAAGGGGTTCTTTAAATCTTTTGCCCTTAATTTGCAGAGTGGTCAGGAAGAAATACAAGGTGGGCCATAAGGGTGTTGGTGGTTTCAATATTCAACTAAAAAAGAACTACGAAACATTAAAAAATATTTGTATTTTTAAAAAGTAGAAACATGGGAATTTTTAAGACCTAAAAATAATGTTGTCCAAATGACTTCCCTCGGCTGGTTGGCACTCTTGGAACAAAAACAATAAATCAGTGATTACTGCATGACGTCTGTATCGACATGAATACGGTTTAAGCGATTTAAGTGAAGTTCCAAGCGCCAATGTGATACGGAAATGGATCAGAATGTTCGAAACACTCGGTTCAACAGTGCCAATTACAGCTCGTGGTCACCCAGTAGTTCTTTTTTAATTAAATATTGAAACCGCCAACACACTAATGGCCCACCCTGTATAATGTTGAGCATTTATAGTAAAATAATAAAGAAAATATGTGAATTAATGCTAATAATTAAAGGTAGCTCTAAATTAAATCATAAACAAGCGGATAGCACTTAAGTATTTGAAGAAGCTATGAATATAAACGAAATTCCAAACTTCTTTTTTCATTATGTTATTCAATATAAGGGTCATTGAGATTAAAAATGGCAGTTACATTTTTAACAATTTTCACCTGTTTCAACTTGAAATTTTTCTTTTACTTACTTGCACAGCTATTCTTCATTTTCAAAAGTGTAAAATATATCTAAAATGTATTAATACACCTGGTTAATATCCAATTGATGCCAAACATATGTTGATATATATATAAATATATATATACATATATATTAGTGGTTAGCGTAATAAACTAATAAGCCCAAGATCAAGTGATTCGTAGCCTCACAGGTGGCCCAAGGATTTTTTAAAGGGAGTAAAAAATCCTCGGTTATGCCATCCTTCAGAAGAGACATTAAACGTAGGTCCCGAACCTGTATGATGTCAGGTATTCGTTAAAATTTCCTATCCTAATTAAACCTGAATAGAAAAAATTTAGAGCTCCCACTGTAGCATCGTCCAATCAGCCATAGCAGCATAAAGTGACGTTAAATGAACAAACAAACAAACAATAAGTTTTACTTTTCATGCTTGAGGTTAAATCTATTTGTTAAACTTCCTTTTGACAACATTTTCAGACTATATTATTCTCATCATTATGCCCTATCATCGAAAAAATAGTCTTTTACTGAGGTATATAAAATAACACACTAGTCCAAGTATAAAATTGACATTTTTACAATCTAATTACATAAATGGTGATTGCAAATTGATGAAATAATGTTATTACCACATCAATCAACCAAATTACCTATTCAATACTTACATAAATATGTAACTATTGTTCAAGAGTAATGAATGCAAAAAATATGTAATGTTCTATATTTTGGATTATTCTATTTCAGGTGGTGTGAATTAGGATCAGCAGTTTTTATGTATTGTAGATTTATTATTATTTATACTTTGTTATTAAGAGTTTATTAAATTTGAGTAACACGAATTTAGTCCATGAAAATTTTTTGTTTATATTTGTGCAATTTTTATATTTTTATATAGCAATAATATATTTTATATTATCATTTGGAACCATTTTTTTCCTGGTTCATTATTTTAGGTGCGTCAAATTTAAATGTATGTTTTGTTTTTCCGAAATGTGCCGTGAGAGCTGTTTGATCTGATTTACTAGGTTTTTAAATGATCTAATCGCAACGAAAAACAAAAGTAACATTACTTTCAAGAACACTGCCACAGTGCAAATTATTCAGATGGGGGAAAAAAGTGCTTGGTCGAATTAATAGATGAAAATCTTTTCTTTTTCTTTTCCTTCTAAATTTATATTTATATTAAAATAACAAAAATGACATAAAAGAAAATTTTCTGTATCTGGAAACAAAAATAGACTGATTTGAGCTTATGAAAAAAAAAAATTAAAAGGTTTGGGAAAAGTAAATTATTAAAACATATTTAAAAATTCATATTAACTTTTTATTTTTTTTCACTAGATTTTGAACATTAATAAAAACAAGACAACATATTTGTATCCATTCATAACTGTGAGGTAAAAATTAAATATATGTATTACAAACTTTCTTTCTCTCATCCTGTCCCCTTCTCCTCACAAATACATAAAAATCATAATTATGTCTCTCATATATTCAGCCTGCCATTCCTTTATCTTATTTAAATATTTTAAATATGTTTAAAAAAATTAATAACAATGACATACCAATTCTAAGACACCAATTATTATTGCACCAGTCCTCAAGGATAAACACCAGCAGCAGGAACGCAACAAAGGAATGTCCATATTTCTGAATGTCTGGAAAGAAACATATCTTTATGATTTGTAGTTTCATTTAATTTAAAGAGTATAATATTTTATACTTTAATTAGAATATATTTTAATTCTTCAAATATTATGATAAATTCTCACTGTCTTGTTAATGTTAATAATAGCTATAATAATCATATAAATTATTAATATTTACCAATATTTCGATGTAAAGTTTTGAATTATCTCATATTTTGATAGTTCTTAAAACAGACATTACAAACAGGCTACTGGAACACAACTCTGGCTGGCTGATGTCAATATGATGATAATGTCAAATATAATTTATCATTATCATCAAGGTCATGATTTTTTGCGATCCCTTGTAAACAAAATAATTATCAAAAGAGATCCTTTCATTTGGTTTTATTTCATTAACAATTAGTATTTATTGTTCATAATTTTTAAAAATGTATCACCTTAATTTAAACTATATAAAAACATAAAACCTATAGCTAAAAATTTATTATTTGGTAGTGTTCATTCCCATATAAAAACTGCAAAGGGTCATAGGATATCAAGTATCTATTAATGTTTGCAAGTAGGAATTTTCAATTAAAATATTACAAATTTAATTGTATAAGAATAATTTTATTATATATCAGATTTTATTACAAAAAAAATCATTATTTGTAAGAGTTTTTTTTTATTTTGTTAATTAGAAAATGTTTTCTCCAAACTAATTTGTTCTTTTTTTAACATGAACTAGTTCAAAATCTGTCTATTAATAGTGCTGAGAATTTGTAAAACGTTAAAATGATCTATATACAGAAAAGGAAAATAGTAATATAACTATAATGAATATAAGTGTAAAACATAAAGATGTTTTTTTTCTTCTTACAACTATCACAAAATCAATGGTATCAAACTAATAATTTTGATAACAAAAAATAGAATTGCTTTCTAATAAGTTTATAAAACAACAAAATCATCATCATTTATTTAATTTAGGATCATAATTACTTAAAAATACCAAGAAATTATTTTTTTTTTATGTAGGAAAGAAATTTGTTGACTGGTAGGTACTAATATAGGATGGAAATAGTTGGGGGTGCAGTCAAAAATAACACACAACAAATAAGTTGAAACCTATTATATTTTATGTGTGCCGACGTTTCGACCTACTGTGTAGGTCATCTTCAGGGCAATGAGAAAAAACAAAATTGAATGTAAAAATACATAACATAGAGATACAGAAAACATAACATAATATAGAGTTATAGAAAAATTGAGCGAAAAAAGTGAAGGATATATTATGAGAGGATAGTTCATACAGTTTCATATTATTTATATCTTCTCTTCATCTTTCTCCATCTCCTTTCTTCACACCTATTTCTCCCATCATCACTTTACCATCCATCATAGTTTTAATCAAAGAGTTCATGTTTATAGAACATCTTAATTATTTATAATATATCTCCATTCTCGAACTGATATTTTATATCTCTCATCTATAGTTTATTTTATACTTACATCTTATTTTATATTAATATAACTTCATTCCTATTGTATACTTTTATATAACATCTGATACTTATATTTTATATTTATATTTTACTTCTCTGCCTGTCATACATGAGATTCCTATTCTTTATTTTCTACAATATTCTTCTCTATTTATTCTTAGATATCATATTTTTTAATTCATTTTCTTTCATTTTACTTATGTAACTCCCCAGGAGTCTATTTTCATACAATTTTTTTCTACAATACATTTCTATCTTTATAAAACTATGTTTTCCATACGCATTATATTTATATCTTTTTAATTTTATAATTTTCTGTTTAACTTGATTTCTCTCTTTGTATTTTGTTTGCATTATCACCTTTCTATACATTTATTATATAATCATCTTTATTCATATATCCTTTCATAATATGTATATCCTTCACTTTTTTCGCTCAATTTTTCTATAACTCTATATTATGTTATGTTTTCTGTATCTCTATGTTATGTATTTTTACAGTCAATTCTGTTTTTTCTCATAGCCCTGAAGATGACCTACACAGTAGGTCGAAACGTCGGCACACATAAAATATAATAGGTTTCAACTTATTTGTTGTGTGTTATTTTTGACTCCACCGCCAACTATTTCCATCCTATATTTTTTTTTTAATTGAAAAAATTCATTGTAAAGAGTTTTATAAACAATTAAAAAAACAGTACCCCTACAACCCATGAAGAGTCTTAGTACACAGTAGAGGCTGTACTGTTTCAAGAGCAATAGTTGTGAAGGTTGTACGAATTTTCTTCCAATTAACGGTATCCCCCTTTCTAGAGGCTGGGTGAGCCCTCTCTCTAAATCCCAAATTCATATCTGTTAACATATTAAATAATTTATCTGCCACAGCTAGATTTGACCCTGGACCCTCAGCATAGAAGCTCAGCACTCGACAGACTCCGCTATCACGCTCCCACATTTTAACAGTTAGCAGAATTTTTTATTTTTGAGAATATTAAAAAATAAACGAATAAAAAGCTAAAACTTGTTGCCACTCAATTCCAAGCTACAAATTGTGGAACTGACACCCAATAGGTTATTTAATCTGTCAATAGCAATGGACGGATTTTGTAGGATCTAAGGGGCCTTGTGTAGCTCATCCATAACTGGGGGGGGGGGGGGAGAATCTGGTGGTTGAGCATAATCTCAGACAAATCACCTCTCTGCACAACCACTGCCCTAGAAAAAGTACAGTCTCCACTGTGTACTGAACTCAAGACCGCTCAAGGGTTGTAGTGGCACATATATATATATAAAATGTAGGAAGATTGGTAGGAAAATTTAGTTGTCACAAAATAACTAGTGACAATGGCAGCCAGCAAAAATATAAAGATAGTAAGCACCACCATCCAGCACAATATTGTACACCTACAAACTTGAACATCCCCAGACGGCAAGACAAAAATCAAATCGACCATTTTATGAATGACAGTAGGCATCAGAGCGATGTCAAATATGTGAGGAGCAACAGAGACGCGAACACGTCCAGTGACCATTTCTTGGTAGGTGTGAAGTACAGGCAGAGGCTGGCTACAAAAATGCTATGATCAATAAAGAATATAATACTAGTGGCCTAAAAATATCCGAGATACAAAACGATTAAAAAATGAAAGTAGAGGGATACCTGGGAAGCAGAGAATTAGAAGAAGAAGCTGTACAAAGTAGGTGGGAGTGAATTAGCCAGTAAAGAAGAGACCTGTATTAAGACCCTGATTTAGTCTCATATATTAAAAGAGAGAAATTAAGATGGTTGGGTCATTTGCAATGATCCAATGTACCACGAAAGAGTACCGAGAAAGATAATGGAGTGACGCCCAGACAATAGAAGAGTAAGAGGTAGACCCAGAGTGACTACGATGGCTTGAAGATATCGAGCCTGACCTGAAGCTTCTGGGAGTGAGGCGATGGAGAGGAGCTGCAGAGGATCGCTCTGAGTGGAAGAGAATTTTTGAGAAGGCCAAGGCCCTTCAAGGACCATAGTGGGGTCAGAGATAGAGATAGATAGAGAAATAGTCATTAATGATGTTTTGAGACAAAACCTAGACAGTTGTAGAAAAATTTAAGTCCTATGTCACTTCTTCACTTGTCTGTCTTCATTCATTTGTTGTGCCTCATTAGAAAACACATGCATTAAATCCTATAGTGGTACAAAATACAAAACTTAAATTTAAAAAATCAATTTAGTTGAAGTTAGATAAAAAACAGCATTGTTTTCAATAGATAAAGAAAGCCCACTTCTTAAAGAAACAGTCCATCCATTTTTATTTTTAAGGAAAAAAGGTTGCGATATTATTTAGACACCTGAATAGTTTTTAAGGGGTTTTGACCTTTAAAAGCCAACAAACAAACATATAAGTGAAAAAAATAAGATATAATGGTTATACAAATTAGTTATAAATTATTAACTTGAAATTAGAAATAGACTTGTATTTTTTTAATAGATGAAAAAAAAAATTTTACTTCGAAGAGACTATCATTGATCGATTACTTTTTTTTTTAAGACCTTAGACTATTATCTAAAAAGTTCAACACTGGCTCTTTGCTATGAACAAAATGCCTTTTTGTAATTTTATTTTATCTAGCAAAGTGATGACTGCCTATTGTGATTTGTATAATATTTCTTTTTTTTATTGCCTAATGTCCCTTGTATATTAAATGATATTAATCAATCACTACTTTTTATGATTTTTCATTTCTTAATAATGATGTTTAATAATTTGTAATTTTCATTTATAGTTTTGCGTTTTGTTAAATAAACTTTTATATATAACAAAAATTAACATTTATTGTGCTCAATCCCGTTTAGATACGATGTATGGTTGAACATTGAGTTAACAAATATTGGCGTCCCGGTGACCCCTCCTTAACAGTTATGGAACAACTTATGGACCATACCAGTTAAGGGTTAAAAGCAATTATTTTAAATTCCCGCACTCATGATTCTTCACCGCTTAAAGGCTCCCTTTAGCTTTGTAGTGGACAAAGGCCTCTAAAATATCAGTTCTGATTGCCTAAAAGGTAGGCCTATGCAAATTTAACAAATCCAAACATTCTTCTCTACAACAAAATAAATCTTTATTTAATACGATTCAATTAACAAAATTAATTTTTTAACACATAAAGGAATACGGATGGGCGACAGTCACTATCGATATAACGATGTCTTGCCTATCGATAGTTGTGATCTTTTTTACCCTCAAGTTTTGAAACTCTCGGAATTATGCTGCTCTGTCTCTGTTCAGTGGCGAGTTATTTTATAATTTAATTCTAAATTCCTAGAGCTCAAGGGTTCTCTTCTATATACCGGACGTGCCATTATTTAATTCTCCGGAATTAATAATTACATTAGGTTGGGTAGTACACGGAGCCTCACACTTGTGCAAACAAACCCAATTCGCGGTGTCGAGGATTGGCTCTTCTAGGTTTTTCTAACCTTAACTTCTTCTTAAATTAGGGATCTTTTCCAACAATTCTTAAATGTTGAACTAGAAATGTAGTTTTTCTTTCGGGAAATATGTGGCTCAAGGAGCGCACTTGACTCTTGAAATTAACTATATCATTATTATTCTTTCCTGAAGATTTGATTTGTCCATTGTTATTGTAAATATGTAAATTGTAAATACTTTTTTAAAATTCAAATAAATTAGGTTTTTTTCTCATCTTTATGATATAATCTTATAATTTATAATCCTGCCATTTTCAAATAGTAGGTAGGTAATTGAATTTAATTAAATTAGTTGAAATTCTTTATTGAATAGATTTGGAAAAAAAGTAGCAGCTATCGAAAAACTATCGATAGTTTTCAGCCGATATGCTAATTACCGTCTATCGCCAAACCCTAAAAACAGATCATCCTATTTGGTGCATTCTCAGGAACATCCACCTACCAGGCTTTTGGGGAGTTGGAATATCTCGTAAAGATTGGGTTAACACTTTAATCCTGGAGGGGGCGCGCGGCGGCACTCAGTATGTATTCGTTATCTATGCCTTCTTGATCAATAATGAGTTTTCAGTTCGTTGTTTATTGTTTTTGTCAGTCGTTAGTGAGAATTTGTCGAGTCATCTCCTAATTGCGGAACTCCGTAACGCGCGCTTCGAAATGTAAGTACATTAACATTGCTATTATATTTGATTAAACGTTTCTTGTAATTATTAACCTACTAAATTAAAGCATTTTAGCATATACTGCAAACTATTGTAAATTATAATGTCATCAATATTTATATGGCTGAGAAATTGTACCGAGAATGAGATGAAATTTATGGTGCTTTTACGGCACCTCAGTGATGAATCTGATGGCGGAAAATTTTGATTTCTCTGATAATAGTGAGGGAGAAGATGAATTAATTCAACAATCCAATCATGATAGTAACTCGGAACAATCTAACGTTGAAGATATTGAAACTATATTGGTAGAAAATTTAGACTTTAATTTTTTTATTGGCCGAAATTCAGATACATTGTGGATATCAAACCCTACGACTATACAATCAAAAAACATTGTTAAAATATCACCAGGTCCGACAAGGTTTACTAGAAATTTATCATCTGAATTAGACATGTTTTTGTCCTTCGTGACAAAAGAAATGATTGACAATATTGCGCTATTGAGGTTAGAAAGACGTTATATTCGAAAATTATATTGTATTTTACTAAATAAGACTAATTTCTAAATGATTATATTGTAATTTTCAGTCCCCCATTGCATATGGTAAAAAACAAACGACGCGGTACTAAGTGGCGGGCACTAGAGTCTAGGGCATGTGCTTACAAGGAGACCCTCGGCTGTCATCGGCTACCTTCGGATTCCCGAACCCCTCTCCGCCAACTAGTAATCCGCCACTGTCTTTCCGTTTCATATCTTTTAATACTTTAATATTTATGCAAATTAATTATAGCAGAGATAACCTTGAAATTTCTTAGGTTCTATTTTGAGAAACTGATAAAACCGGAAAAATATACTTTCAAGTGTATGTTTATCTTGCAATGCAAATACATTTTACCTTAAATAACATTAAAGTTTTATTGTTTTGTTTTTTTCTTATTCGTTTAAAGTCTGGCAAGATCTCCAAAGCAGTGATTCATAAAAATAGAAAAATTATTTAAAAACGAGCAAAAAAATGATAAATGAAATGGTGAAAGATTTTTTTTTGTTTTAAGAATTAATTTATTAAAAAATTTGCATCTCTTTCAAAATTATAATGCATACACGTTTACGTTGTTCGATTAATGATTTTTCATGTGATTTATCAATTTCTTTTTAGAAATTGCATCGTGTTTATGCAAGGTTATTTATCCTGGATTCATGTACATTATCGATAATTCCATAAATATTTGAAAATATAAATAATACATTTTAAATACAGTCGATGTTCCATCCAATCAGTTTGCTTAAAATAGTGGACTCATCTCGGGCAAACGTTGAAGTAATTATTTGTTACTTAGAAATAAAATATACTAATTCCGTGCCTATATTAATCACGATTTGAAAGAGGTTATAAAAAAAATCTAGGTACTTGAGTATATAACGCACGGCACTAGCAGGCCAATGTTCTGCGCATGCCCCAGCGGTTACATTTCATAACAGTTACATTTCTACCAGTTACCTTGGATAACCTTACATTTTTGACAGACATCATTATTTGTTTACTAGTCTGTTCGAGCGTTGTTGTGTTTGTTGCTCAGTTGTTCTTTGTTATTAATTCAAGATAATGTCGATATTTTGTTGTTTCGTGTTTGTTAGTTATACGACAATCCTATTTTGAGATTTGGCAAGAACGGAGGAAGATGCAATTCATTTTTGCCAGGAGAAAAACATTTTGCAGAAAAAAAGGAAATGTAGCAACTCCCATAAAATGAAGCTATACCTTGGAAATCGTAAGTTTTGGAGATGTGATATCAGACAGTGTAATGAGCAAGTGGGACTTAGGAAAGACAATTGGTTCGAGGGAAGCCAAATTTCACTATGTACAGCTATAAGATTTATATATTGTTGGTGCGAGGAGTTGAACTGGATTAAATTTTGTGCAAAGCAGCTTAAAATATCCACTAAAACTATATATATTTATACATATATATTTATATATATGTATATATATGGACATATATTTATA
The DNA here is from genome assembly GCA_964056705.1 of Troilus luridus. NCBI lineage: Eukaryota > Metazoa > Arthropoda > Insecta > Hemiptera > Pentatomidae > Troilus > Troilus luridus. The sequence continues at coordinate 199,145,746 of OZ057412.1, forward strand.
TTATATATGTTATTGTTTTATAATCTGTTATATATTAAATTATATTGTTATTACTTGGATTTATTTTTTTCCAATATTATTACATTCCTATTTTGATTTGAATCTGAGATCGCCTCCCTTCGGATATTTTGAAGAGAAAAGATCCGAAGGGAGGCGATCTCAGATTCAAATCAAAATATTTTAAAAGGTTATCCAAGGTAACTGGTAGAAATGTAACCGCTGGGGCATGCGCAGAACATTTGCCTGCTAGTGCCGTGCGTTATATACTCAAGTACCTTTTTAATTAATAATTTGTAGTAATTGTTCATCCTGTTGTATTTAATTATATAATAAAATCTTATTATTATATCTGTATTTTAATTTCAATATACCCTTTCATCATTCTATAATTTATTGTTGTACAGTAATTTCTTTTCTGTATTGTGCAACTTTGTGTTCATACTATAATAACTAGCCACCATCTTAAGTAAATGAATGGTGCCTATTAGCATTGTCAATGGTATTTATATAAATCTTTATTTGTTTATTTAAATTATGGTGTTAAACTAGCAAGTCATTGTGATAAGAAAGGGGAAGGGGTTAAAGTATACAAAAATAAGTGTTAAGAAATTTGATGTAGTTCTGTCAACCTCTAGTTTATATTTATAACTGTTTTAAAAGGACTATGGAGGATAATGGACCTCCAAGTAAAAAATTTAAAAAAGATGACAATAAATAATAAAAAGATAAGTGTGACTTGTAACTCTTTTCAAGATGGATTGAAAATGACATGTTGTCGAAACGTTTCATATAATATAAAGTTGTATTTCATAAATGACTGGAAAAAGGTTTGACTTTGTTATCGATACACGTTGGAAGGAGCGGACTCTTTGATCAAACCATACATTTTGTAGGACAAATATTTTTTCAAATAATTTAGATAATTATCTTGAGATTTAACAAAAAAAACCCAGTTATTAAAAAAATTTTGAGAATCATCAAATCGACATATTTTATCATTGCTACCTCTGTGAGCTACCACAATCGAGAATTCAGGAAGTTGTTGGGCGTCTCATCGAAACGAAGCTATTCACTAAGATTCAGCTTGATAGTAATCAAGAGCAAAAATGAACCATGGATCCTGGTTCATCTTTGCGTAACATATGAGCAATTAAAGAATTTGATTTTAATTTTATGTTAAAAAATCTGATATTACAAATAGATTTAAAGTTAATTAATTCGATGGATATAATATTTACAATGATGTTAACTGAAATTAATTTGATAGATTGTTATTTCCTACAATTCTATGAACCTACAAAGGTTTTCTTGAACAAGACTTAAAATTTTGGTTTAAACTTTGGCCTAGATTAAAAAGTATATGTTTTAATTGTTTTTTCTTGCACCTTCTACCACAGATCTTAAAACAAATTATAAAAATTAATTTTCTCGAAGGAGTATAACTATAAGGAGATAAATAAGAATAAATTAATTTACCCTACTAAGAAAATGCATTAGGTTTCTATCATTCACCCTAATATAGTGCTACTAGTGATATTAGTGTAAATATAATATAATATTTATATTTTGTTGTCTTAGTTATAAGGGGCCGTAAGCCGTCTGTCTGGGGGGATCCATATTAACGTATTTGATCAGTTGGAAGAATAGTATCAAAGTTACTACCAGAGGTTAGAATATACATAACTTATTATTACATGTAATAAATAGGTATAACTTCATTGTGAGCTAGGAATAGCATAACTGTTAGTAAAATCACCTATGGAATCTAGTTACATATGAAACTCTACTAGTTATTAGTATCTGATCTAGTCCAGAGGTGAGAACTATAGACCAGGGTGAGACCGAGCATTGTGAGGAGGAAATATCTTGAAGTCCCATTCTGTTTTTTGTCATTACTTAATAGTTATTAGATATTAAATTTGATTCTGATTTTATTAAAATTTGTATTTATATCTATTATTAGTTATTTATTAATAATTATTAAACGATTATACATATATTAATAGTTATTTTGATAAAATTACTAGATTTTTTTATTAATGGATAGTAATTCGGCAAATGTATTTTTCACCTGTTTAAAAAAAACATGTCTTAATGTTTATTTTTATTTTTTTTTATCATTTGTCTTTTCATTAAAGGCTTGTTTGAATGGATGAATGAGGAAAGAACTTTCTTTACATTAAATAATTGAATTGAATTTGAAATCTTTAAGCGGGACTTTTTTTTTAATTTGAGCTGGTCTATGTACCAATTACAATGTAATTGAATTTAGTGAATTGTAGCAAAATTTATAAGAAATAAAAAAAGTATAGACATTGAGTGGGACGAGAACTTATAAAATTTCACTATTAAATAAATAATTGGTCTTTTCAGTTATAAATAATAATTATTTAGTTAATAGTTTTGTTTGGGTGACAATGAGATAATTTAAACTCTCAAATTTAATTTATTTAATAATTATTATATTTAAGATCCTATTTAAAGTATTAACAGATTAAATTACCTTAGGGATAACAGCGTAATTTTTCTGGAGGTCGGTTTCTATCTTCTTATTAAATATAAAATATAAATTAGCACGAAAGGACTATATATATCAAATAATTTGTGTTTTTCTTGAATTTTTTTAGTATTAAACTATGTTGGCAGATTAGTGCAGTAAATTTAGAATTTATTTATGTAATTATTATTACAAATAATATTGTTTTTAAAAATGGTTATTTTGTTTTTATTTGTGCATCTTTTGTTATTGCTTTAAAGGGTTGTCTAGAATAAAATTTTCATGATCTCCTAATGTTCGGGGTTCAAATAAAACTAATATAGAGAATAGAATGATGTAATTATGGCTCCTATTAAATCCTTAATTGAAAAGTAAGGATGGAACGTAATTTGAATTTAATCCTGAAGGATTATTGCTACCACTTTGGTGTAAAAATAATCAGTGAATAATAACTAATGCTGCAATTACAAAAGGCAATAAGGAATGTAATGTAAAGAATCGTGTTAAAGTTGCATTTTCAACTGAAAATCCTCCTCATAGTCATATTACTTAGGTTTTTCCTAGTTAAGGTACTCCTGATAAAATGGTAATAACTGTAGCACCTCATAAAGATATCTGGCCTCGAGGTAAAAGGTATCCTAAAAATGTGGTTGCTATAATTAATAGTAATAGGAATACTCCAACTGATCAAGTTATACGTAATTTGTAAGATCCATAATATAATCCTCGTCCAGTGTGTTAATATTGACAAATAAAAAATAGGGAAGCCCCATTAGTATGAGTGTATCATATTAATCATCCGTTATTTACATCTCGACAAATATGTACTACACTTGTGAAAGTAGGTTCGATATTTGCTGTATAATGCATGGCCAGAAATAATCCTCTAATAATTTGAATTATTAAACATATTCCCCTGATAGTGAACCATAATTTCGTTATAGTTAAATTGAAGTTGGGGATGGTAAATCAATTAATGACCCATTAATAATAATTTTGAATAATGGATGTGTTTTTTACTTATAGGTTTATTCATGCTTTAACATTTTATTCGTAAAGGTCTTAAATATTTTTTTCTATATTGGATACTACGATTATTGTAAATAATAAATAAATAATTATTATTGCTGTTAATTGGTTGGTGGTTATATTTAAAATTTTGATTAGCCCTATTAAAAATTAGATATTACTCTCCCTATTTATATTATATAAATTTCTATATATTGCCAAGCAAAAACTATTTTGTAAAATACAATTGTTTCTGCTTTTCGTTAGTATGAACCCTAAAGAAGCAGAAGTTACCAAGTGCATTTACTAAAAGTACTCTTAGAAAGTATATCTATACCTAATAAAGTTCTAGAGGGGGATATATTATTATTGTAATTATTAAAAAAAACAAATATAAAACAGGTTAATTTAAACATCCACATTAATAATCAATAATTACAAACAAGAGGGGTTAAAAGTAATAATATAATCAAATATTTTATCACGATAAAATTCTTGATAAATAATCATTGCCTTGATTATGATCCAATCTAACTAAAATAGATACACCCGAAGCTCCTTCACATACAGTACATACTAAAAATATTAAAGTAAAATATAATTCATACCCAAAATTATGCAGTACTAAAAATAAAGAAAAAAATACTGTCAAAACCATATACTTTAAACTCAAAAGAGATAATAACAAATATTTCTGAGTTGAAAAAAACCCAATTACTCCTCTGAATAAATTAAACAATAAAATATATTCTAAATAAATAAATTTTAAAGTTTATTTAAAATATACTACCTTTAAAACTTCAGTAAAGAGAAATGCTCATCACTGATCTCCAGATCGGTAATCCATTACATCATCCATCATATACTTTACATTACAACATGGTGTCGTATGCTTGGTCTCAGTGACAAAAACATCTGCTTATATAGACATGGGTTACTCCCTGATGATTTCAGCAATGCCTATGACAGTATCTTCAGGGGTAAACTGTATCAAGGTATGGAAGAAATGAATGTCCCCAGAGAATTTATAAGCCTTGTGGAATTGTTGATGAGGGAGTCGAGAAGCCAGGTCAAGATACAGAATGACTCGTCTGAAGTATTCAGGAAAACTAGGGGGATGGACTCTCGTGCCTGTTATTCAATTTGGCACTTGATAAGAGACTCAGGATTACAAGTCACTGGTAGGATTCAGACTAAGTCCATACAAATAATGGCCTACACGAAAGACATAGATATTGTCGGAAGAACACAGAGGGATTTACAGAAAGCGTTTCTTGCTTTGGAGAAAGCTGGACAGTGAATGGGTCTTCAAGTGAATCAAGCAAAGACCAAATATATGCTTGCTAGCGCTTCAAGGAAATCAATACCCTCTATCACATTTAGCACCTACACGTTTGAAAGAGTCGACAGTTTGGTCTATCTTGGCTCTTTGGTCAAAGCGGATAACTCAACTGGAGCAGAAGTTCAAAGAAGAATTTTGACTGCTAACAAATATTATTTTGGGATGGCAAACATTTTAACAAGTCATCTGATATCAAGAAAAGCAAAGGTGATACTTTACAAGACAACGATCAGGCCTGTTTTAACTTACGGATCGGAAACCTGGCCTCTGTCCAGGGCAGATGCCAATAGTTTACTGTTCTTCGAAAGAAAAATATTAAGGAGGATATAAGGAGCATTAAGAGTTGGTGATTAATTTAGACTCAGGCAGAATGCAGAGAGATATTGAATGTATCAGGAGCTAGACGTGGTTCAGTATATAAGAATAGCTAGGCTTTGATGGGCTGGACAAGTGGCCAGAATGGAGGACAACACTACTCATAAGAGACTGTTAATTGGGTACGTTGATGGGAAAAGGAAAAGTGGACGGCCACGATTAAGTTGGGCAGACAAGGCCGAGAAGGGTGCAGGTAGCATTATTGGATCCAGAGCTTGGAGGACCTTGGCACAGGACAGAGAAGAGTGGAGGCAACGCCTTGATGCGGCCAAGACCCGTACTGGCTTATAGAGCCAGTGTTAATTGATTGATTGATTTTCTTGTTAATGTTACATAAATACTTTAACAAGTGTTAGCTGATGGTAATAATAGTCCTTCTGACGGATTATTTTATATTTAAAATTTGGGCAATAGTTTGTTAAATCTCTCTATCATAACTTCTTTTTTATTCTAGTCTTTTAGTATTGCTATACTGATTGGTAGATAAATGAATATTTTATAACTAATTTATGAAATTATTTCAGTTTAGATCAATTTAAAAATATATATTACATTTCTCTATTCTCTCAAAATTAATATATGCAAAACTTTTGAGATTTTCTTAATTTTTATTGTTATTTGTGTGTGCCTATTGGCAATAAAAAATATTAACTGTTAAGAATTACAATAATTATACTTAAGTAGGATGTTAATATAAAATGTATGAGGTCACCATCAAATTATTGATCTTAATTTTATAATTTTATTATTTTTATTTTATTGTGATTATTTAAATATTTTTATTTTGAAGAAAAAATATTTAAACTTTGATCTTAATGTATGTTTTTTTCCCGATGTTATGATTTCAGATCATATATATATATATATATATATATATATATATATATATATATATATATATATATATATATATATATATATATATATATATATATATTGTAATATTAATATGTTAGAGAGGAGGTGTATATGGCCCTGTTTTTTGTGGTTCATGTGATTCATGTTAGAGAGGAGATGTATATGATGTATAAGTAATATTAACATATAGGGTTAATACTTAAAAAAAACGTACAAACGCCTATAGTATATTGCTGTTCATAATAATGTTTAAAATTTCATGAAAGATCACTTAAGTAAAATTTGTATCTGAAATCACGTAAATGTAGTTGTTGAGATTTTATCCTGCGCAAAATTAAAGTGGTTTTATATTTATATTAAAGCAAGTATGAATTTTGTAATAGGGTGTTTTAATTTATTTTTTAATATAGAAATGTTTATTGTGGTAAATTATGGTTTGACAAATAAAACACATTCTTTAATTACTTCAGTTTTTCCAGTTTCACATATGTGGGGTGGAGGAGCTAAGGTATAACAGTAACAGTTATATAATTTTATAAATACACATTTAAAAGTTTAAAAATTTTGACAAAAACTGGTATAATACTTAAATTCCGACTTTAGTTCATATTCCTTGAATACTGATCAATATTCTGTTTGAAAGATATTTTATACACATTAACTCACTATAGCCACACTTAAACTGATTTTCCAAAAAATCACTCCTACCCATTAGCTTCTCAGAAATGACTGAAAGTAGGCAGAGGCAAGGGAAATCACTTTTGAAATGGCTTGGTGATGTCAGGGGTGGATCAAGGGGAGAATTATTAAGACAGAGTCATATCCTTATCATCGTCACCTCAAAAAATAAACACCAATATATTTCAAATTAAATAGTATTGTCTACTAGTGTAACTTCTGCTTCTTTAGGGTTCATACTAACGAAAAACAGAAACAACTGTATTTTACAAAATAGTTTTTGCTTGTTTTTTTTGTTTCAAATCTCCATTTATTTAAATAAAAATATTTACAATACAATAAATATACATAGCTTAAGGCGGGTTCTCTAAACCGGCACAAGGCCGCTGACTCTATACATACAAAGCAGAGAGAGACTCCTTTACGGGATAAAGGTTTTTGCTTGGCAATATATAGAAATTTATATAATATACATAGGGAGAGTAATATCTAGGAGTAATTGGGTTTATTTCAACTCAGAAATATTTGTTATTATCTCTTTTGAGTTTAAAGTATATGGTTTTGACAGTATTTTTTTCTTTATTTTTAGTACTGCATAATTTTGGGTATGAATTATATTTTACTTTAATATTTTTAGTATGTACTGTATGTGAAGGAGCTTCGGGTGTATCTATTTTAGTTAGATTGGATCATAATCAAGGCAATGATTATTTATCAAGAATTTTATCATGATAAAATATTTGATTATATTATTACTTTAACCCCTCTTGTTTGTAATTATTGATTATTAATGTGGATGTTTATATTAACCTGTTTTATATTTGTTTTTTTTAATAATTACAATAATAATATATCCCCCTCTAGAACTTTATTAGGTATAGATATACTTTCTAAGAGTACTTTTAGTAAATGCACTTGGTAACTTCTGCTTCTTTAGGGTTCATACTAACGAAAAGCAGAAACAATTGTATTTTACAAAATAGTTTTTGCTTGGCAATATATAGAAATTTATATAATATAAATAGGGAGAGTAATATCTAATTTTTAATAGGGCTAATCAAAATTTTAAATATAACCACCAACCAATTAACAGCAATAATAATTATTTATTTATTATTTACAATAATCGTAGTATCCAATATAGAAAAAAATATTTAAGACCTTTACGAATAAAATGTTAAAGCATGAATAAACCTATAAGTAAAAAACACATCCATTATTCAAAATTATTATTAATGGGTCATTAATTGATTTACCATCCCCAACTTCAATTTAACTATAACGAAATTATGGTTCACTATCAGGGGAATATGTTTAATAATTCAAATTATTAGAGGATTATTTCTGGCCATGCATTATACAGCAAATATCGAACCTACTTTCACAAGTGTAGTACATATTTGTCGAGATGTAAATAACGGATGATTAATATGATACACTCATACTAATGGGGCTTCCCTATTTTTTATTTGTCAATATTAACACACTGGACGAGGATTATATTATGGATCTTACAAATTACGTATAACTTGATCAGTTGGAGTATTCCTATTACTATTAATTATAGCAACCACATTTTTAGGATACCTTTTACCTCGAGGCCAGATATCTTTATGAGGTGCTACAGTTATTACCATTTTATCAGGAGTACCTTAACTAGGAAAAACCTAAGTAATATGACTATGAGGAGGATTTTCAGTTGAAAATGCAACTTTAACACGATTCTTTACATTACATTCCTTATTGCCTTTTGTAATTGCAGCATTAGTTATTATTCACTGATTATTTTTACACCAAAGTGGTAGCAATAATCCTTCAGGATTAAATTCAAATTACGTTCCATCCTTACTTTTCAATTAAGGATTTAATAGGAGCCATAATTACATCATTCTATTCTCTATATTAGTTTTATTTGAACCCCGAACATTAGGAGATCATGAAAATTTTATTCTAGACAACCCTTTAAAGCAATAACAAAAGATGCACAA